>JAJEOU010001577.1:2620757-3220757 GCA_021534815.1 Acrocephalus arundinaceus
CAAGCACTGAAACACACACACATACCAATTTATATGGGCTGCTTTCCTTGCAACCAAACCTCTCCTGCTTAAAGAAATTGTGAAATAAGCAATTTAAGGTATTACTTGTTAGAATTTTTATTCACACACTACGTTTATTGGGATCTCTGATTTTGGAAGGGAAGATAAGCAGGAAGCATGGGGTCAGGACATTGGGATGGGAACCTGAAGGAAGTCAGATGCTGCTGTTTCTTTGATTAAAGAGCTTACCCACCTTCCATAAAACCAGGAGTCCCAGTGCATCTGCCTCTGTTGGAAATGTGGTTTGTCTAACAAAGCCTTTCCTGGATAATTTGCATTAGCTTGTGCTGGAGTGTTTACCACCAGTGATGTTTCATGGCTCAAACAGTGTAGAAGTGCTTTGATCACATTGGAATAAACAATATCTCAATGTCCAAATGAATGCAGGTGTCCAGCCACTGGTTTTGCATCTGGTACAAGAAAAAAGAAATCAGAATAGCATTTAAAACTTCGAGCATTTTATGACAAAATAAATATGACTGTCTGAGAACACCACAGAGATGGTGAGAATGCAGTTTGCAATACTGGCATCCAACAACATCAGTGGAACTGGTTGAAAAAGAATCTTAAAATACATGGAGCGTTTGTGTACAGTCCACTGGATCCAAAGGGCTTCTTTCACAGAAGTCACTGCTCTTTTTCTTGATTTATCAATAAAATGGGAAACAAGCTGATAAGCAAAAGGAAAAAATGTTGGTATTGCCCACACTAAAAATAAATTTAAAAAAGAATTAACAAAAGCATGTCTTTTAAAGTACGTTTGACAAATTGGCAATGCTATTTGGACACTAAAATAGAAACAAATTGTTTGCACTAACAAGTAAATATTCTTCAAATGAAGAATATTGTGTTTGATAAGCTCTGAGCATGAGAGGATTTATATCTCTATAGTGTAAGCCAGCCTGGATTTTGCAAGAGTGTAGTTCTGACTGGGACAATAAATGAATATTTAGGTATAGCTAACAGTAACTTTAGAAATAGTGACAAGAGACAGTATTTCTCTGACACCAGGGCAGATCCCACACGAGGCATGAGTTTTTAGAGATGGCATCTTAAGGATGAGAAATTCTTTGGCTGCAGCCTGTGGGGTTACTAAAGACCATGTCACACCTCTCACCCCCTATCAAATAAATGAATGGTATCCAATTGCTCCAATGCAAAATCTTTATTTTGTTGATGCCTTGGCTGACTTGTTCAGGATTTTATCCTGTATGTGAGTTGATCTATTTTTTTTTTTAAGAGAAGCCCTCTTTGTACATCAGATAACCTGAGGTGCTGGGATGATAGACTTACTATGTACAGACCATTTATCTCAGTCCAACAGAGTTTAGTAGGATCAGAGGTGATGTGCTGGAAGTATGTTCATGTTTACATTTTCATATTGTGAAATTAATGCTATTGAAAAGTTTCTTAAGTTTCCCATGCTGATTAAGGATTGAACCTCCAGGATTAAAATTTTATTCAGCACTTTTTACATACTGGTGAGTTGTTACTGGGACACGTAAATGTACCTTTGGTAGCTTGGATTTTTGAGTATGGAATTTTAGCATTATTTTCTTTCTTTAGAGAAATTCCTCAGTTTTTTCTATTCACTTCACATGAGACAACACCAGAACAAGAATGGTATCTGTAAAAACAGTCACATCCTCATTCTCCACAAACTCACTGAAAGAAAAGAAAAACACACCATTACTTACAGAAAAGCAGAAAAGAATCTGGAAGTCCTTGAGGTACATTTGTCTTAACACAGTGGTGCAAAGAGGGAAGAATTTGGCCTTTATACAAGCTGAACTACAGTTTTGCTGCTTGCTGCTGCACGGAAGTCTCCAAAGAATGGTCAAGGTCTGATGTTTGACCTAGGGAATGGTGAATTCATTTGCCCCCATTGCTGCTCTATGATGCTGCAAAATCCTTCTGGTCCAGAAGTGTCTGTAAACTGAGATAAAACTACCTCTGCCTTCTCAAGGTTTGAATTTTGCTCTACAGTCCACATCTTCTAGAGTCAAGTAGAGAAGTACAAGCAAAGGGCAAGGTCAGGAAGAGAAAGGAAAGGGGATAAAGATGAAGCTTCCACATTGCTTCAGTTTTAAATTAAACTGGTCGGTCCCTGCTTTCTTACCCTTAAGCCTTCCTTCCTTGGCCATGCCAAGGCTCTGTGAGTTTATCTGAGCCAGGTCCCTCACACAAAGCCCTGGAATGTTAAAGAGGTGTCAGTAACTCTTTGCTTCTCCCAACTGCCTGCTCAGGAAAGGTCTGCTGGGCCTCCTTCCCTCTGGAACAAAAAGTGATGGATGTGGGTGCACAGGCACATGTGTGCAGCCCTTCTGCATCCTGCTTTGTCAGCACTTGGCTCACTCACACAGCTCCTGGTGACCTCGGCCTCCTTCAGGCAACAGCAAGAAAAGCTGTGGAACACCCGGCTCATTTTTAAAATTTACTTGCAAGTTGCAGGAGAAGTTATGGGTGCAACAACAGAGAGGAGATGCAAGTTTTCTTGTGTTAGTTCATGGCAGTATCACAGCTTTGCCAAAAAAAAGGAAGTGAAGAATTGATAAGAGTAATAAGAGTATTTAGGGCTGGTTTTTGTGTGATACCAAGAAATTACAAGAGCAAGAATTGACATTTAGAGAAGAATCTCTTTAGAGGTAGAGATATCAAAATACATTGTGCTCAGTATCATTCTTTTCAGGGCTGCTCCGAGCCTTAGAAGAATTGCCACTTTTGCAGTCAAATCCAAGTAACATCTGCTCTATGCAACCAGTCAATATTGTGGAAAAGTTCAAAGAATGAAGATCATTAGTAGTGTCAGCTTTACAACCAGAAGGTAATGGCATTGAAGTGAGCAAGTATAATACCCAACAATACCGGGCTCATTAACCAGTGATTTATCATGATGAAAAGACCTGTTTAACCTTTAGTCTTCACATGCTTTCTGTTTTTAACAAAAAGACCTATTATTTCTAGTTGTCAAGAGATAATTTGTGGGTTGTTAAAGGGATGTATTAAATTATAGTTCAAACTATTATGCACAATTACACAAATATTGCTTTTGCAGTGGGATGAGTTGATG
Organism: Acrocephalus arundinaceus; assembly: GCA_021534815.1. NCBI lineage: Eukaryota > Metazoa > Chordata > Aves > Passeriformes > Sylviidae > Acrocephalus > Acrocephalus arundinaceus. Next base: position 2,623,888 of record JAJEOU010001577.1, read on the forward strand.
CTAAAATGATTTTTATTTTCCCCTCCTCTTATAATTTTGTTCATCCATTTGGGAAAAGAAATGATGCCATTATGTGTATTAAGGATACCACTATGTGATTTTTAGGCAAGCTAAATCAAATTTGATGGGTGACAGCAGCAAGTGACAGTGTTGTTTCACAGAAGTGGCAAAATCCACATAAAATATTTTGAGGGTTGCATATACCAGTGCAGAAAGCTTGTTCTTACCTCTGAATAAAGAGGTGCATGGAGCTGACTGTCCTGTAAACTGAGTTTCTTTTATCCCTATGTTGAGTTGTTTCATTAATTAATTCCATTTTTATTTTTTTTAAGAAAGCACTGCTGATTTTAGACAGCTTTTGCAGTTGCCATGTAACATTTCTACAGAAAAGTAGGCAACACAACTTATTCTGAACCCACAACAATCTGTGCCTTGCAAGCAGCAAGCCTCTTGGAAAATGCTGTTTTAAAATGTGGATGGCAAACTGTATGGTGACTTTTGTGATGTGGAAAAACATCCATCAAGGGCTGGAAACTCCATGAGACCCATTTCAATCTAATTAGATGATTTGTGATCTAATTCAGACATGCATTTCAGGTCACTGTGTACATCATATTATCTCCTGTCTAGTTTCACTTTTTTTCTACCCATTTGGTTCTCTGTCTACCTTTGGTGTAACGTAAGGATAAATTGATAACTGATTCAGTAGTTCTCCAAATATTTTTGTACACAAATAGATTCCAAACTAAGCTGCATGAGCAGATAAAATAGAATGATTGTGGGCTTCCCACCTGTCTTTTACACCTACATTTTGAACACCATCCATCCAAAGGTATTGATGTTTCATGTACAAATTTGAGAGAAACCAGCATTGACGAAGTTAGTAGGAGCAAAATCAGAGGGCTTAACATGGTAGATGAGACATCATATACAATATTCAAAATGAACAGTTTGGAAGGGTTTTCTAATCTATAATTGTGATTTCTGAGTTGGAGGGCAGCTTGGTAGTTTACAGGCAATGCAGTGTCTGTGACAGAGTTCTTCTGAAGTAGACACTTAAATGCAATACTTTTGAAATGAGCAGGGATGTAAGATGTTTTCTTTCCCTCCAGCTTTAACACAGATTTTATTCAATTATTGAGAAAATATTAATAGGTACACCTTTCTAAGTAATAAAGACTCTATATCTATAGATTTCTGTAGGTACCTTCTTTCTCTGCTTACCTACAATACTGAAATATTGAGCTCTGTTTTCTACAGTGTTTGTGGTGTAAATATTTAGGCAGGGCACTGAGAATGCTTCATTCTTGGAGATGCTGATCCTCATCTTCTTGATGATCACTTCCATGTCTGAATAATCATTTGGAGATATGCCATTGTCTTCCAATTTGACTGTAAAATAATCTTGGTTGTCAAGAAAATATTTGAAAGTCTTGTTGCACTTGAGAAAAGGTTTGGACTGAAAATAAGCCACAATGATCTCCTTTAAGCCAATATTTTAGTAGAAGTACATTTGTTCTTATTTCCTGGAGTGCTAGTGTTGTTATTCTCCTCAATCTGGTAAACATCAAATCTTTGTCTTCCTTCTGCAAGGTGACCACGGTGAGAGGGTGAGGTGAGCCTCCCCTGTGTATTAAATAAATGTTCAGTGAGAGAAGAAATGAAAAATAAGACTTGAAGAACCTCACGATTAGGATGCTATGCTGGGAGAAAAGACACTCCTGATGCTGTCTTCAAATACATCTTCTCTTTATGCATGATGGAAATGGAGCAACATGAGAGACTGCAATCAAAAGTCAGCCAGCACCCATCATTGTCTGTCCTGGTGCCTTTAGAGCTTTTTGTAGAAGCACCTCAGGGACTTGCTTGAAAGTGAAGGATTGAGTGACCTGCACACCAGGCTCCTGAAGGGGCTGTGGACAGAAGTCAGTCAGGGTTTCCCTGAACACATGCTTTCTCTTATTTTTATTTTTTTTTAACTTGTGCTTCATTCTAAAGCATTTAAACATTTTCCCGATTTTTTTTTTATATTTCTATGGTTTGTGTTTGATTAGAAGCTAAAACCCCACCATGAATCTGAACTGTGTACTTCTCTCAATTGGACTGAAAAGTCTACCACATACATATTTGAGAGGATTTGTTTTCCTAACAGAAAAAAAGTGCTTTTACTGGGATTATAGCTCAATACTTTCCAAGAATTTAGTGACAAAGGTGGATCCTTCCCTCTCTGACCTTTGCTGTTGCTGCAGATTGGGTTGAATTCAGGCCTCACAGAAATTTTACCATTGACTCCTCTTGAAGTGATGTCTCAGCTTTTGTGTCCGCTGCTGTCTGATGGGAAGGGGAAGGGCAGAAAGACAGAAGTCTCTGAAGGGAAGAAAGAAAGTACAACTTCTATATATTTTGGGTTTTTTTTTTCTTCTTGCCTTTGCAGTTATAAGGTTTGAGTGATGGACTGCAATATTTTCAGAAAAGAAAAGCCTCTCTCTCTTGGTTTGCAATTTCGCTCAAAATAGAACTTTCAATACGTTTTAGCCTGTGGAGAAAGCCTGGAGGGCAAACTGTGAATATGCATAAGCTTGTAATTTTCTTTTAAAGATGTGGGAAACACCCAGATCTTGTTGTTTGGCTTTCAAAAATTTGTGGATTATGTGTTTGTGAATTCTCACAAGGAGGGGGAAGAGGAAAAAAAAGCCAAACGAGAAGGATTTGATAGGTCCAGCTTTTGTTTGCAAATATTTGTAGCACTCTAGTGGCGACAGCAGGACAGTTTCACAGCTGTGCCAAAGACCTGCTGTCCTTGGATTCCATTTTGTGCATTCCTGTTCCGTCTGCTACGGACCAAACCTTTCAGGGTGTGTTATCTCAGAGATAGCTTCCCTGCAAGGTCTGTCACACATCTGGGTGGAAATACACACTCCCAAATCCTGTGAAGAAACTCGGTGTACGGGTTCAGAAGCCTGTAGTAGGACTGCTTGGAAACTAGAATGTATTTGGAGCATTGTCTGGATTTTTCTTTGGGCTTGTCTATGCAGTTAAATGGACTTTAATAATTTTGCAACAGTGCAAAATGGATAGTCTGTTCTTACTGAGAAAAAAATGTTTAAGAGTTGATTTTATTTGGATTTCAGCCTTATTTGGTCTAACAAACTAAAGTAGCAGCACGAACAGGAGCAAAGGAAAGGGGCTGGAGGACTGTGGTGACTTTGAAAGACGTGCTGAGAGCTTAGAGGCAGCACAGAAATACAGAGCTGGCTCCCCCAGCAGCTTGGCACACCCTGCAGTGGATATCCACACACATTAAAATGCGCTCGCTCCCAGAACGGGCTCTCCCCACTCCCTCTACCCTGCTCCCCTCCCCGTCCTGCCTTGCCTGGCCTAACAAAAGATTTCCCACAAAGGAAATTCTTCCTGGTTTGTAAAACAGTTGTGTAAAACTTGGACTGTAAAGGCACAGTTGACTGCTTTAATGTGGAACAGTTGGGAGGGTGGGGATGGGCTGGCAGGTTGGGACAGGACAGAGCCATGGTGCCCCTATTCTGTCGGGGCTCTGCTTAGTCACACCACCTGCTCCCCCTATTCTTCCCCAGGCAAACCCCTCATGACAGTATGAACAGACGGATGCTGGAGCTCAATTCCTCGGGCACACTGCACCAGACGGAGCCAGGGGAGCCAAGAAAAGATAAATTAAGTGATCAATAAAGATAAGGGACCTGTTTGGCAGTAAATGGTGGGGACAGAGCAGACAGGACGAGGGGTGAACGTGTGTTAAATAATGCAAGCGTGTCTGTGGGCACACATGGGATCCCCAAATAGAAGCCTCTTCCAGTGTCATTAATGCTGCTTGGTACTTGGCTGGAGGGTGAGGAAAGGGAAGAGAGAGGTCTCTTCCCAGGTCTCTGTCCAGGGCTGAGTCAGTGACCTGTTTGCACCTCCCACCTTTGCAATAGCCAGGAAAGAACACTAAGGAGCAATGGAGTTCTGATAGAGAACCAGTACCTGTGCTTTGACAGTTAAGTGATACAAAAATGTGGGCTTATTTTAATCAGCAATCACAGCAGGAACAAGCTTGTGTTCTGTCCTTTTGCCTAGTATAGCAAAGGTCCTGATTTCAGTTTCAAACTTCTAATCCCTTCTCTTCAAGAAGATCTAAAAATCAGCTTACAGTCATTTCCTGTGACAATTGATCTGTTGACAGTTACAAAAGGTGCCACTGATATAAATAATCATACACAGCCCAAATGAGAGCTGGTTTTTAATACGAGCATGTTTCTAGTTCTTCTCTAATGACCAAAAAAGGAGATGATTTCTCTGTGAAAGGCTCAGGGCTGATGCAAGTACACTCAGCACTGCCATGTAAGTGATGGTGTTTCTTACTGAGCAGCACTCAAGGGAGCAACTACTCTGTGTTTGGCCAGGGGGAACCCTGGAGCAAGCACAGGCACAGGGAAGGTGCTGTAGGTTTATAACTTGCCAAGCTGTCTTCTTCTTGTGCTTAGGCCACCAGTTATCATCCACTTATTCAGGAAATTGCACTTTTGGTACCACTGATCATAGAACAGTCATTCAGTTAGTAGGGACCTACAGCAATCATGTAGTTCAAGGTCCTAAGAATTGTTGGAACTTTGGTCACTGAGAATTTCAGGTTTCTGTGCTGACAGGCACTGACCCCCAAGCAAACACTGCACTGACCTGAGGCTGTGGAGAAGGCTTCCAAAATTGAGTGACAGCACTGGGATTGTGGGTGTGCAGTTTGGATAGAAGTGTGGGATATCACAGGGTCAAAAACTTAGAGTTCAAGGTTTTAGAATACAGTAATGTATATATATAAAGCAAGATGGAGGTTTTAGGGCAGAGGCCAGTCCTTCTTTTTCATCTTCTTCTCCATGGCTCTGGGTGGTATTTTGAAACTGGAGAGAAAAGTCCACATTGCAGGCCATGGGTGGTTGGTTATTGGGTTAAAAGTAAAAATAATTGAGGTGTCATTTCTTAATAGGACATTTTATCCTTAAAAGGCCTTGTAGAGAGAGAGATAGGGACAATTTTTTAGTTTATTAGCTGGAAATGCTGTAGAACTCAGGGTTTGTGAAACTGTAATGTAGATAAGAATTAATAAACATCTGAGTCCAAACAAGAAATACCATCTGAGCATGTAATCCCAGCTCTGGCAAAAAGAAGATAAAGCAACAAAGATTCAGCAAACAAGGTGTTCACTGGACTGGGCCTTTTTGCACTCTCAGCTCTCACATTATGGTCCAAACCCCAAGGAATAAACCCCAGTCCATTAAGGTGTTCAGCCTTCTTTTCTGCTCATTGCTGTCCCACTGTGATCACAGACATTGTGATTCTGTTTAAATAGATAACTGCCAGACAGCATTAAATTGGTTTTCCTGTTACACAGGTCCCATGGCCTATATAACTCCCACCTTTTCCATTATTTTATTTGTGTACCTGTTACGTAATGCCAAAACAATGATGTTGTAGACTAAACAGCAAAATTCTGGGAGTTTTTCAGGTGTCACTCACCAAAATGTTCCAGGGTGTGAAAACTGGATTGTAGTGGTACAGTGGGGCACAAAATCTATTTCCGTGTTATAAAGGTACTTTAAAGTTTATTCCTTTTCACTGGCAGAATAAAATGCAGACCCCTACAAGATACTGTTAGATAGGCAAAAGGGATGGGGAGATAAAGTCAATTCAAACAATTTAATCTGCCTTGGAGATGGCTTTTAAGTGCAGCTGAGCCTCAGCTGTTCTCTCAAGTGTCATCCTGAAGTGACACTTAGATTTTTGTTTTGGAGCTGAAACGTTTCTCACTGAGTATCCTCCACAGCTGATCCCGTGCAGCTGTGGGGACTTGGGCAAGGGGAATCCATTTCCTGAGGGGAGAGGGGCCAGCACAGCTGCCTGGAGACAACAGCTGGGGCCGGGTGGTTCCCATCGTGGGGAAGGTGGAGGTGTCCTCTAAAAACCACCCCAGCAAGTAACAGGGCAAGAGGAAAGGGTCACAAGTTGCACCAGGGGAGGTTTACTTTGGCTGTTAGGAAACATCTCCTTACTGGAAGGGTTGTCAAGCCCTGGTACAAAAAAAAATCTCAGAACCCAGAATCCCTGAATGTTCACGAAGAATATAAACCCTCAGAAAGATTAAGAAATTCTTTAGAACAGTGGGAAAAAATATTTTTCTTTCGATATTTCACTTATCAGCAGCACCTCCCAATGCTGTTATCTCTGTTGTAATTGAGAGCTGAGAAGGTAAAGGATATTAAATGTATGAAATGCATCATACCTAAGTCAAAAGACATGGTAGGGAAAAAACCTAGTTGCACTTGGACAGATCATATCAGAAATAGTGATAAAACAGTAAAGAACAACGAAATTAGTTACCAGCACTGGTTGTATGTAGGTGTATGTGCTGGTTTAGCACATACACCAGGCTGTGCAGGGAAGTGGTGGAGTCATCACCTCGGAATGTGTTCAAAAAATCCAGCTGGACTTGGGGACACAGTTTCATGGCGGGCTTGGCAGTGGAGGCCTAATGGTTGGATTCAGTGATCTTAGAGGGCTTTTCCAACCTAAATGATTCTGTGCTTCACAAACAGCCCCACAAGTCTTTGGCAGTACAGCTTAGCCCAAACTGGGAGGTTTCCTGTGCTCCAGGTACTGCTGTTACAGCCTTTCTCTGGTGGCCACCTCAGGTGACACAGCTTCCAATGAGACCTTGCTGCTTTAAGGCTCTCATTAGGAGGATCCCTTTGTTTTTGCTGTACACTGCTTTTACTGATCATGAGAATTCCAATATAAAGATGGAAAATTAAGATAATCTGGGTAATGAGCTTTCTGCCCATTTTAGATGTGAGCCACAGGCTCTTTAGAGATACCTGGCTACATGCAATATGGAAATCTGGATAAATGTTTGGAATTACTCCAACAACTGTGCCAGTCAGCGTTTCCGGACCAAAATCCAGATAATTTTTTTTTTATTTCCCCCTAAATGAGACAGTGGAGCAAGCTTTCAAGGTGCTTCTAGGCTGCCCAGAATCCCAGGGTTCAGCTGTGCTTTGGAGAGTAGCCTAGGCTGGAATTTGTAATAGTGATGCCTTGGGAAGGCTGACCTGGAACAGAGACTGGACAGAGCTAGAGAATGAAGTAGGGATTTATTGAAAGGCCTTTAGGGTACACCTTGGGCAGGACAGAGCCTGGCCAGGCCTACACCCAAGGTGGACACAAAATGGACACAAAATGGCTGAGCAGTCATGAGGCCTCACACTTTTATAAGTTTTGGTCCATTTGCATCTTGGGGTTTAATTGTCCAATTCCAGCTCCAGGCTGTGAGCTCCCATCCTTCTTGTTCCTCCCTCCAGCCACCCTTGTTTGTGCCTTTGGGCCTGAAAGTTGTCCTTGGTGTGCAGCAGGACAAGGATTTGTTTTATGTCCTTACTCTGTGAAGAGAGCTGAGTGACACTGAATGTGAGGCTCAGAACTGCACCCTGGGCAGCACAGAACCTGGAAATAGGAAAGCTAAAGCTTAAGGCAGCAATAGTATTTCCCCATCTGTATTTTTATTGTTTTTTGAGGGTTTGGTGGTAGAGGGAGAAGGTACGAAACCAAGTAGGCCTGAGGGAAAGAACAGCTTCGTGCAGTGCTGTTAACCCTCTGTGCCATGTCACAGTAGTGTTGGGCATGGGATGGTGATGCTGAATAGAAACAAAATAAACTGTCAAAGATGGCAGAAATTAAAATCGTTAGCAAATATCTTAGTGCAAAATGTTTCCACTTCAAAAGGTGAGTTCAGTCTTCATATACAAAAGTTTGAAATGAGAACAACTCACCACCCTCACTCTGTACTTCATTCTCTCATTATTCACAAGCAACAGAATAGACAAAGAGTTGACAGCTCTCTGAGAGTCTCCAGTTTATGAATTGCACCTTGTTAAGCTTAAGCATGCAATGAAGATTTTTTTTTTTTGTTCCCAGCAGTGATGTTGAGATATCTGCATGTGTGCTAAATAAAAATGCCAGGAGAAGGTTCTGTGCAGGCAGTACATTGACAGCACTGGGATGAACATGGGTTGGCTGAACAATATAGTTTTATTAGCATCTGATCCTTGTAGATACAGAGGGATTTCAGCAGCAGTCTGAACTGTGTGCTTTGTGCAAAAAGTCTTTTTGCTGTCTGCTTTGTGCAAAAAGAACTTAGTCTAAGCACATACCCACAAACTCCATAAAACAGATCCCTGCTTTGGTAATTACCTTGACACATTCTCTGATTAACGGTTCTTATCTGTGGGATTATCATTCATGATGAGCCTGGCAATAAAGCTGTTTATTTTTATGAGATATTGTATAAACCCAACTCCAAGAACAGCGTGACGCATTAGTGTTGGTACATCAGCTAAATGTGCGTGCAGCACCATGAGATGATCCAAACAAACAACTGGGAGCATTATTATGTGCTCTGGAATTTACCACAGTGCAGCCAGAGCATGATTCATTTGGCAGCCTTCTCCTGCAGCTTAGTACAGTCACTTTGGAAAACTGTTGGTCTTTCTCCTTAGAGAGTCAGCTTAAGATGCATCCCATGAATAAAGTGTGATCAACAACAACAACAGCAACAATCATCATCATCTACTCCAAAGATATTGTAAATTCTTAACTAAAACATGTTGAATCAAAGAGGTGCTGAACTCCCTTCACGTTGGGGCACAAAACCACCTTTGCTTTCCCCAAAGCAGTTTAGGTAATTTAAGTGGTTTATTTCCTCGGATTCCACAAAGTGTGTGTTCTGGATTTCAGTTTTTATTTTCTGGAAAGGCACGTCCATAGCAGGGCCTGAGGGATTTCCTCCAGTGAGAGGACCACAAGACCCCTCTGTCATCTACAAAGATGTTCTGTTCCTTGGTTTGTTTCTGAAGTTGTCAGAAACACTTTTGTATTTATCTCTCTCTATCCCTCATAGCCTGCTGATTTAATTTTTCTTTCTACTACCTCACAGACAACAGCCCAGCTTGGAAAGGACCTTGAAAGATCTTGTGTTCCAACTGAAGGAGAGGGAACCTAGTGAGGTTTCCAATGAGGAAATCCTGGAGTAACACAAGAACAGATCACACACTATCCTTAATGCTGTGTTGCTATTGTGCATTTGTTTGTTCTAAAGTTTAGCCATAAATATCAGAATATTTTCAGTTTTCACACAACTCTAACTAAAGGAATGTTTAGTTTCTCTTATTCAAAAAAAACCCCAAACTGCCATTGTTTAGGATAAGAACATAAAAAGGTGGTATAAAACAAACTATCAAATTTCAGGGAAGTATAATTAACAGAACATTAAGTTTTGGGGATGAAAATATTTTTTGAAAAGAGAAAGGATATGCTGCCTGTGGGTTATTATTTTGAATAGCCCCGTCTTCCCTGTGCCCCACAGCTTCATTCATGTACTAATTTTTCAAAGTTTTAGCTATCCTGAGTGAAAGAAAGCATCCTCCAAATCATTGTGGAAACGATGTGGCAACGTTAAATGTCTGAATTGTTCCCCCCACCTTAATAATGTCTGTTAATAATGTCTATTGCATGTAACTTGTCCTAGCCTATCCCTGGCACCAGGCTTCCCAGAACTATTTAGTGTTTTCTTCCTGTTGTGGCTGAAGGTGCATTACTGGCACTATGGGAGAGACAGGCTTGCAATTTTTTTTTTTTCCACATCATTGGTCACACAAAGTGATTACTCCAGCTGTACAAATAATGTAGGAAATGGACTTTTTTTTTTTTTTTTTTTGCATTAGAATTATGCAAGCCCAGCAAATAATCCCAACAATTGCTTCTTAAGTCAGTGAAATTTCAAGCCATTCAGTTTACTTGTAAGGAGCTCACGGCCCCTTTGATGATGGGGTTTGTTAAGCCCAAATGTGGAGAACTAATAAAATAATAAAAAGGCTCCAGAGGTGTTTATAGATTTCAATTATCTCTTACTTTCTCTCCCAGGACTGCGCTGGGCAGGATTGTGCTGCCCTCAAGTAGCACTTGAGTCTAGGCTGCGTTTTATGCTGGCTGTCTCTGAGGTTTCTCCTTTGTGGCTGAATCCCCTTAGTGTGGGCAGTGTACAGAGGTGCTAAGGGCTTGCCTAGACAAAGCACCGGCCTCCACAAAAGCAAGGGAGCAAAAGGAAGCAAAATTGAATCTCCAGCGCCCAGCTCCTGGGCAAACAGACAAAACTAATGGATCCACTCTTGCTCCTCCCATCCAATTACTGTGATCCAGTGGAGAGAATATGGCAACATCGGTTCACACAAACCCTGACGCTCTTAATCCCTTCCATACATATAAACCTCACATTCAGCACCGTCCCTTCATTACTGAGCCACCCAGGCAGCCGCAGCGTCGGAATGGACCCACCGGCTGCAAAAACCTGCCCTCCTCCAGGTTTTCATCAGCTAATGAGGGCTATGCAAATGGCCAGCTTATGGGATTATGCCTTGTCTGACAGCAGTGCTCCCCACGGCCGGGCAGGGCTAATACAGGTGTTGGTAAACTGGTCATTAGGCGCTGCCTAATTCAGGCCCATTCAGGCTGGCAGCCCTGCCATTTGTACTGGTGTTTGTGGCCCGGTTGGACATCTATTGGGGCTGTGGTGGGTCCGGGCAAAGCCCTTGCTGCTCGATATGAAGTTAATAAATCCGGCTGGTTTGGTCTTTAGCCATTACACAAGGACCCAGGGCTGACGTGGGGATTTCCCCCTCCACCCCAGCTGCCTGGGAAATTGCCACGGGAGGGCGAAGGGGAAGTTTAATTGACAGTTGCTTAACATTTATATGAACTTCTCACATGCTTTTGAACAAAATGTAAAGCACAGAAGTATGATTAACCTATGCTTTCCCTTGGTCACAACCAGCCAACTCCCTCTTCCATGAAAGAACACGCAGCCCAGAAATATGCAGAGAGAGAACAAAACACATTGTGTCTGGGGATAAGCCATCTCTCTGGGGTTTTGGCCATTTCAGTGGTCCCCTACATCTTTCTGCTGTTGAATTTTTCTTATTCAGTGATATTTCTTTAAAGAATTCCTTCACTGTGCAAACAATTCTGCACTGCAGGGTGTTCACTCACCAGGTCAGGGGAGAAAAGTGGAGCGACATCAGTAAAGTGTTCACAGAGCAGAGCACATGATGTGAACACTTTGTTAGCTGCTACCCCTGCCACATGTTTGCCTAAAATCTCCAAAAATATACTCATTACGTAAACAGCAAATATTCCAGACTCAAACAAAAGTGCCAAGCCTATAGCAATTTTCATTATCTCCCAAAAGGACTTTGGTGGAAACTAAGATAGGGACTAGCAAATAATTTCAAAGATCTTTGTGAACAATGAAATACAGAAGCATACCTGCTTCTGCCTAGGAGGGACACAGAGCACAGTAGAAATCTACAAGGACATCATCTGAAAAGTGCCAAAATTGATTAGAAAATGCCCAATGCATTACAGGTTTTACCTCTTCCAGTCAGCAGAGGAAAGGTTGTATTTTAAAGTAAATTCTGTTTAAAACCCATTTGAGGATTTTGCCAATGTTGTGGGGGTTTCTTTTTATTACAATAGTAACACCTCCAACTGTACTATTCTTCATTTAAATACTATTTAAAATTGAAGGACCTCATTAAAGTATTGAGATGTTCCAGTAAAAGCCAGAAATCCAGGGGCACAGGTAGCTTTCGGTGAGTTCAAAGGTTTGATTTCATCTTTCAGTCGATTAAGTTGGAATTGTCATCTTCTACATTGGGAGTTTCAAACAAAGGTTTAAAGGGCAAAGTATTCAAAAGTGAGTCCACGAATGTCAATAAGCAAAGCCTCTTAGGTTTAATGCCCACGTATCCATTGTTCTGTGTTTGCTCTGACTGACCCTGACTAAATGTGTATCCTTAGGGCAAAGTTCTGTGCCGAACTTTTCTTGTGCCTTTCACTTTCAGATGTCTCAAAACTAAACAGGGGTCCAAAATTTGAAAATTCAGATCAATGATCAACCTCTTACTCGATAAGTGAGGCTGGCTCATCTGCTCATTCATCACCTGTATTAGGGTTGTCTTGTTCTCCAGGTCTGCAAGAACACCTGATGTGTTCTGTGGACACTGTCCTGCCCACCTTTTGCTTGGGATGACCTGTTGCTGTGTGTAACCAATTTGCCTGTGACATATGGGATCTTACACAAGCTAAAAAGTGCTGGGTAATGGATGAGGAAAGGCCAGACCTAATCTGGAATGGTTTGTTCTATTTATTATTTCTGGTTTATTTATCATTCTGTCACCCTGCTCTTTGCCTGCCTCTAAAATAACCTGGAGGATATGATCAGGAGAATGTGGATTGTATTGATTAGGCCCATGGGAGTCCTGCCAATGGAATGTTGTTGTGCTATTTATAGATAACAAAAGGATCTCTTCTATTTCTCCTTATCCTTTGTCATAAGGATAAGCATCTTGTTGCTTTAGATACTGAGAAGGTGAGGAAAGTTTAGCAAGTCTGGACCTATTCAAAATCTCACAGGCCAGAATCCCTGAATGTTCACAATGAACATAAACCCTCAGAAAGATTAAGAAATTCTTTAGAGCAGTGGAAAAAAATATTTTTTCTTTCAATATTTCACTTATCAGCAGCAGCTCCCAGCTCTGTTTTAGTTGAGAGCTGAGAAGGTGAAGGATATTAAATCTATGAAATGCATCATACCTAAGTCAAAAGGCATGGTAGGAAAAAAAGTTACTACTTGCACTTGGACAGACCGTATCAGAAATAGTGTTAAAACAGTAAAGGACAATGTGATTAGTTACCAGCACTGGTTGTATGTAGGTGTATGTGCTGGTTTAGCACAGAAGTGATTTTTTTTTAAAGGAAGTTATAGCAAAATGTTGATAGCTTGATTGACTAATTAGAGTTAGAAACATTAGGGGAAAAACAGGAAATAATTCTAATGAGTACGCAAACCACTACATTATTTTAAGAAACAAGAATTAGCAAATGTAAAACCACTACAGTGTAGAAGAAAGGATTACAGATGATCTTGCCCCTGGTAAATCACAGTTGAACTAATTACCAAAGAGGAGGAACAGCCTTGCCCTTAATGGGTCATGACTAATAAAGATGTGATAAAAGGGATGGGTTGGCTGGTCAGAGGGAGGACCTGGAGGAAGAGAATGATCATGAGGAAAGAGATGCTGAAGAATGATCCAGGAGGACTGGGCAAAACAGGAGAGGGAATCCCTGCTGTGAGGTCAGTGTGGGTGTGCAGTCAGAGCCTGTTCAGAGTCAGTTCCTTGCTGGAACCTGCAGTCACAGCCTAGCTGGGTAAAAGCTGCAGTCAGAGGCTGCAAGGGAAACCCACAGCAGGAGCTGCTGCAGCCAGTCAGGGAATGGTTGGAGTCAGGATGGCTGAGCTGAGTTACACAATAAATTTTCTCTGTGTTTCTTTTCATCTCTTGCTTTTCTTTTTTTCTTTAACACATGGATGATTACTTCTAGCACCCTGATGAGACTGCATGCTGCATCCAAGCAAATGGTTGCACCTTAATCGGTCAAAAAATTATAACAATGCAGTGTTCAAAAATGAATGTGTGTGTGAAAAAGTGTTCTAGGCTCCAGTGGAGAGAAACACATGGGCTGTGGGAATGAATACGTGCTGAGGGATAAGAGTGACAGTAAATATTAAATGAAATTTGATTAAATTCAGAATCCAGTCATGCTGGTTTCCACTGGATGTGACAGAACCAGCTGCAGGTGATGTGTTGTCAGCAGTGCAGTCAGGAGCTGCCAGTCTTACACCCCAGAAGGGTAAATCTCAGAGCTGGAAGGGAAAGAGTATCTGATTTCACTTCTGTCCAGGAAGTATCAGTTTAATTTCCCAGGTACTGTTATTTTCTCTTGGAAATTAATCCTTCAAATTCTAGGCATCCTGACCTCCACACAGGTTGTAATCAAAGGGCCAGTGATACTGCAACATCAAGCATTCCACTTAAACCTGCTTTATTGAAATGCTCTTTGAAATCTACTTCTTTGGCACTAAAATGGAAATGGCACAATGATATTGCTAGGACTCAGAACAATTTTAGTTTAAAGAGCATCATCCTCTTCTAGATTTCAGGAAATAAGTTTTTCAGCCTGATATTTTACTTACTATTTTTGCCAATAAAAGTTGGGATTCAGGTGAATCATACACCTCTTTTGAGGAACTCACTGTAAAATATTTATTTCCTGTATATGCAGACTAAATAATAATAATTAAAACCAAACACAAACTGCCCCTGTAAACAGGACACAGAATGTTTTATGAATCAAACTCCCTGAGAGTTTCATGTGCTGGGATATATCTACAGCTGCCAGAAATCTAACCTAGTAGAGTAATCTAATCTGGGATCTATCTACATGCAAGTAATTTAAAAATTACTTCATGGAAACAAACATATTCATAGAAAAGGAATCCATTTTTGCCTTCCTTTGCTATGAAGACAGTCCTTCACCATGCTAAATAGAAGAGATTATTCTCAGCCTACCAGAACTATTTTTAAGAATGTTGTGGGACCATCAGCAAGGAATTCTATGCTGCTTACAGAAATCCTGTGTTCTGCTCACTTAGACAGTAAAATATTTCTGATGGGAAGAGATGCCTAATCAAAATAACTTTGGAGATCCAGATTATAAATTTAGCCTGAGCAAGTGAGTTTTGTCCTGGATTGTGTCTCATGGTGTGGCCCATAACCAGGTGACAGGGGGACTGTGGAGCAGCATCCCTGCTCTGGGACTTTCTACATTTGCATCCATCCCACTGTGCCTTGGCCTCTGTCAGTGTTGTGCCTTTTTTTTCAAGCAAGTTTCCATATCTGGTTGCAACAGTTATTTTCTATATATTTGTTCTAGATGGTAATTTTCTATTACATGAATTTTTATGGCATTGTCTGGAATATAGTGTTTTCTTCCCAATGGCATGAGTAAGGCAGGTCTATACCAAGCTTTTCACTCTTCCCAGTGGATAATTTCTGGTCCCTTGGGACAACTCTATTATCAGAAAGATCAGTTGTCAAAACCAGCTCATTCCCCATCCAGGAAAGTAAATACAGCTTCTCTTAGTCACTTCTGAATCCTAAATTGTTTGCAACTTTTTCTGGAAAGAATTGTCAGTTCTCTCACTGCTAAATGAGATCACA
Organism: Acrocephalus arundinaceus; assembly: GCA_021534815.1. NCBI lineage: Eukaryota > Metazoa > Chordata > Aves > Passeriformes > Sylviidae > Acrocephalus > Acrocephalus arundinaceus. The sequence goes on from JAJEOU010001577.1 coordinate 2,639,064, forward strand.
AAATGGGAAAAAATTCACCATGAAAAGTAAGTTTGTTGAAATTGTTTAAGGAGTTATTTGCAAGTGCAAAAAGATGTGAGAAAATTGCATCCAAAAGTTACCTTCAGAAAATCCTGAGGTCAAACACCCTTAATGCTACTCCTTGTGTATCTTTACAATGAGAATTTTAAGCGGATTCCTCCTGCATGGCAGTACACGGGGTTAAAGGTTAACAACTGACCAATTCCTTGGACAAGGTGTTATTCAAAATCAGGTACTTAAGACATTTGCTAGAGGACTTAGCCATTATGGCTGTTTGGAATCAGTGCATTTTCCAGCAGGGAAAGTATTTAGGAGAACAAAAAGAGTGCAGGGACGGGGAATTCCAGAAAGCCTGTCACCATATAAACTAAAAACCACCATTAGAAGCTGAGTTCTCTTCAGAAAAATCTGACAGTATCCAAATAGGTTGTATGGAAATCATGGTCACCAGAAAGAGATGAGAGCATTCTCCACAAATACTTAAGCTTGGCTCTATTTAAGCTCCGTTTTCAATGTACACACGAGTTTTCTCTTCCCATGTTACTTTCCTTTGATGTAGTTATGCCTCTCAAGATCTGCCTGACTTCTTTATTTTGAGAGCTTGTAAAGTAGTAATTTTACAGTCAGGTCTGAATCAAAGGGAAAAGCTGTTGGAGGTTTCTGCTCTAGCAATGTTCAGAACAATATCTCGTCAGGGACTGGAGTTTACTTGGGGGAAACCTGAAATAATAAAAAAATCTCAAAGTGATATTGTCCTGTTTAGGAGAAGAGTTTATAAAGTAGGTGGACAGAGATATTCTTGTTGTTTAAGCAGTGAGTACAGAATTTGGACCTCCTTTTGACCTGGATTTCAGGGTTTCTTGTGTAGTTTTTGGGGTTTGTACCTGGATATCTCATGGTTTTGAGAGGTTGGCTGTTATGGACAGCACAGCTGTTTCATTTGTTGGATATGAAGAAGTCCACAGTGGTTTTGAACGGGATTTAGGGAAGAAAAGAAGGCACTTACACAGCCTTAAGGGACCACTACAGCTCTCAGGACTAAAACTTGTGCCTGCATAAAAGTGAATATACTTCAGAACTTAGGTTACAAAAATGTCACTGTTGGATTCCACAGCTGTCATGAGGGGGAAGATGTTCATTTTCCACCTTGCACTAAAACACTGCTTTGATTCAGGACATTAAACAGCTGCTGTGCTACTGCTGCCATGTGGTTTTTCCATGGCACATCCATGCTGCAGCCTCTTGGGGTGTAAAACAGCTTTTAGCCACCAGGCAGTTGTGAGGCTAAAATCAAAGGGAGAAAAGGAAGTGTTATATTTAGATATATTTTGGAGAAAGCAGTCCCAGGGTAACAATGTAACACAATTATTTTGAAGAGCTGAATTTAAAAATGGGTTCTTTAAGGTGCTTGCTTTAACATATGTGTTCGTATTTAGAAGAATTCTGAAACCCTGATCAAAACAGCTGTGTCTTTAAAAAGAATATAAAGAAGACTTGAGCTTCAAGCATGATTCAAAGACAAAGCAAACAATGATAGCCTTGCATAGTTTTCAAAATATTTTAATCTTTTTTTTGAATCTCGGTCTCTTCTCATTGTTGAAATAAATTTCTCAATGCAGATTTCAGTGAGTTCTTTTAACTTGCTTATCTCTTCTGGCTGCAGATATGAAAAAAGTTGTTAGAATACCAGTCTTGGATATGACATTTAGGAGCTGGTGTTGTCTCACTGGATATTAGTCAGCAGCCTTTTGTTCCATCCAATCTTGAAATGTATTTTGAAAAGAATAAAACCAAAAATGCCAGAGTGATTGGTTAAGAGAATGTTTTCATGGGAGTATGTGAAATGGTGTTCAGCTTCATTTGCTTAAAACTATTTCGCAGAAGAGCATCAAAGAAAAAGAAAGGAAAAAGCAGAAATGTAATCTATCCAAAGTCATAGATGTATAGATCTATCTCAAATCAGTACTGAGGCCAGGAACAAAGTTGGATTTTACCATCTGTAACTTTACTCCTGTCTAAACAGTAATGGTGCCGAATAAGATGAGTGTGCCCAGCCTAACCAAACACAGCAGAACAAGTAGGGGGAATGTATGTGGAGAAAAGGTAAAAAAGAACCTTCATCTAATAAGTATAAATGCTTTTAACCTATGAAACAGGACCCAGGTCCACTCCCCAAACTCGAATGACAATTTGGACTCCATCACATAAAAATTTTTATTTATTGTTCTAATGACTCATAATTTGGTTGAGATTTATCTTGCTTTTCTACAGAATGATTCCTAAAGAACAACCATCTGTAGGATCAGGATTAGAATCAGATTTTTTAATCTCTTTTTGCTTCTTGAGTTAGGAAGATAATTTGGTGGGAATTTGGGCTGGTAGTAAAGCCTGGCAAGATCAGGTTAACCAGAATTTCTTACAAAATGTAGCTAAGACAGTAGAAGATCTGTTTTTCACCTGTTGTAGTGCATGAAGGCTCCTGGGTTGATGGTTTTGGCTCCAAAGAGCTCATGTGTGGGAATGATTTTTTACTCAAGTGCTACTATTCCAGCCTGAGGTTTTAGCTGAAGCACGTGAATTACAGCAATTGTGGTGATTTTAGAGGAGAAGAGCAGGATTGGACCACTTTTATCTATCATGCAATATATTTCCTTTTCCAATGAGATAGCAAGTTGTGTGGCAGGAGAAGGGGATGGTGAAATTGTGTGTTTACACTTATTCCACTGATGGAATGCACGCCTTCTCAGATGAACCTCTCCTTGCTTTTGTGCATTTCTTGTCATGGATAAGTAAGGCAGAAACAATTTCCTGTGTGGAGAACACAAACTAAAGAAAGAATCCAAGAATTATGCCCCTGTTTTCATTGGAGTCGGACTTGGATATCACTCCCTTCAGCAGAAATCTCAGTTGTGTGAATATCCAAGGTCCAGGATTTAGCTCCCCTTCAGCTGAGCCATGCAGCCATTCCTTTGTGTTTCAGGAGTGAACAGGAGGACATGGTCTGTGCTGCCCCAGCTCTGTCAGGGCAGTTTGTCCTCACCTCCTTGAGATGTCTGTTGTTCTAAGGCACAGAGAGTGGCCTTTCTCTTACTCTGTCACTTCAGTCTGAGCCACACACGAGGAGCAGCCCCACAGCCACTTTGCAGGGATGGTTCAGGCATTATTGTAGCTGTGGAGGTAACACACCCAGCCTAAATATCAAAACCAGGCAGATGGGAAATTTTATTCGACCTTCAGGTGCTTCCATGGCATCTTCTAAACTCCCACGGCTGTTTTAAAGGGCTTAAACACCTTAAAGATTTGAGTAAGAGACCAGATCCTACTACTTTGGTCATTGGCTTCAAAAGACTTGTTGTGAGAAGAAATGGGAGATGTTTGTGGAGCCAGGGCCAAATCCTGAAATGGCTGGGCCAGATTCCACACAGCCTGTGCATGTTCTGTCTCTGCAGTCTAATGATGACCTGCTTGGTCGATCTGGGCTTCCCTCTGAGCCCTCAGCATCTTGTCTTTGCCCAGAGAATAAAGTATATCAACTGTGTTTGTTATCAATACCATAATAAAACATTTATTTAAATCTTTTAACAACATTTATCCTTATGAGAAAGTGCCTTAATTTTTTAATTAAAAGAAGTAAAATAACTAAAGCAAATTCAGTTTTCACCAGTTGGGTCTGGCAGGTATTTTGCCTACTTTTTCCATTGTTTTTACACATTATGAGAGGTAATAAATCAAGTCGGGGATTTTTTTTTCCTCGTTCAGTTCCCTGACTCAGCTACAAAAATTATGTATTCTTTACCGCTTTCTAAGAAGATTACTAAGCCAGCTGACCCAAACAGTAGTGGGACCAATTAGACATCATTCAAAATTAATAACCGCTCCGATGATAAAAAATCAAAAGATTGATTCTTCTGATGGGAGAATCATTTTAATTAATTTAATCCTTGTTGAAAGATCAGCTGTGCACAGTCCCGCTCACCAGTGGGGCCCATTTGTCCCTGTCTGTCCCTGTCACCTAAAGCCAGTGAATATGATCAGTAGCCAGCACTTAGGGGACAATAAGAAACAGATTGTACTGTCAGGCTTCATTAAAGATCATCATTAGTATTCCAATTTGGAAACAGTCAATCTATCCTAACCTTTTACCAATTCTTTTCAGCTGCTTTTGTGAAGTTTGGTTCAGCTGCTAAACGTAAAAACGCTGCACGGGCTCTTTTAAAGCAGCAAGTTGGGTCTGGCTGATGCCTGTCAGGCTGCAGCTTAGGGACAAAGCTCGGGGGAAACGCGGGTTACGCAACCGGGCTCTAAATGATATCATGTGCAGCTGCTTATGATCACAGCGTTTATGGGCAATGAAACTTGCCGGACCTCGGGGCTTAGCGATGCTGAATGGCAGTGAAATGGATATGGCCCTCTCTTTCTTCCCGCTGCCGAGGGGTTTGGCGGTCCCAGGGGTGTTTTTGCAGAGCGGGGCTGCTGGGGGCATTCGGAGCATGTTGATGAGAGGGAGAGGGAATTTCAGATTTGTTTGCAGTTCACTTTATCTTTTCTGCCGAGGTCAGATTGCTTTGTTTGTTTGTTCTTCGTTCTGGTGGCCGGGGGGAAAAAAAATGATGGAGAAATGGATTATAAGATTTGGAGGGATATTTCTGTATGGTCATCCTTTTATCTCAGCCACGTCCCATGGCTGCTCAGGAGATGCAGCTGGAATCTGAGTTTTCAAAACTGTTTGTCTGCCATGCAACGATCTCATTATTTTAATATTCTTGACATTTATGATTTGCTAACCTTCCCAGTTGTCCAACTGTCTTCCTGAAGATATTTCAGGAATGCTCTGAACGAAATGTACAATTCTGTCATTTTGAATCATCTCCTCCTGAGAGTGCTTTTTTAAAAAAAAAAAAGACAAGTTTGATTTTCCCCTGTGTGTTCCTTTGTACCAGGAAGTGTTTCACAGAGATTGCAAATGAAATCAGAATAAGGCCAGTAAAACAGAGAGAAATATTAGATTTAACATTTCTTCTCACAGGAAAAAAAAAAAAAATAACAACTCTCTCTCCAAATTTGATCACGAATTAAAAATGTTATTATTACTGTAACAGGACAACCAAAAAAACCCCAACCAAAAGTACAAAGTACTTTTTCTTTCCAGATGCTTTTGTGTAGCTTGGTTCAGCTGATCTCTGTAAAAGCTTAAATACTTTCCTATAGTTTAGCACTACTCTGACTTCTGAATGCTTTATACAATTCAATTACCCTCTTGGCAACAATTATTTGCAATAACTGGTTGCTCATTGCATACACATGAAGATTTCTGCTATTTAAATCCACGAGTAAGTGGAGTTTTCTATTAAAAAATGGTCATAAAATATTTAAGTACTTCATAAGAATGATCCAGCCCAAAATCTAATTTTCAAATGTTTCCTGAAACAAATCCAGTATAGGAAAACACGATTTTTTTTAACCACAGAATACAATAGAAAATCCCTTAGTAGAGAATTGCAGCTGAAACAATGTTAATGAAGATTCTCTGCAAACTTAATAACATTTTCTTTAGTTTTATGCTCGCTATCTGAGAAAAAAAAAACAAAGAAAAATTCAGACCTCAATATTTTTCTCTGAGAAAATAGAAAACCTAATTTTCTAAAAAAATACAATACTGTTGTAACTGAATTTCAAATGGTTTGGTGAATGCTTTTTGCTGTGTGCAAGCTCTTGCATCATTTTTTTGCTTTGACAAGATGGTTTTATTCCAAGTTCAAAGCCAATTGTAGGTCCTATAGGTTAGAACTTATTCACTGCAGTGTTATTGGCTATGTAAGTGGCTACACAGATCATATTAATTAGCAAAATATATTGCTAATTGGTGAATAACACGAATATTGATAGGAAAGTGGACTAAAATTTTTAGCATCTCGCTGAAGAGTGTCAGCCTTTCAGACTACTTATATTCTGGTGGTCCTTTTCTTCTAAAATTTATTTATAATTTTCCAGTGACTGCTTTGATTATTTTGTCAGTTTTGCCCATGACAAGCCTGTTACAAAAGGGAAGGCAGAGGTTGCTGTTCCATATTTTTATATCAGTGCAACTGAGTTCCAAAGTATTGTCTTGCTTAATGTTTTTTCTCCTTTTGAAGTCAATCTTCTCAATTTCACTCATCTTTACTCTTTTTTCCCTGAGGCTACTGATTTTGCTGTGATTTTTTTTCTTTTACCACTTGATTTTTAGCTTTTTTTTTTCTTTTTTTAATGTCACATACACTTTTATTGGAAAAGGATTCTTTCAGAAGAAGGTACATACGGTGTGTTATTACGTCAATATTTTCAACTTGATTGTTTATAATAGATTTAGCTTTTTTTTTTTTTTTGGAAAGGCTTTTTGAGAAAGGAGCCCCAGTGCAGCCAGTGCTGCTACTCCCGTGAACTGGGTGGAAGTTGGTCTCAGGTTGAGATGCTGCTCATAAGAGCAGTTCCCTCCTTGCCCTGAGCAGCACCATCCCACCTCTCCTCTTTCCCAGGATGTTGAAATGCACTGGCACCAACCTGGCTCAACCATTCTTTGCAGATTTAGTTTCCAGAAGAATTAGGTTTTCATTCTTTGCAGATTTAGTTTTCAGAAGAATTAGGTTTTCATTCATATGGGAATGTGTCAGTGCAGTAGGAAAGTCAAACCACAAACACAAGCAGGTACCTCCTCTCCTGTCTATTATTATTATGTCTATCTGGAAGCTGCTATTATTATTATTATTATTATTATTATTATTATTATTATTATTATTATTATTATTATTATTATTTCTGCTACCTATGAGATGTTTGTAAAGGTGAGTCTCATGCTAGTCTTGTGTAGTAAGCCTTGTGCTATTTTTTTATCTCCCCAGAATATTAACTAGAAATGTTCATAAAATAAGAGTATAAACTAACGGTTGCAGATATAGTCAATGATTTCCACAATTTTGCATAACTCCCAGGAACAAAATCACCTACCAAAAGGATCAAAGAGAAAAAGACTGGGAAATGCCACAAACGGATGAGCCACATGATGGATATTTCCCAATTAAGAACTATTCCAGCACTATTGCTTCAATGTGTTGTGTGGGGGAAAAAAGGTGTGTAAAAACCCTAAATTATTGCACAAAACAGGGCACTGTTTACTGCACCAAACTACTCATTTACTTCAGTGATTAATTTGTTTTGGTGGCATTAGTAATTTACTTTGCAAACTGCCTTCGCACTAGGGAATCTGGTCGGAAGGACCACTGTGAAACAAATACAGAGAAAGAAACAGAATGTGGCAGTGGAAATCCATTTCACAGAGGAAATCCCAATGAAGAGACTGTGACCCATCAGAAGGAATCCAAACAAATCTGCCAGAGTTAGCAGGTAAATTTTTTTTTCAGATTTCCTTTACCTATTTCACACCTTTTCAAACCATGCAGCTACTGTTTATACTGCAAGTACAATTTCTGAGCTATTCTTGGAAGTGTAGCTGACTTGACATTTGTGATGCCTTTGAGTCCAGCAGCTTGTTTACATGTGGTACAGATAAATGCAACAGCAACTTTGTTAACTTTATTTTAACCTTAAACTCAAACTCCCCGTTTTTCCTCCCCTCTTTCCCCTTCCCCTCCTCTCTTCCCACCTTTTCTCCTCCTTCCCCCCTTCTTTTCCTTCCCCACCCTGCGTCCTTTCCTTGGCAGTTCAGATTTGCTGCTCTCGTAAATGGGGAGGAGAATTTATTTTTAAACGTCGAGCTACAGGTGGGTTGCCGAGTGTAGTAATGAAGGAAAGATTAGAAACTCTTTTAACTGGAGCTGGAGGCTTTACGTGGACTTAGGCTGAGCTTTGCTCGAGACCATCTGCTCCAGAGATTTTTGAGTCCAAGCTGGAACCGCACTGCCCTCCTGCGTTCACAGCGGAAAAGGGAAAAGTTTAAGTTTTGTGAAACATCCCCGGGATGGAGGAAGCGTCTGGTTTAATGCCCTGAATGAGAAACAAAAGGAACACAAATTATTCCTGTGCCCGCCTACTTAGAAGAGCACAGAACTGAACTTATTTTGGCTAATCAGAGCAGGTTTCCCCTCTCAGGTTCACCCAGAACGGACAGAAAAAGTGGATGGCCCCAACCATTTGGAGTGTTTTTTCCAAATTGCCTAGACATTGTGGAAGTTTTGCAGGATGCTCTGCTTTTACAGGCAGCCAGTTCAGGCTGCAGTGAAGCCTCGTGTAAAGGCTTCAGCAGTTCTGAAGCTGCTCAGATCCCAAAGCCACCACTGACAGTGCAGCCAGCACTAAAAACTCCTAACACAGACGGAGGTTGCCCAGTTATTTCCTATCACCTCCCCACACACTCATAAATTTCTGGAAGACAGAAAAGAAGGGCTCATGGCCCAGCCAGGATGTAGAACACAAAGAAGTGCAGGCAGCCCTGAGCTGCTGGAGCTGCAGCCACAAGCACAGGGCTGAGCCAAGGCACTCCAGCAGCACTGGCTGTGTCAGGCACAGTGACAGGGGACAGCCCAGAGCCTGGCATGGGAGCTGCTGGGTGGCACAGTGGTCATGGCTGGATGGGGGAGTTCCAGCAGCCCCTTAGAGAACCACAGGATGGTTTGTGTTGGAAGGGACCTCCAGGATGTCAGCTGGTCCAAGCCCTCTGCAACAGGCAGGGGCATTTTTGATGCCTTGGGAAGGCTGACCTGGAACAGGGACTGGACAGAGCTGGAGAATAAAGTAGGGATTTATTGAAAGGCCTTTACGGTACACCTTGGGCAGGACAGGGCCTGGCCAGGGCTACACCCAAGGTGGATCCAAAATGGTCACAAAAATGGCTGGACAGTCACAAGGTCTTACATTATGATGTTTTGGTCCATTTGCATCTTGGGGTTTTATTGTCCAATTCCAGCTCCAGGCTGTGAGCTCCCATCCTTCTTGTTCCTCCCTCCAGCCACCCTTGTTTGTGCTGTTGGGCTGAAAGTTGTCCTTGGTGTGCAGCAGGACAAGGATTTGTTTTGTGTCCCTGCTGTGTGCAGAGAGCTGAGTGACACTGACTGTGAGCTCAGAGCTGCACCCCTGGGCAGCACAGAGCCTGAAAATATGAAAGCTAAAGCTTAAGGCATCATTTTCACTACACCAGGTTGCTCCAAGCCCCATCCAACCTGGTGTCCAAGGATGTTTCTGGGCAACCTGTTCCAGTGTTTTACTACCCTCACAGTAAAAAATGTTCTCTTTAATATCTCTTTTTCTTTAAAACCATTCCCCCTCCACAATCCTGCTTGCAGGCTCCTGGAGGGATGATACACGTGAATGGTCCTGGCCCCCAGCTGCACACCAGCCTGGCAGCTCCACCCAAGAGCTGTGCTAGAAATAAAATGGTTCCTGAGCTTTAGAAAAGCAGGCTCTAGAGCAATGTTTAATGGAAGCCTAGGAATAAGAAGAGCAGCTCATTTTAAAATGAGTCAGTGCACTTAAAAGGAACTAGAGTGGCCTGCAAGAGCAATTAGGCAGAATGGGAAAATCTATGTCAATATACAGAAAGTTACACTGGCACAGGGTGCCCAGAGAAGCTGTGGCTACCCCATCCCTGGAAGTGTCCAAGGCCAGGTTGGACAAGGCTTGGAGCAACCTGGGATAGAGAAAGGTGTCCCTGCCCGTGGCAGGGGGGATTAGAATGAGAGGAGTGTTAAGGTCCCTCCAAAGCCAAAGCATTCTGTGATTCTGTGAAAGTTGTTGCTTGTTACAGAGGGCTTTATACAAATCAGAGGTTCCCTGAAGGGTTACTCACTCTCTCATTTAAGGACCTCAAACCACACGTTGGGTAAAGCCTTCCTCCCTCTATTATGCTGCTATATTTTGGGAATGTCCCTTCAGAATGAGCTGGTTGTCTGAGGGTGAGAATGACACCTGCACTGAACAGAACCTGAAAATAAAGCATGAAACAGAACCATGAAAATAAAGAGATAAAGCATGCAGGTAAGGAAAGCAGGGAAACAGGAGACCAAACACAACTTTATCCACTGTGACTGATAAGAGATAATCAGGACAGCTCCTGAGGGGGACAGATTTGGGGTAACATAGCAAAGTATTAGTTCAGCAGGGCTGCACCAGATGTACTGTAACAGTAATGCAGAAGTGGCAATTGACATTTTTAAAAATTTTTTGAAGACAGACTCTTTCATGGTTTTGCAGTCACAGATTTTTTTCTGGGGAACAAAAATGAAAATAATATTAATAGAAGAATCATTTATTGTCAGGTATTTCTGAACATGGAGGCTGGAAGTCAAAACAAACCACTGAGACTCAGTCTTAATTTTATTGAACTGCTGTACATCCAGATGAATTTGTTTGGAAATTGGCTGTTGGCTTGTATTCTACCCTGGATCTGGATCTAGACTTCCAACCTCCTGCTACTGTGACAGTTATTCAGTTCTGAGGCTTAGAAATTCAGAAGACAGAATTTCAGTATGCAAATACAGTCATTAAAGAAACCAAATTATTCATACTCAAACCCATGCCTGATCAATTAATAGCAAAACTGCATAACTTGTCTCCAGCATGCTCTCAATGTTGCCAGAGAAATGGATCAGTGGTTTGGAGAACTTTAGCAAAGCAGGAAATCTCCTTGCTGTTCACGTAACTTGGACAACAGCTGCCTGAGCATCTGCCTCAGCTTTCAGCTGTAGGACTTGGCTGCCAGTTCCAGTAAACAAGTTGGGTGACCTCAGTTTGGTAAAAATGCACGAGCATCACTAATGCTCAGTCTGCAGAGGCAGGTGACTCGTAGCACCAAGTGAAACTTCAGAGGAATTACTCTGAATTGTGACCACTTGTAATGATTCACAGGGATTATTCCTGTGGGGAAGAGCTCTGTAACAACAGCTTGCTCCATGTGACAGCAAAAAATATTGTGTTTGCAGGGTTTCTTAGCAGCAATAAATAAACAGAAGCAAGAGATGCTGAAATTCCTACACCTACAGCACAGTAAGTTTGCATGGCTTTTTAATCTTCTTTTCTTCTGTTAGAGCTGGGATTAAATGCTCAAGACGTGGTGTTTCTGTTTCTGTTTGCACCCAGATGTTTATTAATTCTTATCTATAGCAAGATATCACAGTCTCAGAAGCTGTGAATTCTAGCTAACAGAGTGAAAAATGGCTCTATTTCTTTCCACAGCCTTTTAAGGATAAACTGTCCAATTATGAGATGACACCTAAATTATTTTTTACTTTTAACCCAATAACCAAACACCCATGGCCTGCAATGTGAACTTTTCTATCCAATTACAAAATATCACCCAGAGCCATGAAGAAGAAGGACTGGACTCCTAAATCCTCCATCTTGCTTTATATATATATTACTATATTCTAAACCCTTCAACTCTCAGTTTTGCACCCTGTGATATCCCACACTTCTATTCAAACTGCACACCCACAATCCCAGTGCTGTCACTCAATTTTGGAAGCCTTTTCCATGGCCTCAGGTCAGTGCAGTGTTTGCTTGGGGGTCAGTGCCTGTCAGCACAGAAAGCCTGGAATTCTCAGTGCCCAGGGTTCCAACAAGTTTGGTCTTTCTATATTTAAAGGGGCCTTATAAGAAAGATGAGGACAGGCTTTTTACTGGGCCCTGTAATGATAGGACAAAGTGCAATGGCTTTAAATTAAAAGAAGGCAGATTGAGACTAGGTAAAAGGAAGAAATATTTTGTGATGGGGATGGTGAACTGGAACAGGCTGCCTGCAGAGGCTGTAGATGCCCCATCCCTGGAAACATCAAGGCCAGGTTGGATGGGGCTCTGAGCAACCTGGTCTACTTGCAGATGTTCCTGCTCATCACAGACAGGTTTGACCAGATGATCTTTGGAGATCCCTTCTAACCCAAACCATTCTATGATTCGAAGATCAAGAGGTTCTTACAATCCAGATCAGATTTTGTCTGGTGCCCTGGATGCACTATCTGCACTACAATTGTGGTTTGAAGCAGTCTTGTTGCCTTAAGCTTTAGCTTTCATGTTTTTCAGGTTCTGTGCTGCCCAGGGTTGCAGCTCTGAGCTCACAGTCAGTGTCACTCAGCTCTCTGCACACACCAGGGACACAAAACAAATCCTTGTCCTGCTGCACACCAAGGACAACTTTCAGCCCAACAGCACAAACAAGGGTGGCTGGAGGGAGGAACAAGAAGGATGGGACCTCACAGCCTGGAGCTGGAATTGGACAATCAAACCCCAATGTGCAAATGGACCAAAACTTATCGAAGTGTGAGACCTTGTGTCTGGTTGTCCATTTTTGTGACCATGCTTAGTCCACCTTGGGTCCAGCCCTGGCCAGGCTCCTGTCCTGCCCAAGGTGTACCCTAAAGGCCTTTCAATAAATCCCTACTTTATTCTCCAGCTCTGCCCAGTCTCTGTTCCAGGTCAGCCTTCCCAAGTCATCACTTTCAACAAGCAGTTCAGAACCTCAGTTCAGCTGCAGAGCAAACCTGGCGTGCACCTGGAGCAGAGACTCTGGCTTACTCTCCTCTGAAAAGAGTCCAGTGTGCATCCACCAAAAGGGGTCTGCAGATCCAAATGGCAAATGAGAAATGGGATCACTTCAAACTTCTAGTGGTGCTCCAGCACAAACCAAAATGCTTTGATAGATGAAGCCACTGCAGTCTTGACATACAGGTGACGTTGTAACCTTGCACTAATATAGATTAGATATAAAAAGTGTATCTTCTGCTTTTCTAAATAACTTCATTAATTAACTAATTTTTCCTATAAAAAGCAGTGCATTAAAAGCAAAACATTAAGGAACTTTACAAGACAAGAACTGGAAAGCTTTCTGTCCATGGTAAATAGAAGAGTGTGGAGTTTCAGGCTGACCTGGGTAGACTCCTGTCCATCCCTGAGCTGGCTTGCAGAGACTGCTGCAGCCTGGACATCCCCAGAGCCCACAGAGCAAGAGCTCTTCCCAATTTCCAGTCCTTACCACCTCTTTATGATGAAAAGGAGTGAGTGTTTCTCACTGCACTGTCAAAGAAAATGGTTCAGGTTTCATTCTCTATGTGTTTTCAGATGTTCAAATAATCTTTAGGTAAAGATTAGGTATCAGTGGCATTTTCCCCCTGTTATTACACAAAAATAATTCTATGAACAAGGAGTAAACACTTTTTCTGCTTCAAACAGCACAGGCTGTTGCACAGTACATCTGCAGCTATAATTAAAAATTCAAAATAAAAACAACTGCATGATAGTTGCTCTGCAGAACAGCAAACCTGACACAAAGTATATGTTGCTTTATCCTAGAGTTCAAGAGCAGTAGAGTTGTTCAGATCTTCAATCAACAATCATTTTCTGAAGTTACCATCACTGGCCTTAGAAATGGAGGATTTGGAGAGGAATTGTAAACCACAGTAAATCCATACTTGAGTAAGTATTAATTTTAGTATTGTTTCCTGTTAATTCTTATTGTTAAAAATACAAAATTCAAAGACATTCTTCAACATTTATGGCTCTTTTTTACCACTGGCAAATGCAACAGGGTCATGCACATTAGCCAAAGAGAGAGTAACAGACAGTTGCTGCTTTATTTAGGTTGGCAGAAAGTTACTTGTTCCATTTAAAATGTCTGAGATTTAACAGGTCAGCCTCTCTTGAAAATTATGAGTAGGTGTTTGGGGGGTTTTTTTGGTCACTATATTCCACTGTTTTTATGAGTATTTTTGATAGGATAGAGATTTGTCCTGACAGAAAAAGTTGCTGAAAGAAGAGTTTGAGAAGAGCCTGTAAAAAAGCTGAGCTTATATGGAAGAATCATTTGAAACAGTTACTGAGCAGCCAAATTTAGAGCTATTTTAACAGTACTGTCCAAGTAGATATGCTCACAGTAATTGTGCTGACTTTTGGAGGTCACTGATTTGAAATGTTGCCAATGAGACTTTACAGTCTGTTTCAGAGCTAGGTCCTTCTTCTCAGGGCTGATGACTTAGGAAATCTGTGTTTTGTTTCAATAGCCTTCAGAGAATTTTATCAGCTGATATAACTTTTCACCTTCTACTTAAAACACAGTTTGGGTATGTTAAGTCCCTGCACAAAGAGCATAAAATGTGTGTTAGTTCATTTTTACTTTTAGGTAACTCCTTCAGTGTCAACAAGAACTTTTCCTAGAGTTAACTGTCTTCTACTATGAGTCAAAACTACTCATTTCAAGACTTGTTTCAGGCAGGGTATGTGCAACATTGCTGAGGCATCAGTGTGTAGTTTGGATAGAAGTGTGGGATATCACAGGGTGGAAAACACAGAGTTTAAGGGTTTAGAATACAGTAATGTATATATAAAGCAAGATGGAGGATTTAGGGCAGAGGCCAGTCCTTCTTTTTCACCTTCTTCATGGCTCTGGGTGGTGTTTTGTAATTGGAGAGAGAAGTCTGCATTGTGGGCCATGGGTGGTTGGTTATTGGGTTAAAAGTAAAAATAATTTAGATGTAATTTCTTAATTGGACAGTTTACCCTTAAAAGGCCTTGGAGAGAGAGAGAGATAGGGACCATTTTTTAGTTTCTTAGCTTGAAGTGCTGTAGAACTCAGGGTTTGTGAGACTGTAATGTAGATAAGAATTAATAAACATCTGAGTCCAAACAAGAAATACCATCTGAGCATTTAATCCCAACCCTGGCAAAAAAAGATAAAATGCAACATGTGCCTATCAACACTGCCTGTTTGCCTTCACCTTGAATTATACTGCATTATACTGAATTATACTGAATTCTACTGCACCAGCTAAGCCAAGTGCCATTGTATTTGAGTTATACTGTATAATTTGAACTATATAATTCATTGTATTGAATTCTACTGCACCACCTAAGGAAAGTGCCATTGTATCACCAGCTCCCATAACCAATGTCTCCAGGGTAAAGGCAGGCAGGCAGTGAGCGAGGTGAGTAAATCCAAGAGGAGCTGTGTTTGTTGTGCTGTTCCCTTGTACCTCAGAGGAGATCTCTGTGTGAGCCTCCATGCAAACACAGGTATCATCCCAGCCCGTGTCTGTGCCTTGGAGGTGAATTCAACAGCTGCTTTGTTAGCATTTTATGTATTGTAAACCAAAGAAGCTTACTTCTCCCACTCCTTAGTGCCCCAGCCCACAGACTAAGCAAGAATTTACCATATTGCTGTAAAAAGAAAAGGGAAGGCTCCGGAGCTCTGATGTTCCTAAGTTTCAAACTGATGGATTGGAAGTGGAGGAGCCAGTAAATGTGCCCAGGGTTTGGTGGCATAGGTTTGCTCATGTTTAAACTGTGAAAATTCAGCATTTGCAAATGTCTACTTAAAGGCAACATTAAAGACCTCTTTTGCTTTTGTGGCTCTGCTTACCAACCACAATGTGCCATATCAGAGCGTGAGGGCTGGGAGGAGAGATCTGAAATTTAGCAGCTTAAAAAAAAACAACAACAACAAAAAAAAAAAAAAAAAAAAAAAAAAAAAAAAAAAAAACCAAAAAAACAAAACAAAAAAAACCCCAAAAAACCACAACCCAAACGTTTTTAATCAGCTTGAGAGCTCAGTGGATTTGTGAAATCGTTTGGGATTAACAGGCTATTGATTGCTAATAAAACAATATTTAGCTTTGTCCGCCCAACAGCGATGGAGAAAGGTGTGGGCACCTTGTCAAGCAAGGGCCATTGAGGAGGGATGATGGGTTAAGTGTGGGGCTCTGAGTGGCAGCGTGGGTGCCCAGGCTTCAAGGAGGACTTGTCAGTTGTTAGCGAGGCTGCTGAAAGGAAGGACGCCAGCGCCTGATGGCTGGGGTAGCATTGATGCGAGTTGGCTGACTAATCAGATTGAAAGCGTCCCATGGTATTTATGTCACTTTAATTTTCATCAAACAATCGGAGACGACAGCACTCTATTAAGAAGAGGTTGATCCAGAACTAAAGCTAAATAAATTAGGGTCTCAGTTTAATCAAATTATCCCTCTGCTGGCCTTGGATTAACTGAGGGAGACAGCGTCAGTCTAGGCACTTTTCATTGGCTGGTTTATTTTTTTTTTTTAAAGAAGCTGGTACAAAGAATGGGAGATTTAACACACAGCTACTACTCATAATACCTCAAATAAGCACCTTTTAAAGAAGCAGGAATTAATATTTATCAGGAAAATTTGCAGTTTTACTGAAGGATATTTCCATTTTTATGTTAGGAAGGTTTTTTTCAGTGAAATGAACTGAAAATGAGGCTAAAATTTGTCAACAAAAATCTAGACTGAGACAACCTGAGAGAAACAAGCTGGCACAAAAATGGAAACACTAGCCTAATGCTACCTAACGATTTCTTGCTAGGCTCATAATATTTTAGTTTACCTGCTCTAAAAATGCTCTAAGATCGCACATTTACATTTTGCTATTGTTTACTTACATTTTTTGTGCAGGGTAAGAAATTCTTTTTCCTCCTCCCTACATTCTTTACACCTCTGGGTGTAAAAATCTTTGAGGTATCCAGGATGTCTCTGAGAAAATAATTTTCCTAAGCTGCCTTATATCTTCTCCCACAAAGTTTTCACTAGAAGTTTACAGCAAGAGATAGTAACTGTCTTTTCAATAGTAATAACATGAAAAAAACCCCTGTGTTTATAGTTCCTCTACAAAGACTGAACTGTTGCAATAAATCTTTCAAGAGCTTGAAATATTCCAAATCTGTGTGTTGTCATAATCATTGTAAAAGTAACTCTAGTTTTCTAGACATAGAAATGAGAGTAAAATAGTACATCCTCTGCTGGAAGCAAAGAAGTGAATTCCTCCCAGTTAACCACAAAAAAATTTTTTTTTAAAAATGCAACTTGATGAATAAACGCCTCCTTCCATCTTTGTTGCAAAAGTAAAAATAATTTTGTGAGAAAAGCAGGTTAAACAGATGTGGTATTGTGCCCACATCTACTTTCTGATTGCTCCTTTCCCTGACTTCTAACTTGTTTTTGCTGCCCATGATCATCAGTTCTGTTCTTTGTTCTTCTGAGGCAGTCACAACTTAGGGAAAGTGAAGGTGAATAATAAATATTTGTATCTTTCTTCAAAATGGAGGTAATGGGATCATTGCTGTGATCTAGTGCACACTCAGGTAAATCATTTCCACGGTATGTGTAATAGATGTGGGAAATATGACTGCCTTCTGTTGGTTCCTGTTCTCCCACAATCTACAAAATTTTGTAACTTCCCTCTGCTTGCATTCCATTTCTGTTCTTATCAAACCCTTAGTGCCCAAATCCAGGCACTAAGCACCCAGTTCCTCACATAGCTGTGCACACATATCCTGATGTTCCTTTCATTTATGGTTTCTAAATTTCAGGCTCAAACAATGTGATCCTTCCTTTTTTCTCAAGGTTCCACTCTTTGGTCAGTTCTGGTGGATATAACCTTGCAGATGCCCATCCCTGCACGAGAAGGGATTTTTTTTCCCCAGGTAACTCATCTACTTATTTCCTTCCAAAGCTTGTTAAATGCCTGACACCCACTCCTGTGACATTAAGCATCTTGCAGATACTACTAAAAAAAAGCTATGTGACAAATAGTTACTTTTTGGGGTTTGCTTTTAATGCACAGCCCTCACAGTTCCATGAGTTTGACCTGCGAGCTGATCACAATGCCACCTGAGGATGAATAAAGATCATGTATCTTCATGGCAAAGATGAGATCTAAGGTAAATGCTTTATTTTACTTCAGACAGGGATAGGATTTTTTGTGTAGTTTTTCTGCACAATCATTTACTCTAAATTCAGGTGTTTTTTCCCTGTAGAAAGCAGATGTTTTCCCCACAGAAACACAGGTATTATGAGACAGAAAAGTTTGAGATGCTTACAGCTGCTTTCTCTGTGAACACTGGTTTATCCTCAAGGTGCTTATGAATTCTTGTATCTGCATTTACCCTTTGGACAGAAACAGTCAATGTAACTATGCAGACCAAGGATTTTCTAAGCATCTAATTATTTTTTTAACATTACCTGTCTGGGGAGATCTCAGTTGGATTCCAGTGACCTGTAGCATCTGAAACCATCCCATTTTTCCTCAGGCTGCTCCACAATGCACATTTTATGGAGGCACTTCTGTAGAGGTATAAATGTGTGTGTGTGTAACATACTGAGTCCCACACTTTGTAACATAACCCTAACCCTAGTTCCAGGGTGAATTTTTGTTAAGAACAGCAACAACAAACCCCAATCCCCCAAGTAAATAACACCCCTTCCCCACCACCCACCTCCAAACCAAAACCAAAAACCCAACAACCGAAAACCTGCCCCTGCCCAGATGAAAGTTTGGGTTTTGCAGCCCTTTCCAGCCCCACTTCAGCTCCAGATCTGGACTTAACTTCTCTCTCAAGCTTAAGCCTAACCCTGCTTTGAGGGTGAGCCCTACAAAGGATCTTCTGGGCTTTGCCCAGTTAAAAAATACCTCCGTCAGTCATCTTAGTATGCTAACGGGACTATGGCCATCATTTTATGAGACTTTTAAACTGACTGAGCACTTAAATTCAAAATAGCAATTCTGCTTTCAATACTACTAAGTTTTCCTTATGATAAGAATAAAAAATCCCTTTTGACTACAGCTCATCCCTCTGCATACAAACTGGCACTCACATTTTCTGATTTACACGTCATTTAAAACTTCCCAAGCTTTTATTATTTAAGCAGAGTCTAAATCCATCCTTTGGCTGTGAGGGCAATAAAGGGGGAAAGAGCTCACTGTCATTACTGCTGTTTTGCTTGCAGGGATAGCATCCTGCAGAAGGTGAGGTTTGTGCACCTCCTTCTGTTGCAGCTCTGGAGCTGTGCTTCCCATCGCTGTGTGACGTGGGGAAGTGACAGCTTGGTGACAACCTCTTCATCTCCACACATCTCAAAGGGTCAACCAAAAAGCCACTCTCTGTTTTTAGACTGCTGGCTATGGAGAGTTTCCATCATTAAAGTAACAAAAATGGAACAAACTGGGGTGGGAGGACTGAATATAAGTGTGTCTGCTTTTGGGAGTGTCGTTCTCAGCACTTAGGTGTAGCAGGCTAGCTGTAGTGTCCAAGGAGAGTAAAGTAAAATTTCAGGCAGTTTGGACTTTCTAGACAAAAAATGCTTTTGAAAAATTGTCTTCAGTTTTGAGTTTCCTGGTTGTGTGCTGTTGTCTGCTCTGTTACTTCTTCCAGCAACAGAGTTGGAGATCATGGACTAATTTTCACTTTTGTTAACAAAAAGGCAAAAAAACACAGAGCAAATGGCACATGTAACTTGAAAGTGTCTTGCTTTGGTTGTTTGGGGTTTTTCAGTGAATTTGAATAAATAGAATAAGTATTGATTCTGTATGTCTTCATTAGGTTAAAAGGCTCTTTTGGGTCAATAAATTCAAACATTATAATACAGTCAAGATTTACAGTGCTTAACAACCGTGCTAGTAATTTTCATCTCCAGTGTTGCATTTTGCTCCTGAATCCAACTGATTCAATAGATAGATCTAGAAGAATCCTGTAATTTCAGTGAGAAGAAAGTTTTACAGAAGAGACTGAAGGACGCTTCAATGTCCTCCTTTCATTCCAAAACTGAAATAAAACCAGGAATTGCATACTCATAACCAATTTGTACTTTGTGTATGGTACCTGTTGGTATTTACCGGTAGTGCACAGGCTGAAGCCAAAAATTAGTAATCTTTCTATAGATAATTAAAATTAAAATACAATTTCAGAAGGCAGCAGATGATTATAAAACTGCATATCACATTGCTACTCTTAAAATGGTGATTGTCGGTTCTTTAATAACTGTTTTACAAGAAAAAAATGATCATTCCCAAAAATTATTACCTCTGGGAAAAAAGCACTGTATTAATTAGTAGCAGCACATGGGTACAATAGTGTTCATTTAGATTAAGGATTACTGGGAAAGCAAGTTGCCACATTTCTGGAAAAGAAAGTACTTGGGCATTTTGTTTTTTCTAGAGAATGTGGTATGAAAAAGAATAAATAAGGTTTAAAAAAGGTGTGCAAAGCAGTGCATTATTAAGTGCCTGAATCAGTGCAAAACAAAGTTGTTGTTTTTTATTAATTTTTCCAGTTTATTAATCTGGAAAATTGTGTAGTAATGGGAAAGAATTACATTTAAATCAGAGGAAAAGTAATCTTAAAGTGACCAAAAGCAGTGTAAGTCTGAAGTCTGGTTTTTTGACATGTCTTAAATAAATTAGTATTTGCAATGTACAGGAATGTAAAATTCAGAATTTACCATGTAAATTGGCACTAATATTTCAATTCAAAGCCATTTGCCATAAAACAACACTGGTGCTGAAAATACACATTGACAAATGGATTTAGGGCCCTGTGCATGCAAGTTTCAATGACACAACTGAAATCAACATAACCAGAAGGTAGATCATCATTAATCCTGAACCGTGAGATTTTTAGCTTTCTGTATTATTGACAATTACTTTTATCATAGAGTTTCTTTTGCACTGTAATGTCAATAACTATTCTATGCTCTGCCAGTGGAAAATGCTTCCAAACTATGGGAGTTGGATCTGTCTTTTGTTGTAGCACTTTTCTTGCCTCATTCCAATTACAGTGGTGGTGATGAAAGAGAAAAATGAAGACTGAAGAGAACTGAAACTCTTTGCTTTTTATTCTCCACATGAATGCCTAAAGTCTAATGCAGTTGTTTTTAATAATAAAACATCCTGTTTTGACACTCACACATCATCAGCAAGTATATAAACCTTTAATTTTTTTTTTCCCATGTAAAAAGTCAGTGTTGGTCCTAAAATTTTATAGAATAAAACTGCCTAAAAAGATGCAATGTGCCCTGTGGTGTTTTGGCCAGAACTCAGATTTAAAGGACTGTGTTGATTTGGCACTGGCCTTCCCAGTTTTGGGAAGACTGTTTGCCCATGGAAAGGGACCCCACGGCATAGCAGAGAAAAAACTCCTCTCCCTGAGTGAACAGAAGAAAATGTCAAACAATGAACTGACCAAAACCCCCATACCCTGTCTCCCTGCACTGCCAGTGGGAAGGAGGAAGGGGCTGGGGGGGAAAAAGGTGTTTTAAAGGCTTATCTTACTTCTCATTATCCTCTCCTAACTGTCTTAATAATAAATTTACTTTATATCTTTAAATGTGACCATGTTTTGCCCTTAGAGTGTTTTTCTCCCAGTCCTTATCTCAAGTGGTGAGCCCTTCATTAATGTTTTCCCTTTTCTCTGCCCAGCTGTGGCAGGAGAGTGTCAGTGAATGACTTTTGTGGGTGCCTGGCATTTGGCCAGTGCCAAACCACGACAGGGGCCCAGCCAGGGTCTTGCCCTCTGCTCTGCTTTCCTCCTTTGGCCTCTGTGAGAAATGTGGTGATGCTTTAAACTGCAGAGGTGCAGACCAGTGTCAGCTCAGGGTGAGGGTATGAGAAGCAATTGGAGCTGATGGTTGTGTGACAGCTGAAGGGATGCCATGCCCATCAGTCAGAAACAGGGAATGAGGCACTCATTCACTGCTCCCAGGTTTGGCTGGGGCCTGAGCAGTGCAGCTCTGGGACGTGACCTTAAAAGTTTGTTACAGAATCTGATCCTGCTGGCTAAGGCAATCATATAGAAATTGAAAACCCTCATAAAATCTTGTCTTTTGTTTTGGGACAGAGAAAAGAAGAAGAGTTCTAATATGTAATAATGGACTTCACTCTTTTGAAGATAAAACAGGAGACAATTGGAAATTTTCCTGTTATCCAGTTTCCTAGAAATGGGAAGTGCTGCAAACATCTGAAAATGTGACACTTGGAAAGTATTTTCTTGATGACAACTTACCTAAAATCTCAAATTTCCCCTTGTTCTGTAGAATTGAGTACAACACGCTGAGAAATTGTGTATTGTTTGCTAAGGCACAATCTTAAACAAGAATCAAATTCTGAAATCAGAAGCACTCTGCACTGGCATTTATTCTCCACAGTTAGTAAGGCTTAAAGCTGTCTGGGTTTGCTGGCATCCCAGGGGATTTCACTGGCTCAGGCAGCCAAGAAATCAAGTGAACATGTATTTTATCATGTATTGAAAATGCGCTTCTTTTATTCAATGGGAAGAAATTTAGGTTTGAAGAACTGTCATTTCTTTCAGTCTGAACAGATGGGTCGCTCAATACAGGTGTTAAATGGCATTTATTATTTAACAAAACAATTATTTATATTGATATTTTTAAATTTTTTATCTCCACATTACTTCCTTTAGTAGTCAGTTGCTCTATTAAACTCACAAGTCCTCATTGGAGAGATTTTAACCAGAGACTATTGGAACAATCTTATTTTAACTACAAATTGAACTATTTTTCATTATTCAAGTTATATTGGAAACAGTGACCTGTGTGGTTTGGTTTCTCCTGCTCTCCATCATTTCTGAAAACTTTGTATCACTTAGTAATTCAATGCAATATCAATGACATGAGAAAGGTTTTAAAACTGGTGTCTGAAGTTTTAACTTTTCTTTACAAAAAAATTATTTTGCTTTGTTTCCTGTCACCACCCCCCCTGAAGAATTTCATTTGATGCTTGCGGGATACTTTCAGTGTTCTTCCTTTTTTTTTTTTTTTTTGTCCTTTTGCATCTTAAAAGTTTCAGGAAATATAGAAAATGATGCTTAAAACAAGCAACAATTCAGTGGAAGGAAATTCAGAGCTCACAAAGCGATAGCAGAGTGGCCCAGCAGAGAGAGGGGCTGTGGGCAGCTGAGGTAAGCTAAGGCAGTTCAGAAACATGTCAGCTCACAGCCTCAGTCTTTCCCAAATCCACAAGAGTCACAGGAATGAGAGTCCCAGAAATGCTTTTTTCCCCCTCCTTTGGCATTTGGATAAAATATCTTGGGTATGTATATGGAAGTAATCATTTGCAAGGGAGTGCTCTAACGAGAATGAATATTAAGATGTTCCTGTATAAAATTTGCTGAAAATGCAGTATATAAAGTTGTTAACAGTTTGCAGTGCATGACCTCTTGGTTTTTCGTTGTTATCCTGAATTTTCACGTGTGACATATTTGATATTTTATCTCAATTATGGTAATGCCTTTAAATTATTATTTTATCTGTTTATTTTTCAGGTCTGGAAAAATGTCTCGGCAGAGAAAGAGAATTTTCACGTGGCCTTGAAAAAGGAAGAAAAGCAAAGCACCCAGGAGTGTGATTCTCAAGATGTAAGCTTAGCTCACCTGAAAAACCAGGCCTAATCTGGGCTGTATGAAAACATGAATGCTTTAGGCCGTTGTCAGTGAGACTTTTCCTAGTCAGGATGGTAGACACATTTTATAAGGCAGCTGTGTTCTGGATTAAAGTGCTGAGGAGCAAATGCTCTTTGCTGCCAGTCTGTGCATATATATTATCTGGGTTTCTTTTCAAAGCTCCTTAATAGAACTGGTAGAGCTGTTGCAGGAAGAGCAGTGGTGGGAAGTGTTTCATTTGATGTTTGACCATTTCAAGAATTCGTTTGTTCCTGGTTGAAGTGTTGCCTGCATTATAGTGAGATGTAAAAAACCTTGTTTACATATCTTAATATTTATTACTAATTTATTTATTTCTAGTAATCGGGCACAGCCTTCCCAGATGCTTCATTTAATAAAGCAGGGAGATGTAAGACATGACAGCACGATAGTTGAAAGGATGTGATACCGTTCACTGCCAGTCCAGAAAAGCTGCAAGCTGTGTTTTCCTTATGACAGCTCTGCTAGAAAGCTTTTACTGAGAAATCCCCTCAGTCAAACAGCATGGTGTGAGCTCCTAACAGAAATCTCAAATGCATGCATTGTGGCTGTAATTCTAAACTTACAAACAGAACAGGAAAAAAGACAGAAAAAATGAGGAAGACAAATTTTGTTGAAAGAGTCTGCTCTGACTGTTTAGGATTTTCTGGTCAATAGTTCAAAAAGTGTAGTGCTACTCTGACTAATTTGCAGGTGAAAAAGAAATATTGAATATTCAGTATATATTGACTGTATTGTTATATCTTGAGATAAAACAAAGTCCTGTGGAGGTAACTGGGTAGCTTGCTGTTCGTTATCATGGCAGCGTGAAGAAAATTCTGGAAAAAAATCTTAGATAAGTCAGTATATGGTAAATTATTTTTAAAATTATGCAGTATCCATTTATAACAAATACATTACAAGTTTATTCAGTTGTAAGTTACCTCCCTTCTGCCACATCCTCTACTGTATCCATAAGAGTGCATACTTTGCCGTGGCACATTTCTTAATGTCTAAAGGTAAAGGAAACTTCATTTGTTAATAAAAATTCAAGGAGGAGAAGAAAAACACGTAAAATTAGGAAGTTGGAGTGAACTCCATTTAGCTTATGACTGGAGGTTAGTTGTTCCTTGGAAAAGTTACGGAAGGTTTGATGAAATGTAGAATACTTTTGGAAGAGACTGAAGTAATTTAGGCTAAGTAGTTGTGTAAGGAAGTTTAAACAGCTCTTTTTTTTACAGAAGGGAAGACACTAAAAGAAAAGAACTGTTAATATGTTTCAAACATCAAAAGAGTATTTAATTTCTGTATCAAGTAGTGTGATGAAAGATACCTAAAAGATTGACTTTTCTATAAGATCAAGGATTTAGTTATTTAGATTAGCCAGTGGTTGTTTTTTATGCTTCTAGCAACTAGCAGCTTTTTGGCTGTTTAGTCAGTCAGCAGTCAGACACACTGTCCATCTGAACATAGGCTCACCTGGACATAGAAGTGGTGCAGGTGAAGGCATTGGGCTAGCAACCTCTGCTTCATCATCATCATCATCATCATTATAATCTCACATTAACATAGAGAGAGAGACACAAGGAACAATTCAAATTATTAGCTTTGAGAACTGAACTAAAAACGTCTCTTTCCACAATCAACCTTCATGTACTGGCATTAGAGGTACCACCTTAAGTTCTGAAAGAACTGGAAGGAATTTCTTTTCCCCAAAGATCATATTATTACTTCAGTGCAAGTAATACAAAGGTGCAATTTGTACCTGTGAACACTGTCACTTGGAGAAAATGCAACACTTAGGAAGAGTTTTTATTGTATTTTTATCATTACTTGGCTGTGTGTAATTTTTTCCTGAAGTTTTTACAGCTGCTTAACTCCCAATGAAGGAAGATTAAGGTTGGATGGTTAAGAACACATGACAGGTTGTAATGCAGCATTTTTAAAGAAAAATTAGTGAAGATGTACTTAAAACTGTTGCTTAGAAACTTAATATTTCAGCAGTCCTTTCTCAGAACTTTACGAACATCTTTTTATTGTGTCTCTGATAAATAATGTGATTTATGTTTTGGAAGAATTAGGGTAGTGAAGACTAACTAGAGAAGAACATACAATCTTACAGATATTAAGGCAAAAAATAAAACAAAATGGTTCATTGCTGGTTCCAACTGGTATTTTTAAGTCTGTATGGCTAAGCATCTCTGTCTTAAATTTGTGATCTTTCTGCAATTTTGTATTTATGGGGTTTATGCCTGTTCACAGTAATTAGTGTAGTTTATATTAGAACAAATACAAATGAAAATTTATTGACAAATGGGATACAGACTAGTAAATTTGGAAATTAGTCACTGCTGGTATTTATCTGTAAGGAAATTTGACATAGGACCAGTAATAGCCAGAAGGAGGTAAGATATCCTGTGACACATAATCTGAAATTCATCAAAACCCAAAAAAATATTAACTTCAATATTCTTGTACAAGTCTCCATTATTTAGATTACTTGTGCTTCATTAGAGGCATCCTGTCACTGCTGCTTTTTCTTAGCCTTAGCCAGAGATGTTTTCCTGTGTCTGGCTCCTGAACATCTCTGTGCAGAACCAGAGTTCTGCAGAGCTCTTCCCCCTGTATCCCTTCCTTTTTCTGTCTTCCCAAAAGCTTTGGGGATTTTGGCTTTTACACCAGAATTTACTTTATTCCTTTTTGATGTAAAATAATTTTTGTCCATGTAACATATCATTTTAAACCACCTACTTGGTCTTGCTGAAACATCAAAGAATTTATAAAACGATTCTTTGTTTTCTGTTGTCATAGTAGATTTTTTGCTTTGTCCTCATGGAATCTTCTCTCATAAATAGAAATTACAGTGCTTTTATTTACTGCCCTAATTTCCTGCAGTAAACAAACACTACATGTTCATTAATCCTTCAGTGACAAAGGACATTGACTATTGGAGCCAAAATTGTACACAATTCTAAGCAACCACAGCGTTTTGCTTCATTTTCTTCAGCTGCACCAACCGCAGAGCAAGGCTGGACTCACACTGGCAGGATAAAAGCAGCAGCAGCAGAACCCCACGACTGGAAGATCGTCACCTCCACAGAAGGACTGAAAATGACTCTGAAATGAAACAAAGTGGCAAGTGAACTGCGGACAACCACACATCAATTCAGACCGGGAGAGGGTTCCCTGTGGGCTTCAGCAGTTCTGTATTCCCAAAGGCCAGAGGCTTTCCAAACTCCGGGGCGGTAATTTAATACCTCCCCAATCAGGGAGTTCGGGGTTATATAAACTAACAAACACCGGCTCCATAAATCCCGGAGCTTTCGCTGTAGCCTGCGACTTACAAAACCAAATCCCATCAGCTTTCCCTAGTGAAACAGCTGCCAGATTCACTCCCGGTCACATCCCCTGCTTGAAACACCCTGGGGCAGGACATGGAGCTGGGTACAATGTCCCCGTGGAAATTGTGGCCAACTCTGCTGTTGTAGATCCCCCGGGCAGCAAGCGGGGCCATCTACAACATTTGTGAGACAAAAGGAGAAGTTCGGCACTAACCGAGGGCAAGTACCAATTCCGACGCTTTGTTGTGGAGCTGAATGGATGCTCCCCCATACTCGGGAGCTGCTCGAAGCTGAGCGGGAAGCTGTAGCAAATCAAAACCAGGGACCATATTTCAAATGCAGACAACTACTCCATTACAATTACAATTACATTACAATTAGAGACAGTGAAAGAACAACTGATATCCCTAAAAAACCCTGCAGCCGATGCAAAATATTCTGAAGACGCCTGTAGGAGACACCTGATTGGGGAAAGTGTTTACTAAGAGGCCAGGGCCAGCTCCACACGAAAATTTCTATGCAAAGCTCAAACAACACATAACGAGCTGAGAGAGAAATCCTGAGGTTAGGGAAGAATTTATTTGTAGATCGGCGGGACTGCTGGGTGTGGGGGGTGCCAAATGTCTGAAGAATGGCCATGGAAAGGTGGTAGCCTGGGCTTGGTCAAACTCCTTAAATGGAACAGGACCAACATGAAAGAAGGAAACCAGAGGGGTGGAAATTAAGTTCAAAAATAATAGGAGAGGAGTGCCTCTGGTGTTTAGGGAAAGAATTCTTAGATAATGCAGGACAAACTTCCCGTAAAAGGTATAAAAGTTATAATGGAGCTTTCACATGGCGGATCCCTGAAAAGCCCACGCAATATTGGACCCAGGAGAGGAACAAGAATTGTAAATGTGAAAAGGGGACTAAACTTTTCTGGTGCAATGACCCTGGGAGGAGTCCCTATTATGGGATCCTGGAAGTATCTAAATTTTGGGAAAACATGAATAACCAAAGAAAGGAATAGCTTATTCTGGATATGTGGGGAAAGGGCTTATCCCAAACTTCCTCCCCTCTGAAAAGGAAGTTGCACTCTAGGAATCATACAAGCAGGATTTTTCCTGTTGCCAAACCCAGAGAGAGATGATTTGGGAATACCGGTATACAACACCTTAAAAAGAAATAAGAGAGAATTAACTGGAGAGTTTGGGGGATACCAAAAGTGTGGCAGTGAAGAGTGGCCACCTGAACGGGTAATACAGACATGTGGTCCAGCCACCTGGGCACAGGGTGGGAGCTGGGGATGTCAAACCCCAATCTGTACGTTAAACTGCATCGTAAGGCTCCAGGCAGTTGTGGAAATCATATCAAATCATATCTGGGGCCATGGAGTTAACAGTCAGTCAACAGAGGCAAGCCAGGGCTGCAGTGTACTGAAATCAGTTGGCATTAGACTGTTAGCAGAAGAAGGAGGGGTTTGTGGAAAATTTAACACATCTGATTGCTGTCTGCAATTTGATGAGAAGGGGGATGCAGCTTTGGATATAGGCAGAAACATCTGGAAAATAGCCCATGTGCCAGTCCAAAGATGGGAATCTATAATAAATAAGGGATGGTTAGAAGATTTTTTTGGTTTATCCTGGTGGGAAAAGGCAGACCTTGTAGTGTTATGTGAAATAACAAGTTTAATCTTTCGTCCATGTTTGATCCCATGTCTTATCCGATTAATTACTTACGTGGTTCAAAATATGCCAATAATGACAATGCCCACCTGTCCAGAGTCAGAACCCAGAGAAAAAAGGCTGAAAATTATGGTGTTGGAAAAAAATGAAAGATGATAAAAACCTAGAGAAGGCATTTAAGATTTATGAAAGATATCACTGTGCCCAAAGTGTGCAGGTTCAAAAGTTGTAGCTCAAGCCAAATACTCTAAAAAAGACAAAGGGGAGGAGTTGTTAAAAATGACCTTATAATATTGACTTTCACATTTGTGTCTTAGTCTTTATATGTGGTTATTGATTGTGAGCACAGTGCAATTTATAACACCCTTTAGCTGCTTGCTAATATAACCTGATTTCTTATTTTAAGTATGCACCGTGTGCACCACCATAGAAATACAGTGTGGCAACTCTGTTATGTTGGTGTGTGCACCTTAGAGCTTATAGAAATAATAATGGGATGAATGTATTGTACTGTAGGCCTTAGCAAAACATAAAATGTTCAAGTACCTGCGTGGAACAGAGAGAACTGCATAAAGCAATTGTTTCCCACGTCTGCTGGCTGACCTCTCCAAGTGATAACTGTGACACAAGCCAGAGCGTGTGAGGAGAATTAGAGAAGAATTTGTTAACTCCTCATTATCACAAACAACAGGATGGAGCCACAAGAAGGAATAAAATATGTTGACCTGATCTGTAGGATGTCATGTAGATAAATCAGAGTGGAAGACCAAACCAAAGAAAGGTTTCTACAACATCAAAAGCTCCCAAGAATGTTTGAATAAATGCATGAAACTTATGAATAGGTATGTCCCTTAGTAAGGTAACAGTATATACATGACACTGTCTTAATGTACCCGTGTTCATTGGCCAGGAACACCCCAGGGCTGGACGTTGTCCTTTTTTATTCCCTTGTTAAAGTTTTGAAAAATCTTCAAAGAGGGAACTTTTATTCTTTTACAATACTTAAAACTGCGAAGAGTCTAATTGAGAAATAATCTTAATTTCTATATAAATTGTTTAAAAGTAAACCCCCGTATCTGCTGTGTTTCAGTCAGGATTTTAGACTGTAAGAAATTCTGAATATGTAGGGTTTGAAAGTAAAACCACAACGTTTGTGTGTAGAAATGAAACAATAAAGAGCTCGAAAAGGTAAGACACGAGGATGTGCGTGAAGGAACTAGAAACAGCTCTGTGTCCTGGGGATTGCTCTGTCTCCTGCCGCTGGGACACCCCAAATCCGGGCTCTGCGCCGGGACGGGATCGGGGCTCAGGGGCGCCCCAAAACCGCCGCGCACGCGCGGTGGCCGCCGAGCCCTCGGGGCTGCCGCCTTGTGGGCACAGCCGGGACTGCAGCCTGAGCGCTCCGAGCGCTTCCCGCGGCTGCGCCGACACCGGGACCGAGACCGGCCCCGGGACACGGAGCTGGGCCGGCCCCGGGACATGGAGCTGGACCGGCCGCGGGACATGGAGCTGCACGGGCCCCGGGACATGGAGCTGGACCGGCACCGGGACATGCAGCTGGACCGGGAGCACGGCTGGGAGCTGC
Source organism: Acrocephalus arundinaceus (assembly GCA_021534815.1). NCBI lineage: Eukaryota > Metazoa > Chordata > Aves > Passeriformes > Sylviidae > Acrocephalus > Acrocephalus arundinaceus. The sequence goes on from JAJEOU010001577.1 coordinate 2,668,854, forward strand.
CATGCGGGACCCGCGGCGGCGCCGCTCCCGGCAGGAACCGCGGCCGCTCCCGGCAGGAACCGCGGCCGCTGTGCCGGGAGCGCAGGCGCGGAGCCGGGAGCGGCAATGGCGGAGCGGCCCGGGGAGCAGCGGGGCCGGGCCGGGGGCACCGGGGGCGGCTGCGCCGGGCTCGGAGGTGAGCGGGGACCGGGGACAGCCCCGGCGGGGAACGGGGACAGCCCCGAGCGGGGAACGGGGACAAGTGAGGCAATCAGTAGTGGAGGTGGGGGAAGTCCCAGCCGGGATATAATGGATTTTAAAGTCCGTGTGTGAAAGCAGAGCTGTTCCAGCAGCGCTCCTTCCCAGGGCTCCCCAGGTGTTTCCCTTGTTTTCTGGTGTTCAGGGGGGAACACAGTTTGGGATGGCACAGCTTTGGGGGGTTCCGAGTTTTCCTTAGCTGTGCGGAGATGTCAGGATCTGGAGGCACTCCCTGAAGGAGGATGCCCTGGGGAATGCCCTTAGGTGAGATTTGGCTCCTGTGGAACTTCCCAGGATGAGCCGTGCTGGGCTCGGATCCTGTGCTGGTCCTTGCAGCACCCTCGTTCCACAGACTCCGGGAGCTCCCGAGGTCTCTTTCTGTACCTGCCCAGCTGGGTCAGACCCAATGGGCCCTCCAAGTGGAGGGTTTCTCTCTTATCTCCCTCCAAGTGGGTTTATCTCTTGCTCTCATTGAAATTGAAGTCCTGTTTCAAGAAGAGAATCCATTTCTCAAGAAAAATGTGCCACAGAAGCCATTTTTTGTCCTTTGTTTCTCATATTTCCACACCTGTTTATTTCTCTTGCAGCAAAAATAATGAATGTCACAGAGGTAAAAATGGGAAAGGGGAATCAATGGAATGTGACTGAAAATGCTGCTTTTTGTAATTTGGGCAGGAACCAGTCAGTGTTCAAAATGTTCAGGCCACAACAATACAAGCACAGCCACAGGAAAAGCCAGAAACTGCTGAGTTCAGTCCAGGGACACCTTCCACTGTTCCAGGCTGCTCCAGGCCCCATCCAGCCTGGCCTTGGACACTTCCAGGGATGGAGCAGCCACGATTTCTCTGGGTTTATGGGCACAGGAGGAAATTTCCAGCAGGAAGGGAGACGTTTTCTTTGCTCTGCCCAGCCCCAGCAGGGCTTTGGGAGGCAGAGGATGTGGGAACAGGAGCTTTGCCCACTGCCTCGGGAGAGTCTCTGATGTCCCAAAACCCAGCAGAGCAAACGTTTGTGGTTCAACATCCCCTTAGAAAGAGATGCCAAGGCAGGAATGGGACTGGGCCACGGAGCAGGGATGGTTCCCAGCAGAGGGGTGACCGTGCAGAGGGTGCCACCAGTCCGTCCCTGCTGCCCAGGTTTGGGATGAGCAGGCTGGTGACTGTCCCTGTGTTTGCTCTGCAGGATGAGGAAGCCAACCATGCCGAGGAGGAAGAGGAGGAGGTGTGGGAGGATGGAGACAGCAGCCACCAAAGGCTGGGGGAGGCACAGGGCCAGGTAGGAGACGTTCCCTTCCAAGGAGAGGGACTTGTCTGTGCCATTGGAATTTGGGGTGTGTGGCCAATGGAACAAAGGGGTTGATTCCATTTTCTTCCTTGGGTTCTGCTGTGCCTTAAGAGAGATTTGTGGAATGGTCGTTTTGGTGAGTTTGCACTGGGTTTGAAGGACTGTGACCCCTGGGGCAGAAATCCCTGCACAGCCTCTGTGTGCCCCCATGGCTCACCTGAACAGTCCCTGGGCTGGGCCTCCTTGTTTCCTCCTTCTCCAGGCTCTGGATGAAGCCCTTCTTTTCCCAAGGGAGGGAAAAGCCAGCAGGATGGGAACCAGAGGTGGTGCTTTAGGAAAGGCCCTCCAGCCTGGGAAGGTGCTTTTGGCTCCAGACACATTGCCAGTCCCCGGGAGCAGCCGGACCTGTGCTGTCCCCAGTAGGTGAGGCAGAGGTGCCCTCCCACCCTCCCCTGCTGCACTTTGGCTTTTCCAGGGGTTTTGGGGGGTCTGAGGGAGAAGTTCTTTGTCATTCCAGGGCAGAATTGGCCCTGGTCCCACTAAAAGCAGGAGGAATCATTTTATCCTTGGTTTTGGATACCCATTTTGTGTTTTCTCTCTGTTGCTGACACCGTGTGGTAAGCAGCAGCTGCCAAGCTTTTCAGTGCTGCTCTCAGTTTCGATCATAGCTTGTAAACAAGAAGCAGTAATTTGCTGCCCTGTGGTAATTGGGTTAAGGACCAGGCCTCCCTCTTTGTTTAATATTCCAGAGAGAAACGGCCAAGGAATAATGCAAGAGCTTCCCCCAGTGAACACCTGCCCAGACCCACGCTGGGCTTGCACACACACGAGGCTCAATCCCTGCTGGAATGCCAGTCACAGCCCCCAGCACAATGTGCAGTTTAAGGTCTCACAGCCTGAGCAGGACAATCTCTTGCCTCTGGACATGGAAAACCAGTTTGTCATTGTTACAGCACCAGCTCAAGGTAATGATGAAGTGGTGTAATGGGTTTTAAGTTGTGCACATGGAGGAAATGCACTGGAGCAAACAACACTGCCCCACCTTTATGGACAACCCTCTGGGTTTGGGATCTTGATTTGTGGGTGTGAAATCTCCTCACAGAATCCTCTGGGGCTGAAGCAAAGACAAGGAACCTTTTGAGATGGAAAGAGCCAGAGCAAGTTGTTGTGGGAAAGGAAAATTAAAGATGGTAAGTGCTACAACCTTTGTTCTTCCCTTGTCCTGAGCTCTGTACTCAGGAATGGGACAGCTCTGGCAATTTCCTGGAGACACTGGTGTGCTGAGAAGGGGGAAATCCCACTGGCAATTGCAGCCCCTGAGGGAGGGCAAAAAGAGCAGGACCTCAGTCTGTGTGTGTGTGAGAAATAAGGGAGGGACACATGTAGGGATCATCCTGAGCCTCAGGGCACCAGGAAAAGCCCTTGGCTGAAAAACTGAAGTGCTGTTCCACAGGGAGCCCCTGCACAGGCCCTGGGAATGGGGCTCATCCTGGCTTCCCTTCCAGAGCAAGAGGAACACCCCACAGTGCTGCTTGGGACATTCCTGACTGGAACTGGGGCCGGCTGGGCACTTTCCCATTGTCCTGTAGGATGTGGGTCATGCCAAGGGAATTGGCTCCAGCAGGGCCCAAGGTCCGTGTGGGGTCTGTGGCGGGGACAACTCCCAGAGCCGGCCAGGGAAAGGGGCCTTCACTCACACTCCCAAAAAGCTGGGAAGGAAAAACAGCTGCCTGCAGTTCCCGGAGCTCTGGGCTTTCTGGCACACTCAGGGACATGAGGGGACGATGCCAGAGTCATTCAAACCTTGGGAATAACGGAGTTAACAGCATCCCTGGAGCCTGTTCTGGGCAGGCTGCTGCCCATTGGCCTCTGGGTGCAGATGGCCTTGGAAGTGATGGAGGCACCCAGGGAATGCTGATTGCTTTTCCCTGGCTTTGGCAATAAAGTGGCCGGTAAAAATACTGACTGACCTCTTCCAACAGGGAAACATTTGGTTTCAGCATTTGGAAGCAAGAGGTGCCGAAAAGAATTGGAGTTTCTGATTTTGAGTCTCCAACTTAAAATCGCCTTTGGATTGTCACCTGTCCCATTTTCATGGACTGGTGTGACCTTGGCCAGGACTGTCCAATCCTGCTGGAAATGCACTGGACCAGGGTGTCATTTTCATCTCATGCTGGGAAAGGCCCTCTGGGTGACCCTCAGTCACTGGAAGGCTGGACTGGGCTCCCAGAGCACTAATTCCAGGTGTTCTGGTTTTGGGAATAGCACAGGAGCCTTTCCCTTGCTCAGAGGAGCAGCCAGTGCCTCCCGTAGTCCCCAAATCCCCAGGATGGAACACAAAGAAAATAACAGGAATGTGGAAATCGCTGACACTCCGAGATGATGGTGCTCTGGATTACATTTTGGATTTAGAATGTTAAAGGGGGGGTGTGGAGGGATTTTTCACTCTCTCTTGTTCATTATTGTACTTACTGCTCTTGTTGCTCTCATTGTTATTATGTGTCGCATTAATTAATATTAAATTATTATTATTAAACTGTTCTGATCTCATCCCTTGCACTGGATTTTTGTCTCCTGTCTCTTCCCCATCCCACTGGGGGGTGAGGGAGCAGCTGCTGGTGCCCAGCTGGGCTCCGGCCATGGCCCGGGGCACTTCGGGGGGCTCCGACCCCGACGGCCTGGAGCAGCGTTGGGGCTCACCGAGAGCCAGGGCTGCGTTTGGGGCTCCAAACAGGGCTCACTCATTTGGGCAAGCACAGAAACAGACACCGAGTCCTGGTTTGGGGGGCTTGAGACAGGGGGACCCTGAGACAGCATTTGGGATCTCAGCGAGATCAGGTTGTGCATTTTAGAGGCTTGAAGCAGAGACCGTGTCCTGTGTTTGGGAGGTCTTGGAGCCGGGCTCAGTCAGCCTGGCTTCACCAAAAGAGATTTAAAGTGCAGCGTTTTGTGGGACGTGAACGACGGGCCGAATGCCGTGTTCGGGTGCTCCGAGCGGGCTCCTCCGGGCAGGGCCAGTCCGTGTCTCTGAGCTCCGAGCGGTGCCCGAGGCACGGCCCAAAGCCGGGCAGCCCCGGCCCCGCGGGGAGCTCGGAAGCAGCGGCCGAGCCCCGGGTCTGAGGCCCTGGGCTCCCGGGAGGGGTTTCGGGCTCCGAGCGGAGCCAGCCCGGCGGGCCGAGCGCGGCATCCCGGGGGCTGCCCGGGCCCGGCACGGCCCCGGCTCCCCGCGACCGCGGCGGGACCGGCCCGGAGCTTCGGCGGGACCCCGGCCCCGCGCCCGCCGCGGGCGGAGCAGGAGCGGCAGCGGGGCTCGGCGCCAGCGCCCGTCACGGAGCGGCTGCTGCCGGTCCCGGTCCCGGTGCCGGCCCCGGCCCCGCCTCGGGGCTGCGGCCCCGAGACCCACAGCCCGCCCGGCGAGGAGAAGGCGGCACCGCCCGAGACCCCCGGAGACACCGAAAGGACCCGGAGCCGGGGCCCCGGCGCCGGTGCCCGTGAGAGGGGCGGGGCCGGGGCCGGTGAGAGGGGCGGGGCCGGGGCCGGTGAGAGGGGCGGGGCCGGTGCCGGTGAGAGGGGCGGGGCCGGTGCTGGCGACAGTGGCGGGGCCGGTGCCGGTGAGAGGGGCGGGGCCGCTGCCGGTGTGAGGGGCGGGGCCGCTGCCGGTGTGAGGGGCGGGGCCGGTGCCCGTGAGAGGGGCGGGGCCGGTGCCGGTGTGAGGGGCGGGGCCGCTGCCGGTGTGAGGGGCGGGGCCGGTGTCCGTGAGAGGGGCGGCGCCGGTGCCCGTGAGAGGGGCGGGGCCGGGAGCGATGATTCCGCCGCCATCCCGGGCGGGGGCTCTGGGGCGGGGCAGGAGAGGTCTCAGGGGCGGGGCCGAGGCTCTGGGGCGGGGCCGGTTCCAGGGGCCGGGCCGGGGATCTGGGGCGGTCCCGGGGCGGGTCCGGGGGAGGTTTCAGGGGCGGGGCCGGGGCTCGGGAGCGGTCCCGGGGCGGTCTCAAGGGCGGTCCCTGGGCGGGGCCGGGGGCGGTTCCAGGGGCGGGGCCGGGGCCGGCTCAGGTGCGCCGGGCCCCAACGCGGCTGCGCGGGGCGGGGCCGAGGGGATTTAATGCCCGGCCACGCCCCCGCCGCCATTTCCTCCCTCAGAGTGCGGGGGCCATGCTGCCGGTCCGGGCTCTCCCGGCGCGGCTCAGCAGAGCACCCCTCTACCCCTTTTTCTTTCCCCTCTTTCTCCCGCCCTTATCCTCCTCCTTCTTCCCCCCCTTATCCCCTCTTTTCTGCTCCTCCAGCTTCTTCTTCTCTCGCTCGCTGTTCTTCCCAGACCCCCTCCTGCCCTCTCCCTCAGCTTCCCCTACTCTCTCTAAACTTCCCCTGCACATCCCCGAACCCCCCCCCACCCCTCCTTTCGGCTCTGTCGCTGCCCTCTCCCCAACCCGACTCCCCTCTGTTCCCCCCCCCGTTCCCTCTCTGTTCCCCCTCTGTTCCCCCCCTGTTCCCCCTCCGCATCCCTTCCCGCCCACCCGGCCTTTCCCTTTCCCCCTCCTTGTCCCCAGCCCAGCCCTTCTCCCTACCCGACCTCATCCCTTCCTGACCCTTCCTGTGTACCCCTCTCCTTCTTTCCCCCGCAGCCGCGGGGCTCGGGGTGCCGGAGAATAAAGCCCAGAGGGCCGGAGCCGGCACCCCCACCGTCCCTGGAAGCCCCCACAGGGGAGCGGCCGGCTCGGCTGCTGTCCCCACACAGGTTCAATACACCGCCCGACACCGCCGGGGCTCCGGCTTTCCCCACATCACACTGGGGTACCCCCGGGGTGGGGGGTGCGGGTTAGGGGGGTTAGGGGGCCCCCCTCGTTAGGAGAGGGGGTCCCGTGGTGGGGGGGTGTTAGGAAGGGCCCCCTCCGGAGGGGGGGCCCTGGGGGGGGGGTGGGCCCCCTCCGGAGGGGGGGTCCCTGGGGGGGGTCGGGGTGGAGTTCCCCCTTCCAGGCCCCGCCCCCTCCCTCGGGGCCCCCCCTCCGGAGGGGACCCCACCGCGGCCCCCTCCCCGGGACCCTCTCCTCCGGACCGGGGCCCGGGGGGAGGGAGGGGGGCGGGTGGGGTGGGGGGGCAGGACGGCAGGGGCCGCTCGTTAGTCTCTATGTGTGTTCACGGTACAGAGTGACGTGACCCCCTCTGCTTCCCCCCCACCCCCCCTCCCTCCCCCCGGGCCCGGTCCGGAGGAGGGGGTCCCGGGGAGGGGGCCGCGGTGGGGTCCCCTCCGGAGGGGGGGGGGGGGGGGGCCTGGAAGGGGGAACGTCCCCCTCCAGGCCCCGCCCCCTCCCCCGGGCCCCCCCCTCCGGGGGGAGCCCACCCCTACCCCCCCAGGGACCCCCCCTCCGGAGGGGGCCCACCCCCCCCCCAGGGCCCCCCCCTCCGGAGGGGGCCCTTCCTAACACCCCCCCACCCCGGGACCCCCTCTCCTAACGAGGGGGGCCCCCCTAACCCGCACCGCCCACCCCGGGGGTACCCCAGTGTGATGTGGGGAAAGCCGGAGCCCCGGCGGTGTCGGGCGGTGTATTGAACCTGTGTGGGGACAGCAGCCGAGCCGGCCGCTCCCCTGTGGGGGCTTCCAGGGACGGTGGGGGTGCCGGCTCCGGCCCTCTGGGCTTTATTCTCCGGCACCCCGAGCCCCGCGGCTGCGGGGGAAAGAAGGAGAGGGGAGAATGGAGGATGGGAAGAGGGGGGCAGACGGGGTGCTCAGGGTGGGTGAGCCAGGGACGGAGGGCAGGTGGGGTTTTGGGGTGTGCAGAGCAGCAGGGAGAAGGGGCAAGGGGATGCGGAGTGGAGGGGAAGGAATGGTGGAGGAAGGAGGAGGAGGACTGAAGGCAGGTGGGGGAAACTGGGAGGGAGATGGGAGCAGTGGGAGGCGGTGGGCAGGGAACGGCAGGGTGGAGGAAGGAGGAGGATTGAAGGCAGGTGTGGGGAATTGAGAGGGGGACAGGGGGAGTCAGGATTGGGGGCAAGGAAGGGTGAAAGGTGGAGGGAGAGAATAGAGGGATAGGGTAGTGGTGTGTAGGGGGATAGGGAGGGGGGTGCGGGGCGATGGGGTTTGGGGGGGGAAGGAGGGGAGAGCTAGGGGGGAGGGGGGGGGTTTGGGGGGGGAGGGAGTAGGGGGCGGGGGAGGGGAGAAATGAGAGGTATAGAGAAAGAGAAGCATAAAAGAACAGAAAAAAAGAGAAAAAGAGATATAGAAAAAAAGAGAGACAGAGCCCCGCCCGGCCGCAACCTCATCCCCCGAGCGCCGAGGAGCAAATGGCTCCGCTGGGCCCTCCCTGCGGTTTAAATCCCCCCCGGCCCCGCCCCGCGCAGCCGCACTGGGGCCCCGCGCACCTGTGCAGGTCCCGCCCCTCACACCTGAGCCCGCCCCCGCCCCGCCCCGCCCGCGCGCGTAAATAGGGGCGGATCCGCGCCCGCTCCGTTTTCTGCGGTGGGTGCTCGTCTCGGTGTGCTGCAGGTCGGCTCGGAGCGCTGTGCGGAGCCCGGAACCGGGGCCGCTCCGTTTTCTGCGGTGGGTGCTCGCTCGTCTCGGCGTGCTGCACGTCTGCTCCCCGGACTGGGGCTGCTCCCGCTGCTGTGCGAAGCTCCAGGCGCTGAGGTGAGGCTGGCAATGGGACCCGGGCCCGAGATTTCGGGTTCGGGTCCTGCCGGTGTTTGTTGAGGCTCCTGGCTGGAACCGCTTCTCCCTCGGTGGGCGGGCTGCGGCTCCTTCGGCCGCACGACCGCGGCTGGAGACGGGCTGGGATAGGAACCGGGTCACCGCGGCCGGGAAGAGCCGCTCTGGGACCGAGCTCGGCGCTGCCGCTGCTCCCACTGCGGCCGGCGCGGAGCTGGGCTCCTGCTGGGGCTCCGGGCAGGTTCCGCTGTGGCCGAGGGGAACCGGGGCTGTGCCGGTGCCTGTGCCGGGCTCGGCAGGATAGGGGCGCTTCCCGGAGCAGGCGCTGGATCGCGGCTGGAAGCGGGCGGAGTGCGGGGACCGCCCGTGCCGGGCCCGGGACCGCACCGACACCGCCGCTCCCTCAGCGCCGCCTCACGGCCCGCGGGGCGCGCTCCCGGCCCGGCCCCGCCCGCAGCCCCCCCCGGTGCGCGCTCCCGGCACCCCCGAAGCCACCGCGCCCCCTGCGCACGGCAGCGCCCGCCTCCCCCTGCCCCGTGCCCGCACCCCCGGGGGCTCCCGCCCGCCGCGCCCCCGCCCAACGAGGAGCGGGGCTGCAGCGCCGCGGGCCGGAGGAGCCGCTCCGGGCCGGGCGCTGGCGCCGAGCTCGGCGCTGCCGCTCCTGCTCCGACGGTGCCCGGGCCGGGACTGGGGCCCTGCCGCGGTTTGGGCCGCTCATCCGACACATCTGCCAGGTGAGACCTGATGCTCTCCCTCCTTTCCCCTGCGAGTGCCTCGTACTCGCCAATACAAAAACCTCTGGGTTTAAAAGGCCAGTGAAAACTCTTTATTTCCAAGTCAGAAGATATCCCGGGTGGGAAGGGATACAAAAGCAGCCCCAAGTTGAACCCTTATGGCAGTGGCTCATCTGGAGCAGTACCATGCTCTAAGCAGGCCAATCTCAGGTCATGGCAGTGTCCTGCCTGGGATGGGAATGCCAAATGCCAGCAAGGGAATTCCTATGCCAATGCAGCTCCTTCTTTTATCCTAATACTGCTGTGCACACCAGCCCCTGGAATGTCCAAGAGCAGAGCTCCATGGCAAGCACCTGAGCACGGAACAACACAGGTGAACGGTTGTGTCCCAGCACAAAGCTCTTCCCATAGCCCTGATTTCCTGCCCTTTCCAGCATTTCCCTGATGGCTGGAAAGGTGCTCGTGCCGTGTCTCTTTCCAGGGAGAAATGAGCAAGACGAGCCCTGAGGCTTCCCTCAGTCCATGGCCCAAGTTCTCCTGGAGTGTGTCAGGGCTGTTCCTGCCTGCAGGGAGGGCATTTACTGCAGGTGAGTGTTCGCAGCCCAAAATCACGGCGGGGGCTGAGGCTGGGGCTGCTTCTCGGCCCCAGAGCTGCACGGAGCCCTCGGTGACTCCTGCTCACAGCCAGCAACATTCCTTGGTGTTTGTGTGTGTCCCAGCTGGCTGGGAACACAGGGTGGGAGGAGGCCGGCAGCCCCGGGAAGGCAATCCCTGCTGTCCCTGGGATCTGCAGGGAGGAGCTGTGCCTGCAGTGTCCTGCCCGTGGCACGCAGGGTGCCCAGCACACGCCCCGGGGATGGGCACTGGGGTGCTCAGACAGCGCTGGCACGGACACGGCTGAAGGGCTGCCTGCAGCTCCTCGGCCAGGGGCTGCTCTCAGCAGGCACCTGGAGATGCTGCAGCCCGGACAGAGGCCACCGAGAGCCCAAGGGCACCCCAAGGAACAGCTGGCAGTGCCTGGTGATGGCAGCTTGGACTGTTTGCAGAGGAGCTCGGACAGCAGTTCCAGGTTCTGACCTCCCAGACTCCCACACAGCCACCAGGTATGTCCACCCCCAATCCCTTCCCTTCCAGCCTGGGAACATCCTCCAGCAGCAGTGTTAAAGTCAAGGCAATTTCCCTCACAGAAACAAAATCCCAAGCAATACGGTCAGAGGTGCCTTAAAATAAAAGGTTAGAGTCAGATAAATTTATTTGGATGAAGTTTGGAATTTTCCAGGGAGCCAGCTGGAAATGCAGAAGTGATGGAAAGCTTTGGCAGGTGGGTCCCACTGGAGGTGTGCTGAAGGCAGGGGTGTGCATCCCTTTGCTGAGGGAAAAGAACACGCAGAGGCCACTGCTGAGGCTCTGGAAGGAGCTGAGCTTCTGCAGGGAGAGATGTCCTCCCGTGGGCACAGGGGCGGCCTCAGCATGGGCTGGGAGCATCTTCTCCTGCTCTGAAATATCAACTGGAGCCTGAGCTCAGGGGGGTGGAATCAGCTGAATTCCAGGCAACTCTGTCAAGTGACCCTCAGGGACACCAGTGGGGCTGGGAGATGAGGGGTTTAACTAGCAAATTCTATGGAATATCAACCCCTCCTTATCCCACCCTACTGAGCTTCCTTGGAAGCTCTGCCTGTTCCTGGCACAGCTGGTGTTAAATGGGCAGCTCTGCATGGGAATATCCACATTCCAGGAGGCACAGTGAGGTTATTCCAAGCTCACAGTTCAGCAGGCAATTCAGCGCTGTAGCTCTAATTCATCTGAACAAGCAAAGCTGAAGCCCAGATCTGGGCCCCACCCTGGGAACAATCTTTGTGCTGCCCTGCCAGCCAAAGGCCCTGGGCTGGGAAATTTCAGCAGCCCAGTGGATGGAATTGCCTCAATCCCAGCAGCCCCCAAAGGGACAATCCAATCAGCCCCATTTTCTCTCACAGTGTCCATTCTGTTCCCCACAGGTGCCCTGGTGATACCAGGGGGGTTTCTCCTGCCCCTCTTCAGCCCCAGGCCTCTTCTCCCTTCTCTGCCAGCTGCTGCCAAGGAAGGAGGACGCAGTGAGTCCTGAGTTTACCTCAGAACAGTCATTCCCTCACCTAGAGATCACCTGAGATTTTACCCCTAAATTTTCCCTGTCTGGCCCCTTCTGATTTCCTCACTTTTTACATGAGAGCATTCTTTCTCCACTCTGGAGATTACCACAAGCTTTACTCTGCAAATTTTCCCTACCTGTTTGCTACCAATTTCCTCATTTCCACCTCAGTGTTTTCACTCTTTACCCTATGGATGCTTTCAATTTTTACCCCCGAATCATTTCCCTACCTGTCCATAACCGATTACCTCAGGCTACCCCATGAAGTGCATCCCCTCTGCTAGAGCTCACCTCAGACTTTACCCCTGAAATTTTCCCTACCTCTCCACCTCTCAGTACCTCATTTTTACCTCAAAATATTAATTTCCTACTGTGGAGATTCCCTCAGGTTTTATCCCTAGAGTTACCTACCTGTCCACAGCAATTCCCTCAGTTTACCTCAGGATGTTCCTGCTCTGCCCTAGAGATAATCCCACATTTTCCCCCCTCAATTTTCCCTGCCTGCCCAATACAGATTACCTCAAAATATCCCTTGTTTCCTCTACAGATTAACTCAGGTTTTATTACCAAAATGTCTATTTTGTCCCCTGTATACCAACTAGATTTTAAAACCCAAACACCACACAGGTTATGTGTCTTATTCCCAAAACGTTCATTCTGTCCCCTACAAATGATGTCAGATTTTTTCCCCAAACCACTTACTGTTCCTACATAATTACCTCAGGGTTTGCCCCCCAAATTCTGCCTAATCTGATCATTTCTACCTCAAGATGTTCATTCTCTGCCCTACAGATCTTCCTAAGTTATACCCCCAAAATTTCCTTGCTTACTCCCAGTGACTGCCTCAGTTTGTCAGTGTTCACTCTCTCCCAAAAGATTACGTCAAGTTTAACCCCCAAAATTCTCCTTAACTGTCCATAACTTACCACCTCAATTTACCTAAAATATTCAAAGGTGGGATGAGTTCAGTGGGTTTTCCTGTCCTGAAAGAGAGGAGAAAATGGAAATTAAGTCCACTGTGGAAGTCAAAGGTGCCTGGCTTTGCCACTTCTGTTCTGATTGCTCACTATAGGGTTCTATCTATAAAAAATGAGAAGTGACACCAAATAAATAAGGTGACCCTTTCCTACATTTTTTCCCTACTTTTTTCATACATAAAAAGGATGCCCATTTTTTCTTATTGCATTCTTTGCCTAATTTGAACAGAACCGTTTTCAGTCCAGGCCCCACTTGTGAGTTTTTCAATCCTTTGCCTTTGGATTTTGGGCAGAGGAAAAGAAGGATCTGTTCCACACCTGTGTCATCCAGCAGGGAACACTGTCACGATCCAAAAAGGAATCGTGACAGGTTCTTGTGATCTTTAGAGTGCAAAAAGTACTCGAGGGGACAAATATTTTTTTGCACACACAAATGCACCTTTATTGATGCCAACAACATTTGCAATAGGGGGAATAAGAAAGGAAACACAGGATACAGAGTGAGGAAAGGGGCACAGGGGGTACAGAGCTACCACGGCTGAGCGGTGTCCTCGTGGCGTCCTGCCAATGGATCCGTCATCTTCCGTGGGGAGATCTCTAAGTGTGAGTCACAGAGGGGCAGCTTTTATAGTCATTTCAGAAGTGGGGGCACCTGAGAGTCATTGTGGTGAGGTCTGTTGCTCTGGGGACCAGGTACGATCGTTCAGCAGGCGTGTTTGGGACAAGCAGGTCTGGTCCAGAGCTGCTGGTGAGCACAGGCTGTCCAAACTGTCCATTGTCCTCACACAAGGTCCCATGGGAGCAGCCAGCTCCGCTCCAGTGCACATACCTGCAGTTCAATGCTTGCCAAACACGCACCGTGGCTTAGGCACCCGAGCCCCCTTGCTTTCCTCCTTGACGAAGGGTCCTGAGGCAAAACCAGGGACCACCAAGTCCCGACTCTTACACCCTGTACCAACCCCTGCCTGTGCCAAGCATGCTGCCTCACTTTACCCACTCTGGATCCTGGCTCCAGCCCAGTCTGAGTTTTCCCCTATTTTCCATGGCAAGAGATGGGAAATTGTCCTGGTCAAGGTGTAAGACCTTAAACTGCACGTTGATCTGGGGGGCTGTGACTGGGATTCCAGCAGGGAATTAATTGTTTCACAAATAAAATCGATTCCAGGGAGCAGCACTGAAAAGTTGGGAGCTGCTGCTTCACTACACGGTGTCAGCAACAGAGAGAAAACACAAAATGGGTATCCAAAACCAAGGATAAAATGATTCCTCCAGCTTTTAGTGGGACCAGGGCCAATTCTGCTCTGGAATGACAAAGAACTTCTCCCTCAGACCCCCAAAAACCCCTGGAAAAGCCAAAGTGCAGCAGGGGAGGGAGGGAGGGAGGGCACCTCTGCCTCACCTGTGCCTGTGGGGACAGCACAGGTCCGGCTGCTCCCGGGGACTGGCAATGTGTCTGGAGCCAAAAGCACCTTCCCAGGCTGGAGAGCCTTTCCTAAAGCACCACCTCTGGGAAGCAAAGAGCTATGGAAGAAATGGAGTGGGAATTGACAATAATAATCATCAAGTTATTGGGAAAGAACAACAAGGGAAACAACAATTCCAAGGGAGCAGGAGGGATGCTGAGCTTTAAATGAGGTTTCAGTGAAGCAGCATCTCGTGGGAGTTCTAAAGGTCTGGGATTACAGGAGCAGTGCAATCTCCCACTGTCCAATCCCTGGATTTGCCTCCAGCCAGTCCTTGGCACCTCGTGCATGTTTGGGTGCGAGTGCTGCAGTGCTGCTGCCTCGAGGGATTGGGAAAATGGGCATTAAACCCCTTCCCACAGGGCTGGCTCTGAGCTCTGGCTGGGGAAAACATCTGGCACCCCTGGCATTGCAATGATACCAGTTTTCATCATTTTGAAGATACACAGAATAAACCCAGGGCACATAAATAAACCTTTCTCTGTAAGAACAGCCCCAGGCAATACACAATTTTTCCTAAGCCTGGTCAAACAAACCAGCAGGCAGTTTTTGGGAAGAGACTCCAGACTCTTCTCTCCCTCCCTGGCTGTAAAACACTTGCAGAGGCTTTGGAGTTCATACAAGCTTGACAGGATTTGGATATCTCATTTAAATTCCATTCATATACTAAAGAATTGGAAGTGTCCTAAAGGCACCTCCGCTCCCACTTTAATTTTAAGCCCTCTACCACTGATGACTTTGGATGTTCTTCTGTCACAAACACCCCACCTCTGCTTCTTTAGGTGCCCCCATGTGGGAGATACAATAAATGTGAACAAATGTTTGGAATGCAGCTTCCAAGTCAAGTTTCCCTGCTAGGAAGTGACTCCAGCTCTCTGCTCTCTGTTTAAACACAGCCTGGCCCTTCAGGGCTGCACACTCTGAGCTACACAACTTGTGAGCTGGCAAGTAACAGCAGCTGAGGTCTCATCCCAGCTGTACACAGAAACAGGGATTGGGGGCTGCATTGGGATACATGCAGGCAAGTTTGGGCCACTTCAGAAAGCTCCAATCCCCGGTTTTCAGAGACTCAATCATGGATAATGACCTTTTCACAAATCTCTCTTAAGGCACAGCACAACCCAAGGAAGAAAATGGAATCAACCCCTTTGTTCCATTGGCCACACCCCCCAAATTCCAATGGGACAGACAAGTCCCTCTCCTTGGAAGGCAACGTCTCCTACCTGGCCCTGTGCCTCCCCCAGCCTTTGGTGGCTGCTGTCTCCATCCTCCCACACCTCCTCCTCTTCCTCCTCGGCAAGGCTGGCTTCCTCATCCTGCAGAGCAAACACAGGGACAGTCACCAGCCTGCTCATCCCAAACCTGGGCAGCAGGGACGGACTGGTGGCACCCTCTGCACGGTCACCCCTCTGCTGGACAGGAGAAGAACAAAGATTTTAGTGCTTATCACCTTAGATTTTCTTTTTCCATGAGGACTTCTGCACTTCCCATCTCAAAAGGTTCCTTGTCTTTGTTTCAGCCTCAGAGGATTCTGTGAGAAAATTTCACACCTGCAATTCAAGATCCCAGACCCAAAGGGCTGTCCCTGAAGGTGGAGCAGTGTTGGTACTCCAGTGGATTTCTTCCATGTCCTTACAGATTACCTCAAACTTTACCCCCAACATTCTCCCTCCATCCACTTGCAACGCCCTTTGTTTACCTTAGGATGCCCATTCCCTCCCTTATGGATCACCTCAAGGCACCAAAGTTCACAGCTGGGTGTGAGAAACAATTTTAATCCTGATTCTGTGACTCCATCTCTGGCTGGAAATCACCAGCACCTCCCAGTTGGGTCCCAACTGCTTTCCAGCCAGATGGAGCCCATTCCCTCCTCCCACTGGACCCTGTCCAGCCAATCCTGCAGCCTGGACCTGCTCATCTCAAAGCTGGATCCGTCCAACCCGAACCACTCTGGGATTCTGCTGACATCATCTCCAGAAAGAGCTGTGAGGGACAGGATCCAAACACCCTGGAAAAAAAATATCCACCACTTTCCACCATCTCTGGGATAGGAGACCTTTTCCAGGACATTTTTATCCCAAATAAGCCCAGAAAAGAAGCTGGAATGGGGGAAAACCTGGATCAGGGGAAAACTTGGACTAGATTTTTCTTGGACGCTAGCTCAAGGGAAAACCCAACCCCAACTTCTCCTAGAACCCAGATCAGGAAAAAAATCTGGACCAGATTTTGCCTAGGGGAAAACACAAACCAGATCTCTCTGGAAATCCATATCAGGGGGTAGTCAGAATATGAACTAGGGGAAACCCAGACCAGATTTTATCCAGATACGGATTGGGGAAAAACCCAGATGGAATTCTACCTGGAATCTGGATCAGGGGAAAACCTGGACTGGACCCCTTCAATAATCAGGGATGGGGGAAACCAGGACCAAATTGCAACTGGAATCTAGAAAGGGGAAGATCCTGGACTAAATCACACCAAGATTCACAAATGAAGGAAAAAATGGGTTCACAACCAGAATTTGATACTGGGAAAAACCCGGACCAAATTGTGCTGGGAATCTGAAATGGAAGAAAATCCAGACAAGACTTTGTCTGCAATCCAGAATAGGGGAAAACCCAGACAGAACCCTGCCTGGAATGTGAAGAAACCCACACTGGATTGCATACAGAATCTGGAACTGG
The DNA here is from genome assembly GCA_021534815.1 of Acrocephalus arundinaceus. Lineage (NCBI taxonomy): Eukaryota > Metazoa > Chordata > Aves > Passeriformes > Sylviidae > Acrocephalus > Acrocephalus arundinaceus. The sequence continues at coordinate 2,684,998 of JAJEOU010001577.1, forward strand.
GGGAATACCAGACCTATGCTCAGTATCCTGAATGGGGGACAATCCATACGTATTCATTCCCAATATCTGGAATAGGGGACAACCTCATGGCCAACAGAAACCAGAACCAAGAAAAATCCAGACGGAATTGTGCCCAGAGCCCACCATGAAGGAAAACATAGAGGAAATCTGTGCTGAATGTAGGAACACCTGGTAGGGTCACATGTAGAATCCAGAGGAAGGAAAACCCATCAGGAGTTGTGCATTAAGTCCTGAATGGGTAGAAAACAGGATCACAGTTGGAATTCAGAGCAAGGGAAAACCCAGACCAAAGTGAGAATCCAACCCGGAATCCAATATGAGGGAAAACCCAAAGAGGACTGTGGCTGAAGTCTGGAATGGGAAAAAAAACCAAACTGGGTGGGATTGTACTGATGTCCTGCATGGAGGAAAGCCTAAACCAGATGTCAGCCATAACCCAGAACAAGCAAAAACCTAAACCAGATGTCAGCTGTAACCTAGAACAAAGAAAAACCCAGAGCACACTGTGCCTGGAACCTGGAGTGAGAGAAAAATCCAGCCTGAATCGGGGCCAGGTGGCAGCATGTGTACAAAATGGGGCAAGATCACTCAGGGAGCTTGGCACAGATTAAAAACTGGTGGGAACATGCACAGAGAAGGAGATATGGGAAAAAGCAGGCGGGATCATGCACAGAGCCTGGCACCAGGGGAAGAAGCAGTGGGGATCTTTTTTGGAACCTGGCACAGATGGAAAACCTGGACCGGATCATGTGCAGAACCCAGCACGGAGAACATCCCAGACCAGATCACACGCAGAGCATGGCACGGGAAACAACCCAGAAAGTATCACATGTGGAGTCTGGAATGGGAAAAAAGATGGACCAGATTAACACGTGGAATCTGGAATGGAAGAAAATGTGGACAAGCTCACACGCAGAGTCTGGAATCAGGAAACCACAGACTGGATAGCACACAGAGTCTGAACTGAGGAAACACAGACTGGATAATGCAGGCAATCCAGAATGGCAGAAAACATCGATAGGGTCATATGCAGAGCCCGGAATGGAGGAAAATGCTGACAGGATCGCACGTGGAGTCTGGAATTAGGAAACCACAGGCCTGATCTCCCGCAGAGCCCAGAATGTGGGGAAAAGGCAGACTGGATCAGAATGTTGATCCAGAGATCTGGAGTGTTGGCTCCAGAATGGGGGAAATAGAGAGCAGATCACATGTGGGGTCCAGAATGGAGGAAAACACAGAGGGATTGTGCGCAGAGTCCAGAATCAGTAACTCGCCTGGACTACGCACAGGGTCTGGAGGGGGGAAAACACAGATGGGATGACACATGGAGACTGGAATCGAGGAAAGTGCAGATGGGATCATGTGCGGGCTACAGAATCAGGAAACTGTGGACCAAGTAATGCACAGAGTCCAGAATATGGCAAAACACAGACTGGACTGCACACAGACTCCAGAAGGGAGGGAAACGTGGACTGGATGGCACGTGGACTCCAGAATGGGGGAAAATGTGGAGCCGATTGCACATGGGGTCTGGAATGGAGGAAAATGTGGAGCAGATTACACATGTGGTCTGGAATGGAGGAAAATGTGGATAGGATTGATTGCACATGGAGTCCAGAACTGGGAATTCACAGACTGGATGACATGGGAATACATGGAGTAAAACACAGACTGGACTATACAGAGTCCAGAATCAGGAAACCATGGACTGGATTGTGTGCAGAATATGGGAAACATGGCCAGATTGCATGCAGAGTCCAGAATCAGGAAAAGGGACAGGAGCGCTCATGCATTCTAGAACTTGGGAAAACATGGCTTGGCTAATGCATTGTACAGAACTGAAAAATGTGGATGGGATCACATGTGGGCTCAGGCATTGGGAAACACAGATCAGATTGCACATGCAGTCTGGCACGTGGGAAAATGTGAAGGGAACGTTGTCCGCAATCAGGAAAACATGGACGGGATCACACAATCCGGTCCTCAGTGTTGGGAAAATCCACTGGTCACAAGAAATCAAAACCCACAGGAAATCACAGGAAAAGGTCACAGGGCAAGGGGCAGCTGAAGGGTCAGGATCAAAGGCAGTGTCCGTGAGCAGCATGCACTCACTGTATGCTCTCAGCGTGTGCAACGTGTGCAGGTGCTTGGCCTACACATAGGCTGTGGTCCATGCTTGGTGTGTACTTGGGCCATGTGCATGGGACTGCCATGCTCAGGAAATGTGTTACTGCAGTTTGGGTTCTGGACACCAACTAAGCCCGTGTCTTCATATTTTTAACTCTCTTTGCATTCCAGTCTCTTTACCACATCTTCCAATCAGTGCCCGGCAGCACAAGAGAAAGATCCCATTTCTATACTACACCTAAACACAGAACTAGACTGCCTGCCTATTACTGACAATACCTGGTTTGAAAGTCAACATTCAGAGTCAAATGTCACAGTCAGAGGTCAGTAGTCAGGGTGAAAGGAATGTGCTTACTGTGTGCCTTGTATGTGGACAGTGCAGGGCCATGGCCTGGGTCTGCACTTGGTGGGTTCATGGAGCCAATGAGCCCCACCCAGCCCAGGATCAGCGCCCATGGCAGCACCTGCACACTCAGGGTGCCACAGCCAGGGTGGGGACACCTTCAGAGGCACCCTGGCTTTGTGGCAAAGACAGTTCCTCAAGAACACAGCCAGGATCAGGAATGGCCAGGACCACGCCAAAGCTCTCACTAGGTTCTACACGGTGGCGTGATCCAATGGCTCCAAGGTGAGCAAGAGAAGGACACTGCAGAAATGGCAGTATGTGTTCTTGCACCCACAGTGCCAGGGGGCTGAGTGCAGAGGGAGCCAAACAGCATCTGTGCCTGTGGGATAGGAGGGTGTTGGAAAACAACGGCAGATAAAATGCATGCAAAGCAGAGGAGAGAAGCGCCTCCAACCCAATGCAGACTGTGAAAGCTTGTGATAGGCTTGGCTGTTCTCTTCTTCTTCCATGCCAGTCCCTCCTCATCCATAGCGCACAGCCATAGAGGAGCAGCACTGCTGTGGAACTAAGGCCTCAAGTCAGTTGTACCCCATACTAGGGTGACACTTTTCCTCAGGAGCACAGGGCTCAGCCTGGAGGAGACTCTCACTGGAGTTTCAGTGAGAATTTGGTTTGCTGTTGGGTTTCCCAGAGCTGGCTTGTTTAATTTTGGTTTTGTGCAGAAAACAGTTGAAAATTATTTTCTCACAGAATTTCCAAGCAGGATCTTGCTTATCTCGCTGGGAATCCTTTTTCTCAAAGCCCCTCTGCACCTCAGGACTCCGGGGTCTTCCAATGTGACAACAGATGGAAAACCTAGGATGTGCAAGCACCCAGGTGGGTTGCCTGGCAGCATTCTGGAAAAAAAAAAAATTGTTCAACTGTTTATGCACAACACAAAAATTAACTAAAGGAGCTCTGGGAAGCCCAACAGCGCCTCTCTTTAAAACTCTTCAGGCTAAGCCTAAATCGCCACTCCAATTAACTAGTGTGCACTTGGACTGCTTTGTGTGGAAGGGTCAGTGCAGTTCCTGTACAATGCAGCCCTTATGTACAGAGGATGGAACCAAAAACCCATTTTGCTCCACAAAACCAATAGAAAAAAAATAGAAAAAATTACATCATGCTGCCCGCATGATGGCTGCAGGGGAACATGGCCTGCAGCAAAATCATGGCCAGCAGCTCCCCAGATGGAACCTAAACAACATCAACCTCTTGCTGCTGTGGGATCGTGCAGGAATCTTTGAATTGGTGAAACTTGTTGGCAATGGTACCCATGAGCCAGCAGTTTTTCTTCTAGTCAGAGAAGAGGAAGTGAGAATGTAATGGAAAACAACATGGCAGCACCACAGTCAATGGGAAAAAAGAGGAAGAAGTGCTCCAAACATCACAGCTGAGATTCCTCTGCAAGCTGTAGTGAGGACTATGATGAAATGACTGTGCCCCTGTAATGCAGTAAGTCCACAGAGGATGCAGAGATCCACTCCCAGCCTGTGGGAAAAGTGCTCATGCCAGAGGGGGTGGAGCCAGAGAAAGCTTTGATCCGGTGGGAGACCTGAATATAGAGAGAGAGCCCCTGCTTCTAGAGATAAAGAGAGCCCTTGCTTCCAAACTAGAGCAACCTATCCTTAAAACCTGCACCCTACAGACAAGTAACCATGCCACAACAGTTTGGGAAGACTCTTTACTGTGGGAGGGACCCCACGGCATAGCAGAGAAAAACTCCTCTCCCTGAGTGAACAGAAGAAAATCTCAAATCATGAACTGACCAAACCCCCATACCCTGTCTCCCTGCACTGCTGGTAGCAAGAGGGAGGGGCTGGGGAAAAAAAAAGGTGTTTTAAAGGCTAATTTACTTCTATCATTCTCTGATGCTGTTATAATAAATTAACCTTATACCTTAAATTTGAACCTCTTTTGCCCTTACAGTGTTTTTTCCCCTCAGTTCTTAATCATGAGCTCTTCATTAATTTTTTCCCCTCTCCTTTGCACAGCTATAGCAGAAGAAAGTGTATGAATGACTTTTGTGGGTGCCTGGATTTGGCCAATTGCCTACACTGATCAAGATAGAGCACCAGTTACACCCTAAGGCTTCCCCAGCCCCCAGAGCCACACTGCAGCAGCTGGGGGGTCCCCTGTCCCAGCCCAGCACTGGAGAGCCCCTCCCAGAACTGGGAATTCCCACAGGTGCGTCCACCTGTGGGCAAAGGGGCTCCTGACTGTGCTGGGACAGGGCCCAGCTGGGACATTGGCTGCCACAAACAGGCTCACACAACTTCCAGTGCAGCAACAGCTGGGCTCAGCCTCCTGCTGGGTTCCTCCCAAAGCCTGGCCAGGGCTCAGGGAGCAACCCAGGAGCTGGCTTTGTCCCTGACCTCTCAACAGACCAGAGGTCTGATTTCATGGTCTTGTCCAGCTTCTCAGTTACAGAAAGGTCAACACTTTTTCCACCTGCATTCGCTGTTTCTTCTCACTATCAGAGTCCCAACAAGTTCTGCCTCAGCTTTGTCCTTACCTTGCAAGTGACCTCGAGAGAAAAAAAAGGGACAATAACTACTCATTATGGCCACAGACTTTATGTTCACTAGGGGCTTTACCCTTCTGGAACAGAAGCAGACAAGCTCCCCACTGGGGCTGATTTGGCCATTCTCTGGTCTGCTCTCACACCCTTCAACCACTCTGCCAAACCTGCAGATCTACAAGAGAGCAGCAGTTTATTTATCCACAGTCACTACCCCTAACACACATTTCCCATTACATAGCCAGAGCAATCCAAGTGCTTATTTTACATTCCCATAAGTGTGGCCCAAGTCCCATGTACACAGCACACCAAATTCCCACAGTGTGCTAAGAGAGGAATCAACAAGACACTTTGTGTGCTCCTTAAGTGCAAAGTATAAGCATAGAAACCAATCTGCCTCTGTAAAAACAAAGAATCTGTAGGAAATTATTCCACATAATAGAAAATAATACCTTTAACCCAGACAAGCATTGAACTGTAGGAGGCACCACCAGAGAAGGCTGCCACCAACACAAAGCACAGAACCAGGGGCTGCCTGATGCTTAAGGTTGGTGGTGTGGCCTGAAGCTAAACCAGCAGGAGGAATTAACTCTGCACAAATACTTTGTGGACATTCCAAGGCAGAGGCTACCATTGATAGGAAAATTACAATAAAGGCAAGAGCACAGAAACACTGGCTAAACCAGTCAGAACATGCCCGCCATGCTGTTGGTCAGGGTGGTGGTAGCAGACCAATTCAATGGTGGTGGCAGTCCTGTGGGAGTGATGGAAGTGGTCTTGTCAAAGCAGGGAACCTGTGGAAAGGTCTGGTCCTTCTCAGGAGGTTCACTGGTGGTCCCTAAGAGCTCTGGTCCCCTGGGCATCCAGCAGTGATACCAGGGGGTCCCAAGTCCCAGATTACACCCCAGGTACAGGTGTCCCTGTACCATACAGGCAGCAAGGTTTGGTACCTCCCCAGGGCAGGGAATTTCACAATGGGCTGATGTAATTCTGGGAGTTATTCTGGGGAGTCCTTGGCAGCCCATTGGCAGAGGTGACCCCTCAGGCTGGGGGGGGGGCTCCCTGCTGCTTCCCAGGAGAGAGTTATCAGGGTTGAGTCATGGCAGAGATCAAGAAACACAGCTCCACCCACTTTCACAGCTGAGCAGAAGGCAATGCAGATGGGGATAGAGTACATACTTTAATTACACTCCTTGTTGTAACCCAGGACAGTTAGGAAAGCTTCACCTGCACAAAGTAACTCACATTTCCTAAATGCTGCCTCTGCTTCCCTTGACTACTCTTCATGCATTTGACAGCAATTTCCACAGGAGTTTCACCATTAAACCTACTACATAAATCAGTAAAGAAGTTGAACATCCGAAGGTTATTTTTCTTGCTGTGTTTCCAAATTAAAAGCTAATAAAGAGGTGCAGCATCACATACAGTGCAGCTGCTTTTCTATATCACTCATCCCACTGTATAACCACATCACAGTGCTCAGACACCTTTCCCTGCAAGGCTTTCAAGATAAAAATCTGTAACTTCCATCCCTCAGAAGGAGCCTGAACTAACAGAAGCACCCCTATGCCCCCTGCCTGAAGCAGGGATACAGCAATACCACCTGGAAAGGGAACAAAACTTTGGGCAGCTCCTGTCCCAAACACTGACCCCAGCCAGAACCACAGACACAACAAAAATTCACAGGTTGTAGAAATTTAGGCAAGAAAAACTGTCATGCTCCAATTCTACACTACAAGTATGAGCCAGGGTTTTAACTGCAGAAATTTAAGGACCTGACATAATTCTTGTTTACAAAGGAGCCTCCCAAAGCAATTAGCTGTCCCAGCAGAGAGCAAAACCCTCAGCATTCTACCAGAACCACAGAAAACAGGAACCAAGGGTAGAAACTGATGAAAAATATACAAAAAACACTATTTCACCCCTCAAAGGGTCAGGAAAAAGCCTAATTAGAGCAACTGTTGCCTCCTAACTCCTCACTGAGGAAGAGCTTGGAAGTCTGAGGCACACCCTGGGAGACCTAGAGAGCAACAGCCCCTCAGCACCAATGCAGCCTCAGCTAGGGCCAGCTGATATTTGCTCTGTACCACACCACATGCCCAAACATAATATTAATTTCAACACAGTTTAAACAATTGAATTAAAACACGCACCTACCCCACCGAAACAGCCCAGAGGAGGCGAACACCGGCACACCCCAAACGCAGACCCCGCCACAACCCGCTGCCCTCAGGCCCCAGCCCTCCTAACTCCCCGCCGGGCTCGTCATTGGCGGACGGGCTGAGGCGCTGGCAGCGCTGATTGGTCAGGGCGCCCAGGGTCCCGCCCCCCGCAGGCGCGCGGCGCCCCCGCCCCGGAGCTCCGCGAGCCGCAGGTGGCGCTGCAGCACCGCCCGCCCGCCGCCAGGGGGCGCTGCCGCAGCGCCGCGTCCGTGCGAGAGCCCCGGGACAGCCCCGGGACAGCTCCGGGACAGCCCCGGGACAGCTCCGGGACAGCTCCGAGACAGCCCCGGGACAGCTCCGGGACAGCTCCGGGACAGCCCCGGGACAGCTCCGAGACAGCCCCGGGACAGCTCCGGGACAGCCCCGGGACAGCTCCGGGACAGCTCCGAGACAGCCCCGGGACAGCCCCGAGACAGCCCGGGACAGCTCCGGGACAGCCCGGACAGCCCCGAGACAGCCCCGGGACAGCTCCGGGACAGCTCCGAGACAGCCCCGGGACAGCCCCGGGACAGCCCCGGGACAGCTCCGGGACAGCCCCGGGACAGCTCCGGGACAGCTCCGAGACAGCCCCGGGACAGCTCCGGGACAGCTCCGGGACAGCCCCGGGACAGCTCCGAGACAGCCCCGGACAGCTCCGGGACAGCCCCGGGACAGCCCGGGACAGCCCCGGGACAGCTCCGGGACAGCCCCGGGACAGCTCCGGGACAGCTCCGGGACAGCTCCGAGACAGCCCCGGGACAGCCCCGAGACAGCCCCGGGACAGCTCCGGGACAGCCCCGGGACAGCCCCGAGACAGCCCCGGGACAGCTCCGGGACAGCTCCGAGACAGCCCCGGGACAGCCCCGGGACAGCCCCGGGACAGCTCCGGGACAGCTCCGAGACAGCCCCGGGACAGCCCCGGGACAGCTCCGGGACAGCTCCGGGACAGCCCGGGACAGCTCCGAGACAGCCCCGGGACAGCTCCGGGACAGCTCCGGGACAGCCCCGGGACAGCTCCGAGACAGCCCCGGGACAGCTCCGAGACAGCCCCGGCCCGGCCGCTCCGGAGCCGGCGCCGCCGCGCCCGCCCGCTTTAAACCAGAATGAGGTGACAGCACGGCCTCGGATCAGGGACGCCGGGAGACTCACCAGAGTCCGCTTCCCCCTCTCCCCCACGGGCGATCGCTGTGTTCGGCCGCAGGAGCGGGAGTGAGGGAGGCTCGCAAGCCTCGCGGAGCCCCGAAGAAGTAAAGCCCTGAAGAAGCAAATTCCAGGGCATTGAAGGACCAAAAAAAACAACCCCAAAAACCCACCCAAAAACCGCCTTGTGTCAACACTCCGATGGTGCTGATACTCAGCTGTGCTGCTTTTGAGTTGCAACAGAAGTTCCCAGGCGCCTGGGCCTGCAGGGAGGAGCTGTGCCTGCCGTTTCCCTCCCGTGGCACGCAGGGTGCCCAGCAACAGCCCCGGGATGGGCAACTGGGTGCTCAGACAGCTGCACGTGACCACGGCTGAAACGGGGCTGGCCTCGCAGCTCCTCGGCCCAGGGGCTGCTCCCTCTCAAGCAGGCACCTGGAGATGCGCACGCCCGACAGAGGCCAACGAGAGCCCTAAGGCCACCCAAGGAAACGCTGGCAGTGCCTGGCTGATGGCAGCTTGGACTGTTGTGCCAGAGGAGCTCGGACCGCAGTCTCCAGGTTCTGACTCCCCAGACTCGCCCACAGAAGACCCACAGCCACCAGGTATGCTTCCACGCCCAATCCCTTCTCCCTTCCAGCCCTGGGAATCATCCTCCAGCAGAGTGTTAAATAAAGTCAAGGCAATTTCCCTACAGACAACAAATCCAAGCATTACGGTCAGAGGTGCCTTAAAATAAATAAGGTTGCGAGTCAGTAAATTATTTGGATGAAGTTTGGATATTTCCAGGGAGTCCAGCTGGAACATGCAGAAGTGATGGAAAGCTTTGGCAGGTGGGTCCCACTGGAGGTGCTGCTGAGGCCATGGGGGTCGGCATCCCCTTTCTGCTGAGCGGCAAAAGCAACACGCAAGGCCACTGCTGACGGCCTGGAAGGACTGCTGAATTCTCGCAGGGAGCAGATGTTCCTCGCTCCTGGGCACAGGGGCGCCTACAGCTGGCGCTGGGGCTATCTTCTCCGCTGCTCTGCCAATATCAACTGGAGCTGAGCCTACGGGGGTGGAATCACTGAATTGCCACGGCAACTCTGTCAAGTCTGACCCCTCAGGGACACCAGCTTGGGGCTGGGAGATGAGGGGTTTAACTCAGCAAATCTCTACTGGGAATATCAAGCCCCCTCGTATCCCCCTAACTGGAGCTTCACTTGGAAGCTCTCTGCCTGTTCCTGGAGCAAACAGCTTGGTGGTTAAATGGGCAGCTCTGCATGGGAATACCCACGTTCCAGGAGGCACAGTGCGGTTATTCCACAGCTCACAGTTCAGCAAGCGTCATTCCAGCGCTGTACGCTCTAATTGCATCACTGAACACAAGCTGAAGCCCAGATCTGGGCCCCACCCGGAACAATCTTTTGTGCTGGCCCTGCCAGCCAAAGGCCCTGGGCTGGAAATTTCAGCAGCCCAGTGGATGGAATTGCCTCAATCGCCAGCAGCCCCCAAGGGACAACCAATCAGCCCCATTTTCTCTCAAACAGTGCGTGCCATTCTGTTCCCCCACAGCGTGCCCCTCGGTGATACCAGGGGGGTTCTCCTGCCCCTCTCGCCCAGGCCTTTCTTTCCCTTCTCTGCTACTGCCGCCAGGACCAGGACGCAGTGAAGTCCTGAGTTTACCTCAGAACAGTCATACCCCTCACCTAAGAATTCACCTGAGATTTTACCCCCTAACATTTTTCCACTGTCTGGCCCCTTCTGATTTCCCCTCACTTTTTACATGAGAGCCATTCTTTCTCCTCTGCAGATTACCACAAGCTTTAACTCTGCAATTCTCCCTACCTGTGTTGCTTCCAATTTCCTCATTCCACTCTCAGTGTTTCCACTTTTACCCCTATGGATGCCCTTTCAATTTTTACCCCCCGATCATTTCCCTCCACCTGTCCATACACCGACTTTACATCAGGCTACCCATGAAGTTGCATCCCTCTGCTAGAGCTCCAACTCCCGACTTTACCCTGAAATCTTCTTCCCTCATCCTCTCCACCTCTCAGTACCCCTCCTCATTTTCTACTCACAAAATATTAATTCCTACCGTGGAGCGATTCCTCCAGGTTTCTATTCCTAGAGTCTACCCTACCTGTCCCACAGAATTCCCTCAGTTTTACCCTCAGGAATGTTCCTGCTCTCGGGCCCTAGAGATAATCCACTTTTCCCCCCTCAATTTTCTGCTGCCCCAATACAGAATTACCTCAAACATATCCTTGTTTCCCTCTACAGATTAACTCGTTTTTATTACCCAAAAGTCCTATTTTGTCCCTGTATACCAACTAGAATTTTAAAACCCAAACACCACACACAGGTTATCGTCTTATTCGCCAAAACGTCTCACCTTCTGTCCCCTACAAGATGTCCGATTCTTTTTTTCCCCAAACACTTCACTGTTCCTCACACTCAAAACCCCCCCCCTCCCCCCCCCTCCCCCCGCCCTCCTCCCCCCCCCCGCACCCCCCCCCTCCCCCCCCCCCCCCTCCCCCCCCCCAGCCCCCCCCCCCCCCCCCCCACCCCCCCGCCTCCCCCCGCCTCCCTCCCCCCCAAGTCTGGAAGAAGTCTTTATTTACTAAGCTGAAAGCTTGATTGACAAAATGTTGATGAGATGTAATTTCATTAAAAATGCATCAACAGCACGCAATGCACTGATGTTCCAGAGGGCCCACACGGCCCCAAATCTGCTTATCTGATTCATTTCCTTGTTCTTTACCTTTCAAGATTTTCATTCTTGCCCTACAGGATTTCTTTCCCACTAAAGGTTTATACGCCACCCTAAAGTTTTCCCATTGGCTATCCACAAGTGGACTGGTCCTTTTCAGAGTTTTGTCGAGAGGTTCACTCTCTAGCTAACCCACCCAGATTACAAGTTTAACCCAAAAAACTCCTTAACTGGTCCATAAAAAACATAACTTAATCCACCAGTCATTTAACCTAATAAAATATTCAAAAAGGGTGGGGGATGAGTATCAGATGGGGGGTTTTCAGTCCTGAAAGAGAGAGAAAATGAAATTAGTCCACAGTGGAAAGTCAAAGGTAGCACTGGCTATTGAGAGCCACATCTGTTTCTGATTGTATCTGATATAGTGGGAGTAGCTATTTCTATACATAATATGAGAGGACTCTCATAAAATATAAGTGACCCTTTTCCTTATACATTTTTATCCCTACTTTTTTCATTATATAGAAATCAAAAGGGATGCCCATTTTTTCTTTATTTGCAGTTCTTATGGCCTCTCCATTTGAACAGAACCGAGTTATTTTCAAGTCCACGCCCCTACTTGTGGAGTTTTTACAACTACGTTTGCCTCTTTAGAATTATTTGAGGAGGCAGTTAGGAATCAAGAAGGAATCCGTGTTTCTTCGACCTTTTGTGCTCAATATCGACAGCAAGGGAAAGAAAACTGTCTCCGAAATTCAAACAAGGAATCGTGACCAGTATGTTCTGTTGATCTTTGAAGTGCTAAAGAAGTACTCGAGGGAGAAAATATTTTTTGTGCACACACAAATGCACACCGTATGATGCCAACAACAATTTGCAGATGAAGCGGTGAATATAGGAGCAGGAAACAACAAGGATACAGAGTGAAGGAAAGGGGCACCAGGGGGTACAGGATAGCTTAGAAGACGGCTGACAGCACGGTGTCCTCGGGCGTCCTGCCAATGATCCGGAGTACATCTTGCGAGAATGGGGAGATTCTCTAAAGTGTGAGTTCACAGAGAGGCAGCTTTTCATAGTCTTCTCAGCTGGGGCAACACCGCAGAGTCTTGTGGTGAGGCCTGTTGCTCTGGGGACCAGGTACGATCGTTCGCGAGGCGTGGTTTGGGACACAGCAGGTCTCGGTCCAGAGCTGTCTGGTGAGCACAGGCTGTCCAAACTGTCCATGTTCTCAACAAGGCTCCCATGCGAGCAGCCTCAGCCTCGTCTCCCGACTAGCGACATACATGCTAGTTAATGCTTGCCAAACAACGTCACCGTGCTTAGGGTCACGCCTCGAGCCCCTTGACTATTCCTCCTTGACTACGGATTCATGAGGCACAAAACAGGGTAACGCCAACGCAAGTCCTGAACTCTATAACATGAGCCCTGTACCAACCCCTGCCTTGGTGCCAAGCATGGCTGCTCACTTTACGCCCCTGCACTCTGGACATCCGCTGGCTCTCAGCCAGTTGAGGTTTCCCCTATTTTTTCGCATGGCAGAGATGGGAAATTGTCCTGGTCAAAGGTGTAAGTACCTTAAACTGCACGTTGCTGGGGGGGCTGTGACTGGGGATTTCCAGAGGAAGTATTTGTATTCCAACACAAATAATCCATCCAGGGGCAGGCAACTGAAAAGTTGGCACTGCTGCTTCACTACACGGTGTCAGCAACAGAGAGAAAACAACAAAATGGGTATCCTCAAACCAAGGAATAGAAATGATTCCCTTCCGCTTTTAGTGGGACCAAGGGCCAATTTCTGCTCTCGGAATGACAAAGAACTCTCTCCCTCAGACCCCCCAAAACCCCGGAAAAGCCAAAGTGCGGCGGGGAAGGGAGGGGAGGCAGGTGACCTCTTGCCTCACCTGTGGCCTGTGGGGACAGCACAGGTGCCGGCTGCTCACCCGCGGACTGGCAATGTGTCTGGAGCAAAAGCAAACCTTCCCCCAGGCTGGAGAAGCCTCTTCCTAAGCACCACCGTTCTGGGAAAGCAAAGACCTATGGCAAGTAAATGGAGTGGGAATTGGACAATAATAATCATCAGTTAATTCGGGAAAAGAACAACAAGGGAAAAACCAACAATTCAAGGGAGCAGGAGGGATGCTGAAGCTTTAAATGGGTTTTCAGTGAAGCAGCATCTTGTGGGAGGTTTCTACTAAGGTCTGGCATTCACAGGAGCATTGCAAATCTCCCACTGTCCCAATCCTGGATTTTGCTCCAGCCAGTCCCTTGGCACCTGTGCACTGTTTGGTGCGAGTGCTGCAAGTGCTGCTGCCCTTCGAGGGATTGGGAAACTGGGCATTAAGACCCTTCCCACAAGGGCTAGCTCTGAGCTTGGGCTGGGGAAAACCTCTGGCACCCCCTCGGCAATTGGCAATGGGATACCCCAGTTTCACATCATTTTGAGATAAGACAGAATAAACCCAAGGGCACCATAATAAACCTTTCTTCTCTGTAAGAAACCTCCAGGCAAATTCCCCAATTTTCCTAAGCCTGGTCAATACAAACCAGCGGCGTTTTTGGAAGACGACCACACTCTTCTCTCCCTTCTCCCTGGCTGTAAAACAACTTGCAGCAGGCTCTGGAGTTCATACAAAGCTTGCACGAGGATTTGATATCTCATTTAAATTCCATTCATATACTAAGGAATTGGAAGTGTCCTAAGGCAAACCTCTCCGCTTCCACTACTTTAACTTCTTTAAAGCTCCTCTAATGATGACTTTGGATGTTCTTCCTGTCACAGGCAGAAACACCCCTCTGCTTCGGTTACTGGCCCCCCCATGTTTGGAGTACAATAAATGTGAACAATGTTGGCCACATGCAGCTTCCAAGTCAATCAAGTTTCCCCCCTGCTCGGAAGTGAACTCCAGCTCCCTCCTCTCTCATGTTTACCACAGAGTGCTGACCTTCAGGGCTGTGCACACTCCTGAGCTAACCAGCACTTGTGAGCTGGCAAGCTAACAGACAGGCTGAGGTCTCATCCCAGCTGTACCAAGACAGAAACAGGGGATTGGGGGCTCTGCATTGGGATACATTGCACGCGCAAGTTTGGGAGGGGTCCCACTCAAGAAAGCCTCCCCGCATCCCACCCCCCGGTTTTTCAGATGATCTCAATCATGGATAATGAACCTTTTTCACAAATCTTCGTCTTAAGGCCAGCAGAGCACACCAATACGCCCAGAGAAGAAAATGGGGGGGGGTGGGGATCAACCAGACGGTTCCATAATGCTTGATTTATGTTCAGAGTTGGGTTGCTGGCATAGCTGCATATCGAACCACACAAACCCCTTTTCACAAACGAAACCCACCCACAGATTTCCAAATGGGACAGGACAAGTCCCGTACGTTCTTTTGAAGGAGCCGAATACAGTCTTCCAATTTAATGATCCCTGGTGTTGCCTCCCAGCTTTTTGGGCTGCGTCTTCCAATCCTTCCCTACCTCTTGCTCTTCTTTTTCCTCCTTCTGGGCAAGGGCGTCCTTACATCCTTGCAAAGCAAAACACAGGGTGTGACACACTCAGTCCTGGGCTCATACTACCCAAACCCTGGGCAGCAGGACGGACTGGTGGGGCACCGACTCTGCCAGGCGGCACCCTCTTGCTGGGACAGGAGCAGAACAAGAGGGATTTTAGGTGGCTATCACCTTTAGATTCTTCTTTGTCCCAATGAGTGGACTTCTTGCACTCTATCTCCATCTTCACAAAGGTTCCTTGTCTTTGGTTTCAGCCCTCAGAGGATTTCTGTGAGAAGAATTTTCACTACTTGCAATTCCTAAATCCCCAGACCCAAAGGGCTGTCCCTGCAAGATGCAGCAGTGGTGGTCTTATCGGGCAGTGGATTTCTTCCATGTCCTGACAGGATTACCAGTCGAAACTTTACCCCGGGACCATTCCAAACTCCCTCACAAAGGATAGATGGCCATCGACAACATTTGGCAACGCCCTATTGGTTTACCTAGGAAATGCCCATTGGTCCCTCGGGCCTTATGGATCACCGCATGGTGGCAAACCAAAGTTCACAGCACTGGGTGTGAGAAACAATTTAAATCCTGGATTCTGGTGACTCCATCTCTGGCTGGAAAATCACCAGCACATCCCAGTTGGATCCCCAAGCTAGCTTTCCAAGCCAGCATGGAGCCCATCCCCTCCATCCCACTGGACCCTGTCCAGAACTAGACCAATCCATGCATGCGCCTGGACCCTGCTCATCTCAAAAGCTGGATCCGTCCCCAACCCCAGCAAACCACCTGGGATTCCTGCTTGACTCATCTCCGCGGAAAAAGAGCTGTGAGGGACAGGATCGCAAGACACCGCCTGGAAATCTCAAAATATCCACCACTTTTACCCACATTCATGGGTATATTGAGACACAATTTATTCCAGGACTTATTTATCACCAAATAACCAGAAAGAAAGAGAGCTGGAATGGGGGCGAGATAATCCCTGGATCAGGGAAATACTTGGACTCGAATTTTTCTGATCGCGTAGCATCAAGGGGAAAACCCATTAGCCTGCCAACTGTTTCTCCTAGAACCCCAGAATCAAGGAAAACACACACTGCGACAGATCTTCCCTAGGGAAAACACCAAAACCAGATCTCTCTGGAATCCATATATGGGGTATGTAAGTAATATAACTAGGGGAAACCAGACCAGATTTTTTTATCCAATGACGGAATTTGGGGAAAAACCCTCAGATGGAAATTCCTGAACTAAGCTGGAGATCTGGACATGAGGAAGAACCTGGACTGGACCCCTTGTCAATAATCAGGGAATGGGGAAACCCAGGACCAAACTTGCAATCACTGGAAATCTAGAAAGGGGAAGATCCTGGACTAAATCAGCAGACCAAGAATTGTCACAAATGAAAGAAAAAATGGGTTACGAGACCTCAGAAATTTGATACTGGGAACAACCTCGACGCCAAAATTGTGACTGGAATCTGAAATGGAAGAAAAATCCAGACAAGACCTTTTGTCTGCAATCCAGAATAAGGGGAAAACCCCGGACAGAGACCCTGGCTGGAATGGTGAAGAAACCCACAACTGGATTGCATACAGAATCGGAGACTGGGGAATACCAGATCCTTATGCTCAGTATCCTGATGGGGACATCCCTACGTATTCATTCCCAATATCTGGAATAGGGCGACCAACCTCATTGGACAACCAGAAACCAGGACCCAAGAAAAATCCAGACGGAATTGGTGCCAGAGCCCACATGGAAGGAAAAACATAGAGAAATAGATCTGTGTGCTGAAATGGTAGCGAAACCTGGTAGGGTCACATGTAGAATCCAGAGGAAGAACCCATCAGTGCAGTTGTGCATTGGAAGTCCGTGAATGGGTAGAAAACAGGAAATCAAACAGTGGAATTCAGAGCAACGGGAAAACCCAGACAAAAGTGAGAATCCAAATCCCGAATCCAATATGAGGGAACCCAAAGAGGACTGTGGCTGATGTCTGGAATGGGAAAAAAACCAACACTGGGTGGGATTGTACTGATGTCCCTTGCATGGAGGAAAGCCTAACCCAGATGTCAGCCATGAGGAACCCAGACAAGCAAAAACCTAAACCAGCTGTCAGCTGTAACCTATGAACAAAGAAAAACCCAGAGCACAACTGTGCCTGGAACCTGAGGTGAGAGAAAAATCCAGCCTGAATCGGAGGCCAGTGGCAGCAATGTTACACAAAATGGGGCAAGATCACCTCAGGGAGCTTGGCACAGATTAAAAAGCTGGTGGGAACTGCAGAGAAGGAGATATGGGAAAAGCGGCGGGATCATGCACTAGAGCCTGGCACCAGGGGAAGAAAGCAGTGGGTCTTTTTTGGAACCTGGAAGTGGAAAACCTGGACCGGATCATGTGCAAGAAACCAGCACGGAGAACATCGCCAGACCAGATCACACGCAGAGCAATGGCACGGGAAAAAACCCAGAAAGTATCACATGTGGAGTCCTGGATGGGAAAAAGATGGCACCAGATACACACGTGGAATCTGAATGGGAAGAAAAATGTGGACGAAGCTCACCGCAGAGTCTGGAATCAGGAACCAGCAGACTGGATAGCACAGATGCAGAGTCTGAACTGAGGAAATACACAGAACTGGATATGCAGGAATCCAGAATGGCAGAAAACATCGATAGGGTCATAATGCAGAGCCGGACTGGAGGAAGAAATGTGACCCGGATCGCACGTGGCGTCGGAATTAGGAAACCAGGCCTGATCTCACCGCAGACCCAGAACTGGTGGGAAAAGGCAGACGTGGATCAGAAATGTTGATCCGAAATCTGGAGTGTTGGCTCCAGAATGGGTAAAATAGAGAGGCAGATCACATAGTGTGAGAGTCCAGAATGGTAGGGAAAACACAGAGGGATTGTTGCGCAAGTCCAGGAACAGTAACTCCGCCTGGACTACCGCACAGGGTCTGGAGGGGGGGAAACACAGATGGGATGACCACATAGGAGACTTGGAATCGAAGGAAAGTGTCAGATGGGAGTCATGTGCGGGCTACACAGACTCAGGAAACTGTGGACGCAAGTAATGCACAGAGTCGCAATAGTGCCAAACACAGACTGGATCTGCTAGCTGAGTCAAGACTCCAGAAGAGGAGGGACAACGTGGACCTGGATGGCACGCTGGACCTCCCCGAATGGGAAATGTGGACCGATATGATTGAGCACAATTGAGGGTCTGGAATGAGGAAAATGTGGAGGCAGATTACACATGTGTTTCTGGAATGGAGGGAAAATTTGGAATATGATTGATTGCACATGGAGTCCAGAACTGGGAATTTTCACAGACTGGATGACATGGGAATACATGGAGTAAAACACAGAACTGGACTATACGAGTCAGAATCAGGAAACCAATTGGACTGGATTGTGTGCAGAATATGGGAAACCTGGCCAGATTGCATGCAGAGTCCAGAATCAGGAAAAAGGGACAGGAGCGCTCATGCATGTCTAGAACTTGGGAAAACACGGCTTGGCAATGCAATTGTACAGAACTGAAAATTGTGGAATGGATCACATGTGGGCGCTCAGGGCATTGGTGACAACACAAGATCAGAGTTTCCGCACATGCCATCTGGCACTGGGAACAATGGAAGGGAACGTTGTCACCAATCCAGGAAACATGGACGCGGATCACACCATTCCGGTCGCTCAGTGTTGGGAAAATCCACTGGTCCAATGAAATCCAAAACCACAGAGAAAATACAAGGAAAAGGTCAACAGGGCAAGGGCAGCTGAAGGGTCAGGTCAAAGGCAGTGTCGTGGAGCAGCATCACTCACTGTATGCTCTCAGCGTGTGCAACGTGTGCAGGTGCTTGGCCTATCACATAGGCCTGTGGTCCAATGCTTGTGTGTACTTGGGGCCATGTGCAATGGGACTGCATGCTCAGAAATGTGTTATGCAGTTTTGGGTTTCTGGACCACCAACTAAGCCCGATGTCTTCAATATTTTTAACTCTCTTTGCATTCCAGTCTCTTTACCTAATCTTTCCAATCAGTGCCGGCAGCAACAAGAGAAATGATCCCATTTCTAGTACTACACTACTAAACACAGAACTAAGACTGCCTGGCCCTAGTTACTGACAGTACCTGGTCATTGAAAGGTCAACATTCAGAGTCCATAATGTCACAGTCAGAGGCCAGTGTGCAGGGTGAACGGAATTGCTTACTGTGTGCTTTATGTGGACATGCAGGGCCATCGGCCTGGGTCTGGCACTTTGGTGGTTCATGGATGCCATGCCCCCCACACGCATCCCAGCCCAGGATCAGCGCCCATGGGCAGCACCTGCACACTTCAGGGTGCCACAGCCAGGTGGGGACTAACCATTCAGAGGCACCTGGCTTGTGGCAAAAGACAGTTTCCTCAAGACACAACCAGGATCAGGAATGGCCAGGACCACGCCAAGCTCTCACTAGTTCTAACACGGTGGCGTGATCAATGGCTCCAAAGGTGAGAAGAGAAGGACAACTGCAGAAATGGCAGTATGTGTTCTTTGCACCCACAATTGCCAAGGCGGGCCCTGAGTCAGAGGGAGCCAAACAGCATCTGTGCTCCTGTGGGATAGGAGGTGGGTGTTGGAAAAACAACGGCAGATAAAAATGCATGCATAGCAGAGGAGAGAGCGCCTCCAACCCAATCAACTGTGAAAAGCCTTGTGATAGGCTTGGCTGTTCTCTTTCCTTCTTCATGCCAGTCCTCCTCCATCCATGAGCGCACAAGCCATAGAGGAGCAGCACTGCTGTGGAACTAGGCCTCAAGTCAGTGTACCCATACTAGGGTGACACTTTTCCTCAGGAGCACAGGGCTCAGGCCTGGAGAACTCTCACTGGAGTTTTCAGTGAAGAATTTTGGTTTGCTGCTTGGGTTTCCAGAGCTGGCTTGGTTTATTTTGGTTTTGTTGCAGAAAACAAGTTGAAAATTATTTTCTCAACAGATATTTTCCAAAGCAGGATCTTGCTTATCATCGCTGGGAATCCTTTTTTCTCAAAGCCCCTCTGCACTCCTAAGGGACTCCGGGGTCTCCAATTGGACAATCAGATGAAAAACCTGAGATTGTGCAAAGCACCCAGGTGGGTGCCCTGGCAAGCATTCTGGAAAAAAAAAAATGTGTTCAACTGTTTATGCACACACAAATTAACTAAGGAAGCTCTGGGAGCACACAGCGCCTCTTCTTTAAAACCCTTCGGCTAAGCCTAAATCGCCCACCTCAATTAACTAGTGTGCGACTTGGACTGGCTTTGTGTGAAGGGTCAAGTGCAGTTCCTGTACAATGCAGCCCTTTGTACAAGGCATGGATCCAAAACCCATTTTGCTCCGAACAAACCCCAATAGAAAAAAATGAGAAAACATTATACATTCATGCTGCGCATGATGGGTTGCAGGGAACATGGATCCTGCAGCAAGAAAATCATGGCCAGCAGGCTCCCAGAATGGAACTAAACAACATCAACCTCTGCTTGCTGTGGGATTCGTGCAGAAAATCTTTGAATGGTGAAAACTTTTGGAATGGTAGATGGAGCACCAGTTTTTCTCTAGTCAGAGAAGAGCGAAGTGAGAATGTAATGGGAGAAACAACATGGCAGCACCCACAGTGCCATGGGAAAAAAGAGGAAGCAGTGCTCCAAACATCACAGCCAGGAGATTCCTCTGCAACTGTAGTAGGGACTATGAAGTGAAATGAACTGTGCCCATCTGTAACTTTTTGCAGTAGTCCATCAGAGGATGGCAGAGATCCAGCTCCAGCCTGATGGAAAGAGGTGCTCTGGCCAGAGGGGTGGAAGCCAGAGAAGAGCTTTGGATCCGGTGGGAGACCTGAATATAGAGAGAGAGCCCCTGCCTTTCAGAGATAAAGAGAGCCCTTGTGGTCCAAACTGATGCACCTAGGTCCTTAAAAACCTGCAACCCTAACAGACAAGTCAAGCCATGCCACAACAGTTTGGGAAACTCTTTACTGGGGAGGGACCCCACGGCATAGCAGATAAAAAAACTCTCTCCCTGAGTGAACAAAGAAAATCTCAAATCCATGAACGACCCAAAACCCCATACCCTGTCCCCTGCACTGGCTGTGTAGCAAAGAGGAGGGGCTGGGGAAAAAAAAAAGGTGGTTTTAAGGCCTAATTTACTTCTCTCATTTCTCTGATGCTGTTAATAAAAATTAACCTATACCCTTTAAATTTGAACCTCCTTTTGGCCCTTACGTGTTTTTTTTCCCTCAGTTCTTAATCATGAGCTCTTCATTAATTTTTTCCCTCTCTTTGCACAGCTATAGCAGAAGAAAGTGTATGAATGAACTTTTGTGGGGGCTGGATGTGAGCCAAATTGCCTACACTGATCAACGATAGAGCAACCAGTTACGGACTAGGCTTCCCCAGCCCCAGACCACACTGGGCAGCAGCTGGGGGGTCCCTGTCCCGCCAGCACTGGATAGAGTCCCCCTCGCCAGAACACTGGGAATTCGCCACAGGTGCGTCCACCTGTGGGCAAGGGGGCTCCTGACTGGCGGGACATGGCCCAGCCTGGACAATTTGGCTGCCCCAACAGGCTCACACACTTCCAGTGCAGCAACAGCTGGGCTCAGCCTCCCTGCTCGTTCTCCCAAAGCCTGTGCCAGGGCTCAGGAGCAACCTCAGAGCTGGCTTTGTCCCTGACCTCTCAAAACGACCAGAGGTCTGCATTTTCATGGGTCCTTGTCCATGTCCTGCTCAGTAACAGAAAGGTCAACACTTTTCCACACTGATTCCCTGTTTTTCTCACTGATCAAGTCCCAACAAGTTCTGCTCATCTCTTGTCCTTACCTGCATGAACCTCGAGAGAAAAAAAGGGACCATACCTATCATTATGGCCACGACTTTATGTTCACTAGGGGCTTTACCTTCTGAACAGCAGAAGCAGACAAAGCTCTCAACCACTGGGGCTGATTGGCCATTTCTCTGGTCTGCTCTCACAAACCTCTTTCAACCACTCTGAGCAACCCTCCAGATCTACAAGAGAGCAGCAGTTTATTTATCCACAGTCACTACCCCTAAACACAATTTTCCATTACAGTAGCCAAGCAATCCAAAGTGCTTATTGTTACTTCCATAGTGTGGCCCAAGTCCCATGTTACACAAGCACACCAAATTCCCACAGTGTGCTAAGAGAGGATTCAACAAGTAGACAGCTTTGTGTGCATCCTTAAGTGCAAAGTATAACAATAGAAATACCAATTGCCTCTGTAAAAAACAAAGAAATCTGTAGGAAATTATTCCCAGTATATACGAATAATACATACCTTTAACCCCGACAAGCATTGAACTGTAGGAGGGCACCACCAGAAGAAGGCTGCCCAACCACACACAAAGACAGAACCAGGGGCGCCTGTGCCTTAAGAATTGGTGTGCTGGCCTGAAGCTAAACCAGGCACGGAACTTAACTCTGCACAAAACTTTGTGAGACATTCCAAACAGAGCTACCATTGAATAGGAAAATTAAATAAAGGCAAGAGCACAAAACACTGGGCTTCAACCAGTCAGAAACATGACCTGCCATGCTGTTGGTCAAGGTGGTGTAGCAACCACATACAATGGTGGTGGCAGCCTGTGGAGTGATGGAAGTGGTACTGTCAAAGCAGCGAACCTGTGGAAGGTCTGGTTCCTTCTCAGGATGTTCACTGGTTGGTCCCAAGAGCTCTGGTCCCCTGGGCATCAGCGAGTGATACCAGGGGTCCCAAGCCCAGATTACACCCCAGTACAGGTGTCCCTGACCATACAGGCACAAGGTTTGGGTACCTCCCCAGGGCAGGGAAATTCACAATGGGCTGATGTAATTCTGGGAGTTTATTCCTGGGGAGCCTGTGGGCAGGCCCATTCGGCAGAGGATGACCTCAGGCTGGGGGGGGGGCTCCCTGCTGGCCTTCCCAGGGAGAGTACTCAGGGTTGAAGTCATGGCTAGAAGAATGGAGGATGGGAAGAGGGGGCAGACGGGTGCTCAGGGTGGGTGAGCCAGGGACGGAGGGCAGGTGGGGTTTTGGGGTGTGCAGGCAGCAGGGAGAAGGGGCAAGGGGATGCGGAGTGGAGGGGAAGGAATGGTGGAGGAAGGAGGAGGAGGACTGAAGGCAGGTGGGGGAAACTGGGAGGGAGATGGGAGCAGTGGGAGGCGGTGGGCAGGGAACGGCAGGGTGGAGGAAGGAGGAGGATTGAAGGCAGGTGTGGGAATTGAGAGGGGACAGGGGGAGTCAGGATTGGGGGCAAGGAAGGGTGAAAGGTGGAGGGAGAGAATAGAGGATAGGGTAGTGGTGTGTAGGGGGATAGGGAGGGGGGTGCGGGGCGATGGGGTTTGGGGGGGGAAGGAGGGGAGAGCTAGGGGGGAGAGGGGGGGGTTTGGGGGGGGAGGGAGTAGGGGGCGGGGGAGGGGAGAAATGAGAGGTATAGAGAAAGAGAAGCATAAAAGAACAGAAAAAAGAGAAAAAGAGATATAGAAAAAAAGAGAGACAGAGCCCCGCCCGGCCGCAACCTCATCCCCGAGCGCCGAGGAGCAAATGGCTCCGCTGGGCCCTCCTGCGGTTTAAATCCCCCCCGGCCCCGCCCCGCGCAGCCGCACTGGGGCCCCGCGCACCTGTGCAGGTCCCGCCCCTCACACCTGAGCCCGCCCCCGCCCCGCCCCGCCCGCGCGCGTAAATAGGGGCGGATCCGCGCCCGCTCCGTTTTCTGCGGTGGGTGCTCGTCTCGGTGTGCTGCAGGTCGGCTCGGAGCCGCTGTGCGGAGCCCGGAACCGGGGCCGCTCCGTTTTCTGCGGTGGGTGCTCGCTCGTCTCGGCGTGCTGCACGTCTGCTCCCCGGACTGGGGCTGCTCCCGCTGCTGTGCGAAGCTCCAGGCGCTGAGGTGAGGCTGGCAATGGGACCCGGGCCCGAGATTTCGGGTTCGGGTCCTGCCGGTGTTTGTTGAGGCTCCTGGCTGGAACCGCTTCTCCCTCGGTGGGCGGGCTGCGGCTCCTTCGGCCGCACGACCGCGGCTGGAGACGGGCTGGGATAGGAACCGGGTCACCGCGGCCGGGAAGAGCCGCTCTGGGACCGAGCTCGGCGCTGCCGCTGCTCCCACTGCGGCCGGCGCGGAGCTGGGCTCCTGCTGGGGCTCCGGGCAGGTTCCGCTGTGGCCGAGGGGAACCGGGGCTGTGCCGGTGCCTGTGCCGGGCTCGGCAGGATAGGGGCGCTTCCCGGAGCAGGCGCTGGATCGCGGCTGGAAGCGGGCGGAGTGCGGGGACCGCCCGTGCCGGGGCCCGGGACCGCACCGACACCGCCGCTCCCTCAGCGCCGCCTCACGGCCCGCGGGGCGCGCTCCCGGCCCGGCCCCGCCCGCAGCCCCCGCCGGGGCGCGCTCCCGGCCCCACCCCGCCCGCAGCCCCCCCCGGTGCGCGCTCCCGGCACCCCCGAAGCCACCGCGCCCCCTGCGCACGGCAGCGCCCGCCTCCCCCTGCCCCGTGCCGCACCCCCGGGGGCTCCCGCCCGCCGCGCCCCCGCCCAACGAGGAGCGGGGCTGCAGCGCCGCGGGCCGGAGGAGCCGCTCCGGGCCGGGCGCTGGCGCCGAGCTCGGCGCTGCCGCTCCTGCTCCGACGGTGCCCGGGCCGGGACTGGGGCCCTGCCGCGGTTTGGGCCGCTCATCCGACACATCTGCCAGGTGAGACCTGATGCTCTCCCTCCTTTCCCCTGCGAGTGCCTCGTACTCGCCAATACAAAAACCTCTGGGTTTAAAAGGCCAGTGAAAACTCTTTATTTCCAAGTCAGAAGATATCCCGGGTGGGAAGGGATACAAAAGCAGCCCCAAGTTGAACCCTTATGGCAGTGGCTCATCTGGAGCAGTACCATGCTCTAAGCAGGCCAATCTCAGGTCATGGCAGTGTCCTGCCTGGGATGGGAATGCCAAATGCCAGCAAGGGAATTCCTATGCCAATGCAGCTCCTTCTTTTATCCTAATACTGCTGTGCACACCAGCCCCTGGAATGTCCAAGAGCAGAGCTCCATGGCAAGCACCTGAGCACGGAACAACACAGGTGAACGGTTGTGTCCCAGCACAAAGCTCTTCCCATAGCCCTGATTTCCTGCCCTTTCCAGCATTTCCCTGATGGCTGGAAAGGTGCTCGTGCCGTGTCTCTTTCCAGGGAGAAATGAGCAAGACGAGCCCTGAGGCTTCCCTCAGTCCATGGCCCAAGTTCTCCTGGAGTGTGTCAGGGCTGTTCCTGCCTGCAGGGAGGGCATTTACTGCAGGTGAGTGTTCGCAGCCCAAAATCACGGCGGGGGCTGAGGCTGGGGCTGCTTCTCGGCCCCAGAGCTGCACGGAGCCCTCGGTGACTCCTGCTCACAGCCAGCAACATTCCTTGGTGTTTGTGTGTGTCCCAGCTGGCTGGGAACACAGGGTGGGAGGAGGCCGGCAGCCCCGGGAAGGCAATCCCTGCTGTCCCTGGGATCTGCAGGAGGAGCTGTGCCTGCAGTGTCCTGCCCGTGGCACGCAGGGTGCCCAGCACACGCCCCGGGGATGGGCACTGGGGTGCTCAGACAGCGCTGGCACGGACACGGCTGAAGGGCTGCCTGCAGCTCCTCGGCCAGGGGCTGCTCTCAGCAGGCACCTGGAGATGCTGCAGCCCGGACAGAGGCCACCGAGAGCCCAAGGGCACCCCAAGGAACAGCTGGCAGTGCCTGGTGATGGCAGCTTGGACTGTTTGCAGAGGAGCTCGGACAGCAGTTCCAGGTTCTGACCTCCCAGACTCCCACACAGCCACCAGGTATGTCCACCCCCAATCCCTTCCCTTCCAGCCTGGGAACATCCTCCAGCAGCAGTGTTAAAGTCAAGGCAATTTCCCTCACAGAAACAAAATCCCAAGCAATACGGTCAGAGGTGCCTTAAAATAAAAGGTTAGAGTCAGATAAATTTATTTGGATGAAGTTTGGAATTTTCCAGGGAGCCAGCTGGAAATGCAGAAGTGATGGAAAGCTTTGGCAGGTGGGTCCCACTGGAGGTGTGCTGAAGGCAGGGGTGTGCATCCCTTTGCTGAGGGAAAAGAACACGCAGAGGCCACTGCTGAGGCTCTGGAAGGAGCTGAGCTTCTGCAGGGAGAGATGTCCTCCCGTGGGCACAGGGGCGGCCTCAGCATGGGCTGGGAGCATCTTCTCCTGCTCTGAAATATCAACTGGAGCCTGAGCTCAGGGGGGTGGAATCAGCTGAATTCCAGGCAACTCTGTCAAGTGACCCTCAGGGACACCAGTGGGGCTGGGAGATGAGGGGTTTAACTAGCAAATTCTATGGAATATCAACCCCTCCTTATCCCACCCTACTGAGCTTCCTTGGAAGCTCTGCCTGTTCCTGGCACAGCTGGTGTTAAATGGGCAGCTCTGCATGGGAATATCCACATTCCAGGAGGCACAGTGAGGTTATTCCAAGCTCACAGTTCAGCAGGCAATTCAGCGCTGTAGCTCTAATTCATCTGAACAAGCAAAGCTGAAGCCCAGATCTGGGCCCCACCCTGGGAACAATCTTTGTGCTGCCCTGCCAGCCAAAGGCCCTGGGCTGGGAAATTTCAGCAGCCCAGTGGATGGAATTGCCTCAATCCCAGCAGCCCCCAAAGGGACAATCCAATCAGCCCCATTTTCTCTCACAGTGTCCATTCTGTTCCCCACAGGTGCCCTGGTGATACCAGGGGGGTTTCTCCTGCCCCTCTTCAGCCCCAGGCCTCTTCTCCCTTCTCTGCCAGCTGCTGCCAAGGAAGGAGGACGCAGTGAGTCCTGAGTTTACCTCAGAACAGTCATTCCCTCACCTAGAGATCACCTGAGATTTTACCCCTAAATTTTCCCTGTCTGGCCCCTTCTGATTTCCTCACTTTTTACATGAGAGCATTCTTTCTCCACTCTGGAGATTACCACAAGCTTTACTCTGCAAATTTTCCCTACCTGTTTGCTACCAATTTCCTCATTTCCACCTCAGTGTTTTCACTCTTTACCCTATGGATGCTTTCAATTTTTACCCCCGAATCATTTCCCTACCTGTCCATAACCGATTACCTCAGGCTACCCCATGAAGTGCATCCCCTCTGCTAGAGCTCACCTCAGACTTTACCCCTGAAATTTTCCCTACCTCTCCACCTCTCAGTACCTCATTTTTACCTCAAAATATTAATTTCCTACTGTGGAGATTCCCTCAGGTTTTATCCCTAGAGTTACCTACCTGTCCACAGCAATTCCCTCAGTTTACCTCAGGATGTTCCTGCTCTGCCCTAGAGATAATCCCTCATTTTCCCCCCTCAATTTTCCCTGCCTGCCCAATACAGATTACCTCAAAATATCCCTTGTTTCCTCTACAGATTAACTCAGGTTTTATTACCAAAATGTCTATTTTGTCCCCTGTATACCAACTAGATTTTAAAACCCAAACACCACACAGGTTATGTGTCTTATTCCCAAAACGTTCATTCTGTCCCCTACAAATGATGTCAGATTTTTTCCCCAAACCACTTACTGTTCCTACATAATTACCTCAGGGTTTGCCCCCCAAATTCTGCCTAATCTGATCATTTCTACCTCAAGATGTTCATTCTCTGCCCTACAGATCTTCCTAAGTTATACCCCCAAAATTTCCTTGCTTACTCCCAGTGACTGCCTCAGTTTGTCAGTGTTCACTCTCTCCCAAAAGATTACGTCAAGTTTAACCCCCAAAATTCTCCTTAACTGTCCATAACTTACCACCTCAATTTACCTAAAATATTCAAAGGTGGGATGAGTTCAGTGGGTTTTCCTGTCCTGAAAGAGAGGAGAAAATGGAAATTAAGTCCACTGTGGAAGTCAAAGGTGCCTGGCTTTGCCACTTCTGTTCTGATTGCTCACTATAGGGTTCTATCTATAAAAAATGAGAAGTGACACCAAATAATAAGGTGACCCTTTCCTACATTTTTTCCCTACTTTTTTCATACATAAAAAGGATGCCCATTTTTTCTTATTGCATTCTTTGCCTAATTTGAACAGAACCGTTTTCAGTCCAGGCCCCACTTGTGAGTTTTTCAATCCTTTGCCTTTGGATTTTGGGCAGAGGAAAAGAAGGATCTGTTCCACACCTGTGTCATCCAGCAGGGAACACTGTCACGATCCAAAAAGGAATCGTGACAGGTTCTTGTGATCTTTAGAGTGCAAAAAGTACTCGAGGGGACAAATATTTTTTTGCACACACAAATGCACCTTTATTGATGCCAACAACATTTGCAATAGGGGGAATAAGAAAGGAAACACAGGATACAGAGTGAGGAAAGGGGCACAGGGGGTACAGAGCTACCACGGCTGAGCGGTGTCCTCGTGGCGTCCTGCCAATGGATCCGTCATCTTCCGTGGGGAGATCTCTAAGTGTGAGTCACAGAGGGGCAGCTTTTATAGTCATTTCAGAAGTGGGGGCACCTGAGAGTCATTGTGGTGAGGTCTGTTGCTCTGGGGACCAGGTACGATCGTTCAGCAGGCGTGTTTGGGACAAGCAGGTCTGGTCCAGAGCTGCTGGTGAGCACAGGCTGTCCAAACTGTCCATTGTCCTCACACAAGGTCCCATGGGAGCAGCCAGCTCCGCTCCAGTGCACATACCTGCAGTTCAATGCTTGCCAAACACGCACCGTGGCTTAGGCACCCGAGCCCCCTTGCTTTCCTCCTTGACGAAGGGTCCTGAGGCAAAACCAGGGACCACCAAGTCCCGACTCTTACACCCTGTACCAACCCCTGCCTGTGCCAAGCATGCTGCCTCACTTTACCCACTCTGGATCCTGGCTCCAGCCCAGTCTGAGTTTTCCCCTATTTTCCATGGCAAGAGATGGGAAATTGTCCTGGTCAAGGTGTAAGACCTTAAACTGCACGTTGATCTGGGGGGCTGTGACTGGGATTCCAGCAGGGAATTAATTGTTTCACAAATAAAATCGATTCCAGGGAGCAGCACTGAAAAGTTGGGAGCTGCTGCTTCACTACACGGTGTCAGCAACAGAGAGAAAACACAAAATGGGTATCCAAAACCAAGGATAAAATGATTCCTCCAGCTTTTAGTGGGACCAGGGCCAATTCTGCTCTGGAATGACAAAGAACTTCTCCCTCAGACCCCCAAAAACCCCTGGAAAAGCCAAAGTGCAGCAGGGGAGGGAGGGAGGGAGGGCACCTCTGCCTCACCTGTGCCTGTGGGGACAGCACAGGTCCGGCTGCTCCCGGGGACTGGCAATGTGTCTGGAGCCAAAAGCACCTTCCCAGGCTGGAGAGCCTTTCCTAAAGCACCACCTCTGGGAAGCAAAGAGCTATGGAAGAAATGGAGTGGGAATTGACAATAATAATCATCAAGTTATTGGGAAAGAACAACAAGGGAAACAACAATTCCAAGGGAGCAGGAGGGATGCTGAGCTTTAAATGAGGTTTCAGTGAAGCAGCATCTCGTGGGAGTTCTAAAGGTCTGGGATTACAGGAGCAGTGCAATCTCCCACTGTCCAATCCCTGGATTTGCCTCCAGCCAGTCCTTGGCACCTCGTGCATGTTTGGGTGCGAGTGCTGCAGTGCTGCTGCCTCGAGGGATTGGGAAAATGGGCATTAAACCCCTTCCCACAGGGCTGGCTCTGAGCTCTGGCTGGGGAAAACATCTGGCACCCCTGGCATTGCAATGATACCAGTTTTCATCATTTTGAAGATACACAGAATAAACCCAGGGCACATAAATAAACCTTTCTCTGTAAGAACAGCCCCAGGCAATACACAATTTTTCCTAAGCCTGGTCAAACAAACCAGCAGGCAGTTTTTGGGAAGAGACTCCAGACTCTTCTCTCCCTCCCTGGCTGTAAAACACTTGCAGAGGCTTTGGAGTTCATACAAGCTTGACAGGATTTGGATATCTCATTTAAATTCCATTCATATACTAAAGAATTGGAAGTGTCCTAAAGGCACCTCCGCTCCCACTTTAATTTTAAGCCCTCTACCACTGATGACTTTGGATGTTCTTCTGTCACAAACACCCCACCTCTGCTTCTTTAGGTGCCCCCATGTGGGAGATACAATAAATGTGAACAAATGTTTGGAATGCAGCTTCCAAGTCAAGTTTCCCTGCTAGGAAGTGACTCCAGCTCTCTGCTCTCTGTTTAAACACAGCCTGGCCCTTCAGGGCTGCACACTCTGAGCTACACAACTTGTGAACTGGCAAGTAACAGCAGCTGAGGTCTCATCCCAGCTGTACACAGAAACAGGGATTGGGGGCTGCATTGGGATACATGCAGGCAAGTTTGGGCCACTTCAGAAAGCTCCAATCCCCGGTTTTCAGAGACTCAATCATGGATAATGACCTTTTCACAAATCTCTCTTAAGGCACAGCACAACCCAAGGAAGAAAATGGAATCAACCCCTTTGTTCCATTGGCCACACCCCCCCAAATTCCAATGGGACAGACAAGTCCCTCTCCTTGGAAGGCAACGTCTCCTACCTGGCCCTGTGCCTCCCCCAGCCTTTGGTGGCTGCTGTCTCCATCCTCCCACACCTCCTCCTCTTCCTCCTCGGCAAGGCTGGCTTCCTCATCCTGCAGAGCAAACACAGGGACAGTCACCAGCCTGCTCATCCCAAACCTGGGCAGCAGGGACGGACTGGTGGCACCCTCTGCACGGTCACCCCTCTGCTGGACAGGAGAAGAACAAAGATTTTAGTGCTTATCACCTTAGATTTTCTTTTTCCATGAGGACTTCTGCACTTCCCATCTCAAAAGGTTCCTTGTCTTTGTTTCAGCCTCAGAGGATTCTGTGAGAAAATTTCACACCTGCAATTCAAGATCCCAGACCCAAAGGGCTGTCCCTGAAGGTGGAGCAGTGTTGGTACTCCAGTGGATTTCTTCCATGTCCTTACAGATTACCTCAAACTTTACCCCCAACATTCTCCCTCCATCCACTTGCAACGCCCTTTGTTTACCTTAGAATGCCCATTCCCTCCCTTATGGATCACCTCAAGGCACCAAAGTTCACAGCTGGGTGTGAGAAACAATTTTAATCCTGATTCTGTGACTCCATCTCTGGCTGGAAATCACCAGCACCTCCCAGTTGGGTCCCAACTGCTTTCCAGCCAGATGGAGCCCATTCCCTCCTCCCACTGGACCCTGTCCAGCCAATCCTGCAGCCTGGACCTGCTCATCTCAAAGCTGGATCCGTCCAACCCGAACCACTCTGGGATTCTGCTGACATCATCTCCAGAAAGAGCTGTGAGGGACAGGATCCAAACACCCTGGAAAAAAAATATCCACCACTTTCCACCATCTCTGGGATAGGAGACCTTTTCCAGGACATTTTTATCCCAAATAAGCCCAGAAAAGAAGCTGGAATGGGGGAAAACCTGGATCAGGGGAAAACTTGGACTAGATTTTTCTTGGACGCTAGCTCAAGGGAAAACCCAACCCCAACTTCTCCTAGAACCCAGATCAGGAAAAAAATCTGGACCAGATTTTGCCTAGGGGAAAACACAAACCAGATCTCTCTGGAAATCCATATCAGGGGGTAGTCAGAATATGAACTAGGGGAAAACCCAGACCAGATTTTATCCAGATACGGATTGGGGAAAAACCCAGATGGAATTCTACCTGGAATCTGGATCAGGGGAAAACCTGGACTGGACCCCTTCAATAATCAGGGATGGGGGAAACCAGGACCAAATTGCAACTGGAATCTAGAAAGGGGAAGATCCTGGACTAAATCACACCAAGATTCACAAATGAAGGAAAAAATGGGTTCACAACCAGAATTTGATACTGGGAAAAACCCGGACCAAATTGTGCTGGGAATCTGAAATGGAAGAAAATCCAGACAAGACTTTGTCTGCAATCCAGAATAGGGGAAAACCCAGACAGAACCCTGCCTGGAATGTGAAGAAACCCACACTGGATTGCATACAGAATCTGGAACTGGGGGAATACCAGACCTATGCTCAGTATCCTGAATGGGGGACAATCCATACGTATTCATTCCCAATATCTGGAATAGGGGACAACCTCATGGCCAACAGAAACCAGAACCAAGAAAAATCCAGACGGAATTGTGCCCAGAGCCCACCATGAAGGAAAACATAGAGGAAATCTGTGCTGAATGTAGGAACACCTGGTAGGGTCACATGTAGAATCCAGAGGAAGGAAAACCCATCAGGAGTTGTGCATTAAGTCCTGAATGGGTAGAAAACAGGATCACAGTTGGAATTCAGAGCAAGGGAAAACCCAGACCAAAGTGAGAATCCAACCCGGAATCCAATATGAGGGAAAACCCAAAGAGGACTGTGGCTGAAGTCTGGAATGGGAAAAAAAACCAAACTGGGTGGGATTGTACTGATGTCCTGCATGGAGGAAAGCCTAAACCAGATGTCAGCCATAACCCAGAACAAGCAAAAACCTAAACCAGATGTCAGCTGTAACCTAGAACAAAGAAAAACCCAGAGCACACTGTGCCTGGAACCTGGAGTGAGAGAAAAATCCAGCCTGAATCGGGGCCAGGTGGCAGCATGTGTACAAAATGGGGCAAGATCACTCAGGGAGCTTGGCACAGATTAAAAACTGGTGGGAACATGCACAGAGAAGGAGATATGGGAAAAAGCAGGCGGGATCATGCACAGAGCCTGGCACCAGGGGAAGAAGCAGTGGGGATCTTTTTTGGAACCTGGCACAGATGGAAAACCTGGACCGGATCATGTGCAGAACCCAGCACGGAGAACATCCCAGACCAGATCACACGCAGAGCATGGCACGGGAAACAACCCAGAAAGTATCACATGTGGAGTCTGGAATGGGAAAAAAGATGGACCAGATTAACACGTGGAATCTGGAATGGAAGAAAATGTGGACAAGCTCACACGCAGAGTCTGGAATCAGGAAACCACAGACTGGATAGCACACAGAGTCTGAACTGAGGAAAACACAGACTGGATAATGCAGGCAATCCAGAATGGCAGAAAACATCGATAGGGTCATATGCAGAGCCCGGAATGGAGGAAAATGCTGACAGGATCGCACGTGGAGTCTGGAATTAGGAAACCACAGGCCTGATCTCCCGCAGAGCCCAGAATGTGGGAAAAGGCAGACTGGATCAGAATGTTGATCCAGAGATCTGGAGTGTTGGCTCCAGAATGGGGGAAAATAGAGAGCAGATCACATGTGGGGTCCAGAATGGAGGAAAACACAGAGGGGATTGTGCGCAGAGTCCAGAATCAGTAACTCGCCTGGACTACGCACAGGGTCTGGAGGGGGGGAAAACACAGATGGGATGACACATGGAGACTGGAATCGAGGAAAGTGCAGATGGGATCATGTGCGGGCTACAGAATCAGGAAACTGTGGACCAAGTAATGCACAGAGTCCAGAATATGGCAAAACACAGACTGGACTGCACACAGACTCCAGAAGGGAGGGAAACGTGGACTGGATGGCACGTGGACTCCAGAATGGGGGAAAATGTGGAGCCGATTGCACATGGGGTCTGGAATGGAGCAAAATGTGGAGCAGATTACACATGTGGTCTGGAATGGAGGAAAATGTGGATAGGATTGATTGCACATGGAGTCCAGAACTGGGAATTCACAGACTGGATGACATGGGAATACATGGAGTAAAACACAGACTGGACTATACAGAGTCCAGAATCAGGAAACCATGGACTGGATTGTGTGCAGAATATGGGAAAACATGGCCAGATTGCATGCAGAGTCCAGAATCAGGAAAAGGGACAGGAGCGCTCATGCATTCTAGAACTTGGGAAAACATGGCTTGGCTAATGCATTGTACAGAACTGAAAAATGTGGATGGGATCACATGTGGGCTCAGGCATTGGGAAAACACAGATCAGATTGCACATGCAGTCTGGCACGTGGGAAAATGTGAAGGGAACGTTGTCCGCAATCAGGAAAACATGGACGGGATCACACAATCCGGTCCTCAGTGTTGGAAAATCCACTGGTCACAAGAAATCAAAACCCACAGGAAATCACAGGAAAAGGTCACAGGGCAAGGGGCAGCTGAAGGGTCAGGATCAAAGGCAGTGTCCGTGAGCAGCATGCACTCACTGTATGCTCTCAGCGTGTGCAACGTGTGCAGGTGCTTGGCCTACACATAGGCTGTGGTCCATGCTTGGTGTGTACTTGGGCCATGTGCATGGGACTGCCATGCTCAGGAAATGTGTTACTGCAGTTTGGGTTCTGGACACCAAACTAAGCCCGTGTCTTCATATTTTTAACTCTCTTTGCATTCCAGTCTCTTTACCACATCTTCCAATCAGTGCCCGGCAGCACAAGAGAAAGATCCCATTTCTATACTACACCTAAACACAGAACTAGACTGCCTGCCTATTACTGACAATACCTGGTTTGAAAGTCAACATTCAGAGTCAAATGTCACAGTCAGAGGTCAGTAGTCAGGGTGAAAGGAATGTGCTTACTGTGTGCCTTGTATGTGGACAGTGCAGGGCCATGGCCTGGGTCTGCACTTGGTGGGTTCATGGAGCCAATGAGCCCCCACCCAGCCCAGGATCAGCGCCCATGGCAGCACCTGCACACTCAGGGTGCCACAGCCAGGGTGGGGACACCTTCAGAGGCACCCTGGCTTTGTGGCAAAGACAGTTCCTCAAGAACACAGCCAGGATCAGGAATGGCCAGGACCACGCCAAAGCTCTCACTAGGTTCTACACGGTGGCGTGATCCAATGGCTCCAAGGTGAGCAAGAGAAGGACACTGCAGAAATGGCAGTATGTGTTCTTGCACCCACAGTGCCAGGGGGCTGAGTGCAGAGGGAGCCAAACAGCATCTGTGCCTGTGGGATAGGAGGGTGTTGGAAAAACAACGGCAGATAAAATGCATGCAAAGCAGAGGAGAGAAGCGCCTCCAACCCCAATGCAGACTGTGAAAAGCTTGTGATAGGCTTGGCTGTTCTCTTCCTTCTTCCATGCCAGTCCCTCCTCATCCATAGCGCACAGCCATAGAGGAGCAGCACTGCTGTGGAACTAAGGCCTCAAGTCAGTTGTACCCCATACTAGGGTGACACTTTTCCTCAGGAGCACAGGGCTCAGCCTGGAGGAGACTCTCACTGGAGTTTCAGTGAGAATTTGGTTTGCTGTTGGGTTTCCCAGAGCTGGCTTGTTTAATTTTGGTTTTGTGCAGAAAACAGTTGAAAATTATTTTCTCACAGAATTTTCCAAGCAGGATCTTGCTTATCTCGCTGGGAATCCTTTTTCTCAAAGCCCCTCTGCACCTCAGGACTCCGGGGTCTTCCAATGTGACAACAGATGGAAAAACCTAGGATGTGCAAAGCACCCAGGTGGGTTGCCTGGCAGCATTCTGGAAAAAAAAAAAATTGTTCAACTGTTTATTGCACAACACAAAAATTAACTAAAGGTGCTCTGGGAAGCCCAACAGCGCCTCTCTTTAAAACTCCTTCAGGCTAAGCCTAAATCGCCCACTCCAATTAACTAGTGTGCACTTGGACTGCTTTGTGTGGAAGGGTCAGTGCAGTTCCTGTACAATGCAGCCCTTATGTACAGAGGATGGAACCAAAAACCCATTTTGCTCCACAAAACCAAATAGAAAAAAAATAGAAAAAATTACATCATGCTGCCCGCATGATGGCTGCAGGGGAACATGGCCTGCAGCAAAATCATGGCCAGCAGCTCCCCAGAATGGAACCTAAACAACATCAACCTCTTGCTGCTGTGGGATCGTGCAGGAATCTTTGAATTGGTGAAACTTGTTGGCAATGGTACCCATGAGCAGCAGTTTTTCTTCTAGTCAGAGAAGAGGAAGTGAGAATGTAATGGAAAACAACATGGCAGCACCACAGTCAATGGGAAAAAAGAGGAAGAAGTGCTCCAAACATCACAGCTGAGATTCCTCTGCAAGCTGTAGTGAGGACTATGATGAAATGAACTGTGCCCCTGTAATGCAGTAAGTCCACAGAGGATGCAGAGATCCACTCCCAGCCTGTGGGAAAAGTGCTCATGCCAGAGGGGGTGGAAGCCAGAGAAAGCTTTGATCCGGTGGGAGACCTGAATATAGAGAGAGAGCCCCTGCTTCTAGAGATAAAGAGAGCCCTTGCTTCCAAACTAGAGCAACCTATCCTTAAAAACCTGCACCCTACAGACAAGTAACCCATGCCACAACAGTTTGGGAAGACTCTTTACCTGTGGGAGGGACCCCACGGCATAGCAGAGAAAAAACTCCTCTCCCTGAGTGAACAGAAGAAAATCTCAAATCATGAACTGACCAAAACCCCCATACCCTGTCTCCCTGCACTGCTGGTAGCAAAGAGGGAGGGGCTGGGGAAAAAAAAAGGTGTTTTAAAGGCCTAATTTACTTCTATCATTCTCTGATGCTGTTAATAATAAATTAACCTTATACCTTTAAATTTGAACCTCTTTTGCCCTTACAGTGTTTTTTTCCCCTCAGTTCTTAACTCATGAGCTCTTCATTAATTTTTTCCCCTCTCCTTTGCACAGCTATAGCAGAAGAAAGTGTATGAATGACTTTTGTGGGTGCCTGGATTTGGCCAATTGCCTACACTGATCAAGATAGAGCACCAGTTACACCCTAAGGCTTCCCCAGCCCCCAGAGCCACACTGCAGCAGCTGGGGGGTCCCTGTCCCAGCCCAGCACTGGAGAGCCCCTCCCAGAACTGGGAATTCCCACAGGTGCGTCCACCTGTGGGCAAAGGGGCTCCTGACTGTGCTGGGACAGGGCCCAGCTGGGACAATTGGCTGCCACAAACAGGCTCACACAACTTCCAGTGCAGCAACAGCTGGGCTCAGCCTCCTGCTGGGTTCCTCCCAAAGCCTGGCCAGGGCTCAGGGAGCAACCCAGGAGCTGGCTTTGTCCCTGACCTCTCAACAAGACCAGAGGTCTGATTTCATGGTCTTGTCCAGCTTCTCAGTTACAGAAAGGTCAACACTTTTCCACCTGCATTCGCTGTTTCTCTCACTATCAGAGTCCCAACAAGTTCTGCCTCAGCTCTTGTCCTTACCTTGCAAGTGACCTCGAGAGAAAAAAAAGGGACAATAACTACTCATTATGGCCACAGACTTTATGTTCACTAGGGGCTTTACCCTTCTGGAAACAGAAGCAGACAAAGCTCAACCCACTGGGGCTGATTTGGCCATTCTCTGGTCTGCTCTCACAAACCCTTCAACCACTCTGCCAAACCTGCAGATCTACAAGAGAGCAGCAGTTTATTTATCCACAGTCACTACCCCTAACACACATTTCCCATTACATAGCCAGAGCAATCCAAGTGCTTATTTTA
Organism: Acrocephalus arundinaceus; assembly: GCA_021534815.1. Lineage (NCBI taxonomy): Eukaryota > Metazoa > Chordata > Aves > Passeriformes > Sylviidae > Acrocephalus > Acrocephalus arundinaceus. The sequence goes on from JAJEOU010001577.1 coordinate 2,721,891, forward strand.
CATTCCCATAAGTGTGGCCCAAGTCCCATGTACACAAGCACACCAAATTCCCACAGTGTGCTAAGAGAGGAATCAACAAGACACTTTGTGTGCATCCTTAAGTGCAAAGTATAAGCATAGAAACCAATCTGCCTCTGTAAAAACAAAGAAATCTGTAGGAAATTATTCCACATAATAGAAAATACATACCTTTAACCCAGACAAGCATTGAACTGTAGGAGGGCACCACCAGAAGAAGGCTGCCCAACCAAACACAAAGCACAGAACCAGGGGCTGCCTGAATGCCTTAAGGTTGGTGTGCTGGCCTGAAGCTAAACCAGCAGGAGGAATTAACTCTGCACAAATACTTTGTGAGACATTCCAAGGCAGAGCTACCATTGAATAGGAAAATTACAATAAAGGCAAGAGCACAGAAACACTGGCTTAAACCAGTCAGAACATGACCTGCCATGCTGTTGGTCAGGGTGGTGGTAGCAGACCAATTCAATGGTGGTGGCAGTCCTGTGGGAGTGATGGAAGTGGTCTTGTCAAAGCAGGGAACCTGTGGAAAGGTCTGGTCCTTCTCAGGAGGTTCACTGGTGGTCCCTAAGAGCTCTGGTCCCCTGGGCATCCAGCAGTGATACCAGGGGGTCCCAAGTCCCAGATTACACCCCAGGTACAGGTGTCCCTGTACCATACAGGCAGCAAGGTTTGGTACCTCCCCCAGGGCAGGGAATTTCACAATGGGCTGATGTAATTCTGGGAGTTATTCTGGGGAGTCCTTGGCAGCCCATTGGCAGAGGTGACCCCTCAGGCTGGGGGGGGGCTCCCTGCTGCTTCCCAGGAGAGAGTTATCAGGGTTGAGTCATGGCAGAGATCAAGAAACACAGCTCCACCCACTTTCACAGCTGAGCAGAAGGCAATGCAGATGGGGATAGAGTACATACTTTAATTACACTCCTTGTTGTAACCCAGGACAGTTAGGAAAGCTTCACCTGCACAAAGTAACTCACATTTCCTAAATGCTGCCTCTGCTTCCCTTGACTACTCTTCATGCATTTGACAGCAATTTCCACAGGAGTTTCACCATTAAACCTACTACATAAATCAGTAAAGAAGTTGAACATCCGAAGGTTATTTTTCTTGCTGTGTTTCCAAATTAAAAGCTAATAAAGAGGTGCAGCATCACATACAGTGCAGCTGCTTTTCTATATCACTCATCCCACTGTATAACCACATCACAGTGCTCAGACACCTTTCCCTGCAAGGCTTTCAAGATAAAAATCTGTAACTTCCATCCCTCAGAAGGAGCCTGAACTAACAGAAGCACCCCTATGCCCCCTGCCTGAAGCAGGGATACAGCAATACCACCTGGAAAGGGAACAAAACTTTGGGCAGCTCCTGTCCCAAACACTGACCCCAGCCAGAACCACAGACACAACAAAAATTCACAGGTTGTAGAAATTTAGGCAAGAAAAACTGTCATGCTCCAATTCTACACTACAAGTATGAGCCAGGGTTTTAACTGCAGAAATTTAAGGACCTGACATAATTCTTGTTTACAAAGGAGCCTCCCAAAGCAATTAGCTGTCCCAGCAGAGAGCAAAACCCTCAGCATTCTACCAGAACCACAGAAAACAGGAACCAAGGGTAGAAACTGATGAAAAATATACAAAAAACACTATTTCACCCCTCAAAGGGTCAGGAAAAAGCCTAATTAGAGCAACTGTTGCCTCCTAACTCCTCACTGAGGAAGAGCTTGGAAGTCTGAGGCACACCCTGGGAGACCTAGAGAGCAACAGCCCCTCAGCACCAATGCAGCCTCAGCTAGGGCCAGCTGATATTTGCTCTGTACCACACCACATGCCCAAACATAATATTAATTTCAACACAGTTTAAACAATTGAATTAAAACACGCACCTACCCCACCGAAACAGCCCAGAGGAGGCGAACACCGGCACACCCCAAACGCAGACCCCGCCACACCCGCTGCCCTCAGGCCCCAGCCCTCCTAACTCCCCGCCGGGCTCGTCATTGGCGGACGAGCTGAGGCGCTGGCAGCGCTGATTGGTCAGGGCGCCCAGGGTCCCGCCCCCCGCAGGCGCGCGGCGCCCCCGCCCCGGAGCTCCGCGAGCCGCAGGTGGCGCTGCAGCACCGCCCGCCCGCCGCCAGGGGGCGCTGCCGCAGCGCCGCGTCCGTGCGAGAGCCCCGGGACAGCCCCGGGACAGCTCCGGGACAGCCCCGGGACAGCTCCGGGACAGCTCCGAGACAGCCCCGGGACAGCTCCGGGACAGCTCCGGGACAGCCCCGGGACAGCTCCGAGACAGCCCCGGGACAGCTCCGGGACAGCCCCGGGACAGCTCCGGGACAGCTCCGAGACAGCCCCGGGACAGCCCCGAGACAGCCCCGGGACAGCTCCGGGACAGCCCCGGGACAGCCCCGAGACAGCCCCGGGACAGCTCCGGGACAGCTCCGAGACAGCCCCGGGACAGCCCCGGGACAGCCCCGGGACAGCTCCGGGACAGCCCCGGGACAGCTCCGGGACAGCTCCGAGACAGCCCCGGGACAGCTCCGGGACAGCTCCGGGACAGCCCCGGGACAGCTCCGAGACAGCCCCGGGACAGCTCCGGGACAGCCCCGGGACAGCCCCGGGACAGCCCCGGGACAGCTCCGGGACAGCCCCGGGACAGCTCCGGGACAGCTCCGGGACAGCTCCGAGACAGCCCCGCCCCGGGACAGCCCCGGACAGCCCCGAGACAGCCCCGGGACAGCTCCGGGACAGCCCCGGGACAGCCCCGGGACAGCCCCGGGACAGCTCCGGGACAGCTCCGAGACAGCCCCGGGACAGCCCCGGGACAGCCCGGGACAGCTCCGGACAGCCCGGGACAGCTCCGAGACAGCCCCGGGACAGCTCCGGGACAGCTCCGGGACAGCCCCGGGACAGCTCCGAGACAGCCCCGGGACAGCTCCGAGACAGCCCCGGCCCGGCCGCTCCGGAGCCGGCGCCGCCGCGCCCGCCCGCTTTAAACCAGAATGAGGTGACAGCACGGCCTCGGATCAGGGACGCCGGGAGACTCACCAGAGTCCGCTTCCCCCTCTCCCCCCACGGGCGATCGCTGTGTTCGGCCGCAGGAGCGGGAGTGAGGGAGGCTCGCAAGCCTCGCGGAGCCCACGAAGAAGTAAAGCCCTGAAGAAGCAAATTCCAGGGCATTGAAAGGGACCAAAAAAAACAACCCCAAAAACCCACCCAAAAACCGCCTTGTGTCAACACTCCGATGGTGCTGATACTCAGCTGTGCTGCTTTTGAGTTGCAACAGAAGTTCCCAGGGCCTCGTGTTCATCTCTAAAGTGTCTGGAGATCACGCAGTGACTTGGTTGAGTTTGAAATCACATCTCTATGCTACAAGAGAAATGGTGTTTATAAATGGAAACATTTATAAAGGTGACAGAAATGACACTGCTGCCTTACTATGGCATGGAAAAAACAAACCAATCCAAAAGCCACAAACCAAAGCAAACAACCAAACAAAACCATGACACAGACACACAGACACAAAAAGATAGCAAATGATACTTGAAACATGGAACAGATCCATGGGCTTTTGGAAGCAGGAATCCCAGTTTCAAAGAAAGGAGTGTGTTCAATAATGACCTTCAGAAATTTCTCAAAAGCAGAAGAGAATCCTCCTTCAGAAACTGAGGCAGGTGATGAAGTGTGAGACAGAGACAGGAGGAGGTGCATTTCTTTTGCAAGTGTGGGCTGTCTCCATAGGCCTCCTTGGATCCAGCAGGGATCAGCCCTGGAGAAGTCTGGTTTGCTCTTTATTGTTCCTCATAAACCATTGTTTGAATGTGCTACAGAATCATAGCATCAGATTGGAAAAATCACAGAATTAGGTTGGGAAAGGGCTCTAAAATCAAATACAACCCTATGCTTAGTTGTAAAGAGGATTTTGTCCTCTGACCACCAGTCTTCCACTGTTGGAGAAGAGAGTTGTAGGATATGAGCACGTGGCATGGGAAACTGGAATTCAAGCTGGGAGTGGAAGTTAAGACCCAGCTTAAAAGTTGGAGAATTACACAAGTCAGGCAATCACTTCTGGTCTGGGATGTGATGCTGAGGAAGAGAAAAACGCACAGGTGCATTTTTCCTACAGATAAACAGTCCCATCTATACCTCCTAGTGAAAAAAGCACATGCAGCAGCTGTGAGGGATTGTCACCCTTCCAGGGTATTTCAAGTCCAGTTACAAATTCTATAGTACAGATGCATCATTCGGTGTTAGCTTTTAATTTCTAGGAGGATTTAAAGAAGACACAGATTTTCTGAGCCCTCATGAGACAGGATTCTGCAAACCCATCTACCACCCTAACCAGCCAGTACAGATGGACTTGAAAAAGAAATTTTAAGATCCTAGTTCAGTAAAACAGCGTTCATGGGCATTTTGGAGGTCTCAAAGGAATTCATTGGAGTTTAGATTTGGCCTGGTACAGCAAGGACAGTGTGCTTGGAGGAGCTCCTGCTGGCTGTCACATACCAGAGTGCTGTTCTCAGCTGAAAGCTGCAACCGTTCAAATGGATTGTAAAAATTGACAATATTCACAATAATGATCACATAAAGTAACAAGAAAAAGGAAAATTACTTCTGTAAAAAAAAAAAAAGAAAACCTATTATATCATCAAGTTCCTTTTATTTCTTTCCTAAGAAGGTTACTTTTATGTTCTATTTAGTAACAGTATTAAACAGTTCAGTCATGTTTAGAGCAGAAACCAGGGATGACAAGCCCTATTTACCGTGCAAGCAGCACAGTCTCCAAGGAAAGAGCCTTCTCACATTAAATGCAATATCTGATTCCAGTTCCAGGGAACTGAAATTTTATTGCTGCATTCCTTAAAAACAACGTGAGCCTTGTAACAATAATTAATGATTATAATGAAGGTCAAGAGAGGTGACATTTCCATTACCTGCCCTGAAATCTTTGGGTTCCCTTCCATATGCTTGCCCTGGACTTTGCATTTGTCAGAGCAGGCTTCAAGTTCTCATGGCTGAGGGGTTTCCTGGGGGGATGATGTGAGTCTCCTATTTTGTTTACTTGGTTTTTAATCGGATATTTTGCCTCTGTGCTCTCCTAGGGAAAGCACAATATCTTAAGGTGTGGGAAATACACACCCATCATATGGTGTGGGCTATCAAACGGAGATTTAACAAAATTCTGTGGGTTTTCTGAGCCAAAAGCCAATCTCTTAACCAGGCCTCGAACCATCAGTAATTAGCAGTATTAGCTTGGCCATCTAATTGTACCAAAGGAGTCCCTCATGAGAAGCCTCTACTTTTAAATAAAATTGTAAATGTACTCTTTAAGGATATTTTAAGCTTCAGGAATGTCTGTTTAATTGTAAGAGACCTGGGGATCTTTTATAACCCCACTCTTTCCACTCTATCCTTTAGGAGCCCCTCACCATTACCTGAAGGAATGAAAATGCCTGCTGGAAATGAAAATCAAGGACAAAAATAATCACTGGTGGTTTCTGAAAATTGTTGATTGCAGCTGCAGCAACCTAACACATATAATCAGTTAATTCCTGCAGCAAATTCTCATTATATTCAGCACTTATATCTGCAAGGTTATTCTTCTTGTTCTACTGCAAAGTGCTCTGATTGGATTCTTTGGCAAACAAAGGACATTATTTAGCTGTCAATTATTTCATAAAAAAGTTCACACATCCTAATTCTCTGCAGGTCTTTAATGCTCAGTGCATGCTGCTGTTGATGCATTTTAAGATAATTACATCATCAAATTTTTGTCATTCAAGCTTCAGTTTAGTAAATACAGACTTTTCTCAGTACTTGGAAATATCCTGAAATTCAAATCTCAGCTCAAGCTTAAGCACCACTATGATTTAACCCCATGAGAAAGGAACTGAACTCAGGAAGAAAAAGATAAATATCACAGGAATTTAAAAGGTTTTGATTATTTTTTTACATATTTCATACAAAGTAGATACGGATGTGGGAGCTCTTCATTCCCTTGCTTCTTCAGTGATGCTTTCGTGATCAGGTGCAAGATTAGAAGGGAATACCATGGAAGTAGAAATTGGTGATAGGCTGTTATTCCATCGAAGATAACACATTTTCTGAGCTTACTGAGGTTTAGTGCATTGTGCCTTGAGTTAATAGAGTTCCCTCAGGTAACCAGAAAGAAAATACTGGGATTTATGGCTGCTGAGTGCTTCATAAAGGACAAGAGACTAAATCTAAAATATATTCAGGAATTACTCCCCAGTTTAGTGCTCCACAGAGAGTCTCCACAGCAGGAGGTGCTGGTTCACTCCCACCCTCCTCCAACCACGGCAGCCATCACCTTCTGTTCATTACAGTGGATGTCCTGCCCTTTCTATCCAGCAAAGAAAGCTGCACCACCTCCAAGAGCTCAGGTTTTGGGCATGAATCCACCATAGCCATGGCTCTCCCACAGCTTCTTTTGGTGAATTTTTGTATCCATGTAGGTATTTATTAACATATTTCTAAATGCGTCTGTGCAAGACTTGTTACATGTGAGGGGAAGAAGAGAAAAGGCAGAGGAGAAGCTTTATTTGAAGGGGTCAGGAAGGCATCGTAGTAAACAGGGTTAAAAAAGAACTTGGCAAAGAATAAGGATTAAGGATTTCTTGCACCGCCATAAACACGGCTTGTACACTAAATCGAAAGGCATGGCTCTCATTAGTCCCAGCAAAACACAAGATAAAAAAGAAAAAATTTATACCATAAAGCACAAAGTGATTTTAACCAGTGACACCAAGTACACACTGAGGACAAGCCTAATGTGAGTGAAAATGTTACAAGTGGCTGCTGTTGACACCAAATTTTCGTGCTGCTGCTGCTTTCTCTCTCCATGCCTGATGATGCAAAGGCCTTCCAAGTGCAAAACACTTTGAAATACTCTTATACAGCCACTTTATGTTAAAATCTCTGAGGGAACCCAAAAAGGTGTATCCCCAAATTCTTTTTTTCCCAGTGGATTTTGTGCTTATTTAACATGTTTCAATAAAAACCCAGAAAGGGAACAGTCCCTCTACACTGAGCAGATTCCCATTTATTCTTATTCAGAGAGCACACCTGGAATGTATCACTCACTGCTGCCCTCTCTGCTGCTGTGCAGGGCACTTAGATAATAAAGCCACAAACTCGAGTGCAACTTTTAATTGAACCTGGAAAAGAGACAATGGCTAGGAAGCACGAAAACCCTAAGAGAACTGAAATTAGAAAGGAGCTCAATGCTACACACAGGGAGTGGTTTTTTCCAAGTCATCTGAATAATTTTCTTAGTATTTTTAAAAGCTGTGTGGTACTCCACAGTGGAAGAGGAATTATGTTACAGTTTCAGATGAGGTGTGTTGAAAGAGCCAGGGCTGATGCAGTTTGCAGCCTTGGAGTTTGCCTTCTTACTGCAAAGCTCTGTGCCAGCCTCAGGCTCTGTGGCTGAGGGAAAAGCAGGAGTGTTCCCTGTGTACGTGACCCCGTTTATGTGCAGCCCTCCAGGATCTGCAGCAGGCACTGGAAATGTGCTCAATCTCCCCCAAACCCAGGCACAGATTCCAGTGGCCCGATAGCAGCTCTGTTTATCAGCCTGTAAAGAGAATTTACTGATAAAGTTGGCCTTTTCTTCTTTTCCATTTATCTCCCTCTGGATGTTTTTCTTTTTCCCAACAACTGTCACAATTCTGATGAAAAACCATCTCTTTGCCTTTTTGAAACTGGTGTCTCTTACAACAGCAATCCTTTACAAAACCAAAGAAAGTAGAAGAGAAGTGCTTTAAGGGGATGGCTTGCTAGATTTTTAAGGGTTGGGTTTTTTTTTAATAAAACCCAGTATTTCCAGATGAAATAAGCAATAAAAAACTGTTGCACTTAATAGCTGAAACAGTTGCCTTATAAATAGGTTTGGAAGCAGCCTGAAATATTTCAGGGCAGTTAAGTGCAATGTCCCCAGCTGAAAGTTTATATCCAATAATGCTGATACTGGATTTTTAGATTCCCTTCTTTAGTTTGTAAAACGATGACATCAGCTGAAGACTTACTGGGATTTCTGGGTGTTGAAGGATGGTTTATTGGACCAGCACTGAGTGAAGTAAACACTGTGCTCCTGTTTGCAGGGCACAGGCAAGCCAGGGAAAGGTTCCAGGCCTGGCATCCTTCAGGGACACTGCTCTGTGCCAAGCTGGGAGCACAAAGCCACTCCAGCAAATATGGCTTTGGTAGTGCCTAAACTTCCCTCATTTTGGGAGAGTCTCTAGCAATTAGAGCTCTGCTAAGGAGCATCTCTCCAGCTTTATCCCTAAAATTACCGTGTTTGCAGTTTGCCAGCTGGCTTGAAGGTGAAAAAAAGGGGCCTGAAGGAAGGCTCTGGCAGCTGGATCCAAACTAGAGCAGGCCTGAGCCTACACCTAAATACTCCGGGCTGGAAGATGCTGAAGATACTGTTCAGTTTTGTCCTCTCACCTCACATTTTCTGCCACATGGAATTTGACTGGATCAACCCAAACAAATTTATCAGCTGCCTGCAGCCCACTGCTCCTCAAATTCCAACCAACCTTCACATGCTATTGAAACAGGTTTGGTTTTATGTGGACGCCCAGGGGCCTGCCACCAGAGAAGCTATGCCTCAACCCTGGAGGCGCCAATACAAACAGGCAGAAACATCCCTCTAACTTATGGTGAGAAAAACCTGCCTCCCACAGGCCTTTGCAGCCACATGATAATGCCTCTTAAGTTCGTTACATTATAGTTAGTTAGCTGACGTTCCCCCTATTCTGTCACTGTTCACCATGTATGTACCCTTTCCAGATTCTTCTCCTCTCCTTTAACCCCCATTGGCTTAATTTTGCCGCAGTACTCCACCCCCGTGGATCCTATTGGTTCCCCCAGGTCCCTATTGACCCCTCTCCACCACTTCCCTTTATCCCTATTGGCCCTTGACCCTAAGACCCGCCCCATTTATCTCGTTTCTAACCCTGTGCCCTCAGCCGGAGCCTGGTTCTCCTTCCTGAACCTCCGTTCATGCGACTGCGGAGCCCTTCGCTGTTCCTCTTTGTGTCCCTGAAGAGAGGCTTGGGATGTCCAAAGGAGCAGCCGTCCCTGGCCGCTCCGTCAGTGCCATCGCAGCCCGCGCCATGGCAGCCCCGCGCTCCCGGCTCACAGGCCGAGTCGCTCTGTGGGAGCTGCGGCAGCGCGGGCGCCGTCCCGCTGTGACAGAGGCACTGCCGCTCCTCGCTTAACCCTCGCTACGGCACAAACACCAACCGCAAACGCAAACATCCCCACACAGAGGTCACGCGTGCGCGTTATTTTATTGGTTTTTATTTCGGTCATATCCTCCTAGAAGTGGCCTCTAAAATGAAGATGTCGTTTTGATAAAAATAGTCAGGCCGTATTATGGAATGCGAAACTTGGGAACGCTTTCTTTCATTGCATACTACTAGCAGCTCTGATGCTTTTTGCTGTTTGGGTTACATCCACTGAAACCTTGTCCAAATAAAGCAATTTTTGAAGCTGATGCAATTTTCTGGAGCAATAAAGCCATTGCTTTCATGCTGCAGCCACAAATCATTCCCAGACACACTCCATGTTTCAAACTGACATTTAGCATATGCAAATGTTTGGTGCTGTCCTACCTTTGAATTATGCTTCTGTGTCCACTGTTCTCAGAGGCTTTTATTTATATCTGCTGTGCTATCTCAGACAACACACATGATGAGAGCAAGTATGTCCAGCTTTTGAGAGTTTTTCAAACAGACTCTTATCTAGAGAAAATTCATGGGCAGTTCTTATTAAATCCCACTGAGATCTAAATCTACACTAAAGGTCTTTAATAATTCATTTCTCGAGTCTGGCCTGCAGGGCAACTGTAAACCAAAAAACTTGGTGGCTGAAGATTCAACTCTAGGTCCAAGATCGGGGAGAAAAAGACCTCAACATATTCCAAGTGATATCTTCGAAGTCCCTGGCACATCAAATGTTAAAAAGCCATCTTGTTTTTCAACTGTATTTCACTCTAAGTGTGTCATGGAAAACTTTCCCTGCACTGGAATATATATATGTGAAAAACAGCACTTTTTCTTCAAATAATGCAGCACTGATGCTATGTGCAGCAAACCGAATATATCATGCAAAAGATGACAAAAACCCCATAGGGATTTAGGTTTAGCCCTTTTAATTTAGACACGAGGACTTGTATTGTTTTAAGAAACCAGGCTTATTTTATTTCTCACTTTCTGATCCAGGATTGAAATGCTATCAGAGAACCTCTGTGTTAAAACAGAAAAAGTGTTCACATACTGCTGTACACTTCCAGACAGGGCTTCCAAAAAGAAAGGAGATTTATCTGAAAAGAGAGAAAGAAAAAGGAAGGGGGAAGACTTCCTTTGTCTGGAGCAGAGTGCACTTGTGCCTGCCTTTAAACAGCTTCACTTTGATCCAACCTTAAACCCCAGTGCAGTTGCTTTTCCTGTGTCTCTAGTTCCCATTTTAAATTCTATCTGGCAGTCAGAGCACCTCACAAGCGAGAGCAGGAGAGCTCAGAACAGTCTCAGTGTCTGAACTTGAGAATTCAAACCTTCACCTGGGAGACTTTGACCTTCTGGAAAAAAACTGCTGTATTTGGAGCTAGCATTTGTAACAGGACAAGAAAAGCAAACACACAGGCAGGAGAAGGAGACTCTTCTGCATAAAGAAAACACAGAAATTTGATCCCATAGGATAAGGGAAATTAATGAGACAGAAAAAGCACTACACAGTGATACTACTTTTGTGACTTTCTCATGTGAAAGAAGAGCTGCTGTTTGCTGTAGGCTCAAAGAAACAAAAATATGACTACTTTGCTGCTTGCAGTAAGCTTGAATTGTCTGAAACTTCCTTGCTCTGCATTGGGAAGCTGGACTTCAATGCTCCAAATGTGTATTTAGAAACTGGGAAATCCTGTATGCAGGAATGAAATCTCTCTTGCTAATGAACATGGTCCCTCCAAATCAGGACATGGGGACTAGGAAGCCTGGTGTGATCCTTAACAATTAATGGCAGGAAAGGCAATCACGTAAGACAATCCCTTGGTTTTGGCTGGAGTGCTGAATTCTCAGACCATCTAAAGGACCCCCACCAAAACAAACAAGCAAAGCAAAAAATCCCCGATCCGTGTAAATAAATTCTCATCAGTTATTACAGACTACAAGTTGTAAACGCACAGGATTCTACTAAACCAAAAATTAAACTCAAGTCCCTGTTGTTAACTTACCTCATTGTTCCATGGCGTCTGCCATTGGATGAGGACACACTCAGGCCTGAGAAGATCCAGACCCCAAAGGGAACCCCGACTCAGCAGCCGCACAGCGAAACCGTCAAGCCAAAGCCACAGACCTCCCCCAGCTGCGAAATGATGTCTTAAGTTTTAGCTTTCATGTGTTTCAGAATCTGTGCTGCATAAATGTGTAGTTCTGAGCCTCATGTAAAGTTTTAGCAAAATCCCATCACAGAGCAGGTAGACAAAAAAACGCTTTCCCTACTGAAGAACAAAGACAAGGAGTAAAAGATTCAGACCCAAAAACATAAAGAACAGTGAACTAAAGAAACAAAATAGGAAGAATGAAACTCAACATCGTAAAACTAAAACTGGAAATTGGAACTTTATTTTATGCACATAGACAAGAACAATGAAAGTGTAAGACCTAAAACCAGTTATTCATTTTCTGACCATTATAAGCCCGATTAGGCTTTAGCCCAGGTCAAGCTCTTCTGCGGAAAAAAGGTGTACTCTCAAAGAGCTCGAAAAGAATAGAATTTATTCAACAGCTCTGTGCAGTCTCTGCTCCAAGCCAGCCATAAGAAGGCATGACTAAAAGGCCCAACCATCAGCCAGATTGATCATCGCGACGTCCGGTGCAGTCCCACGCCGTGCTGGGAGCCAGACCCTCTGGGCAAAGGAGGCTGGGCATGCAAAGCAGCGGCTAAGAGGCTGCAGCCCTGCTTACAGGGGCCTCAAGCCGCTGCCTGGACTGCAAAGTGCCCGGGGCTCCAGAGCACTGGCCCGACTTCCAGGGCGGCCCTGGTCCCCAAGGCCTACGGAGGCTCCTTCTCTCCGGGTCCGGGGCGCTCCCCCTAAAGGGCGACGCCCCCGCAGGCTGCCAGCTGAAGGGAGCACAAAGGCTCCCAGACCCGCAGCCTGCTTACAGGCCGGTCCACACCCAGGGAGCCACAGAGCTCGGCCTTCCCCCACGGCAACAGGAACCACATTCAACGGGCAGCCAGGCCTAAAGCCCAGGGGCCCGAGGGGCCGGGAGCCCGGCCCCACCACTCCTGGCCCCACGCCTCTGAAAGGCCGGGGCCAGGGATACCCGCCTGGTTACAGGGGGTGGTAATCCCTCCAACCGCCCGCCGAGGCCAGGGGACGCACACAACCCCGCTTACGGGGCCGCCCCCGCAGCCCGGCACACCCAACAAGCGCCACGGAGCACACGGCCTCCGGCCTGCGCGGCCCACTTGGGGGCCCGGCAGCGCTGGTTCCTGTCGCCTGGCTAAAGCAGCCTCCCCTGCCCTGCTTACAGGGACCTGGGGCTGCTCCTGGGGACAAACGGACAAAGGGCACCAAGTGCCCCGGCTACGGGGCCGGCGCGCTGGCACCCACACCCGGGCCTGGCTACAGGCGGGTCACGGTGGCCACGCTACCGCTAAGCGCCTTGGCGCCCTCCTGACTAAGCAGGGGCAAGGCCGGACACTTTCTCCAGCCGAGCATTTGGGGGCCCTGCCTGTGGCTGCACGGAGCTCCTCTTTCCCTGCTGGGAAGTCCCAGCTACGCTATCTCTTTCTAAGGGGGCCTACAGCACAAACGCACTCGCTCACTCACACCACCTGAAGGAGGGGAGGGACGGCAGGGGAGGGGAGGGCAAGACTGTCCCAGGAGAGGGAGCGAGTTCCGTGCAGCCAGCCGGCTCAAGGGAGCCGTTCCTATGTACCGCTCGGTGCCAGAGGAAAGCATCCCACCTGCCCCTGCACTGATGCCTGGAGCCTGAGCTTCCCTATTTGCCACATTCTCCACCGCGTGACTACAGAACTCGCAACTTCATCTAAAGCGTTGGCAAGTTCTGCTCCCGGTCGAGTTACACCAACCTGTCCTTTGCCAGCCTGAAAAGCCCGTTGGGGCTTCAGGCCCAAAAAGTACAAACCAGAGCAGGCTGAGGACAGCAACCTGGGAGCGTGGGACTTCGGGAGCTGAAGCTCTCAGTGGCCAATCAAGCCCAGTTTGTAAATGGGCCCAAACTTCTACAAGGCCGAGAACTCCTGACTCCGAGCCCACCTTGCGTGGAGCCACGGCCAGGCATTTACTGCCCAAGGTGTATCCTTTGGAGGCCTTTTGAGGAACTAGCCACTCCAACCCTTGAAGGCTGCCTAGCCTGTGCTCTGGGCAGCCTCTCCAGGCATCAGCACTGCACTGCCCCGAGGCTACAAGGGCCTCGAGGCGCCTCGGGGCTGGCCCAGGGACAAAGGCCGTGACGCGCCCCGAGTACGGGGGGTCACGCTGGCCGGGGGCCAGCAGCAGGCAGAAAGCTGCCGGGGCTGGGGAAAGCCCTGCCCTGCTTACAGGGCGGCGGGGCCGGGGGCCGGGAGAGCTCCATTTCCCCCCTCAGGTGCGGAGACAGGGGCTCTCACCCTCCTTACAGGGTAGCCCCTCTCTCCGGGCAGCCAAAGGAGCACAAGGCCAAAAGGCCAAGCACAGCAAAGGCCCAGCCCTGCACGCAGGGAGGGTGCCCAGCGCAAAGGAAGCCGCAGCACCCTGAAGGTGCCCCGGCCGTGCCAAAGGGGCCCTTTGCCCAGAGGGCCTCTCGTGGCTCCTCTTCAGCTCCGGCTCCCTCTTGCCTCGCCGTTGCGCTCTTCAGCTCGAGGACGCCGTCGCTCTTGTCTCGCCGTCCCACGGCTTCTGCCAACGGACGACCACACGCTCAGGCCCGACAAGTTCCAGCTCCCAAAGGGAACCACCACCCAACCGCCCCACACAAAGATCCTCAAACAGCCACTCCATAACCCCCCAGCTGCCCAAAACCCTGCAACTTTAGCAGCAAGCTGCTGCTCTTACCTCGTCTTCCGCTCCCGGGCTGCCAGGCACTGCTCCTGCAGCTTGCTCTTGCCCCGCCGCTCCACTCTTGAGCACGAAGATGCTGCTCCTGCAGCTTGCTCTTGCCCCGCCGCTCCACTCTTGAGCACGAAGATGCCGCCATTCTTGCCTCGACGTCCCACGGCTTCTGCCAATGGACGACCACACGCTCAGGCCTGAGAAACTCCAGCCCATGTGCCCCAAGCGAACCACCACCCAACCGCCCCACAGACTGAACCTTTAGCCACCCAGTCCCTAATATTAACATTAGGTCCTGTAAGATATTCCTTCTTGGAATTCTGGTTTTAATGATCTCTCCCCTGTTGTGGACACTCCTTAGCTCCCTCTCAAAGATAAGCAGAAGAGATTAGCCTCTATTGTTTTTATGGCTTTATTACAATAACTGTCATTGAATAGGTTTTTTTGCTAGCTTTAATAGAATCACTGTTGCTTTACCCTACACTGGTTGTCATAGCATCTATGGTGTTTATGAAATAGTTCCTATTAAGGTATTTTTGTGTAAGTATAATTACGATAAATCATATAAGTTTGTATGAGTTAATGTGGTTTACAATTCTCTATCCTAAATGAGAAAATTGCATGATGCCTCAGTTACATCTATAAAACCTTTTATGCAGAAACCATTGATTAATTCTGGGGCTACGACTGAATGACGCCACACACAGATTGTTCTCTGAGGAGTTTAGAACACAGGAGGCTTGTTTTTGCAGCTCATGACTCATCAGGAGGGCCTTTCTATCAGATTTTGTCTGCAGCTCTCACTCTGGCCACAACATTGTCCTTTTAAAATATCTCAGGTTTTCAGGTAGAAATGTCACCTCTGTCCCTTTTAAGTTACCCCAGATTTTCTGTCAAAGATGCTGCCTCTGACTGCTGTGTTACAACATAGTCCCCCCTCAAATGGGCTCATTTTTCCTCTCTAAATTACCCCAAATTCACCTGTCAGAAAAGTGCTATTTTGTATCATATACGTTAGCTCGGGTTTTCTGACAATAGAATTACTTTGGCCCTCCCAAAAGACTGGGTCTGATTTTCCCTCCAAAAAGTCCCCCTAAGCTGTGTCCTACACGTCACCAAAGACTTAATCCCAAAAAAGTTTGTTCTCTGCCCCACACACTTGTTCAGATTTTCCTTCCAAAATATCTCCTATAGATTAACTCAGATTTTGCTCCTAAAATGTTCTATACTTTGGAGATGATGTTAAATTTTACTTTCATACATTCCCTTGCAGACTACTCGAGATTTCACCCCCAACAAAGCCCCTTCTGGCCCTTTAAAATTAACTCAGGTTTATCACAGAATTTTCTCTGCCCATCCTCCCCAATTTACCTCAGACTTTTCCCCAAAAATACTTTCCTCCCCTAGAGATCACCTCTGACAAACAAAAACTGCCGTCACCTACAATAATCCCTAAAAATTGAGAACTGTTAGTAATTGATCTAAAAGATTGTTTTCTCACTATTCCACTGCACAAAAATAATGCTGAGAGATTTACTTTTCTGTGCCATCAATCAATAAAGCTGAACGTGCAAAACAATATCATTGAGTCTCCCTTCCCCAAAAGATGCGTAACAGCCCCTCAATGTGCCAAATGTATGTAGCATAAGCATTAGAACCAATCAAGCAAAAAATCCACAATTCCTTATATACCATGATATAAATGACATCTTAGTTGCTACTGATAATATAGCAAATTACCAATACTCAGAAAACTAACTAAAACATTAGAATCCAGAAGTCTAAAAATAGCCCCAGAAAAAATTCAAAAACATAAACCATAGAAGTATCTAAGTCATTACTAAAAGTAGTCAGACTACAAAAAGTAAAATTCAAAACTAATATTCGCACACTCAATAATACACAAAAGCTGATGAAGCAAATTCAGTGAGTCTGTACATTGTGTAGAATCACCATCATGACCTAAAGCCATTAATGCAATTATTGAAAACATCAACTCATGCCAATGAAGAACAAATCCTTAATGCTGAGCATAATAAAGCCCTAAAAAAATCAGTAAGAAAATTGTTACTTGCCATACAAATCGAATAAAGCCAAATCAACCAATTCATTTAATAATAGTCAATACAAAAAACCCTTCAATTAATAAACAGCCCTGAGAGCATCCATGTGCTCTTATTTTTCAAGAGCTAAAAAAGATTAAAAATCCTCCTTAGAATGAGTCTTTATCTATAAAGCCTACTAAAACAGTTACCACTCAGCTTGAGTTGTTTGCACAGCTAATAATTAAAAAGCCGTCAAGAATTATTAAAATTTTAAGAAAAGATCCAAATTTCATTCACCTTCCTATAAAACATTATCTAGAATAAGACCTACAAATTTCAAATAACTTACAAATGGCTTTAGTCAACTTTAAAAGAATCATTAGCAATCAATATCCACCTCTTAAGTTATTAACATTGTTAAAAAATCAAGTGATAAAACAACAGCCCTAGAAATCAGAAACCCCAGTAAATAGTTTAACTGTTTTACTGATACTAAGAAGCGATCAAAAAACCCAGTGTGCACCTAGTTATCTCAAAAAAATCAGTAAAAACCCCAAATCCTATATAACTCATCAAAAAGTTCTCTACAAACCTTAGAACTTAAAGCCATAATAGAAGCTCTAAAAAATTAGCCTTCTAAAAATATTAATATTATTTCTAATTCACTGCATGCTATAAGCATAATTAGACACATTAAATGTTCTATGCTCAAAAAAGTAGCAAATCGCTTGCTTACTAATCTGCTGAAAGGAGAAATAAAACAGCAGCAAATAGAGCTGGAAGGAGGAAGGTGAAGGACCAGAACCGAGAGTGCAAAAATATTTAGACAAAAACTAGAGATCACCTCTCACTTCTTCCCACCTGGTTAAAAATCTTCCTTTTGCCATTTACATTATCAGACCATCCTACAAATTATTGCTCTTTCCATTTCTACTGTGTCATTTCTATGGCTGAATATTCAGCCATATCAAATAATTAATCAGTCATGTTAATATGGACATGATCAAGTTCAAGCACATCTCTCTTTTTAAACATGTTCTTTGTATGGTGGCATTTTGAGACTGACCATATATCAAAATTATATCAATATAAAATATGTCAATATAAAATCAAAGCTTCTTCCTTTCTAATACAGACTTCCTTCTGATAATGCAGTGTCTGTATCCAGATAAATGTCCATCATCATAATTCTATTGATTTTAAATATTCTGAATTTTGACCATGTGGAAATTTTCCCTTGAGGTAGCTCAAGACATTTGTAGCCGTGGGGTGGGATGCTGTTAGGGATGAAAAAGTGATGAAGTTGTATGAAGAACAGAGGATAAAATGTTCTCTCCTCTGCAACACCGTTTAGAAGTTCCTTATCAGGGTTTGAAAGAGTATATTTTATACAGCATTTTGCAATACTGAAACAGCTAAGACAAATGTAAAATTTAGTAAATTTTCATGAGTCACTAGTAAAAAAGTGAAGGGAATTTAAAAAACTCTTATCAAACAATAAGGAAAAAAAAGCCAAATAAGGTTGAAAGCCAAAAAAAAAAAAAAAGCCAAATAATGTTTGATGTCTCCTAGAATAAAAGATAGGGGATAATTGGATTTTGTAATGAAAGCAACTTTCTCTGCACCTGAGAATTCTTTGGTTGCCAGTTTAAAAATTAGCCAAGAAATATATTCCAAGTAACAACTGTCATTGCAATAAGTGTCCGATGTCACTGTCATAACATTATCATAACAGATCACACATCTAATTGTCCTACAGGAGAAGACACAAATTCAACAGAAATATGAACTACAGTTACCAAATGACAATAACCTAAAAAATCAGACAGAATTATTAGCAAGATACTGGCAGAAATATTGAACCGCAGAAAAAGTCTCTTATGTTCTTAGCCAATCCCAAATTTAGAGGTTTGTGCTTTGATACCAGAACAGAAATTGTTTAAATTTTAATTATTAGTATTATGGACAGGGGATGTTCCGAATTATTGAAACTTGACAAAGCCAGGCACCTGCTTATGTGGCTCAAAATATATATTTCATCGCTATATTCCAACAACAAATAGTGACTAGCAAACTGTAGTTAAGTGAAGCGAAATGACTGAGAAATGCAAGGACACCGGGAGCGGAGGGGACAGCGGGGTTTCTGTTCCCGCCGCGCTGTCGGACCCGGCGGGGCAGGGCGGGGCCGCCGTCCCCGCGGTGCCGATCGGGAGGCGGCGGGCGCACGACGGGGAACCCGCCCGCCCTCCCTCCCGTGCGCCTCAGGGCGCTCCTGCATCCCCGCCAGCGACTCTCCCGTGCCCTCAGCGCAGCTCGGCAGTGATCGATCCTCAGTGGCACGCAGCGCATCCGCCACCGCCTCAGTTACAGGTGCAGGGTGCTCCCTACGTCTCTCGGAGACCCTCACGGTTCCTCAGCGGCACTCGAGTCACCTGCCTCCCCCTCAAATGATTTTTGTGTCCCCTCAGCAACACGCAGGGCACACACCATTCCTTCAGTCACCCCCGTGCCCTCTCAGCAAGGGACAGGGCATTTGCCACCCCCTCGGGGACCCCCCTGCCCCCTCAGAGGAACACGGGGCACCTGCCTCCTCTCAAATGACCGGCATATTCCCCCTCAGAGGAGCACAGTCTGAATCCTAAGTGATATGGAACAAAAGATTGCAAGCAGTATCTCACCAAGCAGTGCATCTAAAACAAGCAAGACAGCAAAACCCAAGATACAACAAGAACCATCAAGTGCAAAATAGCAAATTCTAATGGAACTTGCAAACTGCAAAATTAGCTAAAAACAGCTTAGACTGAAAAAAACCAAGCACCAGGCATGTGCTGAAGCTGGGGGTAAAACGCGATGAAGACTACAGAAGTCTACATCAAAAGACCACCACAAGACTGACGACCACCACAGAATGAACTGACGCAGGCGCAAAATCAACAAACTGTTATAAAACCGTAACAAACTTAATACAAATATGAGTGTGCTTACGACACATTGTAACTATGACCTCGCGTGAGAGGACTTTTAAAAGATGGAGTGAGGTTTGGTGGAGAGATCCACCTCCTCCCGTTTCTCATCCCAGGGCGGCTCCCAGACCTCGCCCGGAACCCCGCGCCGCGCCGGGAGCGGCGGACGGAGCCGGGTTTGCGTTCCCGCCGCCTCCCCTCAGGCTGTGAGGGCGCCGCCGCTGAGGGACGCAGCCGGTTCGAGTTTTCCCGCCACTGCCCTGAGGGCTCTGAGGGACCCAAAATGCCACCCAACGATTACCTCTGATTTTATCTTCAAAATGTCCTTTCCCCCCGCTGATTCCCCTCAGATTTTCCCTCACTAATGTTCACTATTTTTCCTGTACAAATTACCTCAGATTTGGCTTTCAAAATAGGCATTCCTCCCCCGCAGATTATTTTAAGATTTTTCCCCAAAAAATATTCCTTCTGGTCCTTTAAATTTACCTCAGGTTTTATCACAAAATTTTCTCTGCCCATCCTCAGGCTTTTTTACCTCAGACTTTGCCCCAAACCAATTTTCTCCTCTAGAAATCACCTCATGTTTTCCTGCCAAAACTGTCTTCTACAGGGGGCAAGAGATACTGTAGCTTTAGTCCCCACACTGCTCAAATTACCACAAAATGCTCATCCCCGTGCCACACAGGTGACACCAGGGAATTCAACCATTCCCCCCCCAACAAACTTCTCGCTGTCCCCTCTGAACTTACCTCATGTCTCCCTCTCGCCACCTGAAACTCCGTGCAGTCCCATGGCTGCCGCCGTCCTCTCCTCCTCTCCGTCTCTGCCCTCAGGGGCTGCCCCGGGGCGTCCCTCGGATCTCGCCCGGGAGCAGCGGACGCAGCGGGTTGGGTTCCCCCCGCCGCCGCCCCTGAGGGGACCGGGGTGCGAGGCCGCCGATCCGGGGCGGACCCAGCGGGTCTGGGCTCCCGCCGCCGCCCTGAGGGTCTCTGAGGGGCGCAGCCGCTGCCTCCCCTCAGGCTGTGAGGGCGCCGCCGCTGAGGGACGCAGCCGGTTCGAGTTTTCCCGCCACTGCCCTGAGGGCTCTGAGGGACCCAAAATGCCACCCAACGATTACCTCGGATTTTATCTCCAAAATGTCCTTTCCCCCCGCTGATTCCCCTCAGATTTTCCCTCACTAATGTTCACTATTTTTCCTGTACAAATTACCTCAGATTTGGCTTTCAAAATAGGCATTCCTCCCCTGCAGATTATCTTAGATTTTACCCCCAAAAATATTCCTTCTGGTCCTTTAAATTTACCTCAGGTTTTATCACAAAATTTTCTCTGCCCATCCACAGACTTTTTTTACCTCAGACTTTTCCCCAAAACAAATTTTCTCCTCTAGAAATCACCTCATGTTTTCTTGCCAAAACTGTCTTCTACAGGAGCGCAAGAGATTACTGAAACTTTAGTCCCCACACTGCTCAAATAAGCACAAAATGTCTGGGCTCCCGCCGCCGCCCTGAGGGTCTCTGAAGGGCGCAGCCGCCGCCTCCCCTCAGGCTGTGAGGGCGGCACCGCTGGCGGACGCGGCCGGTTCGAGTTTCCCGCCACTCGCTGAGGGCTCTGAGGGGTCTCGGGGAGGGGGGGGGGCCGGGGGGGCGCCCCCTGGCGGGCCAACAGCAACGCGAGTCGCACCCACCTCCCCTCAGTGACACCCCCGGCCCCGGCCCCGGGCTTTGCAACAGTCGATATCCTCCTTTGGTCGAAGAAAAGAGAATTATTCTCAAATTGTCTTCCCCCTTACCACAAGCCTCCCTTCTTCACGACAAGAGTATAATAGATGCAGACTCTGAACCAAGCTTGTCAGGGATGTCATGCTTAAAGACAGAAGTCTCTGAGGCACTATCAGAGAAATCTCTGAAATAACCGAATTTTCACAAACAAAAACCAATCCCTGCCCACTTAATGCAGTTCTGCTTATTCTGTCTTTAACTACAGACAGAAAGAGCAAAAATTCAGTCATCATTTTTTTAGAGGATCGTGTCGTGGTTTGGGAATGGTATTCTCTAATTCTCCCAGTAAAATCATTCCCTCCTCCCTGGGATGGGATGGAGAGCAGACTGGAGGCACAGAAGTTAAAACTCTCAGGTTTTCGTCTTCAGCTTTGGGCTTAAATTATGTTGAACATTATGCTTTTAGTTTCAGCATCAAGAAACCTCAATTCAAAGAACAATTTAAATTATATTGTAAGATATACAACAGCTATGTGTAGTTTCTTCACTTGAATTGTTTAATTAAAGTGAAGTTCAACTGTTTGTTTAATTGTTATTTTTCACGAAGTTTGCAATGGAAGCATGAAATCATTCCAAAGAGTTCTCTGCAGTGTGTTTGTCATGGGTCAGCCTCCCTCTCCTCCTAAACAGACTGTGCCTGGAA
Organism: Acrocephalus arundinaceus; assembly: GCA_021534815.1. Classification (NCBI taxonomy): domain Eukaryota; kingdom Metazoa; phylum Chordata; class Aves; order Passeriformes; family Sylviidae; genus Acrocephalus; species Acrocephalus arundinaceus. Next base: position 2,743,417 of record JAJEOU010001577.1, read on the forward strand.
ACTGGAATTACTCATTTAACACAGCTTTGTTTAAAAGTCTGCCCTTGGCACCCCCATCCCCCTCAACCTTCCAGAAGGGAAAAGGAGGATGTTTTGGCCCCATTTCACTCAAGAATATGCCTAATTTCATCATAATCCGCAAATACGTAGGCACATGCTGTGCTTTTTCTTTTCTTTTCTTTTTAAAGTGGCCTCTTCAACTTTGTTAGCCCTTAATTCCTTTTCAGAAAGTAGAGGGATTTACAAATGGTTTTATATCCCTTAGAGTTCTGCTAAAACAGAAATGAGGTTTTGACTTGTGTGACTCAATCCTGAAAGTGAAAAAAACCCAGCCAAAACAAACAGAAAAAATACACAAAAAAAACCCCAGCCAAAACAAACAGCAAAAATACACTTTTTTTTTTTTTTTTTAATCTCCTGAGGAGAAAGATTTGCAGGAGACAACAACTTTTCCGAGAGCAGCTGGAACAGCAGGAGGAAAAAAAAAAAACAAGAAAACAACCCCATGGACAAGCTTTCCAGCCTGAAAACCCTTCTTCAATTCCAAAGCAGGAGTTTTTCATTTGAGTTTTACTAAGTCACGCTTTGAGACAAATCTTGGGGTTCCTCAGGAGCCCTGGGGTGTTCCATGGACCTGTGTGTGAAGTCCTTCTCTCCCATTACTGGAGCAGTAGGTTCTGCAGTTCCTTTCCTTTCCTTTCCTTTTTTTCCCCTTTTCTTTTCATACACAAAGCATGGTTTTGAAGTGTTTTAACACTTCACATTACCAGAGTTATAACAATTTTTATTTTCTCTTTAAATAGATGGAAAGAAATTAGATGAATTGTATGCAGTAAGGCAAAGTAGTTTGTTCATATTTTATATTATTATCTTATAGCTTAGAATTGCCAATCTTATTCAGGCGTATTTACACCTTAGAATTGCTGATTTTACTCAGGCATCAGTGGTAATTTTTCCCCATCTATTGTCTGCTTGCTTTTTCTAAGAACTTCTTAAATTTCTGGAGGTCTTATAAACCTCGTTCACCCTTTACGTTCTCCAAATGCAATTCTTAGCTAAGGAACTGCATAAAATTGGTTGTCATCAAGGTTTTGATGCTACATCCAAGCATTCTTTATCTGATCATTTCTATATCATCCACACTGAGCTCAGCACAAATCCAAAACGCAGCCCCACACCAGCCACTGGGAAGAAAATTACGCCAGCCAAAACAAGCACATGTGCAAAAAAGCTTCAGAAGGTGAATAATACATGTTCATAAACACATGCATATATATCTAAATATCTGGGATTTGTTGGCTTTTTAAAATGCTTTAACCTTTAAAAAGGCTTTCTGTTCTGGGTTTTTTTTCAGCTGTGAAAGGTTTGAAAAGGCTGCTCTGACTGATGCCCTCCTAAGAAAGATCGAGCCAGGGATGCAATGAGCTGTGCTGCTCCAGCCCCGGCTGTCTGGCAGAGGATGCTGTCCTGCCCATTGTCCAGCTGGGAAGGAGCAGGTGTTCTCCCAGTTCGTGCTGGCCTCTCACCTGGACACCGGCTCCAATCCAGCCCCGGCCAAACCGAGTGAGAGAGAGCGCATCCTCCCACCGCATTTCGCATTTCGCCGTCTCAATGACCAGCGGCAGCTCTTGTCCGTGTGACAACTGACGGCAGAGACCAAGTTTCTGCATTTGAACCTGTGCAATTCACAGCTATTTCCCTAAAGCCTGGGCTCATTTGTCATGCAAATGATCTACTTGTGTTTTCAACCGCACTGTTTACAGTGGAGGGAATCGGGCTTTAGCAAAGGAGGATAGCGACCTGAAATCGCTTCATTAGGCACAGTGAGAGTTATCTGAGTAACAGCTTCAAGAGCTTCAATGAACCGCGCAATTACAGGAGACAAAAAGGTGCCAGAGTGGGAGATGCTGACTCCCTCCAAGGCAGACACCTCGCAGAGAGACCCAGACAAACGAGAGGGCTGGGAATCACCAGCTGTGGGGTAGGAAAAGTTTCTTCACTGGCAGCGTGGTTGAGCACTGGGACAATCTCCCCAGGGAATGGCCACAGCACCAATGTGACGACAGAGCTCAAGAAGTGTTTGGACAACACTCCCAGGGATGCACAGGGTGGGTTTGTTGGGGTTTCTGTGCAGGGTCAGGAGCCGGATTCGATGATCTTGTGGGTTCCTTCCACTCAGGATATTCTGTTTCTACAATTCCGTCACTCTCAGTTTTGGCAGCTGAGAACTGAAGCAGGAGGATTTCTTGTTGCTGTATGGAGTTTTGCATCACGAGACAGTTGTTATTGAGTGTTTATATATCTGTTTGTCCAAAACAGAGGACACTGCCCTTGCCACTGGCCAGGGTTTGCCCTGACGCTGGTTTGCCTGGAGCAGGATGTACGTGCACACCTCTTGCAGAGAACCCACGTGCCCAGGATCAGCTCCCACCTGGCTCAAGAGCAGAATGTTTAGTCTGGGAATGTTTAATCTGTGGACACTGACTCATTTGGACTTTAAGTAAAGATACTTTGCCATTTTTGAAGCCAGATCTCACCTTTGTATCAAGAATTCATACACAAAAACTTCAGTCTGAGCCTCAAGGTAAGAAAACATTTACTTAAAGGGATTCTTTGTATTTGATTTTAAAAATACTCTAATTTACAAGCAGATTTTTAATGCCTGCCACTACTTGGAAAATATTTCCATGTATTTCATATGTTCTTAAATATGGGTCTCTTCTAGCAATCTATAATGATCATATAGTATAAAAAATAATGGACAGTCACAAGTATTGTAGGGTCTGAATAAAATCCATAAGCGGAGTTACAGTTAAGGGGGGACTTAATCTCCTTCTGAAGGACTTCAGGGCAGTTAGACTGTATTTTACATAAAAATCAAACTTACAGCTCATGCAAATGAGTTAACCAAGTGAATATAATGTATTCAGTGACACGAATTTATTGCAAGCTGACTTTTTTGATGCATATCAAGTGATTACTATGGAAGGATTGATGAGGAAGTGATTGTCACACACTGCTGAGGCCATACCTCAAATCCTGTGTCCAGTTTTGGGTCCCTCACTCCAAGCAGGACTCAGAGGGGCTGGAGCGTGTCCAGGGAAGGGAACGGAGCTGGGGAAGGGGCTGAAGCCCCAGGAGCAGCTGAGGGAGCTGGGAAGGAGCTCAGCCTGGAGAAAGGAGGCTCAGGGAGGACCTTGTGGCTCTGCACACTCCCTGACAGGAGGGGACAGCCAGGGAGGGTCGGGCTCTGCTCCCAGGGAACAGGGACAGGAGCAGAGGGAACGGCCTCAGGCTGGGCCAGGGGAGAATCAGGTTGGACGTCAGGAGGAATTTCTCCTTGGAAAGGGTGCTTAGGCCTTGAAAGTGCCCAGGGAGGTTTGGGGTGCCCATCCCTGGAGGTGTCCAAGGAAAGCCCGGTGCTCTGGGCTGGGCACAAGGTGGTGACGAGTCAAAGGCCTGGGGTGTTTCAACAGCTATTCCTACTCAGAGGAATGCCAGTTCCCAATTCCAAAGGGATGGTCTTTGTTGATTTTTCTGCATTGTCTGTTCCTATAAACTGGGCATTTTCTTTCCCCCATCAGTAAAAGGCAGCTGGTGCTGGTCTGGTTTGGATCTAGCACAGAAGTGGGATCTTTGTCTTGTGCTGAAGGGGCAGCGGGTAGAACCTCGAGTAACAAGACAGGCTTGAAATTGTGTAGGAACTGCTGCTCCAGCTGGATCCCTGCAAATCCATGGGGCCCGATGGGATTCATCCAAGAATCCTCGAAGAGCTGCTGATGTCATCAAAAAACCTCTCTCAATTTTTTGAGCAGTCTTGGGAATCTGGAGGGGTTCCAACTGACTGGAAGTTGTTCCAGTTCTCAAGAAGGCAGGAAGGAGAGCCCTGGAAAGTACAGGCCTGTCAAATTCACTTCAGTGCCTGGGAAAGTTATGGAGAAGGTGATGCTGGGAGCTATTGAAAAACACTTGGAGGACAGCACAGTCATGGGTCACAGCCAGCACGGCTTTGCGAGGGGCAAGTCCTGCTCATCAAAGGTGATTTCCTTTCCTGACAGGGTAACCCACTGCGGGGCCAACCTTGGGGAGTTCCTTTTGTTTAGCCAGCTCCATGGAAAAGTGACATCCTCAGAGGCACTCAGCGCTGCTGTGCCAGGACAGCACAGGTGACCCCTTTGGTCAGCAGAAACCCTTGATCAGATTGCTGCTCAGCCAGGCACCCCAAGTGACCAGGGAACTTCCAATGACCAAAACTCGCAGCACTTTTCATCTTTCTATGGGTGACCCTGGAATCTCTAGAGACAGAAGAAAAGCTACACTTGGTGAGTGTGGTTTTGTTTAATGCCCCTCTCCTTGGAGCCTTCCTGCACCAGAGATTTTTTTTTCAGTCATTAACAGAGCATTAGAAGCTGATTTTTAAGCAGGAGTCAACGGGGGTGATATGAAATAGTTATAACAACATAAACGACCTCTGCTGTTATTTTACTAAGAGAATTAAAGTAAGTAAGAAGCGCTGTAAGTGCAGAAACACCTGATTTTGAAATCTTTGGAGTAGTTAGTGTTTTTTTCCATCAATACCATGATGTCTGTATGAACCTGGAAAATTCCCCCCCGGGGTGTAGGAAAACGCAGCAAAAAAATACACGTGTACCACTTGGAACAACATCGTTTTGATTGCAGCAATAGCGAGGAGGGGAAAGGCTGTGCAGAGAATTCCCTGAGCGCAGGAATTCCCTGGAGCACATACCCGCGCCGGGGTCGGGCCGGGGCGGGGATCGGGATCGGGAACGGGATCGGGATCGGGATCGGGCTGCGTCTGAAGGTCCGGCTGCGGACGCCCGAACCCGCAATGCGGGAGGCGGCGGATCGCGGTCTCGGCTGTCCCGGGTTTCCCGGCTGCTCCGGGCTCTGCGTTGGCACCGCCGGGCACGATCAGGAAGAGGATCAGGAGGATCAGGATCGGCTCGGCGGGTCCGGGTGTTCCAGCGGGGCCGCTCCCGGCGCTGTGGCTGCAGCAGCGCCTGTTGCTTCTCGCCGCTGCATCCCGCCGGGAGCAGGGCTTTCAAACAGCCGCTGTGAGGTAAATGTTTATTCTCGCGGCGAGCAAAGCTCCCAAACTCGAGTTCCACTGGCAGCTCGGTAAATCAAGCGCTTTGTTGACGTCGGGCAGGGCTCAGCAAGCGCTGGCAGTAATGACACCCAGCTGCAGCCGAGCTCTGGAAGGTGGGAGCCCCTCCTTCCTGCCCTCCCCAGGCTTTGACAATTACCTATAAAAAGCGCTCTGTAGGGTGTCCCGGTGTTGAGGGTGAGCTTGTTTAAGGGGTGTTCGGGAAGATGGAGCTGGAAGATGAAGCTGGCTGTTGGAGCAGTACGGGATACGGGAGGTAAGGGTATGAGGGGATGCCAAGTGATTCCCCAGCCCCATCGGCTAGCGCTCACGGTGTCGCGCTGCTGTGATAAAAAGATCTCCTCCTATCATTTGCAGGAAGGATAAGGAGCCACCCTCTCTCTTGTGTCGTCCTTTGCGTGGGGCAGAAGAGGCTGCTGAGTGTCAATCTGGCAGGTCAGCAGCTGCGGGTCTGGCTGTGCACGGGTGCAGTGCCACGAGTGCTTTTGAAGGTTTGTGTGTACCAAACTTTGTATTTCCACGGCCAGAAAGGTCGTTTGCAATTCCAGATGTTTAATTTTAAGGTTGTGGGTGGAGGGGAATCGCTGAGGGGTACTTTTCTGGGGTTGTGTTGTTGTTTTTGTTAAAAAAGGAGTTTTTGAGTAAGTGCGTGAAGAACTTCATTCTGAAACTTGTATGGCAATGTGGAAAGAGCAGGTAGGAGAGCAAAGAAAGCAGAATTCCAGCATTCTGTGTTTATTGATTCATTTTGCCTGTGTTCCTCGTTTTTACTTGCATCTGCTGTATGAACTTGTTTAAAACCCATGAATCTTTATGCTTCTCTCCATCTTTCTAATGGAGAAATACATGGGGTGGAATTTATTTTGGTTTCTTCTTCCTGTCTGTGAAAGAAAAATATTCATACAAATAACATGAAAAAATCTACAGCTGAATGCTCCTTTCTGTTTTTCCCATTCCATGAATATTTAAATTGCCAGTTCATTGAAGGGGTAGCCACCAGAGCTGCTGATGAAACAGCTTTGAATCCTGTCTGATTTTCTAGAGTGAAAAGTGCTTGCTAAGCAAAAAGAGAATATTGGCATAGGGCTTTCTGAAAGCAAGAGTGAGAAATGGCCCAATAACCAGGGAATCAATGCTACTGAAGAAGTCAGTGTCATGTATCAGTTGGTGTGTGCATCTCTCAGAATGTAATAAGCCCCTCTGGCTGAATGAAAAGATGTCATTGGTTCTATGATCCAAATGTTCCTTACACAGTTTGGAAACCTGCTATTTTTAGTTTAGTAGTTTAATATTAATCTGCATTAGGAGATAAAGAAACAAGCTGGCCTGGGTAGCTGAGAGCATAGAAATCCATAAGCAAATATCATCTAGTGGTTGGAGAACACAAGTCCTGCAAAGCAGTCAGTTGATCCTCCCCTCAAAGGAAGCAATTCAGGAAGCCAAGGTTGGTTTACAGGGTGAGGTTGTCTCGTGTGGCAGCCTTGGGAGCACCGGATATTGGAGGAATTTTATCTTGGACATGGTCTTAGCCAGAAATTAAGGTGAGCTCTTGCACTTGAAGTATTGAAATGAACTCATGAGCAGCAGAAGCCAACAGGCTCAAATGGAATATTCTGAGTCTGAAAAGAGGCTAAGGGAATATGAAATCCTCCAGTTGTGAAAATAACTGTTGCTTTACCAACATAAATTTTAAAAATCCTACTACAGAACATGCCAAACTTCTAGGGGGAGGGCTTTTCATTATTTAAAACAGTCAAAAAACACCCCCACATAGATTGTTATGGTAGAATTCAAGCCACACAGTTTTTTCCCAAAGGCATGACAGACTACTTTGGGTCATTGAAAGAAAACCTGGTTAATATTATTCAAATTTTCCCAAAAGCCGTGAGTAAAATTAAGCATTCACTAAATGAGAAACCCGGTATTGTTTTTGTTCAAAAACTGGTTGACATGGGGAATAATAATAACATTAAATGATCAATTAGCAGTTTGGTTAAAAGCTACTTCAGGTGCAGAAATGATTTGTGTCCTAGGACCTACAGCGTTGGTGTATTGATGAGATGTGTACATGTAAAGTGAAACACTGCCTTCAAACAGTTTGCAGTGCCCGGATCATGGTAAATGAATGGCCACAGCAGGCAAATTAATTCTGATTAATGCCAGGCAGTGGCATTCAGGGAGAAAATCTGACTTCCTTACACATTTGTACATCACATTGGATACATCTGCTCGGAGAGAAAAAGCTTAGCAGATCATTTTCAAAGACCCTGTGAAGATTTCTGCTCCTTTTTTTACTAACATGTAAACTGTGCTAAACACAGGAATAAAAAGAATATAGTGGGGAGATGATTAGAATCGCCTTGTGTAGATCAACTATGTGGTCTTCTAGTGAATACGCAATTCTGTGTGGAGCCAGTACAATGGGAATGATCAGAAATCTAAAAAAATCTCCCATTAAATCAAATAGAAGGGAAATTGTGATTGTTTATGCCAGAGAGAACATGAATGTGTACAATCTATCATGTACATGAGGCAATGAATTGTAAATAAAAACTTTAAAAAGTAGAGCAAATAGAAGTTTTCTACCTGACTGGTTCTTAAAGACACAAAGGCATGTGAAATGAAATCGAGGTCTGAAATTCAGGACTGAGAAAAGAGAGCTTATTTTAGTGTGGATCTCCTTGAAATACTCAGGGTACTAAGACAAGAAGTTTTGGAGATATTAGAGTCTGTATTATTTAAAATTCTTGCATAAGTGAGTTATGGGGTTTTATGCCTATTGTTGAGAAAAATATTGGTGTTAGATGAGTGGCAGGAGAGAGACGGTGCAATTTAGAGAGCTTTTTGTAATTTATAATGCTAGAAAAGTTTCATTTGCTGTTTTTATTGCTAACTTTTGTGTTGGTGTTGTTTCTCACGGGAGAGTTCTAAACTTGCTTATGGTCATTTATATTTTTCTAGATCTGGTAACATGATCTGTTTTCATCCCAGTTTCCTTGGTCGAAGAGCTGCCTCAGTCATTCTTACATTGCTGAGCAGTGTGCTCTGTGTGCTCTTTCAATGGTGTGGCTGAGAAGTTAGTGACATCTCATGGTAACTGTGGGAAATGACAGGTGATTTGGGATAAGCTTTGGGGTTTGTAATTTGGACATTACAAATGTGATGTAGGTCAAAATTCTTTTTTGCTAGGCACGTACACACCTCTCGGATTTAATTCTCCGGATGTCATGGTTCGCCTAGACACCAATTCAATTATTCTAAGCCCGACACGAAGGGTCCCTCGGTCCCGCTGTCCCGCACGGTGGCGCCGCCGCCTCCCCTCGCTCCGGCCGCTCCCGGAGGCCCCGCCAGGGGGCGCGCGCGGCCCCGCCGGCTGCCCGCGGCCGGAAGCGGCGCGCGCGGGGCGGCGGCGGGACATGGAGCCCCGGGAGGAGCCCCGGGAGGAGGAGATGCCCGAGCTGTCCGACGGCGAGGGCGCCTGGCATGACGAGGAGGAGGAGGAGGAGGAAGGCGCTGCCGAGGCCCAGCAGACCCGCTGTCTCTTCTGCGACAGGTAGGGCGGCGCGGGGCCCCGCCAGGAGCGCGCTGCGCTGCGCTGCGAGCGCCCGAGCTCGGCCCGCGGTGAATTCCCACGTTGTAGCCTCTTGCTGATCGCGCACACGGTCTGTGTGGAGCCAAAGGTGGTCGGTGTCAGCCTGAAGGAGAGAGTAGCGCGGTAATCCTCGTGCTGAAGCAGCGTGGGGGCTCCTCTCGGTTTTTTTCCTCTTTTCTCCATCGCCGGTATCGCTAGGTGAGTTTTTATTGCGATCGAGCTGCCCCACCCACCTCGTGTCGGTGTGGTTTTTAGATATCGGGTTTAACGCTGGCTTTGCTCTCAGGGATTGTTTGGAAGTTAACAGGGTTTGTGGTTTGGTCAAACAAAATTTTTGCGTTCACGGGCTTTTGTTTCAAAATGTTTGACAAATAAGGTAAAAGCTTCTTTGTGAGGCATGTTAGCCAGTGCCTGGTCATCGTTTCTCAAAGGCAGGAAATGTGTTCTGAATTGCCTGGTAAGTAAGAACAGAGCACATAGCACTTGTAAGTTAGAACTTCATGTGTTAATATTGCATATTTAACAGCTTGTTTTTTACAGGTTGTTTAGTTCTGCTGAAGCTGTGTTCACCCACTGCAAAACAGAGCATCAGTTTGATGTTAGTGATGTGATCCAGAAACATGGTAAGTTTTTTTCATGATTTGTCATTTCCTTTTGTGTATGAGTATCTCATTTAATATAAATTGCAAATACCAACTTGTTATGGCTGATCTTATTCGCATTAGGAGCTTCCAAGACTGAATAAGACGAGCTATTGTAGAAAAATGCTTATACATTTTCTTTATGCTGGCTGTTTCCTGCATGCTTTTTCTACTGCTAAAGCTCTCAACGAGTCACAAAAGTGAGATTCAGCTGTGCTGGCTTGTGCTGATTCCTCACTACCTGCTTGATTGACCTGAGCCTCACACTACATGATTGATTTGATGTGATCTGCTGGGAGCTCTTGCCTGACCGTGGTGCTGTTGTTGGGCTCAGTGTTTGGAAGAGCCCTATGGCCTGTGTCCTTCAAGTGATCACAGGAAGGCTACCCTCCTGTGTCTGTTCAATTCTTTTTTGTCAAGTTTAAGGTTGGCTGTCATTATATATTATATACTGTAAGATCTCGTCTGGTCTGTTTCCTGTCTAAAATCCAAGAAAATGTATCTTGGGTCTATCTTTGCTGTTCCTGGGGAGGGAACACAGTTCAACTACTAAAAAATGCCAAGGTGGCAATTGTAAATCAGTATTGGTAGGTGTTCTTGATGAGTAGCATCAGTTCTCATTCTTTTAAGCAGAAAGCTAAGAACATGAACAGGGGAGCACAACAGCCTAAAATGTCAGCAGGGTAGCTGGTAGGAGATAAGAGTGGCTCTCCTGATGTACTTGCTTGCCAAATGAATGAAATCCCTGTTCATAGTTCCCATTTGGATGTGTTCCATTCTTAATTTGTGGCAAATGTATTTGCCCTGAGGGTGAGGATTTCCTGGGTTAGTCCTAAGGAAGAAGAACATAGATGGCAAATTTAAGATAGGAGGACTGCTCTAGATGGTGATATACACCCAAGGGGAGGTTTGAAACAATTACCAATTGAACAGGTAATTAGTATTCCCTAATAACTGTAAAACGTGTGGTCTTTTCTGTAATACAAATGCTCTCTCCCTTTTTTTTTTTTCCTCTCAGGACTCGATTTTTATGGATACATTAAACTAATAAACTTTGTCAGATTAAAGGTAGGTGTGCCACCTACTGCTTCTGTGTTGTGACTCTGGAGAACAGTGCTATGCTTTCAGTTTGCCCATTTCTAATAAGTGCCTGAGATTTTGTATTATAGTTTTACAAGAAGAAATCACGGGAGTTGAAGTAGCTGTTGATTAGTTTTTCTAGATATGAGGCTGCTTTAATTTTAAATATATTTAATTAATGTGAAGGTTTGTTTCAGAAGGGGATGTTAGGTTTGCACAAAGCTTCCATGCTGTTTAGCATCATCTTATTTTATTAGGTTTGAGTCTTTGACTCTATCTCACTTCAGAAATGGGCTGACTTCTCAAGAACTGAAGTTTCTCAGTCCTTTCATGTGTGTTGGTGTAAAAGCCTTTCCTGAGGGTGTGAGCTGGCCAGACCCTTACTTAGTAAGGACAATACCTCATCCCTTAAGTTACAGAACTTAAACTCTGCTTAAATGGTACCTGAGTCAGGAAAGCTAATGGGAACCTACAGTTTTGCGATAGACATTCATATATTTTGTGTGTCTTGTAACTTTGTTCCTTCATTATTCCCTAAAAGGTTAGGTTAATACTCAATACCATCTTATCTTAAGTACTTTTTAATTCAGTCTTCAAATCTTAAATCCTAAGTAGTTACTTAATGTGTAACTACATATGTAAACACAGAAAGGCAAAACCAGAAGTCCAAAACTGGCTTCTCTTTTCCTAACCAAGAATTAACTGGATGCAAACAGGAGGCAATACAGTGTTTCTGACTTTGTCCTACTACACCTGACAGGATTAGTATCTTGGATTTATTGATGGCCAAACACCTGAGTGAACTTGGTTCCTGAGAGCAGTGCAATCCTGCAAGTGTCCTTCAATATCTGTCAGTGTGCTGTGCATTACTGCTTGTACTGAATTCTTTGATCCTGGAGCTGCCTGGATCAAAGAATTCAGAATTTCCCAGCCTTTGCTACAAAGCTCCTTCAATAATACCTTGCAGATTTACTGTGTGAAAGAACACTTCTTGGCCTTGTTTTCTTGAAACTGCCTGAAATTGAAGGGCTGGTGTTTTCAAGTAAACTTAATTTTTTTCTGTCTAGAAACCAACTGGAGAATATTTGAGTTCTCTCAGCAGTCCACTCCCTTGGGAAGGAGAGGAATATTTGAAACCAGAGCTGGAAGATGACCTCCTGCTTCAGTTTGGTAAATAACTCTTCAGTGTGACTCCTGCTCTGTGGGGTAAATGTGGTACTGTCAGTTCATGACATGTGAGGCATTGTCACTGTTACTTAGTTGATTTATGTATCTGAGAAAGTCACACAATAATTATATCTAATTTAACTATATCTAAGCCAAATGTCCCTTCTAGAAATAATGAAACGCTGGTATTTAAGAGTCTGAATTCTGCATTTATTTGCTTTGACTTGGGGCTTGCTTCTAGCATATTTGCTTTTTCTGCCTGCTCTTGTGTTCTGTAGTTAGCCCTGTCAAATTCAGTGCCTTTTGTAAAACAAGCAGCTTGTACAAAGCATCCAAGGACAGAACTAGCATGAAATGTTTATGATCTGCTGTGAAGCCGTACATGATTGGTAGATATCTTTTTCCTCCCTGTTTCCTCAGACATAGAAGATCTTTGTGAACCTGTGCAAGCTTTGCCTTCTAATGGTTTAAGTGATACCATGGTGCTCCTTGAACAATTAAAACATGCAGAACACCGAGCCAGAGCTGCAGAGGCAGCCTTGGCCAGAGCACAAGATGATCTTCAGAAAATGAAGTAAGTGTGTGAATAAAGCTTGGGGTTTTTATTTGATGTGTTTTAGATGAGGTGTTTGTGTTCAAAGACCAACAGAAATTGAAAGAAGTAGTAGAATGTAACTGTGGGATAAACCTTGGTGGGGACTGTAGGTTTGATTTGTCTGTTGTAGATGGTGAGTAAAAACTGCACAAAAACCTGCACAGACTGAAAGAACAAAGTGTGCATAGGAAAGCTAAGCAAGCACATCACTCAGAAGCAGATATTTTCCTTCAGACTTCTCTTTGTTTTTGAGACACCTGTCTGTTAGTCCTTTAGACAGGAATTTAAACACTGAGGAGGCACACACTGGAGAAGAGAGAGAGACAAATTAAATACAGGACTCCAGGTAGGTTCAGAGTGGGCTTCAAAGAGCAGTTGTTAGTAGAGTTCAGTTACAGTTTGGAGAAACTATCATGAAATTAATAAATCAACTTTTTTCAGCTATTTGTGTTTTCAGTATCAGATGGGGGTAGTAAGAATATTCAGTGCCTCACAGTGAGGACATCCCCGTAGCTGCTTCTAAATCTGAAGTCTGCAAAATATGGATTGATGATACTCACGGATAACACAGAAATAGAAACTTCATTTAAGTCCTCTACAAACATGTCATTTCAAGATCACACTGACTGGGCATGGAGGAACTGAAATTAAATTTAGGAGACGTGGAAAAATAATTGTGTTCTTTTGTGTGAGAATTAATCAGCAAAAGCCCTTGTGTTGTAAAATGCATTTGGGGGTTTGTTGTACCTTTGGATTGTACACACTTGGTGCTACAGGTAACTAAGTTCACCAAAATCAATCCATGTATTAAAATCCTCTCAGCTGTGAACAGTTATTTATGTCAAAAATTATCAGTTTTGTCCACAAGTGAGTTTGAATTTTGTAAATTGTACTTTACAGCCCCAGTACTTTTCTGGTATCTCTGTATACATTATGCATTAATTGATCATAAACAGTAAGAATGAAAGAAATTTGTCGTTGTGCTTCAAAACTTGGGGGTATTTTTTGTGTGTCCTTTTGCCTTCTTCCTGTTCCATTCATTTTAATTTAAAACAAGAAAAAAACCCTCCTCAGGTCATCAATTTCTTTTGAGCTCTCTAAACTTCAGTGAGGCTTATAGATTTTTTTTTTGAAGTTAGTATATCAAGTTATCTGCTCTTGTAAGAGGGAATCTTCAATTTTTCTTTTTCAATGCAGCCTCTTCAAATGAGCAGGGGTCAGCTGACAGCAAAAATAGCCAGATGTAGATCTGATGAGGCAGCACAGTTTTAAATTATGGACAGATGAGCCAGTGGCATGGTAGTAGTCTAAATGCTGTAATTCAGTGGTTTGTGCTGGAGGTTATTCCACAGAATATCATCTGCTCCCTTTCAGGCAAACCTCTCTGAAATAAAGGTAGTAACATTTCTATAAATCAGATTGCCTCTAGCCTTAGATGTAACTTAGAGATTTAAGAGCACAGCTTGTCTATGCTGAGTTTTTTAATCTGTCACTTCTTTAGAGGTGATGGTTTTGTTTTTACTTAGCTTTTTTCTTGATTAAAAAGACAGCAGGGCAGCTCTGTCCTTGGAGTTTCTTTGGTGCTTGTGTTGCATGCATACATTAGAGGAACTATTGGCTTAAATAATTTTAAATTAAATCATTTAAGTCTCACACAGTGCTAATTATACTTATTGTATATCATAGAGTCCATTTTGTGAAAGTTTAAAATTGTATCATGTAGATATTTGTATAAAACTAAAGAAAATGCAAAGTGCTATGGTAAAGAACAATATTAAAGATAAGATCCAGACTGTTTCTGTGTAAGCAGAAATATAGGAAACTTCTGAAACTGACAAAATTTCAATACAAAAATCCCTTACCATAGTCTCTTCCCCATCCAAGCTAGCTGAGCAGGGAAGTGTTTGAAATGTCAGGAGTGAAACATGTATTTGGTTTTGTTGTTCTATAAGGATTGTATTGGTAATTAGATTGTTACCTACAGTTTCTGTATGTGAAGTTCTCATTTAAGGAAGTCTGATCACTGTTAGAGGTGAGTGTCAGTGGCTTTGGAGCGGTCTGGGATGCAGCTTTTGTTGCTGTTGGGCTGTAGACCTTGGAGGAATGTTGTCTGGCTGAAGTGTTTGCTTTTTCACTTCATTGTGGGTGTAGTATGATCTGCTTGTTAACATCTAGTATTGGTTTCATTATAATTGATTTGTGTGTTTTGTCATCAAACCTGCTTTGAGGCATGAGGATGTGGAATCACTGAATGGTCGAGGTGGAAGGGAACTTAAAACTCATCCAGTTCCAACCCCCTGCCATGGGCAGGAACACTTTGGACTTCCCACTGTCCCAGGCTGCTGATACCCATATCCAGGCTGGCCTGGGACACTTCCAGGGATGGGGCAGCCACGGCTTCTCTGGTCAACCTGTGCCTCACTGCCCTCACAGTAAAAAATTCCTTCCTAATACCCAGTGTAAACCTACTGTCTTCCAGTTTAAAAGCCATTTGTCCTGTCATCCCATGTCCTTGTCCAAAGACCCTCTCCGTATTTCTTGTAGCCCTTTTAGGTATTAAAGCACCAGTGGGGTCACCCTGGAGGTTTCTTTTCTCCAAGCTGAACAATTCCAACTCTCTCAGCCTTTCTTAATGTATTGTAGGAATGCAAGACCAGGGAGGAGGGAAAATAAGCAGCATGAAATTAAAGTAACAAATTGAATTTTAAACCTGTTTTATTTCCACCCAAATGCCTCAGTTTTAAAATGTTTTTCTCCCTTCTAGTAGTCACCCAGTGTTGTGTGGGTGCAGTTCTGCTGTTTGTGTTGAGTCTGTATCTGCATTACACAGCCTGAAACACCTTGACCTGCAGTGCTGGCTTTTATACCAGCAAGTGCAAACTAGATAATCCTGCCTTAAAAATAGAAACTACCCCCGATATTTCACTGCTGCTATAGCTGCCTGCTGTAAGCAGAAAGCAGGGCTTGCAGGAGGGTGCTGGAGGGAGTGCAGCAGCCCCGAGGAGCCTGCAGAGGGAGGATGTGCACACCTAAAGCTGCTGCCATTGTTGCCCAGCCCAGGGCAGCCTGGATCCCTTCCCTTTCTCCCCCCCTGCCCCTGCCCAGCCTCCTTTCCACGGTCCCATAAACACACGTCTCAAGGGTCTGTTTCAACTTGCTCCCAGGCAATTTGCTCAGGATTTGGTGATGAGCACAGATGTCAGGAGCAGCCCGTCGTGCAGTGCCATTGCAGACCTTCAGGAGGACGAGGATGGCATTTACTTCAGCTCCTACGGGCATTATGGGATACACGAGGAGATGCTAAAGGTTAGAAAGTCATCGCCACTGCCTCTTAGTGGGACTGGAGAGGAGAGGTGGAATGAAGTGGGCTGTGTGCCTGTGAATATGCTGCAGAGCAGCTGCATTTTTAACCCTTTCTGTCCATTGGTGGTAGTTGGGCTGAGAGATCACTTGCCAGTTTTATTTCCTTTGTAGAAACTCTGTTTGTGGGAAGCATTAGCAGCATAGTCATTTATAGTTATGCTTGATATCACAGTACCTGTACCACAGCCCCACCTTGCCAAAAGCAGCTTTTTCCTGCTTGTTTAAAATGTGAAGGATAAAACATAGTACAGAATATTTTTCTTTAGTTTTACATTTTCTTCAAAATCAAAATTTGTTAGGCAAGACCTTTTCTCAAATATTGTGGTTTTCTCTTGCACTGGGTAAACAGAAATTGTTACTTGTGCACGGTTCAGTGCATTGATAACAAGACATTGAACAGCTGGAGCAGTATGCTCCTTTCATATGCTAAAGATAAAAAAATATTCATGCTTAAAACTTCTCAAAGGCAAACCTCTGTATGCCCTTTTAACTTTAAAATAGGAAAAAACAAGTGCAAAGCCCAACAGCTTAAAATCAACTTGTAAATTAAAATGTCTTAATGCTTCCTTTCAGAGAAATGTCATAGTTGTGAGAGTTATAAGCAGTTTTATCATTTTAAGGCATAAATAAAATTCCTGTGTAAAGTCGAGGTGGAATACAGGGTTGTGAGGTGACTTTGCCTGCAGCTGGTATATAAAGCTTTCAGCTTTGTAAATCATTAGTGGCCTCAGTCTAGAAATACACATGAATCTATGTTAAGAGTAGTATGACTGTGAGGTTGTTATTAAGGAGAGGAGATTTTACAGAAGCACAGAAATGGCTGCAGAAGTAGAAGAATGTTCCTGAAATGTATAGTCTGTAGGAATAGAACTGAAATGTAACCTGAAAATGAATAAAAATGATAGCTTTTTGGTTTTGCAGCTGTATAAAGCTGTCATTTGAGATATGTCAGCTATAGGATGAGGAAGTCTTTCTGTTGGCTAATGAAGTTCATGATAAATCTGCATCTCTGCACAAGGAGATTGGTACAAATTGTATTTTACTGATTTAAGGGTATGTTTCAGAATGCTTTTAAGAGACTTCTGACTTTCCAAAGCATAGGAAAAACTATTGTTTTTATTTTGTGCACATAGAAATTTTTTCTTTATGCTAGGCATTCACTTTTTTTTTCTATGTTTACATAAATATAAGGTTACTTCATGAACTTTTTAAGAAAGCTGTTTTGCTGTCTGAATTTTAAGCCCATTTCTGAAACTGTTTGATCTTGAAACCTTTTTTTTTTTTCCTTAATGCCTGGTAATGGTAAGACAGTTTCAGTTTGGTTCTTTTTTCTGCAAATACTTCAGAGGTGGAGCAGGAATATTGTTACTTCACACTTGCCAAGTGACTGGTGTTTCCCTTGCTCTACCTTTTTGCTTGAGAATTTCTTGGCTATCATCTTAATAAATTTTTGTACTGTTTTGCTTAAGCCAAGAAAGCATTACATGGCAGTGTCAAGTGGGAGAAGGGGATTGGTGATTAGCAAACTGAAATGTGTGGCTGTGGCTACAACTGCATCGAGCTGGGGCAGTGCTGAAGCAATGTGAGGGGCAGGATGCAAGGCTGAAAGCTTTCCAGCTGCCTGCTTTCTCAATTGATTATTTTGGTCCTTTTTTTTGGTCCTTCCAGTAAATCCTATTATATACTGCAGTAGAGGTGAGGTACTAAAATAGTTGCTCTGAATATAACATCCTAGCAAACCAATATGGTTTTAAAGGGTCATGGTTTCTGTTATTAGTGTTAATTATGCAGGATTTCAAAGCAGAATTTTCTGAAATAAACCTCAGCTGATTCTTTGGGTTGTGTGTGATAGTAAAGCTGGATTCTAGGATTCTCAAGCCTGAAAATAGTTTTTTGTCTCCAAAATCTTTATTATCATAAAAATGTTCTCAGTTACTGTTTTTGATCTTGTTCTTTTATTAAAATAGACTTTGTTCTTTCTCACTGTAGCAAATTTGTTTCTCTGTTTCTAGAAAGTCTTAACTTGCTGTAGCAGAAAAATCCCCTAATTTACTAAAAGTACTGGGATTTTATGTTTCAACATTATTTGCACTAGACAAAAAATTGGTGATTTTTTTTTTTTACTTGTCTGTAACACTTGAACTGCAACAGCAACTCCAAATCCTATACTTGGCTGTCAATTTGTGGACCTGCTGATGCATGTTAAGAGAATCAATGTTTTAACAGATTACCTTGCTGGTAAACTGAGCTATGCTGCAGACTTTTATATACTCAGATACTACATATGTTTTGTTTTAGGCTTGAAAATATTCCAGCTTCTCTGGCCCTGTTGTATTTCAGTCAAACTTATTTACTGTATTGGACTTCCATCAAGTGGGCTGTATGTCTTGAACCACTAGCTTGTCATCAGGATTGCTAATTTGCAGCTTGTTCAGAAATGAAACCAAGTTAATTTGATCCATAACTTTTTTTCACAGAAATCTGTGTCACAGGGACGTCAGAGAACACAATGATGCAAAATATTTTACGAGCTTGTGATTCAAATTTTCACCTTTGTATAGGAGGTTTCTATTCAGGTTGATGTAATATTGTCGCTGTATTGCTGCTGTTCCTGGCTAGTGAGGAACAGGTTTAAGAACTTTGAAACATCCAAAAGAAAAGGCAGAATCAGGAAACCACAAAATAGTGTCTTATTTTTCCTTCAGCTGAGGCAACTGGCTCATTTGCTGCTGTAAATTCTGCAATGTTATCATACAGAAGTGTCCTGATTTCAGGGCCCATGTAAGTACAGGGTGTGCAAAGCATCCTTAGGCCAAGTTGAAAAGCAAGTTGTTCAGCATTTTGAATTTTATGCTGTACCTAAGTGGAAAAAGTGAACCCTCTTTATTCTTTGATAGGATAAAGTCCGTACGGAGAGCTATCGTGACTTCATCTATCAAAACCCACATATCTTCAAGGACAAGGTGGGTACAACCACTCAGAAGATACAGTCATTTCCGTGGTTTATTTTCTCTCAAACAGTAGAAAACCTGCAGGTTAGCTGCTCTGCAGCTCTGGGAGTGGAGAGTCACAGTGCCAGGATTTGATTTAATGTGCTCTGCCTTTATTAGGTGGTGGAGAGCAGTTGAGCTGCTGGAGGGTGCAGCGTGCTGATAAGAGCAGCAGTGATCTCTATTGTCATTGTGCTGTGTGCCATGGCAGGGGGCTCATTAATTATCTTGGCGGGGTGAAGTTGAGCCTCTCTTGTCGAGGATATTAGGTGAAATCTCTCTGAGGGCTCTTTACCAGGATTAAGTGAATTTCTATGTATGCCTGATACAGTGAAAATGTCCTGGAAGCCCTGTGTAATTAGAGTTGGGAAAGAACTCATGTGGAACTGATTTTTTTTTTATGAATTAGTGCTGTTTTGGGTCTCCTGACTGGGTGGTTGTTATTAAAGGGCTTGGAACTGTGAGCTGGTGCTTCATTTGCAGTGAGGAGGGATTTCACTGATAGGATCTTACAGTGCTTATGGCCCCTGTACAGTAATAATCCTCTTCCTGTCTTTTGTATTTCTGCTGGCTGTTCCTGAAGAGTTTGGTGTGTTTTAAGCTTACAGAACCATAGGATGGTTTGGGTTGGAAGGGGCCTGCAGGATAACCCAGTTCCAACCCTTCTGCCATGGGAGGGACACCTTCCACTAGACCAGGTTGCTCAGAGCCCCATCCAGCCTGGCCTTGAATTTTTTTTTTCAGGGATGGGGCATTCACACCTTCTCTAGGCAACCTGTGCTGGAGCCTCAGCACCCTCACAGGGAAGAATTTTTTCCTGGTATCCTATCTAAGCCTATTCCATTTCATTTAAATCCATTCCCTCTTGTTCTGTCATTTCAGGCCCTTGTAATTCCTCTCTTCATCTTTCTTTTAGGCTCTTTTCAGGTACTGGAAGGTAACAATTAGGTCACCTAAAGCCTTCTCTTTTCCAGGCTGAATAATCTCAGCCTTTCTTTGTGAGAGAGATACAGTTCTGTCCTGGCAGAAAGTATTTCAGTGTTTGATAGTGCCTGTTCTTTGTATGTTTACCTCAGTTTTCAATTGGCAACTACAGCAGAAAAAAACCCAGGAAATAGTTTTCTTCCCTTTTTTACCTCAATTCATGTCACAAGCCTGTTTCTACTAAACATTTCTGAACTCTTTGATTATAGTGAGAGAACAAGCAGAAGTGTTGTAGAATTACGCCACCAGCTACTTTTAAATGATGCAGGTGACTGCGTAGGTGGGCAGCTCATCTAACAAAGCAGGAAGATCAATAAAAAAAGAAAACTTTCCAAGAGAAATTTAGTTTCACAGATGCCCCTAGAATTGATACCTGCAGGTTTTCACAGGGCGAGACTGATCTGAAGTTACACAAAATGTGGGGCCTTGTGGAACAGTAGTTTTGCATGATTGATAGTGTTTCTCCTGTGCTGTATGGACACGCTGGGAACATTCCAAACAAAATGTGGAGTAACTCTTTGAGTCAATGTTGCTTCAGCCCCAGGAGTGGATACACATGCTCAGGAAACAGCTTAGCCAGTGCGTGTGCTTACTCTGTTGTAAAGGAATTCAGCTTCTCTGAAGGAAAAACTCAAGCATCACAACATCTACCAACTGATTTCTGAACATGGTTTTTACAGCAGGTTTTTGATTCACGGTGTATCCAAACCCATCATGGTGTGTTGAGGTTGAGCTGAAAGACGGAATCTCGATTGCTTTGAGTTCCCAATGTCCCCCATCCCTGTGACCAGTGCCCTGCTTAACTTGTGTGCCTGGCCAAGTGATGTAGCTTTATCTTGGTACACTGTTATGGAGAATAAATGGAGTTTTCTGCAGAAATCTGCCTTTGAAGTGACATCTGTTACAGACTTCTGCTGAAGGAGCTGTGTAGGATACTTTGCTTAACTTAAAATATTGTATAATGCTCTCAGAACCGTTCTAATGAGTGAAAATTCCAAAGGCTGTTTTCCCTTAAATTTTAATTACAGTTTTTAAAAAATGAGAACAAGTCTGATACTGTATTTCCTAGAACTCCCTTATGGTATTCCTCCCTAGGAAATACATACTGATGCTTTTTGGTTTTTTCTGGATGGACAATTCTGAGGTAGTTTGGGAGGAGCTTGTTCAAAGAGCTGAATTTTTACTCACTTTTGATGCAACTCTGCATCCTAACCTTTAGGATACTGAAGAGGTGTGATTGCATGGTGATAGATGATAGAGTATCTAGCTTTATTATGCATTTTTTATTCAGAACCAGCCGATTTGTTTGTTCTGTCTCAGCTTTCAAAATAAATTATTAAAACTTGGATGAATCCTGCTTGCTGCCTTTCTTTTAAACCTGCCAGATGTATTTGAGATGAGAATGGGACAATTCAGATTACCTGGCAGGAGTCATGAAGGTGGCTGTACTCTGTAAAAGGAAGTGTGGTCCTTTTTACCATGAGAGTATTTTTGGGTGGAAAAATAATTCAATAAACACTGTTGCCATGCTTAGTTTTTATTGTAAGAGTGAAGTCTGAGGCAAGCATCAGTGCCATATTAAGGGAATAGAATGAGCTTTTAAACCACTGTCCTACTCAGAGTTCATTGATGAAATGAATTTAATTGGCCAAAGTCCCTGACCTCCTGTTTTTCTGAGTTTAAAGTAACTTTTTTTCTGTCCCTGAAAGTAGGGTATCAGTTTTGCTTAGGCTGCAGAGGAGGATGTGAAGCTGCAGTGTGTTGTGGTGTAGTAAAATTGCCAGTCCAGCTGCTGCAGCTCTTTGGTGAGAGGCCATATGTGATCTCTGCAAGAATGTGTGGGCTGTAGACCCTTGTCCTTAGGCTAATTGATGCTCACTCTGCTTGTCTTTCCCTTCCTCACACGTATTCCAGCTTGTATATTTTCTCTCCAGTGCCTCTTTTCTACCCCATCCCCTGCCTGAGGCTAGATGAGTTCCATCTGGGTTTTTAAGTGACCAGGGCAGCTGTCCAAAGTGGTGTCTGTTTTGATTTTTTTCCAATTTGTGGTGATTGCTCTCTTTCATGCAACTATACATCAAGATGATTCTTTCACAGTGGTTTATTTTTGGCTGTGACTTCCAGCTGTTATGGCTCAGTGATTTTGTTAACTACCATAGGTGAAATGTTAGAGTAGGTGATGTTGGAGGGGGTGAGATTTCAGCAGCTGGAAGAATATTGATTTTTATTTCCTGTTCCTGTCTGCAGCAGATTCAGTATAGGGATTTCTGTAGCCATAACAAGGTTACTTCTGAGTTGTGGAGTTGACTCATTTTGAAACATAGCTACAAAAGAGTTGCAGGTGGAACAAGCAGCTCTATCCACAACTTCCCTCTCCAGAAGCTGCTGGAAAAGGCCACCATCCCAATGTTTTTTAGTCTATTTCCAGGTTTTAAGTGGCTCTACTGAGACAGGTGGCAGTCAGTTCTTCAGTCACTGCTTCCCAGACCACCACAGCAGCAACCCCCTTACACTCCCATGGTTTTATTCATGCTGGCTTCAGGATCACTGCTCTGTATCCATCATCAGAATGTATGGAATTGTGTACAAGGAGGGCAGGCAGACCTGAGGAACAGAGCATTCCAGTGATTGCTTTGCTGCTCTTTGTCACGTGAAATGCAAGGTTTTGTTGTGCCAAAGCAAGAGTGATCAGTAGCTGATAAGCTGGGAAGTGTATCAGCAGCAGGGTGCATTATTGCCTTGAAGTATTTTGTAAAATGGGGTTATAGTTCTCAACTATGGGATTGATTAGTGAGGGATTCGATGCCTTCTTTGGAAAAAATATTTAATGTAATGAAAGTTGTGAGGGCAGGTTTTACCAGCACTCTGTGCTGTGAGGAGAAGAGAGCGAAATCAGTTCTTCTTTTCAATAAATTTTTGCTGTGACTGGTAATTCTGACACTGCCTTCTTGGTAAGTGTATTGTAAGTTGTACTTACTCTCATGTTTAGGTCTTATGCATGGGAAAGTAAGTTCTGTCTTTACAGTTCTGATTCTGTTCATGCTTAAATGCTGTACATGATGTGAGTGGCTCTACATAGTGTTTTGAAAACTTACTTTGATTTTCAGACTTAAGAATATTTTTGGTTTAGTGCTTAGAGTTTTTCAACACCATTAGTAAAGCTTAGCTCTGTTAGGTATGAGTCTAACAAGGCCATTGATGATCTGGCCAATGCAATAAAATACACCCTCAGAATTTCCAGAGATGCCTTTCAGCCCCAGTAATTCTGTGAGACCATCAAGCCTGGAACTCAGTTTAAAAATCTACTTTAAGACATTCATTAGGGTTTTAGCTGTTGAGAAGTTTCCAGCAGTTAGAAGAAACACACTGTTACAATAGCCTGAGAAAGGTTACTTGGTAAAATTGCTATGAAATTGGAACTGCTGGCAGCTCAACTCTTAGTCATAAAATCGGTACTCTTTTCTTAGTTGCTTCACATTTTTAAAATTTTCAGTCTTCCTATAGTAGCTGATATGTGATATACAAAAACCCAGGCATTTTTGTGGATTTTATTATGCTGAGTGTACTTTTTCCAGCTGTAGTGGTGAAATTCACTCTTTCATGAGAACTCTAGGGATTCCATCTTAACTGGATTTTTTTTTCACTATTTTGAGTATAAAGAGTGCTTGGCAGAAAATATTTTCAGGTGTTAAAAGTGTGCCAGTGACCATTTTAAAATTTAAGTCATCTTGAGCTGTGGCTGTGTTGAGGCACTGTGGACATACCTGGCAGAGGATTCCTAAATAAAGTGTCTGAATAGACTTTTAATTAAAAGCTGCAGCTGGAATATGTTCTAAGTTCAATTACTAATGAATCAGTGATTAAAATTGCTGAGGCCATATTTCCTTTTTCTCCTCTTTGTGTAACATTTCAGGTGTTTCCCACATAATTGCTTGCTGTTGTTTCCTGTGTGGCTGGGTTAATCTGCAGCTGGAATTAATGGGCTAATTAGTGAAAAAGGTGGTAGAGTGGGGAGTTAGAACTGCAGTCTGACCTGGATATCTCTGCATGTATCAGTAAGACTTTATATCTTCTCTTGGGATATGGTATCTGATTGGTGTAGAAAAATCATAGCAAGGAAAATCAGATCATTTTGCTTTCATTTACTCCTTCCAGGTGGTTTTGGATGTTGGCTGTGGAACTGGAATACTCTCCATGTTTGCTGCCAAAGCAGGTGCCAAGCAAGTGATTGGAGTTGACCAATCTGAAATCATCTATCAGGCCATGGATATCATTAGGTAGGAGAAGTTGTGATTGCTGGTTTTCTGTTTCTTTATAGGAATTTTAAATAATTTCTCTAATTTGTCTGTGTAGCAGAAAATAAAAAGCCCCACCCTGTCAACTCTCTCCCTAGTTCAGCACTGCTGAGGGTGCATCCTGTCCAGTAAGGTCACTAAAGCATCCTTTAGTATCAGAACCCTGAGGGATGCCTCTGGTACCTGGCTACCAGTTAGGATTTGTACTCCTCCTCTCTGCTCTTGAGCCTCATGGTCTAGATCCATTTCCTCGTTCATTTATCCACTCCACATGTCAATAATTTGCCTGTGGAAGATGTTTAGGGAGGCTGAGCATACGTAAAAATCCAGCAATGACATCTGAAGGCTTAGAAAGGATTTTCTAGGATGAGCTAGGAGGAGTATAAGTGTCCACATGCACTGTTGACAGCTGAAGCTTGTAGTTATTTTCATTTAGGTTGATTTTGTAAGAGCAACTGTGAAAATAAAATGCAGGTAGATACTGAAGAATTTGGGAGTGACAATTTTTTCGGGGCAAGCACAAGTGGCACAGAAGTAATGTTGTCTGTGCAGAATTTGTTAGGTACCACTCACACATTGGTGGTGCAGCACTGCACACTTGGGTGCTGTAAAATGACTCAAATATCTGCCTGGGAAAAGCACAGTGTTAAACCTTAAGTGCATGTTTGACTAAAATGCTTTTCTGACACAAGAACTCATTCCTTAAGGAGAAGGTTTCCCCTGAGTCCCTGACATCTTCAGAATGGTTGCAAATGTGAAATAGTGTTTTATATCTAACAAACTAGATTACAAATTTAGGGCTGTTGTAACTTTCAACAAGTACACCAAGTCCTTTGTGTGTTATTTATACTTAGGGGAGAGTAGAAGTAACAGTCAATGTGTATTATCTTTGGGGAGGAGAAGGGCAGGCCTCTAAGAAAAACAATGAATCAAAACTCTTAAACTCTTAAGAGTGATGAATTACCTCTTGAAGTACATAGCAAGTCACCAGTAAGGCTGCCCATTTGTAGGTACTTTCTGCTCTAAAAGGTTCAGTTCACATTAAAGTCTCCAGTTCACATCAGAACAATTTATATTTGTCTGGTTAAAGCTACTTTTCCTAAAGGAATAAAGCTGACAAAGTTGCAGTGGAGTACCAAATATTTATTGGAACACTAAATAACTGTGTAGCTTAAAAAATGACTGTTGGGGCATGCTTCCACCTGTGATTCGTGTGTGCTTTTGTCCTTCCCAGAATTCAGGTTAATTTCTAGCATGCTAATTACTGGAAACAGTGCAACCCATGTGTGTAAGTGAACCAGAATACATAGCCTGAGTAGCCTTAAAAATAAACTTACTGTAAACTAAGTGGTTGCCTTTTCTTCCTCTTGCTGTGAATGGCCTCTGTAAAATTTCTAGCACAGTGAATGAATTGATTTTTGTCATTCATCACTGTTAAGCTAGAATAGAAAGTTGAAGTAGACTTCCTAACATCTCAGGTTTTCCTACAATATGTAAACTACACTGGTTGATTTGGGGTTTTTTCAACATTATAATTGAAAACAAGTACGTAGTGAATCAATCTTTTTCCTCTGTTTTTTTAAATAATGTCCTTGGATGTGGTCATTTAGCAAGTTAGCTTGAGATCTCTTTTAATCCTTCTTGAATTATTATTGTGGGTGGTGGCTCTTTAACACGCCTCACTTTGAACTTGTGCTTTTGCTTCTGTTTAGAGCATTAAATATGATATTAGTAATGAACTGCAATTTTCTAACAGAAGACTGTCTTATGTAGAGGATTTAATTGATCTTTGCAATGGCCCACGTGTTCAAGGAGCCCTTTGACCCTTTCCTTTCCCTCCCTTCATACTGATTGTTCTTCCATTGTCTTTGAGATGGAATTTTTAATGTCATTACTGGTCTGCGTTGAAAGCCAGACAGAATGTCAGAGTAAGATATCAGGAGAGGGAGGGAAGGGGCAGAGATAAGAACTGTGGTGGGAAGATAAATTTCTGTGCTGAGAATACTTTTCTGCCCTCTGTAAGAACAGCCGTGATAATAAAGGTCTGTGCAAGAAAGACTAATATGGTTTGCCAAGAAGAAAGCCAGTCCATTTCAAGCCTTTACACACTTGCTGATTTCACTGTTGTGCAATTCTTGTTTCCAGCCCTGTAGTCCTGCCCCAGTCCCTCCCTCCTTACAGGCTGGGTTGTTCCATGACGTGTGTGTGAGGTAATCCCTGCACAGTGCAGGTACAGAACATTGCAGATGCTTTTGCCCAAATCACAGTGGGGAGGGTGCCTTTACTGTGGAATAACTGATTCAGAGCACTGATTTAGAGGGAAGCTTTGTTCTCAGTGACTTTGCAGCTGAGTTGGTTAAATAAAAAACCGAGTGGTGCAAAGCAGCTTTGTAAGGAAGTTAATTTCCATTGCTGTCCTGGTGTGGTGAGTAGGCTCTGCTTGCTGTGGAGGTCAGAGGAGGAGAAATGGAAACAAACAGCTTTGAAATAAAGAGGACCAGCAGTTTTAAATGGCCTTCTCAGTTTTCCTGGTTTCTGAAGCTTGCACATTTGCATGCATGGCACGTTGGAGGCATACAGATCTACTGCCTGCCATCTTCTCCTGGCACTAAATCTGCTGCAATTTTTAGCTACTTGGAAACGTTCCCCCTGAAATATAACTGAGGAATAGTACATTCTAGTGCTTCTTGATTAGTTAAACCAAAAAGTTTGTGAGGGGAGGAATGCAAAATATAGATGTCAGTATATCTCTCCTGACAGCATAAATTGGAAATAGAAAATAATTTGTTTATGTTTTGACTTGCAGATTAAATAAACTTGAAAAGATTATTACATTAGTCAAAGGAAGAATTGAGGAAGTTGATCTGCCTTTGGAAAAAGTGGACATAATTATATCTGAGTGGATGGTAAGGTGCATGGCTATTCTTCTCAAAAAAAGATGTGTTTTATTTCATTTGAAAAGTTATTCTATAAATCATGCTAGTTCTTTTTTTTAGCCAAAGCATCTATCATGGTTCCAACAGTGTCTTTGACAATGTCAGAGATGGGATGGCAGTCCTGACTATGTGGCACTTGACCACAATTCCTGGTCAAGCTCTTTCAAGTCAAGCTTCTCTAAGTACAGTTGAGCTGCTTTAGGTGCAGCAAGTTCCTGTCACGTAGTTGGAAATCTGTAAAGCACTCAGTCATACTGTTGTGGCTGCTCAGGTGAAAGTAATGGAGAAATATTGTATTAGTCATCTAGCCAGCTCATTCTGATGGGTAAAATACCTTCAGTCTGCAAATTCAGCTAAGGACTCTCCTGACTGTGCAGGAAAGGTGATAAGGAGGGGAGGCACTGCCTCTGGAAATCTGCAAGTACTGGGAGAGCTTGAAAACAACGTTGCTTTTCATTGCTGATTTTTAGCATAACAGCAAAACCACTGATTTTAGAAGTCCAAAATAAGCATGATGGACAGCAGTGTCTAAAGGAGCCATGTCCTGGAATCCATTGGATTTCAGCTGTTGGCCTGTTACCTTTTCCATGTGGTGGCTGATAAGTGTTACACTCCTGTCCTTGCTACCTGTCATCAATCCTAATAAAGAAATCTGTGTTATAAAACCCAGTGCCAGCCTGAGTTTCAAAATGACATAGGAATGCCTGTTCCCTATCAAAAATGTGGTAGGAAACCTTTCTTTGAACAGTTTTCTTTCTGCTGTTCAATATCCTCATGTCACAGGCCTCCAAAAAGCACTTCCAAACATTGGTTTTCTTCATGCTACTTCCAGCTGCTGGGACTTAAGAACTCCTTTCTGCCTGAAATTTAAGATCAGTAATGAAAACTTTTATTCAGTGTTACTTGTTTCTTTGTGGGGTTTGTTTTGTTTTTAAGCAAACTGTGGCTGTTCTGCTATACACAACAGCCTTTGTGGGGGGAGATCAGGCACTCACTGTGGATCCATATGTATCTACCTGTTTTTCAGGGAAAGATGAAATTAAATTGGTTTGCCTTTTAATATTTATTTAATATCACAAAATCTGCAGTTTTTCCTCTGCTGCTGTAGTGTACGTTATTTGAAGCATGAGCTTAATTTAGTGTTGAGGTCACTACTTTGAAGGGTAGTTTAAGCCATTGGCTTAAACCAGTGATGTAAAAATAGCACATTATGGTTGGTGATTTCTGACAGGATGGTGGCTTCACTAGGAATGTAATTACAGTTTTTTCATGGAAACTTCTGATCAGCTGCCTAATATGTGCACCAAGATTAATGTTCCCAAAATCACATTTCTCCTTCTGGAGCCCAGGATTTGGTTTGAAAGGGAATCTGGGCAGGTGAGCTGAAGTCATGTTGTAAATCAGTGCCTCAAAGATGAATTAAAGGATTTCAAAACTCAGCTCTTGTAAGAAATGAAGTATTGAATGTTGGATATTTTTCTTTTGTGTGCTGATTTACCTTTTTATGTCGTAATTACATAGCCATGTGCACTTCACTTAATTAGGTATCATAAATATTTAGGAATGTTAGGACTTTTATAGGTTGCTGCATGACAGAGATAAAGAGGACAATGCTGTGGAAGTAAGATGGATAGCTGGACAGTGTACACACTGTTCCAACACTGTCCAGAAAGGAACATTATGTTGCCTGATGCAGATGAAGATTCCTCTTTGTCTCGCATTCTTGTGTGAATTTGTTTTTTTCATTTCCTTCCCTACATGATACAGTGTGAAATCTGTTCTTAATATGTAAGCGCTTGGAAATGTTGCAAATATTGAAGCACAAGAGCAAAAAAGAATTCAGTACATGTCAGATTTTGCCTCTTTCTATGCAGAGAATCCGTATGGACTGGCAGGAAAATTCTCATGTTTTTCTTTGTAACAAAAATATGAAAAGTTGCAGTTACATTTAGAAAACAAACTGCTTTTAGATCAGTAAATGTCAAACCCTTTTGTGGATCCATAGCTTTGTTCTGCTTGGTACAGAACACTGCTTAAGACCAGTACACAATAAGCTTTTTTTTTTTTTTAGAGCTGTGTCTGGAACATCAGAAAATTGGAAACAAGTATGAGGCAAGAGAGGAAAAATACTGCATTCTCCCAGGATTTTCTAGATTAGGCTTTCTGAAAAAGCTGTCACATAGAGAGAGCAGTGTCTTATGAAAGGTACAGCATTGCATTATGAGTGTGGTGGTGTCTAATGGTCATTTACTTAATTGCAGAAGTGACCTATGACTGCCACAAACTGTTTGTTTGCTTTTCTTCCCTCTCTTTTATTTGTAAATTTCCCTTAATTTCCCCTAAATTCCTTTGTAAATTCCCTTAAATTGTGGAAAAAGGGGAGAAGCATCTTAAATATTACACAGTGGGCAGACGTGTGTGAGTGTGTCTATGTAGAAATTTGTATTTCAAATGCACACTTGCCCTCTTCCACAACAATACTTTCCAAATAATACATCCAATAAATAAAATAATAATAAAATTTAAATTCCTGTGAATGTTTTTTTCATGTTCCAGCTTTAGAGGCTGAATGAAGAACTGTATCTTCAGTTGGGAGAAGTGGAAGAAATTAGTAATGCACTTGTTTGTAACGTGCTAAATTCAGTTTGTAACATCTGAAGTTTGTGTGTTTGACAATGTCAGCATCAGACCAGGACACTTCTGTAGTGGTGTTCAATTCAACCCAGCACGTAGAATACAGAGGAAGGCAGTAGGAGGTGTGAGGAGCTGTGAGCTGTTCTCTCAGTGTCTAAAAGGCAGGTTGCTGAAGATTGAAGGACCCTTGGATTTGCAGAGGCCCAGATAAAGCTGTGCAGACTTTCACTCCAAAGACAGCTGCACATAATTTTTAGCAAAACTTCAGTGAAGTCTGCAACCTTACACCAGGGACTTGTTGTGTGCAGGTGGGCTGGAGGGCCGCCTCACCCAGGGAACCAAGGGCCAAGCAACAGTCTGTGCTAATAACCAAACAGATTCTCTAAGGAGAAACTTTGTTTGTTGGTTTTTGGGATGTAAGAATGGGTGAATTTTATATAAAATACCACTGCTGACCTTGTTTTTGTGGAGGTTTCCATGTCCAGGACTGTTTGATGGTTTGTATCAGGGCTGCAAGCTTCTGGTGGATCATCCTGCTTGCCTGCCTAGAGCTCTGATGTGTGAAGCCTTTAAAAACCCTAATTTGTGTAACTAAAAATTTGTATGCCACCACCAGGCTCTCATATTTTGTTACTTGTCTCATAATTCACCTACAGATAAATCCCTTACTTTTTCAGAGTGTAGCTTACATGCATTCTTGGGCAGGAAAATAATGACATACAAAAGTGACTGAATTATTATTGTTCATGTATTTAGGTAGGGTAATTGTAAACTTCATAGGCTCCTTTTGGAAAACATGAATGCAGAAAGGAACAAAATGTATGTAATGGTCTTCTGGAATGTTCTTGCACAGTTGCATCTGTGTGCAGATTTTTCTTGCCATCAGTGTTGTTTTTGCTTTTCTCTAGCTAGAACTGTAAAGGTAAAGGTTGCTGGTTTTATTCACTTGAGAATATCTGCATTTCTTGTTTGTAAAGGGGCTTTAAGGTGATAGACAATTGCCTGAGATGGTTGTCTCAAATACAGTGTTAGTGTACAACATGTACTCATAAATTGGGTTTTTATGCAGTGCTTTATGGTACTGACTATGCAGTAGAGTTATACAAGATAAAACTGGGGAAGAGATGGACTGTCAGATTAAAATACACTGAGGTACAACCCAGTACTTGTCTCTTAATCATGTCTTTGGTCAGATAGCTAATATTTTCTTTTCTCCTTTTTCTTTTCTTACTTTTGTGTTTCTTTCTCTTTTTAAAATAATTTTGAGATAATGTGAGGATGGGCTGTGAACAGAGGCATTCAGGATCTAGGGAAAAAAGGGGAAGTGAGCATGTCTGAAACACTGGAAAGCATCTCTCTCCTTCCATCCTTTCCCCTATTTCTGTGACATCTACACAATTATTTCCTTGCATGATTTCTTTTTCGTCAATACCAGTAATGGGGATCACCTTTCTGCTCTTCACATCTTCTCATTTGGTGTTCTCACTTTTGTTTGTTTTATTTGTTTAAGGAAACAACAGGGTGGGCATAATGACAAAGTCAAGCTGGGATTCTTAAATTTGTGAGCTTGCTCTGTCAGTAATGAATTACTTCCTTGTTTTTAAAAATTCAATCGTACATGAGAGATCAGCATGAAGGCAAACTTAGCATGTGGGAGATGTTGAGAGCATGCTGAAGTGTTTGTGTGTAGCTGCTGCTTGTCATTTAAGTGTGCTGCAGATCTGGAGGGAATTTTGTCAAATAAAATGCAATTTTTCATGACATAGCATGGGCCACATCAATTTTGTGCATTTGATAATGCCAGGTTGAATTTTGTGTTAGAGATCAGAATCTGTTGTCCCATCTGTGTTGCATAACTTCTGTAACTTGCTTTACTGTGTGGGCCAGTGGAAGTCCTGTAGTTAGAAACTTCAGTTTAAGAAAATAATGCACTTTTTAATACTATTGGGGATTAAAAAAGAGAGCGTCGACTCTCTGGGCCAGTGATTTGATAGCTGGTTTTTGTCTCATTAAATATTCAGTTTTGGGCCTTAGTGAATCTGGAGAAGCAGACCAGGTTTAGTAATGTTGTAGAAAATAATAAAATGCATCTTGGATAGCAAGTGGAGGGAAACACAATGCTTGTTCAAGTAGTTAAACAAGTCTTCCACATTTTATCTTTACATGCTTTTTTCCTGCTGTACCAAAAATTCTGTTAATTCTTGCTGTTGTAAACATGCTAATCCACTTTTTGATATTTTTAAAGAGCTTAAACTCTTTTTCTCTGCAAAGATTATCATGCAAATACTGAAGCACTACAGCTAAAAGACCTTGAATACTTATATTTTGATCCATTGGTAAAATATTTTTATGTAGCTTTGAATTAAAAAGAAAATGAATACGAGAATGCTGTAGTGTATTTGAATAATAGGAAAAAAATTAACAATGCAGAATATTAAGGCATCAAATATTTATGAGCCTTTTATAACTCTGTTAGGAACACAGAATACAGACATAAAGGATATATAAGAAGTGAAGCAGTTTGCACATTGCTGTGGATTCAGAGGGCTCAGTGGGTGTCTCCTTGGGTGGAGATGAGGCAGGGCAGGGGTGTGCTTGAGCAGAGTTAGTGCTGTGTGTTTCTGTCCCTGCCCACAGCTGTTTAGATGGGGCTTTGTTGTCAGCTGGAGAACATTTTGTTTCAGCTTTGCAAAGATAAAAAAATAAGGAACTTCATGTTCCTTCTGAGAAGGAAATGGCCAGCTTTTTAGTAGAAAACACATAATGGGACAGCATAAAATTTAAAGTGTTCTGGGTTGTCTTTAACAGAGAAATGTCACCTTTTATGTGTCTTACTTTAGCCACTGTCAAGATTGTACTAATAATATGCAGCTCACAGAGATCTCTTTGCACTGATTGATTTTGAGGATGTCACATGCTTAAGAAAAAATAAACTCTTGACCATTTTTGAGGGTGAAGCAGGAGTCCCCCACAGCGTCACAGGGAAAAACATCAGGTGTAATTCACTTTCCAGAAGGTTCCAGGTGGGGCAGCAGGCTGTGAAATTGCATTCGAACTAACACTACAGATGAGCACAGAAAATTGAGCAAAATGTTTTGGTGTCAGTAGAAAATTCCTTGATTCAGTACCATTGATGATTTATGTAACTTGCAGGAATGCTATAAAGAACTGGGAGTGGGGGGGAGAAGCAGCAGTGCCAGAGTGGAAAGGTCAGGGAAAGGGTGGTGAGAATTTTTCTGTATTTCTCCTGAGAGTCTTCCAGCTGTAGTTCTTGCACAGGCTGGCAGGCGTAGTTAGTGGGCAGAAAGAAGGGAGTGAAGAGCTGATCCATAAAGATGTCACTTTGTGAGTTACTGACTCTTGCTAGTGACTAATCTTCAATATGTCCTAGAGGTTACCTTTAAAACACTGTGAAAACAACTCATTTTCAGTTAAAGGCATCTAAAAATACTTTCTGTGAGGTAAACATATTCTATTTTTAAACCATAACGGTATAAGGAAAAAAAAAAGCTGTGGTTCCACGCTGTGCTTTTGGCTTGCTGTGGGCAGCAAATTATCCCTGCCTGACGCAATTGGAGCTCCAGGCCCTTTCAGCTGTTCAGCAAAGCTTACTAACAGCCCTACTGCTCACCAAGCAGTAGTCTTCCTTCTGGGGCTTCTTCTAAGGATGTGCAGAAGCTGGGCAGCAAAGCAGAAGAACAGGCAGGATTGGGAAGAGAAGTTTTCAGTGCAGCACTATTACCAGAGGAAGCAGACTGAGAAAAGGACGTGGCTGCTATTTTCACGCTGTGTTCTCTTTGAATACAAATATGCTTCAAGTTTCTGGGGTTTTCAGTTTTGGCTTTTCTTCTGAGGGCTGCAGAAAATGGCATTTATAAGCAATTCTGATCTTTAAGATTTTTTTTTTTTAAGATTGAGTCCAACCCAGCCCTCCAAAGTCCAGCCTTAAATCACATCCCCAGTGTCACATTCACGTGACTTTTAAATCCCTCCAGGGCTGCCCTGGGCAAGCCTGTTCCAGGGCCTGATAACCATTTCAGTGAAGAAACTTTTCCTAACATCCAATCTGAAACTTCCCTGGTGCAGCTCCCAGCTTTCCTTTGGTAAATTCCTGCAGACTGGGCTTGTAGGATTGCAGGTCCAAAGTCTGGACTTCAGATGTCTGTTTTGTTCTTGCCAACTACATCAAGCCATATAGCTAAGCTGTGTTTTAAGCAAAATGAAAATGAGGTTGCTAAATGAAAATCCAAAATCTTTGTTGGTGTTTGCCTTAATTGATTTGGTGTTGTGAGCATATGCATGAAATATGTTAACAGTACTGAGTAAGAGTGAGTTACTTGAGTGATGCTCAAACTTGGAGGACAGAAAAGGTATAAAATCAGTTTATCAAGTGGAAAACAAAGGGCTCATAAATGTCCAGTTTGTTTAAAAGTAGTTGAGAAAGCGGATGTTCTCTATAAATTGTTAATTTTATTTAATACTACTCTTTGAGTCTTTTAATATGTTCCTCACATATTTAAGTAAGGAATGTTTCCTTGTTTCAGCAAACGACTCATTGAAGTTTACAACAAGTTATTCAAAACACCAATAGCAGTATGATTAACCTGCCATAAAATTAATTCCAACCCAAAAAAGCCCTGTGCAAATCTAGTTGTAACCATTATTATCCTGGAAACTTTGCAAGTCTGAGTGCTGCTAAATTATATAGAACACCCAGAGAACTGATGTTTGGTATGTGATTTATTTCCACTTCTGTTAGTGAGCACTGCCCAGGTGATACAGGGCACCACGAGGCTGCAAAGATGAAGAAGCCAAGATGAAGAAGATGATTCTATTTGGCCTTTCTCTGGCAATAGTTCCAGTGTTACTTGCAGATCTGAAGGGGAAGGGATTTTTTTTTATAGTTTTTTATTTTTCTTTGAATCTGAGTTACTACTAAAAATAATACATGCAGCTTTTCACTTGCTTTGAGTTGAATTCTATGTCTTTTGAAGTTGTAGGGCTCTTGTTGGGTAATTATTGGTGTAGATGGCATACTTATTTTCCCTGTGTGCTACATACTTGCAGTTTGGGAAAATAAAGGTGAGATTTTATATAATAAGTTTTGAAGTGACAGCGCTGTTGTTGAGAAACCTCTGGGTGTAGGGGCTTGCAGTGTTTTAAACTGTGTTGATAAAGCCTATCTGTAGAATGACTAATTATAAGAAACAGCGAGTTCTGAATTTTCCCCTTTTCTGTAAACAGGGTTATTTCCTTCTCTTCGAGTCAATGCTGGATTCTGTCATCTATGCAAAGGACAAGTACCTGGCAGAGGGAGGCTCAGGTTGGTGCTCAATTCTTTTAATAAATTTACCTCTGGGGGGAAGCTAAATGAACTCAGAGCCTTAGAATAAGCTATGCATGGATGAGAAAGTTGCCAGTCTCAGTGAAAAATGTTTCCATTAGTAGGAGCTTCAAGGCATTAATTTACTGTATGGGCAATAGAAGAACATTAGATGGGGTACCAAGGTCTCAAGTTAATGGTGTTTTTAAGAATAGAGGGGGTTATTTATTCTTAAGTACAGACCAAATTTTTCCTCCCTAATTCTTCCCACTCATATGGGCATTTGTTTTCCCCTCCTGAAATCCAAGTCTCTGCATAACTATGAACAGAGGAAAATAAGTTTTGTCCTGTAAGATGTGAGACTGTTTGAGTACTGTGGATTAAGGAAAAGTAGATAGGGTGTTCTGAAGGAGAGAAGCTGTGTGGGGAGGACATAATTTCAGACACATGAAATAATTAATGGAATTAACACTGTTTCAGTTCAGCATATTTATCCTGATGGGATAAACAAACGAAAGGGTTTGCTTTGAAGTAGAGTTCTTTTACCCCATTTAAGTAGCTTAGACACTGTCATCTTTAGCAGTGTTTAAATGCCTGTAAATATTTATTCCTCATGTGATGCAGTTTTGTGCATGTGCTTAATTCCTTTGTCAGTATTGTATTTCATCTTCAATCGTAGTCATCAGTCTGGGGTTGGGTTTTTTCCCCTTTTGTACTAACCATGCACACAGTTTCACTACACTGACCTAATGATTGGATTAATGACTGTGTCACAGTGCTTGCTGCAGTGCTTCCCTCTGGTTGCAGTGAGCTTTTGTATACTACAGAGTGCAGCAGGGAAAATGGGGCTTACGCAGTTGTTCACAAAGCTGAATATACAAGCAAGAGATGCCTTAGAATATTTAGTAACCACTTGAGCAATGTGACAGAGTAAGAGGTTTTTTGTTTCCAGTAGTGTAGAATAGTCCTGCCACATCAGGAGCACAGGTGTGTGCTCTGTGTAGAGGTATGCTGATAATTTTACACTGCAATAAATGAAATCCAGGGACATTCCCTAAAATCATCAGGAATCACTTTGTTTAGCTATTACTTCCAAAGCCTTCTGAAAAGGGCCAGGAATTTCCGCCCTGTGTTTAAACTGCATTTTTGGTGGGTTTGCTCTTGGTTTGTAACCCCCAGAGATTCCCTGGAGTGATGGTTCTGCAGTACACTCATCCTTTGGGGTCTGACAATGGTCTTGGGCCCTTCTTTGATTCCTAACAAAGCACACACAGCGTTGTGCAGGCACTGATTGGATTTTCAGTCCTGTCAACTGTTTCATTAAGGTGCTTGCAGTTCCTGCTCCTCTGCCAGCTTGTCCAGCAGGTGAAGTGCTGTGCCCTGGGTCTGTGAGAAGGGTGCTCAGCAGCACAGACTGTTCTGCAGTGCAGCTGAATTGCACATCCAAATCCAGATGAGCCAGAACTGAGGGTTCACTCTGAGGTGAGCCTTACCAGAGAAACTTCTGCATCTGCTTAATTTTGTCTAAAGCCACTTGGTACTATTGAGCCCAAGATCATTATTACAGGGAATGTTTGAAAGCTGACAAAAAAGCAA
The DNA here is from genome assembly GCA_021534815.1 of Acrocephalus arundinaceus. Classification (NCBI taxonomy): domain Eukaryota; kingdom Metazoa; phylum Chordata; class Aves; order Passeriformes; family Sylviidae; genus Acrocephalus; species Acrocephalus arundinaceus. Next base: position 2,779,741 of record JAJEOU010001577.1, read on the forward strand.
TAGCAGCAGCTGCAATTTGACCAGATCTCTGTGATTGAACCGGGAATAGAATCCAAATTTCCAGATATGTGTTCAGTCAGTCATATCGTCATTACTTCAGTTCAGCCTACTGGCATGGAGTGGATTGTGCCAAACTGTCTAGGGCAATGTGTACAGTATAGAATGGCTTTATTTGGGGATATAACATTTTTGCTGCCCAGGGCCCATCTGTTTGTTCTTTAGAGCTCTTGCTCAAGTGTAGATTTTTTTCCACACACTTGAGTCCAGTTCGTATTGTCGAGGGGTGACAAAGGTAAGGAAGGCGTCATTCAAAACATAATGCACTCAAAACATAATGCTCCTTCACATCAGAGTGGTGATGGTATTCACACAGAGTTATTTCTGTGTGTCTGGAGGGTTCTGCCTTCCCCTTCAGCGTCCTGAAGTTGGTGAGGCATTGCTGAGGGCTGAAGGATTTCCCATCATGTTCTCCCCGGCACGTGAGCTGTTGTGGTGACGGATGGCTCGTGGGCACCGAGTCGAGAAGGACACAGATGGTCAAAGCCATGAATCTGGGAGAGCTCTGAGCAGTGTGTGCTTCTGTCCAATCAGCATTTTGCTCATTTCACCTGTGAGAAGGAATAATTATTGAATTATGGGCTTAATGGGGAAAAAAATGACAAGTCTGTCAGGATTGCAAGGGAAGTGTTACAGAAAGAGTAGAGGATTTCCAGGGAAATCAAGGGTAATGGGGAAATGGCAAATGCAGTTTTATGCAGGTGCTTTTAAATGTGCAGAACTCCACAGTGTTTAGATGATTTAGGCTGATATTCAGATTACATTTGCTTACATTTTCAGTCAAATCTCAGTACAGTGTATAGGATGTGGGTGGGTGTAAATGTGGGTGTAAATTATTGAATTGCTGTAGTCTTCTGCCTGAGCCCTGCTGGTGGAACACAGATTTCTTTTTGTGAAGTCTGAATAGACATTATCTACTTTTGCTGCTATTAATAGTAAAAATGCAGATTAAATTGGAGCATCTTGTGTTTACATTTTCCCTTGTTCTTAAGCACATTGTAAAATCGATCATGAGTTCCAGTGCTGATTTAAGGATTTGCTGTGAGAACAAAGATTTAATAAAAACTGATTATGATCCGCTTCAAATATTTTACGCTTGATAGAGGTGATTAAATTTCTCTTTGGTTTACAGAATGTCCCAGAAATTTGGGCTAGTCAGAGGAAGGAAGTTGAAGTCAGGTTTTGTTGTGGGTTTAAATGTGCATTCTGTAACCAGGGAGTGCCAGTCTTTTCATCTCTCTTCTCACCATACCATTGCATCCTATGAAACCCACTCCCCTAAAAAATAAACCCTCAAAGGCTCTTGTCCTTGCTTTTTTGTCTGTATCACAGTCTTTGAATTTTTGGAGCGTCAGTGGTTGCTGTTGATGAAAGTGTGAATGCTATGAGGTAAAACCAGTGTTGTACATACCCACTTAAACAGCAGGGGGAAAGCTTGCAGAAACAGACTTCACTCAGTGATGGCTGCAGAAATTACCTGCAGATACCCCCACCAGCAGCTGGGGATGTTTTGTGTGCCAGCTGTCAGGTGTGCTGGAACCAAGTGAGATGTTTTGGACAGACGAGTTCATCTGTCCTCCCGTTTGGGTTCTCATCAAACTGTCTTTGTCCTGCTGAGTTAATTGTAGGCTGTTCCTGGTGACTCCTTCTGCTTGATTTCCTCAGTTGCAAAGTAAGGGGGATGAGCGTTTACCAATGGGATTCCAATTTAAGCTTGCTGATATTTATTTATTCTGCTTTAAACAGTCAGCAAGTGAGAAAAATGGCAGTGTGCTTACTTTAATGTCTTTATAGAACAAAAAAACCCCTTCTTTAGAGAAGATTATTCTTTACAATCACTATTTATAAGAATATTTTCTTTGGCCTAAAACTGTTCTCACTATATGAAAGGTCTAATTTCAATTTGCTGCCACTATCTTCAGTATTTTGCAAGGTAGAAAATACTGCTTTTCTCTACCATGCTATACCAATGATCTATTCATTTTGATAAACTATAATTTCAAGCAGAGCTGAAGATAAAATTAATTTTACAGTTCACCAGATTTTGGGGAGGAAGAGAGAAACTTGGCTTCAGTTGTATTAACACTGCCCCTTTCATGTATTAATATAAAATTAAATCAAAGAGGGTGTTTTAGTTGACATTTTGCTCTGAAATCAGGTCAAAAATTCACTGATTATGGCTTTTGAGGTTTAAAACTCTGAAGAACAAAAGATGGGGATTTCTCTGTGGGGAAAAAAACCTAGCTAAATATAATTTGATAATATAATAATATAATATAAATTGAGCTTCTCCTACTATTTGTTAGGCTTATAGACAGCCATGTACATAGCAGCTGTTCTTTGTGGGTTTTCCAGTCAGTTGAAATTGCCAAGAAATTGACTGACTTTGTTGGCAGTTGTTAAAAAGGGAAATGTCAGTCTTGCAGTACTATTTGTAAGAGCTGTAAATAGTTACTTGTTCTGAAGATGTTCTTGGGAGAGGGAAAAGCACAAATGTGAAAATAGTGTGAAATGATAGCTTTATCCTCAAAGTGGGAGGGAGGGAATCCATGAGGTTCTCTTCTGTCTGTTGGGCCACTTCCTACTCTTCAGATAAGATAGAAAAGTGGTTATTTCCACTGTCCAGAAATCATTATTTAGGTTGTAAGGTAAGAATCAGCCAGAGCTGATAGCAAACAGGAATAAAACTCTTGAGTAAGAATATATGCTCTTTTCTGAAAAGGTCTTTTCACAGAGGTTTTATGTTATTGCAAAGCCCTGGCTGAATTTCTGTTTGGGTGTCTGTCTGCAGTTATGAAATATATTTTAAGTTAGTCTCTGTATAGAAGCCAGAATAGGCTGTTCCAAATTATTTTTTCAGGCATCAAGTGTCCAACCATTTCCTGGTAGTGGGATTCAACTACAAAGATACTTTGTTATGAATAGGAAGTACCAGAGTAGTGTGTGAAAATTAATTTTTGTGTCTTGTTCTTCTGTGGCAAATGGGACTCTAGAAAGTGAAGTAGCAGAAAAAGTGTCTTGTCCAAGAGCTAAAAAAGTTCTTTTTAAATTCTTTGGGGATGTTAATAACTTTTAGACAAAAGAGAACAGAAATCCTCTGTGTGTATAAAATAAAATTTCACTGCTCCATTTCTGTTGTTACAGTTTATCCTGACTTGTGCACCATCAGTCTGGTAGCTGTTGGGGATATGAATAAACATGCGACAAGCTGCTTTTCTGGGAAGATGTGTACGGCTTTGACATGTCTTGTATGAAGAAAGCTGTCATTCCAGAAGCTGTTGTGGAGGTGCTGGATCCAAACACACTCATATCTACAGCCAGTGTCATTAAGGTACCATACTAATTAATGCTTAGGAGCCAGATGAGAAGTTTCCTTGGTTTATGGAGGAGGAGCAAAAATTTGGAATCTTCAAAATTAAAACAGTGCAGTTAGGTTCTTGCTGTTAAGAGTGGAGGTTTGTATTAATTGCTTTTTTACCAACTTTGAGTAAGGTAATTTTTCCATATTTAGACTGTTCTATTCTATGATTTTTTTCTATCCAAAGCCAAATCTACTTTGGCAGTGCTCTGCTGGTTACAGTGCATGCATGTCCCTTTCTCATCCATGCTGTCATGAGCAGTCACTGTCCAGCTCAGATGGAGGGGCTCATCAAATTCTGCCATAGCACAGCATGTGGCATAACTGTTGTGCTGAATGGCTTTATACTCATTTGTTCTCATTTAACCATCATGGTTTTTAAAATAACTTAAAATCAATGCATGTGCTTGTTTGCTGGAGTTACAGTACAAAGTGGTAAAATTAATGAGTTGAGGAACAGTGGCATTATAGGTAAATTGTTTGAATCAATAGCTATCCCACAGAACAAATGGATTATATTTTGTAGGGAAAGTTTAAAAATGTTCCCATTCATCATTATGATTATTCCAGAAGGTACTTTGGTGTGTTTACTCACATCAAGTGAGCTGCTTGTTCTGTATAGTTCATAATGTGACTTTTCAGGAAGGAAAACATTCCCTAAAGGCAAGGCAGCATGAAAAATCGTAGAGGCTTTGGGTTAAAGATCATCTGGTTCCAACTCCCTGCTGTGGGCAGGAACACCTTCCACTGTCCAGGGTGCTCAGACCTCCCTCCAATCCAGCCTGGAACAATTCCAGGGATGGGTGGCCTGTGCCAGGGCCTCACAACCCCAAAGTAAAGAATTTCTTCCTGATATCAAATCTAGACCTGCTGTCTTTTAGTTTGAATCATTCCCCCTTGCCACTCCCATGCTCTTTGAAAAAGTCTCTCTCTGTCTTCCTTGCAGGTTCCATTCAGGTGCTGGAAGGCACAGTTAGGTCACCCCAAAGCCTTTTCTTCTCCAGGCTGAACAATCCCAATTCCCTCAGCCCTTCCTCACAGGAGAGGTGCTGCATCACCTTGGTGGCCTCCCTGGACACACTCCAGCAGCTCCATGTCCTTCCTGTGCTGGGAGCCAAACCTGGATGCAGAAATCTGCAGAGGGGAGGGAAGAGGCAGGGGAGGCAGGGGGCCTCCTGGCTGGAAGGCAGCATTGCAGAGAGGGATTTGGGGGTTCTGGCTGACACCAAGCTGAGCCAGTAACACACACCTGTGTGCCAGAGGCAGCCAGCAGCTCCTAGGCTGCATTAGGAAGAGTTTTATCATCAGCAGCTCAAGAGAGATGCATGTTCTCTTGCAGCCCAGGGGAGGACTTCTGGAGTGTCCAATGTCAGGTTCCCCAGGGCAGGAGTGGGATGACTGTCCTGGAGTGAGTCCATAAGAGACTGCAAAGGGGTTTCTCCAGAGGTCTCTATCAACCTCGGTTATTCTGTGATGGATACAAAGCCAATCTGGCAAATGAACCCTCCCCTTTTAACCCATATCAGTTTGATGCTGTAGTTTACATTGTGACTACATAAATGAGGGATAAAACAGGTAAAAGATACCTGTGAAAACTTCTCACTCTCAACTAGGGACAGCTGCCATCAAGAAGCAACTTTCCTGACCAGATGAGCTACTATGTGTAATTCCATACCACTGGCTCCTCACTGTCTGTTTATTTGGGCATGTGAGAAATAGTTTCAGGTGTTTTGTCACGTAGGATTAGGTAGTTTTTAGTCTCTTCCCATTTTTTGGAAAGCTGAAATAGCATTGCCTTATGAAAGTTCTCATAATGAGAGCAACTGAACAACCTTTGTCTAAAGGGAGATCTTAATTGACATTCCTCACTGTTCCTGACAGAATTTTATTACCATTTCTGACAGCGTATCGACTGTAATTCTGCATCCACTCCAGACTTGGAATTCTCTTCAGATTTCACCCTGAGCATTACAATGAGCACACAGTGCACGGTAAGACAATTCAGTTTCTTCATACGTGGTCAGGATCGCATTGGACTAAGAGACAATCCATTCATTATCCTTCATTTATCATCAGCCCTTGCCTTGGAACATTCATTTCTGCAGTGCAGAGGTGTCAGATGAGCTCCTTCTGTGAAGAGGGATGGAGGTAAAACTCCAGTAATGGTTTTGTGGGTGATAGGTGGGTAAGGAGCCTTAGCACTGGGATCTTTGTTTTATCTTCTAGCCCATTTTCTGAAATAGCAGAAAGTCTGGTGTTAGCTTGCCTAGGTAATGCATTGAGCTTTCAAACACTACATTGTAAGCAAAGGCAGGATTGCCTAATTTTTGCAGTAACATCAGTACTTACTTTTATATCAATACAAATTATAAGTGCTTTCTACCAATTTATTAAAACACCATCATCAAACTTGACAAAAGAGCATTATGTTCTGAAATCAGAGGTAAAAACTGAAATTTTTGCCCTCTGGAGTATTGTGAAACTTCTGGAAACTTCATGCTTAAGTCACATCACAAACTCAAGTGTAAAGGTGTGGAATGCACACCTAATTTTTAGCTTGCTCTTAATATATTGAGATTAATTCTCCTACAGCTGGTTTACTTACTTTTGCACGAGTATATAAAGAGGAGCTGCAGGCTTCCTCTGCCATTGACACAAAGAATGTTTCTGTATGATAAGAACTGCTTAGGCTGATGACAAAATCTTGACAAAATTCCTGGTTTGGATGTTAGTTCATGCTGCTTTTTTGCACCATTTTTGCAGAGTAACAGTCTGCATAAGAGTATGTTGGTGTCAAAAAGTTACATTTTGCCATGTATATAGTTTAAATCATCATCGTTTTTCATTAGTAGGTGTGTAGAAATAATTTATATTTATTTGACAATTATCACCAAATTAGGTAAATACACAGTAACATTTTGGGTTTATTTAATGGAAAGCTGTGTATTTTGCTGTGCATATAAATGAAACCCCTCCTGTTTCAAGGTATCATAGGATAATTCTGGTTGCCTCAGGGCAGGATCAGGTTTGATTTGAGATCAAGCTCCACTGCAGCCCTGGTTTAACTTTCTTAATATAGCCACATATGAATAACTGATTAAACAGAAATCTTTGCAGAATGTTGGTCATCTTTGTGACGTTTTTATAAACACTATTTTATAAACATTGTTTTCCCCATACTAGGCTCTTACAAAAACTTCATTTCTGTTCTGTGATTCTGTGGCATCATTGGCATATAAATCAAGATGCGTACCTGCATTTGATGACTTCCAAGAAGAAGGGGAGGGATGTGGGGGAAGAGCAAGGTTTCTGAAATTTTGCAGTGAATGCAATTTCTAAAAAATGATCAGAATGCTGTAAAGTATTTTGCACTTCATCATTTAGGTTTATTGACACTTTGAGTGAAATTTCCACAGTTTCTATGATGGATTGTAGAAGTTTAGCTGAGGGTTGACACTTCATCCATCATATCAGGCTGCCTAACCTTGCAGTAAATGAACAATAAAAGTCCATTATTTATGTTGAAATTTTTGAGGAGATGTTTTAAGATTGTAATTTGTCCTTTGAAAGTAATATTTGATGTTTTTCTTGTTTGCATATGTTTGGTTGTTCTACTGGCTTTTCATTTTCTGCACAAAAGGGAAAGTTGCCTACATTTCCCAAAATTCTAGGGTTTTGTACTTGTCCCTTGGGATTTTTCAGGGGGTTTTAAAATATGAACACTTTAAAATATCTTTGTTTTATTTACAAAAAATACTCCACAAAAGCAGCAATTTGGAAATCCATCTTCATCTGTTTGTATTTCATTTCAAAGCAGCTTTTCCTCAGCCACGGAAGTGTGGAAGCAGATTTGGTTGTCTTCATTCTTGGTGTTGCCATCAACACTGCTGAATAATCTGTCCTTGGAAACCAGGCAGCTGAAAAATGTAGGGGCACATGGTTCTGTGCTTCATTCTAGGGATCCTCTTGCAGACCAGCTCCTGGTTTGCAGTGTCCCTGGGTGTGGGTTTCCATGTTTCCACTGTGTGCATACAGAGCAGTGTGAGGCACACATTCTTGCACTGAAGTGTGTCAGCAGCGTGGAATGCACCCTTGCTCTGCTGAACTTGGTTTTGCAGAAGCTTTGCACTGGTGGGGAGTAGTTTAGCAAGTTGTTAGAGAAAAGAGCTGCAGGCTCTTCTGGTTGGAGGGTGCAACATATTAATGGTTGAAGAGCCAAAGTCTCAGAGGCATCTCTAGGAGTAACAGCCCTGTCAGGGCCTGCTGCTTCCTCCCATCATCTGTTTGCCTGTCTGTGCTAACAGGACAGCACGCTGGAAAAGCTGACAGGAGTCAGAACCAGAATTGCAGTTTTTTACCAACTCATTCCCACATTTGCTCTGGTCATGGCTTGGAACACCCCCAGGATCCCTCGGGCAGGAGAAGCCGCACTCTGTGGTTCTGTGGCAAAGTCATAGAATGCTTTGACTTGGAAGGGATCCTAAAGATCACCTAGTCCAAGCCCCTGCCATGCCCAGGGATCTCACCCCTTGGATCAGGTTGCTCCAAGCACCACCCAGCCTGCCTTGAACACTTCCAGGGATGGAGCATCCACAGCTTCTCTGGGCAGCCTGTGCCAGGAGCTCGCTATCTTCACAGTAAGAATCTCTCCTAATACCTAAGCTGAATCTCTCCTCTTATAGTTTAAAACCACTCCCCCTTGTCCTATCACTATCTGCCCATGTGAAACAATGTTAAATTCCCCTAAAATCTAGTTTTCCTCAGCTGATTGTTATCTGGGTTTGGATGAATGCACTAAGGACGTGAAAGCCCACCCATTGTGGTGAGCTTGTGTGAAATAGAAAAGCTGTGCAGTTCACAAAACTAAGAGCATAGCATTGACAGATCTGATTTGTTTGTCCTTCCACCTATTTGAAACTACTCTCATACTTCTATGTGGCCAAAAAACCCCTAGCAGAGTTAAGTCATGCTCATAAGAGATGAGCCTCATGTCTTACTGTGGATGCATGTGGAGGGTATTGCAGATGCTCCTGTAATACATTGAGCCATAGCCTTAAAAAATTAAGGCTCTAAATAGGTTTTTTCCTCTAGATGTTCAAGAAATTAAATAAGTCTTCCAAAAAAAATTCCAATACACATAAGAAATACAAAATGATGGAGCAAAAATAAACATTTTAAATATGACCATTTATGCGCTGGTTAGTTTTTTAGAAGTCCTGAGACAGGGTGGGGTAGTTAAGACTTTTTTCTGAGAATATATTGCTTCTGTTAGTTTTTCCTTCATTCCTTGCATGCTTTGCCCCAAAGAAGCATTTCCTAGCATTAATTTTATCTATCCTTATTTTAGCTTTCAAGGATTGAAGATTTTCAAAGCGTGAAATGGTTGCATGGAATCATTATATGAAATTGTTCCCAAGCACTTTTATTGCAAGTTGAGTTGATTTCAGTCCTACAAAGATAATAGCAAAAAAAAAAAAAATTAATTAGCCTGCAGAAGTGCATTTTGCTAATAAAGAGCTAGGGTTTGTTACTGCTGATTTCAATGAGACATCTGGCTAATATCAGTTAGTAGATGCTGCTAGAAAAATACTCCATTAATTGTATTCTAAGTTGATCACTGTGTGAGCTTTTGAGATAAAATATAATGGTGATTACCCTCAGTATAGAAATCAATTGACAAACTTTCTCTTTTGTTTACAAGCGTTTCCCCTGTGAGTCCATCAAGCTTGATCTTTCCTAGCTGAATAACAATATCCCTGGAGAGGAAAATGGCAGTATCTCTTCATTGCTCCCAGGAGAGCTTGTCAAAGAGCAGGGGATGTGTATAAAAAGTGGGAGGGAGGAAGGGGGTGAAGGAAGGATAATGAACTAGAGGACGTGACTGATGTATTAAAACCTTCAGGAGGAAAAAGGAAGTTGAGTTGACTAGAGAAAATAATTCTGATTAAGGAGAAAATCTTTGCTTGTTAAAATTTTCTTAAATGTTAGGCAGATTCATTTCTCAATATCCGGTCTTCCACTTGGGAGCCAACAAGCAGTATTACCATATGAATGTTTGGTTCCAACCTTAGGTGTGAGAAAGTAAATTTTTTAAGCTAGAAGTTGGAAATCTGGTTTGGGTACCACAGTTAAACCCATCTTGTATGCCTGATTTCTGAGTAAAGGAAAAACTGCTGTACCATGTTACAAAGCAGGTTTTGTCTTTCTAATCTATTTGTCTGTAGCCTCCTCTGCAGTGATGTCCAGATTATTAATCTTTAAACCTCAAAATTGCTGGGTTTTAATTGCCAGGGGTTTCTTTTCCCTGTGATAAAAACGCAGCAACTCTGCTGCATGGATGACAAACATTCCATCTCCATGCTTGGATAAACTCCATCAAAAGCACATTATCTCCCACTTCTGTGGCCAGCTGTCTAATTGTATTTGTTGTAGCCACTCACTGTTGGAACATGATACTAGTGAAGAGCAAGAATGATAAATTACTCACTGTAGGTGATAGTGATGATGATAATTTTTAATTTCCTTGTTCCTAAGTGAATTGGTAGGGCTGCCTTTGAGTTCTCATAAGGAAGCCAGCAGTCTCATTTGTTTTGTCCTGTTAAAATGCTGCATGTACAGCCAGCCATTTTCTTTAGGAAAAAAGCCCTAGTATTCAGATGGATTTGAATTAAAATTTAGACTTTTCTTTGCTTTTCAGCTAAAGGCTCTGAGTGGAAAAGTGTAAATAATGTGTACTAATACTCATTTATTGTATGTTAAAGCTTTTTGTGGTTTTATTATATTTGGTATATGTTATATAAATAAATGGGGAGAAAAATAGTCTTGAAATCATGTAGCTGGGAGGGAAGAAAAACAATTTGAAGACAAGTGAATCTTACTGCCAGGACCTGCTTAATTTACAGGTTTTTCATATGTTGGCATGGACACCTTAGAAACTCAGTAATGGATGAGGACCTTAAGCTACATGAACATCAAAGTGTGGGGTTGACAAAATCGGGTAGGAGTTTGTGGCTGCTATTTTAATTTCAGGAATATTTTATTCTTAGTTGAGTGAGCTCTCTGTTGACCTTTGTAGGATGTTACTCTGCACTCTCAGTAATGTATATCTATTAATGTGTATCTAATCCTTAATGTTTCCTTCATTCCTTATTTGGTCACCTTAGTTCCCTGGGTGAATACATTGGCTTTGTTTTGGGGTTGGAGATTTTGTCCACATAGCTCACCTCTTCTCCTGGAAAGTTATTTGAGAACAGGAAGAATAATATTTTGGCAGTGTTTCCTAATATTTGCTGTCTTTCCAGGCTCGAGCATGTGTCAGGCTGGAGTTGTAGTTATTTATTACCAGTTTAGAAGTCATTATTTTTGTTTCCTCTTTCATGGTATTCAGGAGACTGGCACTTGAAAGATTTTTCCAGAGAAGGTTTATATTCTTACTGATTAGTTGTAGGTGAAGTTGTAAATGAGCTGTCAAAAGTGTAGCAAAAAAGATGAGAGAAATTGCAGTAGGAGAAATAACAGCTATCATTATGCTTTAAAAAAAAAAAAACCCAAGAAGAAAAATAATCCAAGGCAGTAGTTGTAAAGCATCATTTAGAATTTATGGGGATGTTATTTGCTTGTTCTTTTTCTTTAGTTTGACTTCTTGTAAAAAAGATGTCACCTTTAATGAAAATCTGGCCAGCCCTATGTTTCATTTCAATATGCATCTATCTGTGATTGCTTCTACTATGCCACTTGTGATTTTTTTTTATATTTTGCTGCATGTGATAAATTACACAACAAGAGGGGAGGACCGAATCTTCCTTCAAGTTGTAACCATTGGAAATATCTTCCTTGCATATTTAATAGATGCTTGTGATCATTACAGCTACTGCAATTTGAGACAGTGTTGAAAAGTGAAATGAAAGGAAAATATTTCAAACTTCACTTTTACCAAAGTACTTCTCTGTAAGAAATGCACTTAAACATAAAAGATACATAATTGTGTGTTTCAACATAAAACACCAACAAGTTACAAAAAGAAAGAAGGAATGTATAAGTTCCTTAAAAGAAGATGAGATATTATAGCTAGTTTTTTATATCAAGTATTTCAACTTTGATTTGTGTCGGTTTTTAGGTTTGGGATATCTTGGTTTTAAATACTCAGGACTAATGATTTTAGGTAAAATTGAAGAAAGCATCATCTGCATGTACTTTACTTGCACCTTTTTTTCCTTTTCCCCAGTACATCAGTGTGGGGTACCAGATAATTTCTGAAGTGGTGCAGCCTGAGAGGGTGGTGGTTGTTTAGGGGTTTCTGGAGTGTGGAAACAGACCTGTGTGCTGCTGTCAGTGATTTTAGTTTTGCAGAGCTCTTTCAGGGAAGACTGAGCCATTGGTCAGAGCACAGTGCTCATATGCCAAGGCTGAGGGATCAATCCCATATGGGCCATGAGCTCAATGATCCTTGTGTGTCCCTTGCAACCCAGAATATTGTGTGACTCCTGCTGCTTCATGTAAAACAGAAATTCTAATGGTTTGTATCAAGCTTTTTGCAAAACACTGAGAGGACAAATAATGTGAACTGTGCTGTGCCTCTGTATCCTTCAATACATTTCCAGAGGTGTACATACAATCCTTTAGATTGGAAAGGACCTTTAGGATCATTGAGTCCAGCCTCTAACCCAGCACTAAACTGTGTCCCCCGGTGCCACCTTCACATGGCTTAAATCACTCCAGGGATGGTGACTCCACTGCTTCCCTGGACAGTCTGTTCTAATACCTGACATTTCTTCTTTTGGTGAAGAAATTTTTCCTAAATTTGAAATTCTGTTGGTGCCACTTGAGGCCATTTTCTCAAGGCCCCTTTTCAGGGAGTTGTAGAGAGTGAGGATGTCCCCTCTGAGCCTCCTTTTGTCCAGACTCAACACCCTCAGCCCCTCCTCATCAGATCTGTGCTTCAGACCCTGCCCCAGCTCCATTCCTGTCTGTGAAGCCTCTCCAGGATCTCGAAGTCTCTCTTGTGCTGTTCCACAGAATCACCTGGCAGGTTTTAGGAGGGATCTCAAGTCTTTGGCCTGGGGCAGACAAAATATGACAAAACAGATCAAAAGCTGAAAGGAAAATCTCAGAACACACTGACAACATAATTAAAATTTTAAGCATAGCATTGTGTTTGAATGAGCATGTATGAAGGACAAACTATGGAGGACCATACAAAACAATCCATTTCTTGAGAACTGCTGGTGAATTTCATACCTCCTATAGGGTGTCTGTTCAGAAATAAAACTGAACTTACTTCATGAAAATAATGTCTAACTTGATAAATTGAGTGCCTTTCAAAGTGGTGTTACTGGCAGGGCAACACATGCAATCTACCACATGAAATCTTCCATGTGAAGTTAGGGAGAGGAGAAGAAGGGAGTTAATGTAGCTGGAGTTACTGGGAGGCTTTGGTATAGAGTTGGGATGGATATTATCCCTGGAAAGATGCAAATAACCTGCTGAACAACAGGTTTCAACGTTTTCAGTTTCTTCCACAGGCTGTGTTCATCAAAGTGGGATATATTTATTCAGTACTTTTTTTTTGCTTTCTGTATTTCCTCAGCTGTAATTGGCTTGTAGAATAACTGTCATAGGGAATATCAGACAAATTTTGCAGGTTGTCAGTAACTACTGGGTTTGGTATTAAACTTATTTTCCCAATGGTTTAAGATATGAGATGAAGATTAAACACAAATTTGTGTGTTAACACAAACTACATAGTTGTAACCAATTTCAGAAAGAAAACTATCAAACCAAGTGTGTGTGGTTGGTTCTTTTAGTTGGCTCAAAAACATTTTGAAAATTGTTAATGAAATATACTCATTAGATTTCTCAATTACACTATATGCTCTTACAGTTTTCAAAACATCATTCAAGCTCTCCCCTCAATGTATTTAACTTCAAAAATATAATTTCTGTTCAGCTGAACAGGACTGGGGTTGTCTTTTGACACAACTCACCAGGGATTGTTTCATTTTTGGGGTGCCTCCACTGGCCAGTTTAGCTGGCAGAATTCTGGGGAATGCCCAGAGCTGTTCACAGGAGCATGTCCTCAGGAACTTGAGCAATAATATTTTTCTATTTTTGGTTTCTTTGGGCTCAGTGATTATTTCAGTGTTCAGTATTGAGGGACATCTATCCATTTGAACATAAGAAGAAATTAATGCATCTATGTAGAGCTCTTGTTCTCTGTAATCCCTGGAGCTCTGACTAAGGCAATCTTTGTGATGTGTAATAATTATTATTACTGCTCTGGATTAGCTATGCAGTGTTTCAGGTTGTTTCAGGCAGGAAAACCACTGATACTGTAAAGAATAAAATCGTTATTTATCTAGTCATTTACAAAAGGTACAAATCCTGTTTCCCTGAACACAGGGGAGGCAGCAGGGAACACTTTCTCTGCTTGTAACCGAGTTTCTTTACAACCTGAACTTGACCTCAAGAGAGTTCTCTGGAGCCTTTTCTCAGGGTAGCATTTCTCAGGGTGTTTCTGTCACCTCTTGTTACCACGTGTGTGGATCTAAGCATCCACCTTAGCTATGGTCTGTCTGCCTGGAGCTTTTGGCTTTTTGATCCAAGATGTATCTTGATTGTCTCGTTTTCTCTGGAAGCCAGATTTTGTTTTTCTCCTCAATGTATTTTTGTTGTCACAACCTTGTTTTCCTGCAAGAATCATGTCCTAGGTCTTATTTGTAAGTATACCAGCAGTATTGAGCTGAGGATTGAAAGATATTTTATATGACTTGCTAGATCTCTGACTAATGTCCAGAAAAGATTGTGCATCAATAAATAGTCTGATGGGTCAATAGAACTTTGTCAAAACTTTTTCCATCTTTACTCAAAAGACATATCAGAGACAAGGCTCTAATTCACTTGGGAATGAGGTTCTCAGCCTGAGTGATAGGACTTTACTAGAGGGCTGAAGAGTCACTGTCTCCACTGCCTGATGCTCATTTGTCATGAAGGGCTCTCAGTGTCTCCACAGTTTTTGTATTTTAACTCCTTAGCCACGTTGGAATTTGGAACTTGCCAGCCTTGTCTGGAGTGCCCTTTGTGGAAAAGCAGGTGCTTTAGCATAGTTTTACTGTTTTAACATTGTGTTCTTCATTGTGTTGGCAACATCTGGTTTGGCTTTAGACTAGAGAGGAAAAATACCAAAATGACTTATTCATATTATATACTTCCTAATGATAAAACCCCATACTCTAATTTTGTAAGCATGTTGTACTTTTTTCCCCCATCACTAACTTGTGTGAATCTGTATGAAGGGTGTGCTATAGAAATTGTCCTTTTAGCTTTTCAGAATAAGTTTCCTGGTCCTGGACTAGGAGAAGAACCCTGGTGCAGTAAGCAAAAGATTACAATAGGTTGTTTGCAGTGAGCTTTCATGGAACAAGCTTTATTAGCATCTTCCAGTTGTTTTTTGGGTTTCTGGGACTCTCACAAGCCATTTTTTGTCAAAAAAGCCATCCAGCATTAAAAGACTGAGTGACTTATAGTGTCAGTGTGCTGGTTTGTGTGTGAATGTTTTATATCTGTTAGTATTAGGAGGAAATCCTTCCCTTTGAGGGTGGTGTGGAACTGGCACAGGCTGCCCAGAGAAATTGTGGCTGCCCCATCCCTGGAAGTGTTCAAGGCCAGATTGGATGGGCTTGGAGCAACCTGGCTTGGTGGAAGTTGTCCCTGCCCGTGGCACAGGGGTTGGAACAAGATGATCTTTTAGGCCCCTTCCAACCCAAACTAATCTGAGTTCTTTTCCGAATTTTTTTTCTTTTTTGGATTTGGAATTTCTTTCTTTTCTGGATGAAAAGTCCCATAATGAATTAGGCACTGAAGAGAGAGGCTCTTGAGGTTAGTAGTGGGATGGCAGGAGGGACAGAGAAGGAGTCATATGGAGAGCTACAATTAGGAACCATTAGCTGCTGGAAGGGCCAGCAGGAATCATTGGTGAATGTTTTTCCTTATCTGTATGTGGAGCAGAGAAGAAAAGGATTCCCTGCCTGGTTGTGCTCTGCCTCTGTTCACAGGGAGCTCCTGTGGAAATTCAGGAACAAATCATGCAGAATCCCCTGTACTTGGTGTGTGTTCACTGAGCCCATGGACAGACCAGGACTGGGTTTGCACATCTGAAAGGCTGTTTTCTTGCATATGATTCTGGCTGCAGTTAAGGCCTGTGGGTTGTTTTGGAAACTTGTACTAAAATCTGGTGTGTAACAAAATGCAGTTACAGTGGCTGAATATTCTCAAGTAGAGCAAAGGTGTAATGGCAGCTTTTTTTTTCCCCTAGAATTTCTAGCATACTTGGAAGCATAAATATAAGCTTGTTCCTCCTGGTAAACACTTGAAAATGAGTAGAAATTCCAATAAATGCATATATGAATCACAGGATTTTTCTTGAATGTCACTATTATTCCTTTATTGTATTTACATTTTTACCTCTTTTTTATAGGCAATTGCTGGTTACTTTGATGTATTTTTTGAGAAGAACTGCCACAACAAAGTGAGTATTTGGAGTTTTGCATTTCAAAAATGTCTTTGAGAGATGAGGATTTTATTTTGCCTAAAGATGTTTGGCAAAGAGTCTATTTTGCTGTAGCAAAGACTTCCTATGCATTTGTGTTTGGTAATTGATTGATGTGGTGTGATATGAGAAGGTTGTTTTTAATCAAACTCTTGAACTCTCCCGTTGCAGGTCTTGTTTTCAACTGGTCCCCAGTGTACCAAACACACTGGAAACAGACAATTTTTCTCCTGGAGAAGCCAATTCCTGTAGAAGCAGGTACATTTAAATTCAGTTGGGGTGCAACAATGGCTGTGTCACAGTGCTGTTACCATTAAGTCTAAGTATAAAATACTTCAAAAATGACATAAGTTTCAAAAAGAACTAGTAAATAACTCTTTCAGCTGCTGTTAAAGGAATTTTTTTCTCTCATCAAAGCAGGGAACTATCTATGTACAAAATTCTTGTTTGAAATTACACATAAATATATGCATAAGCACCTTGTAGTGGGCATGTATCTTGTACTTGTACAGCTCCAAACTGGAATTTGGTGAGAAAAG
Source organism: Acrocephalus arundinaceus (assembly GCA_021534815.1). NCBI lineage: Eukaryota > Metazoa > Chordata > Aves > Passeriformes > Sylviidae > Acrocephalus > Acrocephalus arundinaceus. The sequence continues at coordinate 2,796,239 of JAJEOU010001577.1, forward strand.
TTCTGTATCAAAGCATTTCTGATGCAAAAAAATGTAAGACCAGAACACTGCTACTGACATGCTCTTAATTTTGATACTGCTAATATTCTGAAGGATCAAATTTGTCAAGTGATTGCCCAGGATTCCTTGTAGCCCTCCTGAACTGTCCTGTATTTAAATGGATCATGAGTATATGCATAGGTTGTATCTGCCACAGTGGGGTTACTCTGTAAAATGAAAACAGTTTTAAAGAACTCACAGCCATGAACTGGAGCCATTGAAGTGTTGAATAGGTTAGTTTGATACACTGTAAATTTTTAAAAATGGATAAGTACTCTGATAAGTTTCACCTTGAATTTGATGCAACCAAAAAGGATTTGTTGGTATCAGGGATAAGCAAAATTCAGATGATGAACTGCTGAGGTGAGGTTTTGAAGTCTGTAAAGTGAAGCTTATTAGTGGTTTAATTAGTTCTATTTGTGAAGTCTTGAAAGCACATTTTATAAAGTAGTTAAATATCCCTTGCTTTATAGACACAGGTATCCATGACCCTCAAGAATGGTCATGCAAGAGGATGGACATGCAACAGGTCAAGAATTATAAATCTTAACCTCTTACTCCTGTAGAACTTCCTTTCACACTCTCTTTTTATAATCCAAGGAAATGAAGTAGTTCCATTTTTATGCTGTTTTTTATTTGTGTCCATGTGGCCACTAGATATTTATTCATCACTGTTGAACTCTGACCCGGTGATGAATCTTTGAGGGCCTCTTTTCTTTACAGACCAGCAGGACCAAAGGAGGAGCCTCAGAGTGGGGCTCATTTCTGCTGGACAGTTTATTAACTCATGGTAATACGTGGCCCTGACCTGAACAGTTTGTAAATAGATCAAAGCATGGAAAAAGTTGTGTGGATGCTTCTGCACTCAACTGCTTTTACAGTTGCCTCTTGCAGCTACCAGACATGACAACTTTTTACCAGGAGCTTCTTTTCTAGAGGCACTGAGGTTTGTGATATCTGACAAATCCTTTCTGTCTTTCATGCTTTGACTTTATATTCTTGAACAGTTTTTATTTGACCTTTCTTAGGTCCTGTCACTTCTTGGGGTGCACCCGTACTTTGGTGCATTCATACTTGGCTGTGTTCCCTTCAGATTCTCTTTCTAGACAAGGCTGACTAAGATCTCCTTGCTGCTACTCATTAAATCTCAATGTCATAGTGATTTTTTTCAAGTGCAATGACATTTGTTAAAATATGCACATTATTTCATATTACAGAGATCATTTGACATTTTTCAGCTGTGTGAAATTCCTGGGAGGTGTGCCCCAGCCTAGAGTTCTGCTCCAGGTGTGGTGACTTTCTGAAGGCAAGTGCAGAAATAATGTGCTCTGAAGCAGTGAACACAACCAATTTAACCTTGAAGATCACTTGTGCTGTAACTCCTTCCTTCCTTTTTATTAGCTCATATTTCTTAACACTGTTCCCATAACAAATCTTGTTACAGCTATGTTTCTCTTTCTGCCTGTCTCCTTCTCTTTGTGATTATTTGAATTCCCCTTTCCCATCCTTTGGCCCAGTCTGTCTGGTTTTGTATCTTTCATGAAATTACCACTTAAATCTAGGATTGTCTGCCTTTTGCTTCTGGTTCTAGAGAATACCTGAGAGAAACTCCTGATGTAATTTCCTTTTCTTTTGTAATCCCAGTGTTAATCTCTGTGGGATATTTGTTGCTCATTGATGACATAAACCCATCAAGCAGAAGGTGCTTCCTGATATTTATATAGGAATTTATGTTAATTTACATGATTTTTCTGGAAAAACCACTCCCTCTGACTTTGATCCTTCTTCTCCATTGTTCCAAAAGTCCTTTTCCTCAAGAAATGTTGTTTTAAGTACAGATTTCCCTATCTTCCTTTTTTATATTCTTTTCTTTGTCTAAATAGTGACTTGAATATTCATCTTGATAATTTGTGGTTAGCCAATTTTTTTTTTGTTTCTTCAGTCTTTCCATTTTCTCAACTAAACAAACTGTTGAAATTCATTTTGCAGCCTATTTCACCTTGCACTTCCAGCTGTTTGTTAATGAATTAGCACTGCTTGTTACCACTTCTCATTCAGCCTGCTAGATTCAACTGAGCTCCCTCCAAGTGCACTGAGCTTTTAGGGAAACCTTGCCTTCAAAAGGGCTTTCCTTATTGCAAGTTAACTGGAGGCAAAAGTATTAGATTAAATACATTTGCATCATTTGAAGCCTTTACATCCATCCCTGTGTTTACTGGTATTCATCAGCCCTCTGTGTAAATTCCTAGATTCACAAATACATTATGGCAGTGGGAGAAACAGCAAAGAAGATGCACTTTTGGCTGAACATTTCACAGAATCATTAAGGTTGGAAAAGACCTTTAGGATCATTGAGTCAAGCCATGAACCCAGCACTTCCAAGGGCACCACTAAAGCACAATTCCCTGGGCAGCCTGCTCCAGTACTTCACAACTCTTTCCATGAAGAAATTCTTCCTAATGTCCAATCTAAACCTCCAGAGCCTTCCCCAATTCCCTTCAATTCCCTTCTCTGGACACACTCCAGCACCTCAAAGTCTTTCTTGTAGTGAGGGGCCAAAAACTGTCCCCAGGATTTGAGGTGGGGCCTCAACAGTGCCCAGAACAGGGGATGGTCACTGCCCTGCTCCTGCTGGCCTCACTTCTGCAGATCCAAGCCAGAATGACATTGGTCAAGAGAAACTCTTCTTTTTTTTAGTAAATATTGGGAAATAAACAGAAATAATGCAATCTGACCAGTGTTACCATGATGGCATTCACTTGTAGCTTTTTAAGAGGTTGTGAAAGAGGAATTTGCTAGTGGAAAACACATTTAAAATGTTCGGGGTTTTTTTTTGTTTTGAAAGCATCTTTCAGAAAGGGCAACGGTTGTTTTTCCCCAGTGAAGAAAAATGGTTCCCTCAGATTTTTAGTTCCAAGTAAAATAGTAAGGCTGACTGAAAGTCCCTTATCAGATGCTTTATAGCTTTTGGGGCCGTGCCTGGAGTGGTTATAAAGCACTGATTGTATTTGGTTTTGCTCTATAAAAGAGGTTGAGCTTACAGATCCCCAAACCTGCTGGGTATTTAACTGGAAAATGCTCCTTTATGCCATGGCAAAATTGTTTTGTTCTGCAGTGTGAACTAGCTAATTTTCTCAGCTGTTTGATGCCAGGGTATTTGTTGTAAAAATAGATCTCTTTTCTCAACCATAAGAAGGACTGAATGCTTTGATCTATTCTAATGATAGCAGAATCAAGGGTTGCAAGCCAAAGGATGGGTCTTGGAGCTCATCCTGCCTCCTTTGCTGGTCCTGCAGTCCTGTACCACGTTTGTACATCTCTGGGATGAGGTGGGAGAGGTTCATTCTGGGTCCAGAGGTCTGGACAGTGAGGCAATAAAATCTACACCTAATTAATACAGATTATTTGCTGCTGAGTTTCAGCGTGGTACCTGTGGTAGATAGCTTTGTATATAATGGCTATATGCAAATGGATCTATTTAATGGCTAATTTCTGTTCATTTCATTTAGATTTAATGTGTGAGTGGGGGATAGCCTCTCACTCATCATGTGTTCTGAAAAACCACTTTTCTTCCTCATGGACTGTGGCAAGAGACTTGAAACTGATTTTCAGTCAAGTAAAACAAAATGGCATCAGCATGTTGGATATGCTTTAACTGTTTAGCAAGCAATTAAAATTAAAGAAACTGGAGAAAGAAGTAATATATCCTGGGTTTTCTCAGACAAAACAGTGATGTATTGTAGACTCCCCACAGAGTACAAGCCTTCTCTTAGAGCCCTTTTAATAGCTTGAACATGGCTTTATTTTGAAGATTGAAATTGAGATGCCAAAGCAGTATCTTTTTCTACTTAATCGTGCAAAAATGAGTCTCTTCCTTTTGTTGTTTGTTGAAATATTCCTGCTAAGCAAACAAAAAATTACATCATTCTCATTTGGTTGTCTCAAGAATTTACTAAATAAATCAAATGCTTACAAAAATTATTTTAAAGGGCCCACAGAATCTTCTCAGTAACAATGCATTAAGTTAAAACCCAGCTCTGTATGCAGGCAAACGCTATTAGCAATAAAACAGCCTATTGTCAGCATTGTGTGCTCTTCATATTGCCTTGCAGTGAAAATAAAACCTTGATTTGTTTTTCTCTGCTGTTAAAGGGGCTAGCACAGCAAAGCTGGAGCAGAACTCACATGACTAAGCTCCTGTAAAGTCCTTGATTGTCTTTAGCTCCCCAGTCTCTGTAATTGGAAAGCTGTTTGTAAATTTACAAACTGAAAGAATGTGCATTTGTCTACTTAAGACAGCGCTATTAAAAGTAGGAAAACAACACTGGCACAATTAATCTGTCTGAATGTTTTGATCCTATACTGAAATACTTCAATATTGTGCATCCCAGTTGGATAATTTGGCTCCTAATTAAGATTTTAGTGTCTGTTTTGCCTGTCTACAGCTGCAACATGGTGTCTATAGAAGTCTGTCTCTGGTTTATTTACCACCAAAAATGATGATGGCTTTTAAAATCTGGTGAATGTTAAAACCTGAATTTTGAGGTCACACTAAGTCTGGCAATGTTGTATTTATCAAAATCTCCATTTTAAAATGATCCTGCTGACCTTTCAGAAAGATTTTTAGGTGTATGTTTCAGGGCACTAAATTGAGAGAATCTCTTCTCACGACTGTTGTGTCTCATTGAAAGATAATAGAAATCCCATCTTTAGACAGGAAAAATTGGGTAGAATGGTGACACAGATGTGCCATTCTGGGTGCCTCCTTTTGCAAGTTGTGCAGCTGCAAGGGAATATGGTTCAAACAGCAACAACAGTCTGCTTTTCTCACACTTTAGTCACACTGCTGAGAGAAAGTATTGGGACAAGGCTGTACAGTTTAGAATCCCCACTACAAAAAGTGGTGCATTAAGCCTGTTCTGGGTGAGTGAGTTTGGCCACTGCAGCTCTACATTGTGGAGGGCCGGGCTTCACGGTTCCCTGTGGCAGGTGTGGGAATCTCTGTCACCTGCAGAGCACACACGTTACCTTAGGCAGCCACACCAACCTGTGCTGCCTTGCTCAGCTGGCAGTGCTGACTGCTTTGCAGCAGCCTCCTTCCTGGCTTGCCTTGAGCAATTAAAACATGTCAATTTGGTACAGAAACCCCTCCGAGAATACACTCAGAGCATGCAGGGAGAAGACAGAACCTTTCAGCGGAGGTTGAGCAGTGATGCAACAGCAAGGAGCTGGCAAAGAGCTGATAAAAGTAGCCAGCCCAGAATAGGGGTATCACAGGTACCAAAAAGCAGGGGCTGCTGCTCAGAACAGAAACTGCTTGTTGGAGGTTCAGTAGCAGTGGCCAGAGGGGAAGGCAGCAGTCTGTGCACAGCTGCAGTGCCTGCAGTTTAAGGGGATGAATGGGAAGATTAAGGGTAAGTCCCTGAGTTTAAGGGAAATGCTCTTGGCTCCACCACAAACTCTGTTTCAGTCTTGCGTTGTTTTCCATTGTCAGAAGATAGGTGGTATGTGGGAACCACTTTCTGCCCAAAGTAATGCTTTTGAGACTTGCTGGTTTTTCTCTAGCATGCTAGAACTCAGTTTTGCATTAGATAGTGGGCCCAGTTATTTAAACTAGGTCGTGTTTAAATTGTCAGCTTCCAGCAAGGACAGCCTTGTTCTGCAGAGCAGTATCAAATCGTGCTGGTTGGTGACTGGGAGGGCACAAACCCACTCAGTGGCTCTTTACAGTGTAGGGGGTTTGTAAAGGTACAAATTTCACCAGCAGTTCAGTAGTTGAAGTGTGTTTAGCCCAAATCCCACTGCAGTTTTCCAGCAGCTCTCTGAAACAATTCCAGTGAGCTCTTTAATAAGATTCTTAAATTTTAATGGTGTTCAGAATAAATGGTTTGAGTACTGTGTTGTTACTTGTTAGCTTCATAAAACTCTTCCAGGGGATGAAAAGAAAGAAACCTGGAAGACCTTTTGATTGCTGGCTGCCTTTGGTTAAATCCTTGAGGCTTTTTTGGGATCACAGAGGGAGGAGACACCAAGTTGTGCTAAAAGGCAGGGTAATTCCTCACATTACAAGCTCATTGCCATGGGTCATTCCAAGCTTTAAGTGGATGTTATGGATATACATGCAAGGGTCTCTGTAGAATCTTTGGTTGTGATCAAATCCTTTATAGACTGAAAAACCATGATTTTTTTGGCCTGAATGCTCTTGATGATAGAGGATCTCTGCACTGACTCCCAGACTGCAGGCTGGCCCTGTGTGTGATTGTATTGCACAGACATAAGTGACAGATGCTTCCAGTTTTACTGGTGATAACAGTCAGAACTAAAATGAACTGGTTGGAGTGTCCAGAGCACAGGTACTGCAGAGCCTGCAATCAGCCATGCAGCATCTGACAGTGTGGACACAGGGATGTCTTTTTTCCTGGGCTAGCCAAGCACACACAGCACTTCTCCTGAATTCTCCTGCTTTTTCCATTTGGGGGAAAATTTCAAGCCTCCCCTGGGGATAATAAAAATGCGGGGAGGGGAGGGTAATGGATTCAGTTTTGTCCTAATCAAACTGCAATGGCACTGTGTGGTTTAGTTGCATTCAGCTGAGCGTGATAAGAGCAAGGTGATGCAGCTGAGTCCCAGAGACAGCTTCCTCCAGGCAGCTCCTAGGACAGAGAAGGGGGGAAAACATCAGTCATTTTCTATCTACATGGCATTGATTAATTGTTCAGAGCTGCCTTTGGGTTACTGCTGTTGTTTGCTTCAGCCCTGGGAAAAGGCTGCTCAGAAAAGCACATTTAGTGTGGTTACAGCTTAAGGAATAGCTGGGGAAAATGTATAGAATGCTTTGTTTCATTAACTGTCTTTACAAACAGAATCTGAGGGTTCTGTTATGTGATGTCAGCTATTTATGAAATTAGATTTTAAGTTTTTGCTTCATTTGTTTTTATTGTTTTGTATTAATATTTAAATGGTATGATTGAGGTATGGGTAAATTGAAATAATGCAATTTTAGTTCTCAGAGGCTCTTTAGTCTCACTGAATTGTTATCACAGGATGTTAAAACAAATCAAATAGGTCATTTTGAAGCAGCTTTGAAAATCTGTGTGTTCAAATCATCAGGTTAAATTTCCTAGCTGGAGGGAGACTATAATGTCCTTTTTTCTTTATCTTGTCCTTCTGTCTGGCAAACCTCTCTGAATAATCTGTGAAACCGTTTTCTGCAATTCTCTGCAAATTGCATTGTGTTATGTCAGTCCTTTGATTCCTAACAACAAAGCTGCACAGGAGTTGTAGTGGAATCTCCAGCTAACTGTTACATGATGAAAAAAACCCCAAAATATCAAAAATTTATTTTCTTCTGATCCTTGGTTCTGCAGTCATTCTTGCTGATAAGCCTTCTTTGATATTTGCAGTGCAGCCTTTAACAAACTGTCTGTCTATATTTTGTGGGTTGTGTATTCCTAATTTACAAATATTCCTTAAATGAAAAGTCTTAGTAAGGACTGAAAAGAAATTGAGATTAGTTTTTTCCTTCTGTATAAAAGCATTTGCTGGATGTAACTGAAGGACATACCTGTCAACTCTTACGATGCTGACACTTTGTAAAACAAAACCTGCAATTAATAGTGTATCTACTTGAAATGCCACAAAGATTTCTGTCATTCAAAGATGACACAAGATTAAAAAACACCCAATCAGAACTTAAATGAAGTGCAGTGCAAATGCAGAGCACGTGACCCGCAGAGCAGGAAAGGGAATAGGATTTTGTGGCTACATGGTTTTGGTCCATGGGGGTGAACATATCCAAGGGATACAGGGGTTTTCCCCAGCCACAAGTGAAATATTGGGCAGATCAGTAATTTGGGTGAACCTCTGAGAAGTGAGGCATCAGCCACAACTCAGCACCTCTCTGGGTTTAACTGCAGTTAGTTTGATTTGGGTTTGTTGTAAAGAGCTCTGAAAACTTAAAGTTTTGTAGATTTTTCAAATTCTGATTAGTTGGGAACAGCTTCTCGTGCAACATGGATGCAATGCAACTTTGCTGTTAGTGAGTGATTCAATGCTGTAACCAGAGCAATTCCCTTCTTGTTTTTTCAGGAGAGGCCCTGAGAGGAAAGATCACAGTCCGCAAAAACAGGAAGGATCCACGGTCCCTCTTCGTCACCCTCACAGTGAAGGATACACAGCAGACCTACAGCCTTCAGTGAAACTCTCTCCATGTCTGCGAGGGGCTCAATTCAAATGCTGCATTTGGCTGCTGATAACTGTTCTAAAATACCCAAAAATGGTAAACTCCTGAGTTTGTGTGTGTGTGTACACACAAGAATATGGAAAAGTTACCTAGAGCTGAGATTTACAACAAGATTGGATTCTGCTGCTTCATGTGGTGTGAGCATAGCAAGAAAGATGGGTTTGGGTTACCTGGGTGAGAAAAACGAGCCTCAAGTCTTGCTGTAAGGAACAATAGGATATGATCTCTCAATAAGGTTTTATTCTTCCACTGGCAAAATCCTTGTAAAGTATTTTTTTATTAAAGAAGCAGCTAAATCATGTGGCAGTGCACCTCAACAGTAGCTGGAAAATCCCAATGGGAATAATTTTGTAATTCCAACTGCGAGATTGCAGCAGCAAAGACGGTATTTTTACTACACTTGTGCAGTTTAAGAAGTTGTACACATTTCAGTTACATTTGTCTAAATAAATGAACCCAGTGTGATATATAAAGCAGTTGCTGCTTCCCTTGTGTTCTGTGTAATTGGAAATTCTGTCTCTCCTGTGATGGCTCATTTGTTTGTGCCTACAGTTTTTTCTCTACTAACCTGTTGGGGCATAGGTGGATGGAAGTGTGTGTCTTAGCAGCTTTAGGGAAAACACAACAGACAAAAAGGAGCTGCTGGAAGGGTGGGTTTGGTTTGGGTTCTTACAGAAACACTGGACACTCAAGGGTTGGCTGTTCAAGGGAGGGGGGTGTGCATGTAGGTATTCATTTTAATTCCCTTTGGGCTCCTTAAATGTCCTGATCAACGTGTGGATGTTCAGGAGCTCAGCTCATGTAACAGGAATGCTCAGGTACTGATGCTACATCCCTCAGTTTATGGGAGTGAGATTGCACACAGTTCTTAAATCCTGGTTATTATTAAAAACTTCATAAAAATGAGACAATTGCACTCACAGAAAAAATCAAAGCTGCAAGTTTTATTTCCTGGTAGTATGTGAGAAGTGGGAATGCTCTCCAGTGCTGAACATGTGTGAGTCTCAGTGAGCTGCTCACACTTGCCTAGCTTGGTGACATATATCCATTTTGGATATTGGTATCATCTAACCAGAAGGAAAATGTTCTGAAAAGACTTTCATTCATGTAAAGCCTGAGGAGAGTCAGGCTTAATAAAGCCAGATTTAATAAAGGCACTGGATTTTCAAAGAACTTCAAACACACAAGTGGACATTGATCCAGTGGTGACTGTCTCACAGCATCCTGTGGAAACAACCCATCAGTTATAGGGGGCTTTTTTCAGTCCAGCAGTTGAATAGTTTGGGATTCATCTGACAGCACAATCAGCTATTTACATTTCCTCATTGTAATTCTAAGAATTAAATATTGTAGGAAATGGGATCAATAAATACTCAAAGGGATTCTAATGATGGAATCTGAGGCACAAAAGTGGAAAGTAACTATTTGGAGTAGCAATGCCCTTGAATTTGTCCAGTCAGAAATAAAAATCCTTCATGTAAAAGTGATCCTTTATGCTATGGCACATGGTCAATGTGGCCAAAGATGCAAATAATCTGTAGCTGAATTAAAAATAAGTAAATAACCAAAATAGTGAGGAAATGGCTGATATTCTTCATTGTTCATGGAAACATTTCTTTTTCCATGTAGTAGGAACAACTTGTTTGGTGTATCAAATTTTCAGTATTTTTTAATAGTTGGGGTAGTCACAACTTCAGACCTAAATTTATTACTGCAGTGTGTGATCCTGTATGGAGAACAGAAAGAAAAAAGGAAGTTGTAGAGAGCCTGAATTTCACTTATCATGTGACAGCATTTTTCTGTTACACCAGCTCATCTAAAATTACCTCAGGATTTATTTCTTGAGCTACAACGTCTTATGTGACAAAACTTTTTTTTTCTTTTCCCCGACTAAGCAGTATCAAAATTATATATCCTATGGGTTAGACCTCTGTAACTTTGAAATTCAAATGAGGCATTTAATTACCTGCCCTCTCAGAGGTTTGTTTTCTCCTGTTCTCCCCTGTCCTTCCCTGGTGCTGCTGTGGACAGATGCAGGGTTTGGTGCAGAAACAAACCCCAGTGGTGGCTGCTGCTCTCCACTGCTCCCTCTCCACCTCCTGATTCTCATCTGACATGATCCACGGAGCTCTTTGCTGCTGGCTCCATCCCAGAGCACCTTTGGGTTTTTCCTGCTCTGGGTTTTTTTTTGTTGGTTTTCATTTTGTTTGAACTTCTGGCGTGCCCTGACAGCATTCCCTCATTTCTGATGACCAGATCTGTCCCATCCTAGGCTGCTCTTCCTCTCCCTGACCCTTTCATCTGAAATGTTGAGTGTGCAGCTGATTCTTGGGAGATTTGCCTGTACAAATCTAACCTTTGCTTGGTTTGGAGGCACAGCAGAAAGGGGATGCAGGTGCCAGAAGACAGATACAGACAAAGGCTTGTCACAGGCCTTGAAATGCCTGAATAAGTTGTTGTTGCTAATGGAGAACTGCCAGAGCACATTAAAGAATCTGATTGGGTCTATGATGCATACCTAGGAGGATACAAAGAAAAAAATAATCACGATTGGTAATTTCAGGCCGGCTGTCAGATGCGTGAAGAAATACAAGATGGAATTGTGATACCTTCCTTAATGTGTAATTTCGTGCCTAAACAAAGCCTTTCCTTTGGCATCAGAAAATCCAGGACCCTTAATTCACTTTATAAATTCGTTTTGTGAAACTTGCACTCAGCAAAGGGCACATGAATACGTGGGGGTAAAGGGAAATCTGTTTTCCAAGAGCATAAAATTTGCCTGACCCGAATTGCAGGTGGTAACTGCAAATTTAATGGGAAAGTGTCTTCATTTGCAAAACCAGGGGGCCTGTGTGGTAGGTATTAGCAGTGTCATGTAAGTTTGTAATGGGGGGTTTTTGGGGGGTTTTTTGGAAAATATGTTTTTGCCGTGCTTAATAATGAAGTCTTGCACTTCTGAAGAACACTGCTTGGACAGAAGTTTTTAATGTTTAATCTCACAGTTAACCTTTTTCTCAAGGAGTGTCCTTAACCAGCAGTTATCAATCCCTATTAATGCTGAAGCAATTTGCATTATACTTAGCCCAAAGTCAGAGGAGTTAAGACTGACCAGTGATTCATAGAAGTTCTTTTAATATTCAGATAAAACCTGAAGGTTGGCCTGCCTTCTGCTTGCAAATCTGTGCCCAAAGTCTGTGTACTTGAAGATAAATAACCCACCTGAAAATGCTCACAGCTCTACTTCTTATTTAGATGTTAACGATATGTTGGGTTTTTTTTTTTTTTTAATCTTGTTTTCTGCAGTGCTTTTAAATGTTTAGCTAAGCTGTAAAATTATCTTGCTGCTTCTACCCATCAGAGAGCAGCTAAGCAAGACTGACAAGCTTGGAAGCTTCTGGTCCTTGGCTACTGAATGACTCTTCAGTGAGCACCATGCTGGGGTCTCTTAATAGGATTTTTGTGTGTACACCTCAGTTTGACCTTCTAAATTCTGTCCTGTGGGGTGTGCTGTAATGAGACAGACCCAGCTCCTGTGATCCAGGAAAAGCAAAGCCTCAATTTCCAATAAAGCTCTGCAGAGGATTCACAGAGCTGCTTTGGGGGGTAGAGCTTCTAACTAAAAATGTAGGCTGCTAGCGAGGTTTGAGGAGTTTTATTTCAAGGATGTTTCTCTGCTCTCTGTTTAATAGTGCCTGAAGTTCCCAGCAGTAATGACTCCTAGCATTTTGTGTCCCTGGTTGAAATTATCTGAAGGAAAAATTGCAGCAGTGTGTCTTCCCCGAGGTGTGTGGAATGACACAGCCTGGCTGTGGCTGGCTGGAACAGGTAGGAGGGGAGGTGGAAGATCAGGATTGAAAGTAAAGGCTTGTGTGAAGGCTAAAGTGATGATTTCATTTTTAGAAACCAGGTTTAGAGGTACAACTTCCTACTGCTTTTACAACTGCATAGTAACGGCATTTAGGAGTTTTCAAAGGCAAGCAAAAAGAAAGCATGGGCATGTCTCTGAATACACAAACTTTGAAAGGAATGGCAAAGACATTTTACATTATTTTGTTTATCCAGGCCTTGACAGATGTTAAAAGCTGGTGCAGCAGTGACATCTCATTAAAAGACAAATACCTTATTACATGGAAAGGGAAATTAGAAGGGAAAATCTGGCTTTTAATGGTATGCAGAGAAATTTGCAGAAGGACTTGTGTGATTAAGTAGATGTAGAAAACATCCACCTTGAATTGTTTTTATATAACTGAACAGAAAGCTGAAGATGGTTCAGTTTTCCCAGCTTAGCAAAAGTTTGAACACATACTGCTTGATAAAATTTTTGACCTTATATTAAATTCATATAATTAACTTCACAGGGAAAAGTGGTACTGGTAATTTAATTCACAGGGAAAAGTGGTACTGGTAAATAGCAATTTAATGGTATTGTTGAGCAGCAAAGGCAGAAGGAGAAGCCTTCCTGCTGGTGAGGGGCCTTGCACACAGGAATTATTAATAGGATATTTTAAAAGCTTTTTCAGCAGCTGACCGTAACGTGTAAATGTCTGTTCCCTGGCGCCCACCAACTGGCTCAGAATTTTTATCTGTTTTGCTAATATATCAAAACAGAAACTTCATTTCTATCCCTTCCTGAATGGCAAGGATGTTACTGGGTTTCTTTAAATTACTAATGCCTCCAGCATTCTCTGAACTCCTCCATGGGAATGGAAAGGCCTCATTCATCCCATGGAAAAACTCCACCATGAAAGCATTGATTTCTGGATTTATAACATTCCTATTGCTGTTCCTCTAACAATTAACCAAAGTAAAATAAAAGACTCTTAATGACAGCGATAACAAATTAAAGAGGAATAAAGCTTACTCAACATGTTAATTCTATTTTCCACTTGGGTACTACTCAAAACATCAATGCAAACAGAGTGAGAGCAAATATGTCCCCTGGAAAGTAAACTGGCTGAAGTTAGCCTTTCACAAGTAAGAACTACAACCCAAATAAAATTAATCTCCTTGGATTCAGCTGGCAGATGCTAAAATAATCCCACTTCACATGGGGATCTGAGAGGCTTTTCAAGTTACTTTTTCTTCCAAGGAAAAATGGGTGAAAGGGGAATACCTATTTTTTCAGGGTTTTTTTTTTTCCTTACCTTTCTGGCACCTTGATACATGATCCCTTCCTACACAAAAGAAGGGATGGATTTTTCCAGTGACTTGCATTAACTGAGAGAGATCACATCTGCACCCCAGAGTAATGTGCAGTGAGGAGCAAGGTGTGGGTGATTCAAGTGCTTAGAGATGCCCACATCTGGCAAATTAGCACTGGTGAAAACCCTTCTCGTGTGCTGCATTTTATTTTCTTTTCTGCCAGGGTCAGGATTAAATGCTCAGACGGTATTTTGTTGAACTCAGATGTTATTAATTCTTACCTACATTACAGTCTCACAAGCTGTGAGTTCTACAGCACTTCTGGCTAACAAACTAAAAATGGCCCCATTTCTCTCTCTACAAGGCCTTTTAAGGATAAACTGTCCAATTAAGAATGACACCTCAATTATTTTTACTTTTAACCCAATAACCAACCACCCATGGCCCACAATGGGACTTTTCTCTCCAATTACAAAATCCCACCCAAACCCGTGAAGAAGAAGCTGAAAAAGAAGGACTGGCCTGTGCCCTAAATCCTCCATCTTGCTTTATATATATATATTGCTGTATTCTAAACCCTTAAACTCTCAGTTTTGCACCCTGTGATATCCCACACTTCTATTCAAACTGCACACCCACAACCCCAGTGCTGTCACTCAATTTTGGAAGCTTCTCCATGACCTCAGGTCAGTGCAGTGTTTGCTTGGGGGTCAGTGCTGTCAGCACAGAAACTGAAATTCTCAGTGCCCAGGGTTCCAACCCTCATGGACATTGTTCCAGTGCTACCAGGATATAATCTGTGCCAGGTGTGCTCTCCTGGGATCACTGCACCTGCCTTCATTTGCTTACCACTTGAACAGGTGATATTCATAGACTAGAATTAAAAATAAACAAAATAATAAATAAACAAAAATCTGTCAGCTTGACATCGTTCACCCACTGTTGTCCAAACAAATTAATGCACATTGGCTTCACTCTTTAGAATCATCACTCTCTGTTTGCAGTACTTTTCATGGTAAAGTCAATCTTGCTGAGAATTTCAGCTTTTGCTTCTGTTTCCCTGAGTGTTGCAGACTGCCTGGATGAAAGAAAGAGCTCTGGGGTGACAGGCAGAAAAGTGGGCTGGTGGGAGACACACCAGAGGAACAAAGGTCCTGGGAGGCACGAGGAGCTCCCTTGAAGGAGTGCTAATGGTGATTTAGGTAATTAAGCCTGAAATACAAGTAGGATCCAGCAAGTAGAATTGAATTTTGATTTAACCTTCTGATGGGTTATACAAAGAGAAGAGCACTGAAAAGAGGGAATTTCTTAATAATATTGACTCCTGTCACAGCACTGGACATTTTTGGAACAAAGGCTACTCAGCTGGAAAATTGGATCTGAGGAGGAGGAGGACTTCCTGTGGCTCAGATGTTAAACTGTGCTGTACTGCCTGCTTGGGAATTAATACAAAGCCTTGCACTGAGGAGAAAAAGCAGAGCAAAGTTTCTTGCCTCGTACTAACACATGCACTGATGTTAATTTGGGGAGCATTGAGCCTTGAGAACAGTCACAGCCCTTGTGTGTGTGGAGACCCAAATGGATTTGGCTGAGAGAATACCAGGTGTGATGTGGTGTGCCCAGAAGTAGAAATAATGCTGTTACCATTGGTTTGCAGGGGCTTGGACCTCCTTTAGGGTGCCAGGTGACAATGCCCTGGACTGGCAGCCTAGTGGGGACAGGTATCCCCATCTGTTTAACTTCTCACTGGAGCAAACCAACATCATTTGCAAATGATAGCAAAGCACAGCAGGGAACACGCTGCCAGCTGAGGAAAATGGAGGGAGAGGGGGTTTGGTTAACCAGGGCCATTTAATGTTGTCAAAACCAGAGGATATTGAGGCAAAAATGACAAGCTCCTTCAATTATCAAACTATTCAGCTCTGATCAAAATTTTCTGAAGTGACTAGGGATTTCAATTTTCTTTTTTTTTATTGCTCTGATGAAACTGAGATTTATATTTTTACAAAAGTTTACCTTTCTGAATGCAAGCTCCTCAAAAACCTAAAGGCGACCTCCTTTGTAGTGCCTTAAATTAAAGATAATTTAAGATTGCTTCCTCTAAAAAGGAATTTCATTTCTTCAGAACAGGTTGATCCATGATTTAATATTTAAAAGGTGTCATGCTTTTCTCATCTTCCTGTGTTAAAAAAAGCCCCACAAGCAGATGATGTGGATATGAGGATGGGAGTAAATACTCCATTTTCATGGCTTTCAAATCGCCTTTTAATCCATTGTTTTGGTCAATTCTTAAGTTAAAACCTAAATGCAACATCTGGCTAAGGAATACACCATGGAGTTAGGGTTGTGGCTGAGCCCATCCCTTAATGGAATTTTGTGGTTTTCACTCAGAACTATTTCTCAGAATCAGATGTTTCATGCCTGATTTGTTCATCCATGTGACAGTTAATTACTTTGGAAGTAATTGAGACATTACTGAAGGAAGTGGGTAAGAGAGCTGTCAGCAGGAAAACCTCCACAAAATCAATATTAGAACATCATCTGGCACAGGCTGCCCAGAAAAGTTGAGGATGCCCCTGATCCCTGGAAGTGTCCAAGGCCAGGCTGGATGTGGCTTGGAGCCAGCTGGGATAGTGGGAGGTGTCTCTGGCAGGGGAGTAGGAACAAGATCAGCTTTTTTGTCCCTTTACACCAAACAATCCTATGATTCTGTGATCCTGTACTCTGCTTTAGTAGTTGCCACCTGAAAACTTTGCTTTGGTCAGTGGAGTGAGCAGGAAATGGCCCAGCTGCCACCCCAGTCCCATCATTTCTCTGCTCACATGGATTTATTCCCAGCAAGAAATTGTTGTGACAGTCTAGAGAGTTGAGAAAGACTTTAAAAGAACTTAGAGGGGAGTTTATTAAGTTCTTGATACTCTTTGATATGCCTGACATGGTTGCTTTTCCTGAGTTCTGTCATTGCTCCTCTGAGACCACTCTGTGCTTGGATGTTTTTAATGAATTCCTGCGTTTGTACCTCATGTTAGAGCACTGAGAGCAAAATGAAGCCATTCCCATCGGTCAGAATGCCCAGCTAATACATTACCAATAAACTTGTTTTCAGCAGGTCAGTCTGCTCTTCAGCACATTCTGATGTTGCTGGCTGTATTTTTAAACACAGAAGTGCACTGATCCTTTGGATGAGCACAAATACATCTTTACAAATCTCCTTCCCCATCTGCATCCACTGTTTGATTTGTGCAGCTGTTGGGGAGGAGGGGAAGTGGTCCAGCATCAAATTTTGATTTGTTTGATGTGTGCTGTGCACTAAAGAACCCTTCAGCAGCCTCTTTGGGAAGGTGGTGTGGTGGAGAACCAGAGAGGCACTGGGTACATCTGTCACGTGCTTTTTTGCAGAAAATATTTTAAATACAGAATCTCTTTCCAGAGTGCCTCACCTCTACCTGTCTTCCATAAGGAATAAAAACTCAGATGAGGTTAGCCAAGTGTAATTTACCATTTCTCTAGAGGTGAAGCTGAATTAAGGAGAGGAACGCATTATCCTAGCTGGTAACAAGAGCGTAGGTGACAGAAAAAGTTAATAAAAGGCAATAAAATACCCACCTGCATCTTGGTAAAGTAATTACCTCAACCCAGAGCAGCGTGTGGTTTAAGAAACATCACCAGATCCTATTACATTTTCCTGTGCTTCACAGAAGCCTCTGCAGGTCATATTTCTCTTTCCTCCTCACTCCCTGCAGCCTGTTGCAGCCCACACTGTGAAGCTATTTTTCATGCTCAGCAGCATGGAAATAGAGGGGAGAGAGATGAGCTGTCACCTGCAGGGTTTTTGCAGGGATGGAGCTGATGAAGGGCCAGGGGAGGGAGAGATGGTGCAGGTGACATTTCATCTTTCTGCAGCACATTCCAGGCTTGCTCTGGCCTGCTTCCCTCTGGTTCTGTGGGGTTTGAGAAGAGAAATAAACCTCAGGGGTTAATACCATGTTAATGGTATTATTGCCATTCTGGCCCCACACAGGAGCTTTTTATGATCATCCCACCAAAAGAAAAACCCTG
Organism: Acrocephalus arundinaceus; assembly: GCA_021534815.1. Lineage (NCBI taxonomy): Eukaryota > Metazoa > Chordata > Aves > Passeriformes > Sylviidae > Acrocephalus > Acrocephalus arundinaceus. The sequence continues at coordinate 2,813,721 of JAJEOU010001577.1, forward strand.
AGCATGCACAAGCTCCTCTTTTCTGCCTGCCACTGTCCAAGGGAAAGCCATGCATTCAAATCCTCCTGCCTATTGTCTCTAAATCTGAGGTTTTAAGCAGGTTGTGGTGGCCTTGCTAGTCTAAAAAAAATATCAGAGATTCTGGATCAGCCCTGTTTGGACACTGCTGACTCTGTCAGCTGATATCAGGAGCTGCTGGTAGCTGTCAGGTCATCTCTGCAGAAGAAACAGTTCTGTTCTGCAGACCTTATTACTGCTTGTCCTTGGACTGTACATTCATTTCCAGTCTGGTTCTGGTTTGGTGGGGTTTTTTGGTGGGTTTTGGTTTTGGGAGGGTGTTGGATTTTTGGGTTTTGTTGTTGTTTCACGGTGTTTTGGTTGGGTTTGTTTGTTTGTTTTGGGAGGGTGGTGGTATTTTGGGTTTTGTTGTTGTTGTTTCGGGGTTTTTTTGGTGGGGTTTGTTTGTTTGTTTTGGGAGGGTGGTGGTTTTTGGGTTTTGTTGTTGTTGTTTCAGGGGTTTTTTGGTGGGGATTTTTGTTCGTTTCTTTCCCTGTATCTTACACCTGCTCCCAAACTGTGATTGTCTCAAGGTTGAAGTGTGTGTTTTGTATGCTCCTTCACTTCCTTGGGGGTTCTTTGCTTTGCCCAGGATCGGTGCTGTGTGGTACCTGGAATTTGCTCCCCTGCCTGCTGCAGACCAAGCTGACTTCCCCCTGTGCCTCAAGAGTAACCAGGAATAATTGTCAATCCCAGCAGAAAGTTGGAGAAAGGAACAGATGGCCAAGTTCGGTGAAATTCTCCAGGCTGAAGCCTCCAGACATCAAAATCAATTTAATTTGTCTGTCTAAATGTTATTGCTCAAAGTTGAGTAACGATGTGTTGCTTGAAGAGGAGCAAACTGGGTAGAAGGAGGCAGGAGCCATCCTCTAGATCTAAGATATCTCTGTGGTGTCAGTTTTGTAACAACTCCTGTAAGGCAGTGAAAAATCTCCTCTGCCACAGGGGAGATGAGAGTGCTGACACTGAAGTGATTGGTTGGAACAGGTGGTTGGACTGCAGATTTCTGGGGAGGCACAACTTCTCTGGGGTCTGTCCCTCTGGCTCATCCTCCCCATGGCCATTCCCTTGCTGGGGACTAGAGTGGGGAGAAGGCAGCTCAGCCACCCTCAACCCCAGCACCCATGATGAGGTGTCAGAATGGAAAATCAAATATTTCCCCTGTCAGAAAGTCTCTTCAAAGGATATCATCTCACTAAATGTCTTCCCCATCCACCTGCCCCGTGGCAATTAAAGGGGGATGTGTTTATGATTGTGAGAGAGGTGTTAGTGTCACAGTGCAGGTGAACAAAAGGCTTCTCCCAGGTTTTTGTGTCAGCCTGAAGAGAACTGAGGGGTCAGCCTCAAAACACTTTAAACAGAGAGAGTGAGAAAAGGAGGAGGGAAATAAAAATGCCTAATAGAGTTCTTTGTAGTGGCACTCAATGAACCACCACACTGGTATCTGTAATCCAAAAAATTAGGGCTTTCCAATAAGGGCCCCTGGAGATGCCAAGTTTGAGCAAAGCCCTAAATGTGCAGGCTCCAACAAAGAAGAATTTGATGCAGTATCTTATTTCCTTAGAACTGTACAAGGTGGGCTGGAAGTCATCACAACCCCTGTATCATACCCTGCCAAGGGACAGAGGTGCATTAAATTATTCTTTTTAGTTGAAACAGTTATTAAAGTGCTTGGAGTATCTCCCATGAAAATAACTGGAAGTTTGGGTTAAACCATCACAACTACTTTATAAGTATTATGTGTAAGAATTCTATTTATGACTATTTTGGATTGTTTTTCTGAAATTTTAAGATTCTTTTGCTTTTACAGCATCTGAAATGGAGAGCACATAAGCAGAGGTACATGAAAGAGGAAATCAATCACACACCAAGCCAATGGTGCCTGTCAAACTCACATCAGCAAGCAAGACTTTTCTGACTTTAGAATAAAATCAGACAGAGGAAGTAAATCCACAAGGTATAGCTATATTGAAATGAAGAGTGCAATAACAACAGCAATCATATTGATGAAATATGATAATTATACTTCAAATATGTGAGTTTTGACTCATATTTGAGGATGTTTAAATAAAATGCAAACTGGTAGTTGCAAGGGATGGTGCTACCATCTCCCTGAGCCCCAGTAAACTGATTTGCCTACAAATCTGCTAAGTTCAAACTGAAAATACACAGTTAGTTTTCTGGCTCATGTTACTATGTCTAAATACATCTAAAATAATATCCATATCTAAAATAATAAATATAAAATAATAAATTAGAGGGAGACATTTTTATATGATTTCAAGTTTCATTGTAAAGGTCTGTTTGGAATTAAGATGGATTTTTAAAATTTCTAAGGAGCACTGTTTGATTCTAACCCCACTCAAAAGCCTTTAAATGCTTTAGAAGTTGCATTTTATTTTGTGTTTGTAGGTAGTGATGTGTAAGTGCCTTGGGGCGTATTTCAGGAAAAGATGGAATGGGGAGTGTGGATAAACAAATACAAGCAGAGGCCTGGAAAAGCTGAACACTAAGGAAGCAAGGAGTAGGCTGAGGCTGTAATTTTAGGGTAGGAAAGGGCAAGGGACATGAAACTTTACACATGACTATTAAACAAACAAAAACCACCCATAATAATGAATACAAATCCATGAAATTTTGAGGGCCCCTTTTGGGGTGTTTGGAATGGAGAAATCTTTCTGGATGCCTTTTTGTTTTTGCACAGAAGTTTCTTGTGTCAGTGAGCCACCTGCTTCCACCTTTTTTCAAAGGTTATCTTCTGAACCACTTAGGGAGTTAATATAACTAGAATGTCCCAGGCCCAGATTTCTATACCTTCTGTGAAGGAAAATTGGCAAATTTAGGTATTGTTAAGCCATTTTTGCTTTCGTTAAAAACTATATTTTCACTAAATCTCTGTTTATTAGAGAAATTTAAATTTAGCTGTGTGATTGTTGTATATTTCTGGATCCAAGTTCTACCACCACAAACAAAGCCAGCAGCAGCCCTCGTCTGCTGAGCAGGGTTGGAAATGTTCCACCAGTTTATTCCCACAGAGCTGCTCCAAGTGCTCTTGGGACCACCTCACTTCAGAAAGGGGAGTCACTACTAATGTGCTCCAAATAGGTGAGAGCCCAGGGAGAGAAGCTGTAGCTGAAACTTTGTCCTTAACATTTATTCTTCAGCCAAAAAATAGATGTAATAGATTAAATAGATAAAATAGATGTAATAGATTTAATAAGTTAGATTTAACTGAGGACCTGGAAAGTTCACTGCCAGTGAATGTCCTGCAAATCAGTCCTGTCACTGATTTAGCCTTACATCCAATCCTGGGTTATCAACCCTGTTCACACGAGTTTCTTCAGCTGGCACTCTGCAAAGGAGATTTTTCCATGCTGACAGAGGGATCACAGTTTCGTTCTCTCTGTATGACAATCACCACACCACTTCACTGTGTTGTGGGATTTCCCCTTTCACAGTGAAAGAGGAAAAGAATTTAATGTGAAGAATCTGTGCCTAGACAAAGTTAGGATTTCCATGAGATACCATGGAAAATGTTTAAGGTTTGTTGTTTTAGGGGTTTTTTTCCCAATCAGAATGCAAATGACTGTCTTGACTTGCCTTGTGAAACACTGAAGTAGACACATTACTCTAATTATTATGTTTTTTCTTTAAATGGGGCCGTGCAGTCAATGCTGCTGACCCTGGAGAAAGTTCACACAGCCTCACAGAGGTGCACGCTGTGATTTTTCCCTTTGACTCAACAGCCAGAGGTGAAAAAGGCAGGAGTGGAAGGTGTTAAAATGGATTGGCTATCTCTAGAATCTGGTCTGTGGGGTGGGTACTTGTGATGTCCTCGCAGGATACCTGCTTGGAAAATCAACTTTCTCTCATTGTGTGATATTTGTGATGTTTTCTTTCCAAGTTCCTGAGCAGGAGTTCCAACCTCAATGTGGTATTTTTATGTTTGCAGTGTAAGGACAGGTGCAATTTTACCTGAAGAGGGGGACATTTTAAGTTCAGTGACTGGGCTAAGCTAAGCCTAGAGTTCACTACGGACAAGAAAAAATATCCTTGACTTGATTGCTTACGGGTAAATCATGGAAATCTAGTTAAAACTCTAATTAGCATCTACTTATCTTTTTTTCTCATTAAATATATGGTCTTCAATTTTTTTTTTAATGCCTGTTCTATTGCAAAGTGAAAGTTCAAAGCTGTGGTGATGATGTCCTGTACTGAGATTATGCCCTGTGATTAGGCAAATGTCCAGACAAATGAAGAAACATGTATGTCTGGGGGAAAAGAGCTGTCAGGGGCATAAACGCCTGGCCATGGTGCAGAAATTTCCTCCAGATGCTCCTGCTTTCCCCACAGCTGAACCCCCTTTCTCTCAATTCTGTTATTTACAGGGGTCTCCAGAGGAGGAGTTAAACCTCTCAGGGACCTGACTCCTTTTACAATAAGGACACCAGACTTCGATAATTATCTGCAGATCTGGGGGCCATCCAGAGAGTTGTGTGAGTTAAGGTGATTGGAAAGTGTACAGGAGAGCTAATAAATAACGGGATGAGCCCGAGGCCATTTCACAGGATAAAAATAACAGGTAATTATCACTTGAAAGATTTTTCCTGTCTCTTCATTGTTTGAGTATCATCAACTGAGAGAGGCAATATATTGCAGCCTGCTAAGGTGAAGCTTTGCCTTAAGAAAGGGGCTGCGCTCTTCGCATGGGAAAGAATTCAGTGAATTAGGGCTACACAATTTTTGGCATATAGATAGAATTAAAAGGGGAATGTGAGAAGTTGAAGCGTCCCTTGGCAAGGTGTGGCTTATTGGCATCTAGTTTGCTGGCGTGTGTGTGTTTGCCTTTCAGGTTTAAGGGAGAAAAGAGTGTAAATGGAGAGCCCCAGCCACAAAAACAAAACAACAAAAAAGAGCCCGAGGAGAGGAGGGGAGGAGGAAAGCTCCCCTCCCGCGGGTGCCTGGATTAATTCACGTGCTGTGGGAATTGCTTCCCGGGACAGGCTGTGGCTTCAGAGGGTGGCAAAGGCTGCGGGGAAGGGGTGGTGGTAGAAACCAGCGGGGAGGAGGATGCAGGTTCATCCTGCGGCTGCCTCCATCCCTTTTAGGAAACTTTCCAGCGGGAAGGGAGGAGAAATGTTGAACATCAATACCTGCAATGCTTAACTCCGCCATAAAGAAGCCAGGGCGGGCGATTTTAGCGCAGGGATTAAAGACACATGGGCGCCCCTGGGGATGTTTGTGGAGAGGTGTCATCGCTCGCTCCTGTCGTGACTTGGCTTTTTTTCCGCTGAGGCACGGCACGAATGCGGCGTCAAGCCAGGAAAGCGCCGTGATGAGGGAACGGGGGGAGATGGGGGCAGCGAGCACCTCCGGAGCCCCGGGGCCGGGCGTGGGATGCAGCCCCAGATCCCCTCCCTAGGCTTGGTTCGTGTATTTGCTGATCTGCAAAGAAGGGGCAGGGGAAGAGGAAAAGATGGCCAGCCAGGGAGAAAAATAAATCAATCGCTATTTTTCATCGTTGACAAAGTAATTACGGCTCGCTCGTCCGCCCCCGTGCCGCGGAGGGGGCCGGCTTGGGGCTGCCCTTCCCCAGAGGGGGGCACAGCTCGCAGGGGTCCCCAGGGGCTCCCGGGGGAGGAGAAGGGCTGTCCTCCCTTCTCTTGGAAACACCGGGACCCCAGCTATTCCCTGCGGGAGGAAAACAGGGATCCCTCCGGGCAGGGTCTCACGTCCAGGGTGGGTGAGTCCCCCAGAGCCCCGGGGGACGGAGGGAGGGGTGGGCGGTGCTCGGTGGGAGCTGCAGAAGCCGCTTTTCCCTGGTAAATCCCTGGTAATCCCTGGGACCTGATGTGGCTGGGAGGGTGGGACAGGCGATCGGCGGGGACGGTGACAAGGGGCCCAGAAAAATCCTTGGGATGAACCCGACGGCTGCGAACTGCAGGGAGCTGGTTTGGTTTTGAAAAGAACCGTAAATCCAAGCACCAGCAGGTGTTTCCATCCCAAATCCCGTGCGAGAGGCAGGGGAGGTAGGGAGCGGGGCTGTGCGGCCCCGAGGGCCGGCCACGGACGGGCAGGGCGAAGGAAAATTCGAAAAGCCAGAGTTTTTCTAACCCGTGTTAGAAGAGAGAGAGTTTTCTACCCCCGTGTTTCTCCGTGGGTTCCCTCTTGACCAAGGATGGATCCTTGGCTCCGGGGCTCACGAGAGCCTCCGGCCGTGCCCTCCCAGAGCTTTCCCTGGAAAAGAGAGGTGCTCTTGACTTTTCAGAAGGTAAAGGAGATCGATTCCCTTTTTCCAGGGGTGAAACTTCGATTTCACGTTTCAATGCTGACGGAGAAAGCAAAAATCTAGCTTGGAAAAGAACGCGAGGAGTGAGTTCTTCAATTTTTGGAAAAACAAAATAAGTCAACCCAACGACTCTAAAAGACACTTAGGGGTCTTCCCGACCAAGATATCTCTTGGAGTATTGCTTTGTGGCTTTTAATTCGGCCCGTGCCTTTGGGGGCATTAGTGTGAGCTGCGGTCAGCACGGCTGGGCTAACGAGCAGATTTGCGGCCGGAGGGTGCCTGGAGAAGGGAACGCTGCACAGCAGAACTCCTCCCCACCGCTGCTAAACCCCTCGCTTCCTACAGAGACCCCCGGGAGTGCACGGAGTCACGGAACGGCTTGGCTTGGGAGGGATCCTAAAATTCATCCAGCCCCACTCCGCTGCTGCATGGGCAGGGAAATCTCCCACGGGACCAGGCTGCAGTTCTGCGTGACAGAACAGGGGCAGAAAAGTGACTTTAGTGACAGGGACGTACAGCGATCTACAGACAGTGCGTGTGTGTGCCTGTGTAAAAATACCTGTATGTGCATACAGGAATTATATACCTATAGCATGAATATATATATATATAATATATAATATATATATAAAATATATATAGGATATTATGTGTATTATATTATACATATTATATATAATATACAATATATAGCATGTAAATGATATATAATATTGTCTATTATAATATATTTTATAATATAATATTCTTATATGCGATTATTACATATCATACATAACACAGTGTATATAATAGTATATAATATTATATATAATATATACTATATATTTTTTTTTTTTTTTTTTTTTTTTTTTTATTATATATAATATATACTATTATACCATTATATTCTAACATGCATATATCTTTTATATTTATTTATTTATTTATTTATTTATTTATATATCTTTATTTATTTATTTATCTATATCTATATCTATATATCTATATCTATATCTATATCTATATCTATATATCTATATCTATATCTATATCCATATATCTATATCTATATCTATATCCATATATCTCTATATCTATATCTATCTCCCTGTGCTCGAAGAGGTGCGAAGCAGCATCCCAAGTTAACTCCAGCTGTGCTGCCAGGGCTCCCCGGAGCTCCGCTGGGAGCCAAAAGCCTTCTCAGCTGCGACACTTGAGTGATGTTTTCGGCGAAAATCGCTTCTCGCCGTTCTGCTTTGCTGGCCCCGGCCCCGGGGCTGTCACAATAGCGCGGAGGTTCCGCCGCCACCGCAGCGCCGGGGGGACAAAGCAGCGCTGTCCCTGCCGGGGTGGCCGCTCCCGGTGGCACCCGCGCCCCGCAGAGAGAATGTTTTATTCGCTTCGTCCGCCCAAACAAACGCTCGTAACCCGTAAAAGCAAGGACGCAGGTGAAACGCGTGTGGTGCCGGTGTGGTTCGGCCCCCTCCCCTCCCCTGCAGAGGCGCACGCTGCTCTCTGCTTACGCCAAAGTGTGAAATACTCTCCGGAGGAGCTGACACCAGCAGGGTCTATGCGGATGGACGGCGTCGCTGACGCTGGAATAACTGGGAAGGTTGCGTAGGGAGCATCCCGATTTGCCAATGCGCTTTTTATTATTAATTTTTTTTTTTTTTTTTTTTGGTCAGTGCGAACAAAATTCTCTCGTGTGCTCAACAAATCTTCTGAGAAAGCCCCTCAGGTAGCAAATCACCCCTACAAGAGGTGATTAGGTGTGAAATACTTGGTTGCAAAAACGATTCTCGGTTAACACTGACTTTTACCGAGGAATAATTTCCCCCCTCCTCCAATAATCAAACATAAACGCTTTGATGGGTGAGGAAAAACACCAGCAACTCCAGGGTTGTTGCCGTCATCTTCGCTCCCACCTAGCTGCTCTTCAGACAGCTTTGATGAAAGAGAAGTTTGCTTTATTGTGCGTATCGTTTAAATTTAATTGGAGTTTCCCCCATGAGGCCCAGTAAAAATAAACGATACAATACAATTTTCTAGCAAGAGAGACACCATTTAAATGTATTTGTGCGCTTTATACATAATATAGATATAGATATAGATATAGATTAGATTTAGATATAGATATAGATATAGATATAGATATAGATAGATATAGATATAGATATAGATATAGATATAGATAGATATAGATAGATATAGATATAGATATAGAACTTCTCACTCCGTGTATGGGTATGTGGTTAGACACAAAACTGATCATTCTTATTTTTTATTTTTATATCCATGTATATGGATATATAAATGGATAAAGGAGCTGTTATAACATCTGATCTGCAGAAATGCGGATTTTAAAAAGGGAGCCGGACTGACCCTCCTGAGAGGGAGGAGGAAGAGGAGCACAAATGGCAGGTTTGTCCCCGTTTCTCCCCTGCCTCGGTGCAGCAGTCCGTGTTTCTCACATGTTCCCCCCGATCACGGGCAGGAAAGTTCCGCCGTGCCCCGGCTGGCTTTGGTGTAGCGCTCAGCCCCCACATGAGTCACAGGGAACACGCAATGCCACCGCCGCCTGAGTGACAGCCAGCCGCCAGCTCCGGCTGCTCCGCGGCCCTTTAAAATCTCAAACCAAGGCTAATGATTTATCAAGCCCTTATTATCAAGAAAATGTCACACGAAGGGCACCTTCCCGTGCACTGACGCAAAGCCAGTCTTTCCCGAGGAGGTATAGAAAGCTTTGCTCTGAACTGGGCAAAACCCAGTCTGTCAATTGTCCGGACTGCTCTTTTCACCTCTGCGGCTCCATCTGTGGCTGTTGAAGGCATGGTGAGTGTTGGATTTCTTCCCTTCGCTGCCGGGGAGGGCTGGAGCGGAGCGGGAGCTGTCCCCGGTGCTGCCGGTGACCGGGGTAGGGATGCTGCGGGCAGGGGGCGAGCACGGGGTACCCCAAAATGCGCTCATTCCGTGACTTTATCCCTGCTGCCGGGACAGCGGGGCTACGGCGGAGACAAAACTTGTGACGAGGAGCTCTGTGAGACCCTCTGAAAAAAAAGAGAAAGGGTATTTGCAAATCTACCATTAAACTGAGGGAAAAGGTGGGGTTCGCCTCCGGGTTGCTCATGTATAAAATGAAGATACGTTTTAAATTGTGGTTTTAAACTGGAGCAAAGGTAGAGGTGAGTGTGCAAGCGTCGTCAGGAATCTATTTAATGCTTAGGGGGAGTTTAAATAAAATCGTGAGCATTATGTGAGTCGGAAACAAGAAAAAGAATAGGGGAAAGCTACTGTTAGTGGCGCTAATCCCGCTGTGGCGGTGCGGTTACGTTTTGGGGTTTTTTTGCATTTCACTCTCTTGCTGACGGGCTTTGAGGCGTAGCAGCCAGCTCAGAAACGTTCCCAGCACTATTTCACTCGTTTTTTAACATCCCCGGTTGCCTACAGGGCAGCTTGACTCTAGCTCATATATATTAAAAAAAAAAAGTCGATGTGCATTGTTGAATGACAGAAAGGAAATGGGGTGTAAAATTAAAGAATCTTTCTACACTGGTGATAGGGAAGGGAGCATCCTACAGTCGTGATGTGAAATCTAACGAGGTCTGGCGGCGCAGTGCTGTAGAAACACTCATTTAAACTTGAATTACGGGTTTGCAGATGCTGCTGGTGGTTTTTGTTTGAGGTTTGTTGTTTGGCGGGTTGGGGTGGGGTTTTTTTGTGTACCGTACTCTTTTTTCCCCCAGAGTATTAACGTCGAATGGGAGGGCAAGCAGGCGAGCCGTGGCTCCTGGAAATTCTGCAACACCCCCGTATCCCGATTTTCTGGCGCATGCGTTTCCTGCACGGGGACTAAAATTCCTGTAATCTCCGCAGTGCCAACCCTTTTTTTTTTTTTTTTTTTTTTCCCCTCTCCTTCTCCTTTTGGTAAAATATGTGACGTTCTCATTTTTAGGATTACGCCAGTCAAAGGGATATGAGCAAGCAGCTGGTGAACAATCCTGAAGCGGTGGCTCCGGGACCCAACGAAGGTGCGGGGGTTGCGAGAACCAGCCCCGAAAATGAACCGCAGAACGCCGCTCCGCCAGCCCCGGCCAGGCTGCCCCGCTCGCTCTCGGACGACAGCAAAACCCTTCCCTCCAAGGAAGGAGCCAAACCAACGATTTGGAGAGGACCAAAGTGGGCATCTGCAAGCTCAGCAGCACCCCGGTGCAAGCCAACTCCACCCTGCGCAGGGAATCCCTGGAAAGCTTTCCCTGCAAGCCTGGCCCCGGGCAAGCTGCGATCCCGCACTGCAAAATCGCCGCGCTGCAGAGCACGGACGGGGACGCCGCCCTGAGCCTGGGGAAGGGCACGCTGGAGCACAACAACGCCTGGGTCACCCTGAGCCAGAGCACCGTGGTGCTGGGCACGGACGGCAACACCTCCGTCCTCCCCGGCAGAGTGGAGGGGGTGAGTTGTGTCCTCGCAGGTTTTCCTTCTCCCCGCTTCAGGGTTGAGTTTTTGCCGCTCAGCAGCGATTTGGGGTGGAAGTTCCGAAATCAGGGGCAGGCGAGGCGGGGATGGGGCTGTGCGGCGGGGAGGAGGGGAGGAAGAAGGGGACAGAGGGTTTTAGATCCGCGCAGTGGTGCTGAGGAGTACAAACCAGCATCCCGTGTGATTCCAGCTGCTCCTGAGCCGTGCCTGTAGCTGCACATCCTTACACGCCTGCCCCTGTCCCCAGCGTCATCCCCAGGCTTGTCCGAACCCTCCTGCCCGAGCCCCCGGGGTGTCCGTGCCTCGGCCCCCGGCACCACAAACAGGGCGAAATAAACCGGCCCAGCCCCATCAGAGGGCCCGGGGAGGGGATGCCGCCGGTGTGCCAGGCCGGGAAGGAGCCGCTCCCTGCCCTCCTGCCTGCCCGCATTTACCCTGGAAGCGGTGCCAGGGCGGGGCTGTTCCTGCGGTAAAAGCGATTTTCACCTCGCCTGGATGTGCTGGGAACCGGCCGTCGGTCCTGGCCCTCCAGAGGCCACCGGGGACTTCCACCGCCAGGGAAGGAATTGGTCGGCCCATCCCCAGGGCCACACTTTAAACCCTCTTTCGTGTATATTATTATTACTATTATTATTATTATATTATCATTATTATCATTATTATAGTTATTATTATTATCGTCATCATTATCATTATTTTATCTCTATTACATCTATTATTATTAATAGAGATAATAATAGTAATAATAATAGTAATAATAATGTAATAATAATAATAATAAAGGAGAGGCCTGGCAGCGGCTGCAGGGGAGGGGGGCCGGGAGGGTCTCGCTGCTCCCCCCGGTGCAGGCGGCAGCACCGCCGTGCTTGTTCGATAAAGTGGCTGGTTTCCCATCTCTCTCTCTTTTTCCCCCCCTCTCCTTTTTCCCCCCCTTTTAGGAAGACGATGTGGGGGATGAAAATAAAGCCCGAGGGAACTGGTCTAGCAAGCTGGATTTCATCCTCTCCATGGTGGGTTATGCAGTGGGGCTGGGCAATGTCTGGAGGTTCCCGTACCTGGCCTTTAAGAATGGGGGAGGTATGATGGCTTTTTCCTCTCTCTCTACCTGCGCTACCGTACGGGGCCGAGCCGGTCCCGGCCTTTTCGGCGGGGAGAAACACGAGGGAAGCGGGGTCGGAGGCTTCCAATTGCCGGGCAGCCAGCCCCGGGCTGAGCCGAGCTGCGGGGGCATCTTCACACCGGCACACACCTGGAGAAACATCTGCCTTGGGGTGGTTTTTTGGTTTGTTTGTTTTTGGGGGATTTTCGTGTTTGGCTTTTTTTTTTTTTTTCGTTCTTTTTGGGTTGGGGTGGTTTTGGGTTTTTTTGGTTTTTTGGGGTTTTTTTTTTTTTTTTTTTTTGGGTTTTTTTGTTGTTGTTGTTTTGTTTTTGTTTTTTGGTTTTTTGGGTTTTTTGGGTTTTTTTCCTGGTCACCTGAAAGCAGGAAAGCCCTGACGCGATTCCCTTAAAAGGCAGCGCTTTCCCTACAAACACCTGCAGCTGGTGCTGCCGGAGAGGGAGGCAAATGAAGAAGCGTGTTGGGCTCCGGAACCCCCCTCGCCTCGGTTACACGGGGCTGGATCCGCAATCGGTGGGATGGGGAAAGAGGAGGGACTGTAGGGTCGGGGTAGTGACAAGAGGACGTTTGATCCCGAGCCCACATTCCGTTATTTCCGTGAGGTTTGGGGGAATTTATTTTAAATCCCTCCGCCATCCGATTGAAAAATAGTCGTTTAAAATAGAGTGAATGTCCATCAGCTGAACAGAGGAGTTGGAAGAGGGGCTACGCCCCTTATTAATAATTTAGAAGGGGAAGAAGAAGAAGTTTATTTGCAGGGGGGTTCTCCTACCAGAGGCTCTTAGGTGGGTGTTACTGGGTTTAAACCCCTCTCGTTTTTGAAGGAGCTCTCAGCAGAGGATAGCGCTGCTGTGACCATCGAAAACATTTATGTAGAGCCCCTAAGAGCCGCTTTCTGAAGGAAGAGGCGATTTTAAAAAACTATTTCTTAAACTGTGAGCTTTTTTTTTTTTTTTAAACACGTAAAGACTTCCAAGTGGAGGCGTTAAATTCTCATTTAGCAATAGCGAGTGTTCACTGTCTGTGGAAAGAGCTGGAAATGTAGAAAATGCTGGAAATATAGAAAATGCTGGAAATGTAGAAAATGCTGGAAATATAAAAAGCTGACACCCATCTCCCCCTCCCCAGCCCTTCCTCCTGCCCCGTCGAGGGTGGCGGCACCGGGAATCGCTAAGAAAGCGAAAAAAAAACGGAATAGAAAGAATGTCTTGACTGAGTTGCTCCCCAGTATCACGGGGTGATTCAGGTTGCTCTCTCTTCTCTCCCCCCGCCCCCCAAGGTGCGTTTCTCATCCCCTATTTGATGATGTTGGCTCTAGCCGGGATCCCCATTTTCTTCCTGGAAGTCTCCCTGGGGCAGTTTGCTAGTCAGGGCCCCGTGTCGGTCTGGAAAGCCATCCCCGCCCTGCAAGGTGAGCGGAGCAGGCGCCGGCCCGGATTTTTGGGCCTTTTTTGGGGTTTTTTTTTGGGGGGTGAGCATGTCCTGCCCTCTCCGTCTCCTGCATGGCTTCAGGCGCCGCGCTCGCTCCGCCGCATGCCACGGGCGCTCCGTGTGGTGGCCTCCACACCTCCGGGGTGTCCTTGTCCCCATCCCTGTCCCCATCCCTGTCCCCGTGCCACAGGATGCTCTGCAGCCGCCGGGCCCCGCAGCTCCCGCCGCCGCCGGCATTAAATTGTTTTAAAAAATTAAATGTTATATATATATAATTTATATATTTATATATATATTTAATATGTATAATTTATATATATATACATACACATATAATTTATATATATATTTAATATGTATAATTTATATATATACATACACATATAATTTATATATATATTTAATATATATAATTTATATATATATACATATAATTTATATATATTTAATATGTATAATTTATATAGATATACATACACATATAATTTATATATATATTTAATATATATAATTTATATATATATAGTATATGTATATACTATATATATAGTATATACATATAGTATATATATGCATATATATAGTTTTTTTGTTATATACATATATTGTATAAATATTTTATATAAAAATTATATATATATTATATCTATTATATATATACACTATATATATACTATATATACACTCTATATAGTATACATATATAATATATATAATATATGGATAATTTTTATATAAAATATTTATACAATATATGTATATAACAAAAAAAATTTAAATAATTATTATTTTTTCCCCTCCTGTTCCCCTGTGTGTCCGCAGGCTGCGGCATCGCCATGCTGATCATCTCGGTGCTGATCGCCATCTATTACAACATCATCCTGTGCTACACGCTCTTCTACCTGTTCGCCTCCTTCGTGCCCGTGCTCCCCTGGGCGTCCTGCAACAACCCCTGGAACACGCCGGACTGCAAGGATAAAAACAAACTTTTGCTAGGTAACTTGGGACGTGCTCGCCTCTTCTTCTTTTTTTTTTTTTTAATATATATATAATTTTATTTTTATATTTGAGGCGCGCTGGTTTTCCAGAGCTTTCTGCAGCTCAGCTGCGCCCCTGGGAGATGCCGGAGGAGACTGCGGATTCCCAGAAATGGTCTCTTCCCAATACACTTTGAAGTGATCTCTATCCCATGGGCACTTCCCTCTGCTTTTATTTAAATTTTTATTTGTCAATTTAAATGATAAAAAATGCCGATTTATCTTCCTTTTTTTTTTTTCCTCTTTTTTTCCTTCCCCTTTTTATTTCTCTCCTTTTTTTTTTTTCCCTTTTCTTTCTTTTTTTTGTTTTTCACGGAGGAAAACTCTGTGTAGGCAACCAAATACCACAGCTGGCAGCCTGGAGTGTCTGCTGAAGAGAAATTATTTTCTTTAGAGAAGTTCTCTTTAACGAAAAAAAAAAAAAAATCCCAAAACCGTTTCTGCAAATGTCCCCAAACACACAATGATGTGAAAACGGGAAAAGTGAACCTAATTAACGACCTTTTGGAAAAGGTGTAGGCAACTGAATGAAAGTTCAAGTAATTGGCTGTGGTCTAATGGATTCTTGTCATTTTACAACAACTACAACAACGATAAATCTCTACCCTTTATTTTTCTGTTCCCTCACCTCATTTCTTCCTAGATTCCTGCATTATTGGCGACCACCCAAAAATCCAAATCAAGAACTCCACTTTCTGTATGAGTGCCTACCCAAACCTAACCATGGTTAACTTCACCAGGGAAGGAAACAAAACATTTGTCAGTGGGAGTGAAGAATACTTCAAGTAAGATCTTTTTTGAGAAATAATGTTGTCTTTCTGTAAAATCCACTGGAACAGGCAGCAAATCATGAAATACAGTAGTCAAGGGCAGCAAATGATGCTCGTTTTTTGTGCTTAGGAATGATGAGAGTTGAATTCAAACACTGGATTGTTTGTTTTCTGTTCCTGTGGTGCTCGGCACAGCTGGGGTGTTGGCCCATGCCTGGCAGTTTTATCTACTACTGCAATGCAGATAAATAAAATAATACATGGTGAGAGTCACTGGAACCCTCTAGAGAAACTGCTGAGGACACTGAAGCAAAACAAAAAAGGAATTTGAGCTGAGTCGCTGCCTGTGATTGCTGTCTTTATTTTTTTTCCCATTTTAAAAATTTTCCCTTTTTTCCTTCTCATTCTTAGGTACTTTGTGTTGAAGATTTCAGCAGGGATTGAATATCCCGGCGAGATTCGATGGCCCTTGGCATTGTCTCTTTTCCTAGCCTGGGTGATTGTTTATGCCTCCCTTGCTAAAGGAATCAAGTCATCAGGAAAAGTAAGAGCAACGTTTGTGATTGTGCACTCACAAGGAAGCAGGGTGCTGGTTTTTAGGGACTCACACTCCTGCTGAAGGGAGAGATGGTTTCAATTTTAATTTCACTACACAACCTTGAATTACTGAGAATCCTTTCAGTAAATGATAAGTATTAACTGAAACGCCTTTTTCCTCTTTGCTTTTTCCTTTCTAGCCAAAACAAAATTTTGTTTGACATTTTTTCTCTATTCTTCAATACATTTAAAATGAGCTCTCAAGCTGCACTCAGCAGTGGGATGGCACAAATGGTACTTCCAGCTTCCCCATTCTGTGTGGTGTTCCTAAAATTGTGCTATCATCTCACATTCACTGGAATCCAGGAAATTTTGATGAAAATGAAGATGTTAATTATTTTAACATCAGAACTGAACTTTAAAAAACCTCAGTGTGTGTGAGCAACATAAATAGGTATTTCCTGGGATAAGAATGGGAATGGAGACACGAATTTTCTAGAGCTGTTCACAGAGTTCCAATTCCAAGCCATCCCTTTGCTTCTAGAAGATGACTTCATCTGTTGGGAGGTTACTTGGTAATTAACAGAAAATTCAGGATCTCAGAGTGCCAGGGAAAAGTTGAGATTTTTTTTTCCCTCTTTACCTTAGTGGGATAGGAAAAAATATTCATGAAAGGCAAAAGAGACTGGATAATAATGTGGGTTTGGATGTGGCAAGGATATTTCTCTAAGTGACTCTTTCTTAGTGGCCAAGAAAAGCACTGACATTGATGTCAGAGAGAAAATATCGACTCCTTGGTGTTAGAGACAGAAATCCTGTATTTATGTAGAGATTAGCTCAGTATCTTACTGCACAGGAATTCATCAGGGCAACTTGTTGAAACACCTCTTGAAACAGTGAGAAAATTTGAAAAGCAGTTTCCAAAGTCCCTCCAGCTCAGGCCAAAGGCTGAGGGAGGTGATTCTCCCTCTCTGCTCAGTGAGGAGCCCCCCGGGGTCCTGTGCCCAGCTCTGGAGCCCACAACACCAGCAGGATTTCCTGCAATGAGGCCACAGAGATGCTCAGAGGGCTGGAGCCCCTCTGCTATGGGGACAGGCAGAGAGAGCTGGGGCTGCTCAATCTGGGGAGGAGAAAGGTACAAGGAGACCTTCCAGAACCTTCCAGTGCCTGAAGGGGCCACAGGAGAGCTGGAGAGGGACCTGGGACAAGGGCATGGAGGGACAGGACAAGGAAAAATGCTTCAAACTGACAAAGGGAGGGTTTAGAGTAGATATTAGGAGGAAAATCTCCTCAGGAAAGGTGGTGAGGCCCTGGCACAGGCTGCCCCATCCCTGGAAGTGCTCAAGGTCAGGTTGGCCTGGGTTGGGATCATCCTGGTCTAGGGGAAGGTGTCCCTGCCATGGCAGGGGTTGGAGTGAGATGATCTTTCAGGTCCCTTCCAACCCAAACCACTCTATGATATAATTCCACAATATGATTCTGTTTTGTTTAGGACCCAGATGTTAATGTGAAAAATATTTGAAATATTTAGATTTTGTGTTGAGTGTAAAGCTTAACTGGCCAGACCCAACCATTTTATTTGACCACAGAGAGAGCTGTGTCCTAGATAATCATTAAAACATTAAACACACAGGCACTATTGTGTATTTAGACATCATGATGATCTGGTCTGTCTAGATAATTTCAGACTTTCCCTTTTTTTGAATTTGGACCATAACTATCATCATGGTGATATGTAATTATTAAGAGGTACAAACAGTAATAAAAATTCTTCAGGCTTCTTTTTAGTTAAATACAGCAAAATATAGAAGAAAATTACAGAAATGTAAGTGTTACTGATGGCACTTCTCATTTAATTTCCACTGAAGTGTGATAGTTCACTCTGGGCAATGCTGAGAAGTGGAATTTTCCTTTAGCTTTAAATTCCTGTTGTTCCTCTCCAGATGGAGAGGGGAACCTTCTTCCCTTCTCTGTCCAGAATTCCAGCTCTTACCTCTGTAGTTGTTGATGCTATTCCTGTTTCCAGCAGCAAGAAGAGCTGTAAAATTTTAGATTTCCAGGAAATAACCCTGTTGCTTTCCTAGTTTATCCCCTGACTGTTGGCTCTGAGCCTGAGTAATTGCCTTCTTCAGGCAGCAGTGGCACTTACACTTCCCCTCCTCTCTCCTTACCCAAACCAGCCCTCTGAGTAACCTTTCCTCTGCCCTGCCCAGGTCGTGTACTTCACTGCTACCTTCCCCTACGTGGTCCTCATCATCCTGCTCATAAGAGGAGTGACTCTCCCAGGAGCTGGGGATGGCATCTGGTACTTCATCACACCCAAGTGGGAGAAGCTCATCGATGCCATGGTGGGTTTGCTGTTGCACTTAGGGCTGCTGGGGTGAACAAATCACATTTAGAGCTGCTGGGGTGAACAAATCACACTTGGGGTGTGCTGCAAACATTGTCCACGTGCAGAGGAGGTGTTGTCACCTGTGGAAACTTGTTCTTCATCTTACATGGGTAAGGTATTATTTAGGGCAGATAAAACATCAGTATCTGGTGCAGGTTTTCCTTCTTGATATTTTTTTTTTTTTGTTTCTGAATGTATTTCAACAGATATGTATTAAGCAATGTAGTTTTTACATTTTTGTCTTCCACATAGAGCAAGGTTTACATTGTCCTTTTATATGGGCTCAACAAGAGCAGTGCTCCTTATCAAACGGGCCTGGCATATTTCATGGCAGGATTTTGCTTTTAAATGTTCTGTTGGCATCCATTGGCCTGACACCCTTTCCTGAAGCTGATGTTACTCTCTTTCCTACTTAGGTCTGGAAGGATGCTGCCACTCAGATTTTCTTCTCCTTATCTGCAGCATGGGGAGGTCTGATTACCCTCTCTTCATACAACAAATTCCATAATAACTGCTACAGGTGTGTAAGAGTGAAATACATCTGTTTGATTAAACAGCTTTGTCCAAAACCAGTTGTTCTTCATCTTGCAGAAGTCTGGTTTGTAAGATCCCCATTTCTTCTTTTTTCCCCCCTTTTGTCCTTTTTTCTCCCTTGTATTTTTTTCTCATTCCCTTATTCTGTTTCCTTTTTATTATTATTATTTTTATTATATTATATATATCTATTTATTATTATTATTATTATTTTTTGTTTGTGTGTGTGTGTTTGGTTTACATTTACCAATTTTTGGTTTTGTGTGTTTTCTCCTCTCCCCAGGTCTTTAACCTGCTAGCCTCAAGATAAGCATTTAGGCTAGTTAAAGTTCCTCCTGGAACTGATTTTCAGAACCAGGAGGTTGGGGTTGAAGGGCAATCTGGGCTGTGAGCAGTGAAACAGAATCACTTGGCAGCTCTGCTGAGGGACAGCCCGTGAGCAGAGTGGGCTGAAGGCTGCAACTTCCATTTGTGTGATTCTTACACCTCCAAAATGTTCTTTCTTTTCCCAATGACTCTTGTTGTGGTTTTACATGACAAAGTTATTTAATGCCGTGAAATTTAGAATCACTCTTATTTGAGATCACTGAAAGGTATTTTTACAAGGGGAAAAAGTCAGTGCATAGCTTTTCATGGAAAAGCCTGCCAGCTAAAATGGCTGCAGATGGAAAACACAAAGGAAGTGGCATTAGTGGGGTGCTTCCCTGCTATTTTGCACTTTTTAAAGCCAGTCTGAAACAAACCTTTGCCAATTCCTGCAGTGGCAGAGGTGCTGGTTCAGGGAGCCAGGACCATGCACAGGATCCCCCAGAGGATGCTCAAAAATTTTCCCCAGTCAGGACTTCAGAGCAAACACTCCTTGGGATTTCCACTGCCATATCCTACGGCTTCTCGGTACAGAATACAAAATACTTAACTCAAAAGAGAAATGTGGGTGAGGATGTTAAAAAGGAATTTCAAAAGCATTTTTTATTAGTGCTCAAAAGTAATTTAATGAAATTATCCCGGAATATGGATGAAAGCTAACAGTGTTGCATACACAGTAACTCCCACCCCGCAATCCTTCAGGTCCTATTTTTGAAAATGCTATCCCTGAGCTTTTTTCTTAAATGAATAATTACAATCAGAATATCAAGGAGAAAAAAAGGAAGAAGCACCATGCTACCTTTCTGCATTAATTTAACAATGTTTTGTGGAGTTTGGAAGATGCTAATGGAAATTTTGAAGGGAATACATGGTAATGAAATATAAAAATATTACAGTTCTAATAGCAAATACATGCTTTACCTGTGTTAGGGAGGGATATGGGAGACCGAAGTAGAAATAATTAGAAAAGCTTAGTTACTCCTAATATTTTTAATTTTACAACACAACCTTGAATACTGAAATGAAGCATGACTTTTTTCTCTTTCAATTTCTATATTCATTACATTTTAATACAGCAGATGTACTTTTCAGTTACACATTAATTTTAAGCACAGTCAAAAATCTATAATTGTAGTAAATTTAAATAAATTGACTTCATAATGAATACATAATTTCAAACCTATCTAGGTTTTGGAAGAAGGTTAGCACATGGTGATTCCAAACAGCACATTGTCATTCTGTTTCTGTAGACCCAAAGAATTAACAAAATCATTCCTGTTAAGATGTGCTCTGTTGGAAATCCTAGAAGTTTGCCAGCTCAGTGAGGTTCTTTGACAGCTTTTCAAGTTGTATTTCATTCTGCTCCTGCCAAAAAAACCAAACCAAACCAAAAAACCCCAAACCAACAGCAGTCGGCATAAGTAATTCTAACCATAAACCCCCCAAACATTTCAAGTGAGCCATCTGTTTTTCTGAAGATATACTAGTTTATGGGGAAGTTCTCTGGACGTGCATATTGTTCTGAAAAAACCCATTTTTTGGAGAATAGGAATTTACAAATGTAATAACTATGGATGGGGCTCACAAGGGCTGGTTTGCTGTCAAGTCTTGACGTGTCCAGCACAGTAAGACATTCAGCCATAGATTTCTTGAGATCCCCTTGACAGTGACAACCAGGAAAATGTACCAGGAATCCTCCCTCTACAGACAGGAAGGTGCTCAAGCCAGTCCTGCAGTGTACAGAAAGTTTAACCTTGGGATTTTGTGCATGAACACAAGAGGGATAAGACAAAAATCATCCTACCAGGACAGCAGTGGTCAGTCCATACTAATATAGAGAGCAGATGTCCTCATGAGGCAGGGAGTTAAGAAATGGGTTACAAATCATGTCACCAGGAGTGCCTCTCTTCTTCAGATGTGCTCACCCTCCTGCATGGCCTGTGGTTCCCGCACAGCACGTGTAATTATTAAGAGGTACAAACAGTAATAAAAATTCTTTAGGATTTTTTTTTCAGTGATATGGTGATGGAAGAGCACATGGGTGATGGGAGCTCACAGCCCTGATTCCTGGTGGTGCTGTGGAGACCTCTGTGCTCTGTGATCAGCATCAAATGCACTGATGAGTGCCTTCAGCAGCACCCCCACAGGATGTGTGTGCTCATGAGAAACCCCTGAAATATGTACACAAACCCTTCCTTGTGTGTATCCCAACGGGCTCCTTGTGTTCTCTCCGCAGGGACACACTGATAGTCACGTGTACCAACAGTGCCACCAGTATATTTGCAGGCTTTGTCATCTTCTCAGTGATTGGCTTCATGGCAAACGAGCTCAAAGTGAATATTGAGGCTGTGGCAGACCAAGGTAGGGCTCACTGGTGTTTCCCGTGGCACTTCCAGCTCTGTTATTAATGTTTTTTTAAATTAATAATAGTTGTTATTAATTGATATTGGAGGTGGGAAGGATGGCTTCAAACTGGTGTGGGTTAGCAAAGCACATGTAGGCATTTCTGTACAGGAGAAGGTACCCTGGGAAGCCAAGATTTTAGTTCAAGCCTCTTAATCACTTGTTAGGTAAGAGAAGGGAGGAAGCTGAGACTCATTTTAAGCCTTTGTGTAAATGACTGATGGAGGGTGGGGTGGGATGGTCCCTTCATGTAGTCTAAGGGGTTATTTGCCTTCTCATTGGTCACTGCTGCTGTTTGTCAAACCCCCCTCAAGGTAAAAGTCATCTCTGGGGTGGGAATTCTGGATGAGAGGAGGGTGGGAGAAACCTGGTGCAGGGCGTGGATTGTGCTTCTAACTGTGGGGAGCAAGGAGATGCCTCCAGGGAGAGGTAAAACATTCCTGAAGAACGATTGGAACACCTTGGTGAGTGAAGAGAGGTGGTCATTAGTGGGGATCTGAAAGGTCTTAAATGGCAGAGCGAGTGCCACTGTGCCAACTCGAGCACAGCTCTGGGTGCCAGTCATTGCCAGGACATCTCCAGGGATGAGTTGTTCTGGGATCATTGGCCAGTTCCTAATGTCAGTCAGGATGACTCTAAGGGCTGCTTTAGTTGTGTTTAGATCATTTGGTGCTCCACCACCTCCCTGGGCAGCCCATCCCAATGCTTAACCAGCCTGTGAGTGGAAAACATTCTTCCTGATTTCCAGCCTGAACCTCCCCTGGCACAGCTTGAACTCTGTCCTCTTGTCCTGTCCCTTGTTCCCTGCGAGCAGAGCCCAACCCCCTGGTGTCCCCTCCTGTCAGGGAGCTGCAGGAGTTTTTAGAAGCAATGTTCATGTTTTTATTTTTATTTTGAACTTTACCTCCATTCTGGAACAAACAACCAAAGCAGCCCCTAAGTCTAAACCACGCTGCACTCACCAAAATTATCTGTGAGGAGCTGGAGCTAAAAGAGCTGTGCCTGAGTGGAGGCTCCAAAGAGATGCAGAGAGGTGGGATGGGAGACACGACTGCCAGGGATGGTGGAGGGAACACCTGGCTCAGCTGGTGCCTCTCTGGAGGTGGGGAAATATTCAGCACAGGAGGTCAAAACCCCTTTTCTGCTGAGTGCTTGCTGGTGGTCTTGGAGTGAGCAATTAGCCCCAGGCTGGAGCTCTCTGTTCCCAGCTGTTCCAGGGGAAGTGCGTTTGTTCAGATCATGTAAAATTATTTCAGGAGGGTGAGGCTTTGCTGCTCTCCATGACAGGGGAAAACAAAATTCAGTGAAGTACTAGAAGATGAATTTTCAGTGAAAGAAGAGAGTGAAGATGAAGGGTAACTGTGGGCTGAGGTAGTGCATTGCATAACCATTGCTAAAAAGCAAACTCAAGAACTGCTGAAAAGAACCAGCCCTTGTCATTGCCTGATTTTTTTTTTTTAATTCTAAAGTTGTATTTCTTTTTGCAGAGAAGGAGAAAAAAAGCCAAAATGATGATGAAACACTATTCCCTTCAAGTTTTCAAAATGTTGAGTGAAAATCTTAATGGAAATAAGAAGGGGTTTTAAATTATTTTCCTTTTTATTTTTTTCTCCTAAAATATTAATCTGAAAAACATAGTACATTTCTTTATTTAGATTTTTCTTTTCAGGAAAGAACTCATTTATTTGATGAACAAAAAAAACATGGAGGGAAAGACAGCACAATCTCTTTTTGCTCTACTCTCTGATTATGAGCACAGAGTAGTTGAAAAATGTTATACTTTAAAATGGAAGTCCAAGGTAGTTTTACTTTTTAAGACATATAAAGTACTTGGAGTCTTCCTGGCTTTAATAGACTTTTTATAAAGAGTTCATACCCACCAAATTTTGGAAGATGGAAGGAATGGGAGGGAGCCTCCCTGTGACTCTTTCCTGTGCTTGGATATTTTATCTGGGAGAGTGATGAGGGGCTGACATGGGGACATGTGCACTTTCATATTCTAGAATTTAACTTCTCCTAAAAGTGTGATTAATGGGAACTCATTATTCTGACACTTAATTAACTCCTATATTCAGGCAGGGAGTTTAAAGAGAGCCCTTATCTCCAACAGTCAAGAAGAAATCTTTAATTAAGACATTAAAGTGGTGTTTGTAAATACAGTAGTAGTTCTACGTGCAAAAGTAATTTTTTGCAGCACATTTTAAAGGCAGCAGCACTTACTGAGTAATGTAGAGTTTGTTTTGGTTTATTTTTTACTGTGTTTTAACTCTTGTATCTGCCTTTTGTTTGGAAGGAACCCCAAACACTTCACGAGTTGCCCATGGAGATGATTTTTATGCTGCCCAAACTTTTCCCAGTACATGAGCAAGCAGCAGTTCTGTCCTGAGCACAAGCAGCATGTGCAGCTGGAGGAACTGGGGTACAACGATCTAAAGTAGAAATGTCCAGGGCACAGCGAGTGGGGAGCCCATCTCCAGGCATGAGGACAACTCATTTGTGTCTCAAATGGCAGGAAGCATCACCCAGAGTGCTTGACATGAGCATCCCTTCAAGGGATACGTGGAGAAGAAGTGCCACCTGCTGTGATTCTGCCACCACAGACCTCTGCTCCCAGGCAGATCCAAGCACTTACAAAAATACTTTTGCCTTGTGGTCAACAGAAATTAAAGCCCAATGAAAGAACAAAGCAAACCAAAACAAAGAGATTGGAAAATTCCTGATTTAGGCTTTAAGAGATTCCATCTCCTTATTTCTTGTGCTCTGCATCATTTCAGGTTTTCTTGTGGATTTTTTTAGGATCACAGCAGTTATTACCTTCTGCCTGGTATCAGGTCTGGGCATGTTTTATGTTCTCTCCACACAGCATGGCAATGAGTTGAAGGAGAGTATTTGCCTTTCCATTCATGCTGTAGCACTGAGGGTGGATGTTTGCCCTGGGTTGCTAACTGGCAGGGAAGTGGCAGGAATTGGATCACAGAGCAGGACAGGAACATGGCTGCACTGTGCAATTTTTGCTAATTTTTTAAAAAATTGGATCAGTGTCTTGGTATACTGGTCAAATACACGTTCTGCTTGGAAAGCTGGAGTAAATATGTGATTTGAAATTTACAGTGTAAGTAGAAACTAATCAGGGAAGGCTGAACTCTGTAATGCTTAAGCCTTTCTGTAAATAAGAAAGATTGATCTGATGACCTTTATTTTTCTTATTTCTAGGTCCTGGGATTGCTTTTGTGGTTTACCCAGAAGCCTTAACCAGGCTGCCCCTCTCTCCCTTCTGGGCTATAATTTTCTTCTTGATGCTTCTAACTCTTGGATTAGACACAATGGTAAACTGCTTTTGTGTCCCATTCTTCTCTTTTCGATTTTCCCATTTATTTGTTTGGAGGACATGTGGTTTACCCAGAAGCCTTAACTTCTGTGGTTTACCACAAAAGATCGTTCAACCAATACATCATGGGCAAAACAGACTCAGTTTGGGGACATTAATTGCGTTTGTTGTTAAAAAAACCAGAAGAGATAATGAGATATAAAATAAATCTTAAAGTTTAAGCCTTAACTAGGCTGCCCCTCTCTCCCTTCTGGGCAATAATTTTCTTTCTGATGCTTCTAACTCTTGGATTAGGCAAACTGCTTTGTGTCCCACTCTTTTCCTTTGGATTTTCCTATTTATTTGTTTGGAGGACCATGCCAATGATTGCTGTTCCCCATGTGGGCAGTGAATCATGACAAAAGTGGACTGAGGCAAGGCCATCAACGCTGAAATCATTTTGGCAGAGCTTGGTGCTGCCACCTGAGCATTTAATGCCCAGGACTCAAAATACTCTCTTACACTGTTTCATATCCAGTTGGACCACTTTGTGTGCACTGAAATGAGCCCTTTTTTGTTGCTTTTCAGTTTGCCACCATCGAGACTATCGTGACCTCTGTGTCAGATGAATTCCCCAAGTACTTACGGACGCACAAGGCGCTGTTCACCCTCGGGTGCTGCGTGTCCTTCTTCATCATGGGATTTCCTATGATCACTCAGGTAATGAACAGCACCGCCTTTGAGCTCCCAATCCCCCTCTGCTGGCTGCTCTCCTCCTGCACAAGCTGCAAAAGGTTCAGGTTTCAAATACTGAATTCTGTGACATGGTGTGTCTGGAAGCCTTATTTGAAAAAAAAATTAATTTAATGGATGCTCTGGCTGAGATATTCTTAAAAGATTTTGCTGTTCAAATCTTTCTGAGAATCAGGCCTTTAAAATTTTTTCTCTGGCCAAACATCTCTAAAATATTAATATAAATTAAGTGTTCAACCCTCACTGCCAGAGGGCAGGGATGGATGGGATATTAGGAAGAATCCTTCCCTATGAGGGTGCTGAGGCCTTGGTACAAGGTGCCAGAGAAGCTGTGGCTGCCCCTGGATCCCTGGCAGTGCCCAGGGCCAGGCTGGACAGGGCTTGGAGCAGCCTGGGGTACTGGGAGGTGTCCCTGCCCATGGCAGGGGGTTGGAAGGAAATAATCTTTAAGGTTTCTTCTCAACCCAACTCATTCTATGAATAAAGGGAAAAACCCCACCAATTTTGGATGATATATAAATATTCACACCAGTTTTGAGTGCCTTTCCTCTGAGATTAAACACATACTGATGGCAAACTGTGGAGTTAATACTGGAATTCCCATTCACTATTGATAAACTTCAGTGCCTTCTTCACTAATACCTTCAGCATTATATATAATTTCAAGATGAAATGCACAAAATCTTAATATTTTATCCATCTTTTCCCCCCTTTTTTCTTTATTTTCTTCCCCCTTACCTCATCACTTCCCAGCCCACCTTTGCTGTCCTAAAGCCCAGGAAGGATTCAGTCCTTTTTTCACTTGAATTTTGCTGCTTAACTCCACCATGGAGACAGGAGATTAAATCCTTTTCAAACAGATGAACTGAACTCATTATTATGGTAGTTCTGCTTTCAGTGGTGATTTTGCTTTTGACATGTGGTTTTACATCTGGTTTTTTGACTGTGGAGACACTGCAGGTGGAAGGTCTGATCACAGTTCAGCCCTTAATCTTAAAGGACTGAATTCAAAGCCTTCCCAAGCTGTCCTAGCTAGCAGAATCAGGTGTACATCTCCTCTTTCTTGTTGGATTTGGTATTCATTCAGCCAGAAGGAAGAAGTGCTGGAACCTGGGCACTGAGAATTCCAGGTTTCTGTGCTGCCAGGCACTGACCCCAAGCAAACACTGCACTGACCTGAGGCCGTGGAGAAGCTCCCAAAATTGAGTGACAGCACTGGGATTGTGGGTGTGCAGTTTGAATAGAAGTGTGGGATATCACAGGGTGCAAAACTGAGAGTTTAAGGGTTTAGAATACAGTAATGTATCTATAAAGCAAGATGGAGGATTTAGGGCAGAGGCCAGTTCTTCTTTTTCACCTTCTTCTCCATGGCTCTGGTGGTGTTTTGTAATTGGATAGAAAAGCCCCATTGTGGGCCATGGGTGGTTGGTTATTGGGTTTAAAGTAAAAATAATTTAGGTGTCATTTCTTAATTGGACAGTTTATCCTTAAAAGACCTTGGGAAGAGTCAGAGACATGGCCATTTTTCACCTTGTTAGCTAGAACTCAGCTTGTGAGACTGTGCTATAGACAAGAATCAATAAACATCTGAGTCCAAACACAAAACTGTGTCTCTTGAGCATTTAATCCAGGTTCTAACACAAGAAAAGAAGCTAAAAAACCCTCCAAGAGCTGCAGTGCAGCATGAGCCTGTGTCCAGTCGATGTTTGGGTGTTTCCTTGGGTCCTGTTCCTCCCCAGTCTGCCTGCCTCAATGCCAGGAGTAATCCTTTCTCTTTCTTCCCTCAGGGTGGAATGTACATGTTACAGCTTGTGGACACTTATGCAGCCTCCTACTCTCTTGTCATTATTGCCATCTTCGAGCTTGTTGGAGTCTCCTACATTACGGTAAGAAAAAATGTTGGTTTTGGACAGCCTATGTCATAGCAGTATTTTAGCAAACAAGTGAAATTCTTAAGCAAAGGAGTAATTTCTTTTAATAATAAAAAGCCTCAAAGCTCTCTTATTTTGGACAGAAGCATGATAGGACTTCAGGATATCTTTAAATGCATAGATTCAAAAGACTTTCATGCACACTCAAGTCATTTTCCACCAATAGCTCAAAGATATGAAAACAGACCAAATGTTTGGTGACACTTTTCCAGGGGTGCTTTTGTGCTCAACAGTTTTAGGGACAGAGCAAAAAGAGATATCTTTGTTTTTGCAGTGGGTGGCACTGGCTGAGTGCCAGGCACCCATCAGAGCTGCTCCATCACTGCCCTCTGCAACTGGACAGGGGAGAGAAAATATCACAAACGTCCACGGGTTGAGATAAGGACTGGGACAGATCATTCAACCAATACATCAAAACAAACTCAGTTTGGGGATATTAATTACATTTGTTGTTAAAAAACCCCAGATTAGGATAATGAGATATAAAATAAATCTTAAAAACACCTCTCCCCAATCTCTCCCTCCTTCCCAGCTCTGTCTCCTCCCCTCAGCAGCACAGGGAGATGGGAAAACTTTTTCAGCTTCTCAGAGAAGCCACCCCTGTAGCCCCACTGCTACCAAAATCTGTCCCTGCAAACCCAACACAGCATTTAACAACTTTGAAGGCTTTTTTCCCCCCTGTGCACATCCAACCTTCCGTTTTCCTGTTTGTCCCTAACACAGACTCAAGACTATGCAGCTACCCAAACTGATGGATTACTCACAGTGGTAACCCCAGCTGTGTTGATGGACATTAAATTGTGAGGAAGACCCTCAGTTAGTATAAAAAAGCACAATTACCACAAAGCTGCTGCAGTTAAAACAACTGATACCAGCTGGGGATGTGCTCCCCAACTTGCCCAGTGTTTTCAGGAGAATTGATTCTTGGAAATGTGAAGATCTTCCCAGATGATTAATTTATGTCTGGTGTGTAAGGCTGTTCCTGCTATTGCTGTGGACAGGAGTGAATTATGCAGTTTAATCAGCTGGGCATAAAAATCCAAGGTGTTCTGCTGAATGAGCTTGTGCAGCCACTGACTTTGGGTTCTGGTCCTTTTCACTGAATATTTGTGTCTGCCTGTGTGGTGGAGTCCCCTCTGTAGCATGAGTGCTTTAAAATATACTGCAGGTTTCAAATCCTGCAGAATTTGGTGCTCTTGCTCGAGAAATAAATGTTAAAGACAGGACAGGGAATCAGCCCTGCCTTGTTTTCTCTAATTTCATGGAAATGCAGCAGTGTATTTTAACCTCCACTGACATCCAATTCAGTGAGCATGCCTGAGAGATTGGCTGCTAAGCCAGACATGACCTAGTGAGGAAATGTTACAGAAATGTGATGGAAAAATTCAAAGTACAAAGAGAAAAGTTGATTTAGGCTGGTCATGTTTTAGTTGATCAAAATTCTTGGCTGTTTTTTATGTCCCTGGAATGTAAGTAATTCAATTAGAGCTGGTTCAGAAGTGAGATGAAACCCAGCATCTCTAAAATCAATACAATTTCATAGAAGGTGAGGAGTGGGGAGGCTTAAGAAGAGTTTAGGGCTTGTTGTGGATTTTTTTTTTGCCTTCCTTCTCCTCCTCACTGTGCTGACAGCACGCCTGAACAATGCTGTACTCGATGTTTTCACTCTTCCTGGCCACCAGCACTGACACTGTCACCTGGCCTGTGCCAAGGATTGCCCTCTTTAGAGCCATTATTGCTGGCAGTGGGAAAGAGAAAAACCCTGTGTTCCATTTTTATTTTAAAAACTACTTAAATCTGTGAAATTTCTTTGCTCTGCATGATTTCCAATCAGCATGAAGGTAAATAGGGAACAAGAACTGGCTCTGTTCCTCCTCTGAACACTGTGTGGCAGCAGCACTGCAAACCAGCCTTTGTGGAATGATTGATTAGGTTTGAAGAAAAACTGCTCTGGCCAGTGTCTGCTCTGCCCAGCAACTCCAGTTTCCTTAAAACATAAACATTTATGGAAAACATAAAGCAATACAGAAATAATAATAGCTCTGCAAAGGAGGGCCTGAATAGAGGAGAAGGGTTTTTTAATTAGATGTTACTTTAGTGTCCTCAGAGGTGGAAAAGACCTGAGAAATCACAAATCATCCTTCTATGCTTTCTGTACAACTGATTGTTCATCAACAGATGTTGGCAAAGCCTTATAATCTATTTCAAAATAATAATATTTATCATATAATAATAATAATAATAATAATAATAATAATAATGCTACGATCTATTTCAAAGACTGTTCCTGAAATTAACCTTTTGCTAGATTAAGGAGCTTCCTTCCCTTAAATGAAAAAGGAAAGACTTAACATTAAAATCATGACTTGTTTGAGTAATCACCAGAGCTACTTTTACTGTGCCAAAGGACTGTTGTGAGGACTGTTCACAGAAATACATCTTGTACATTTGTGATTTGTGTGTTGTAAATACAAGCCAAGCTGCTGCTCGGGTTATATTCCTTCAAGCAGAGCTTAAAATTGGAATAATATATTTTCAAGGTCTGACAACTGCTGTTTTACACTCCACTGACACTTTCTCTGTGTACTTGTACTCTTCATGGCAAGCAGGTTGGCATAACAGTGGCAGGTGTTTTTGTGATGAAATAAATTTGTCTTTACTTCTTGTTACATGTTCTGCTCGCTGAGCTTGCTGAGATTTTAAATGAAAAAGAGACACACGTGGTTGTTCCCTTGTAATCACTAATTTTTCAGTAGAGTCTGTGCTCCATAATGCAATCAAATGCACCTTTTTATTTCACAGGCTGGTTCAGAGGTTATTCTGCAGTTGTTTATTCTCCAATTTATGATGAATGATTAGTAAAGAACAGCTCAGAGGTGGGGGTATTAATTTAAACATCAGCATAATTCCCACTGTTGCATTTTGTAGCACGAAGCTAAAGACAAAAATCCCTGTGTTTGAGTGAGACACTGCTGGAAACTGAAAATACGTGATGGTAACTTTGTTCATGCTCCTTCCAGATCTGTTATTATAGTTTGTTTTCCCGAAGGTTTGTTGTCAGAGTGAGTGGAAACTGCTGCTGTGTATTTGTAGAAAACATCAGTAATTTTGAGCATTTTACCTGTAGCAGAGCAGTGAAGTTGTCTGTCCAGTTTGCAGTCTCCTTTTTAATGGATTTTCTATCTTAGCACTTCTGAATACATCACTCTACTTTAGAGAGGGAAAAATCAGGTATGGAATATCATGTGTTGTTTATTTCCCAAAGTTACTCAGCGGGTCTGACTGATCTGAGAGGGAGACCAGATTTATTAAGATGTGAAAAAAATAAAAAACACCAAACCCCGCTGGTGTTCTGTTAAATAAAATATCCTCTGCTTTTTTCCTGCGGAACTTTCACTGGAAAGAGATAAGTAATGTGTAATCCCTCTATCTGTTTACATACTTTGATTCCTGAATTGCTAATATTTCAGAGTGCCTTGAACTGTGAATATCTGACCATTCCAAAAAAGGAACTTCTTTTTTAAATTTTTTTAAATTGTACTTTCAAACAAATCAGTGGAGGTTTACATGAAGCTAGCATGAATTTTGGAGGCAGAAGCCCCTGGTAATTATCCAGTTAGATATCCCTTCTTTGCAGCAGCAAGTGTGGCTGAAGTGGACACTTTAAATGAGATTTAAACTTTGTGGGAATGCCCATCAGCTGCACCTTGTGCTGCTGCATTCAGTTTAAGCCCAGCTTTGTTCCCAGCAAAGCACAGGGATGGCTGCTGTGTGAGCAGCTCCCTCACACTGCAGGGAAATAAAACAGGGGCAAATCCTTGAGTTGGAGCAAAAATCTCCTTTCAGCCCATCACATGATGAAACGTTGAGGTTACATTTTGTCCAGACAAACTTTGTTACAAAATAGAGAAGGACCCAATTAGTCAGACTGGTGCTGAAGTACAGTGATTCCACGGCCATAAAAATTACATGTATTTTACACAGAGGAGGCTTTCTGAAAGAAGAACACTTGTGGTAGTCAGTAAAAGAGAAAAAGAGGGAAAGAAATTACAGCTACAGGGAAAAAAAAAAGTGACCTCTGAGTCAGCTTGGCTCAGTTTTCTGAGCTTACATCCACTGCAGATTTTAATTTCTCCCCCTTCCCTAAACACAATCCCTGCAGCACCATTCTCCTGTTTAATTCCTGTATTTTTCTTCTCTGTTCCTTATCATGACAGGGTTCCTTAGCTTTTCTCTCACATGCTGCCTGCCTGAGCTGGGTCACTGAGTGCTCAAGGGCTGCCAAAAATCACCCAGCCCTGCTGCTGTCCTCAGGCTGCATCAGAGGGCACTGCATCCTCACCAGTGCTGCTTTTTGTACCTTCTTAATGCTTGGAACCATCAGGTGGATAGATTTATTTCTCCTTGATGTCACCAGAAAGGCTCCCAGATGGGGTGGATCAAGCCTGGGGATTATCCCTTCTTACACTCAGCAGCTGCAGCAGCTGACTCTGTGCAATAAGAAATAAAAAGTGGTTTATTCTTTGGTTACAAGCATTTCTTCCCTTACTCAGCACCTTTTCTCCAGTATTTAAGCTTTCCCCACATCATGCAAGTCAGAAAAATGCTACAGAATAATGCTTTGCAAAATTTTGGACAAAATTGTCCATTTGTGTGCCAGATGAGCTCAGACCTCTCTCTTCATATTACAATTAGGAAAGCTGGAATCAATTTTAGGGTTTTTTTTTTTTTGTGTTTTTAACTTTTGGATAAATTACTAATAATGAAATTGCTAACTTATATCTAATTTACTAACAACCACCAGGGAATAGCAGCTGCTGACCAACACACTTTTTCCTGTCACATGGCCAGTGAGGGGCTGCAGAGTGGCTGAAATACCATTTTTCAATCTTGTATGTTTTATTAACTCAACTTTATAGATGCAATCAATACAATAATCTGAAAAACTAACATATCAGTGGATCTTTTTTGCCCAGACAACGCTGAATATAATTTCAAATATTTACAGATGGAATATTCAATATCATTTCTGCCTCAGGTGAAAAGAGCAGGACACCATCAATTTCAGTGCTAAGGGGCACAGCTCCAATCCAGTGGTGTAGCAGGTATAAAAAAGCTGAAATATTGCCTGTGCTGAAGCAGGTATACAGATATTAACAAGGCTGATCTTCACAAAAATAAAATTATAAAAAAGGACAAAAAATAAAACAAAAATAGACAAATTGAAATAAAACAAATAGACAAATATTTCAGCTACTCAGTACACATTATTAATGTTTAACACAGAACATACTAAGCACCTAATCTCAATGTAAAAGCTCAAAAACTTTAATCCTTAAGAAGGAAATATTTTATTGGAATGCTCCCACCCTATTAGTCCCATTTTTTACTGCGTATTAGATCCTCCAAGGAAGTTTTGAAACAAAAAGTTGGAGTTTATTGTCACAGTTAGGCACAAGGGAGGGCACCAGAGCTGCTGCAGACTGCAGCTGCTTCCTTTCACACCTAATTGCTTTTTCCATTTGCTCTTTACAGGGTTGCAAAGATTTTGTGAAGACATAGAAATGATGATTGGATTCCAGCCAAGTAAATTCTGGAGAGTCTGTTGGGCATTTGTGACCCCAACTATTTTAACCGTAAGTAAAAAGAAACAAAAGGAATTTTTAACGTCTTCTCCAAAGAGTTTTGTTGTTGTTTGTTCATTATTCATGATGTTTCTGGGTGCTGGTGGTTAGAACTGGATGCAGATACTTAAAGACAGTGTATGTGTTCTTTAATGCAGTGTGAGCATTGGAAATCTTATTCCTGGAAGGGAAGAAAAAGGCACTGGATGAAGTGAAAAACTTCTTTTCAGTATTGTTAATCCACAAATGAGGGCATTTTTTTTTTTTCTGAAAGGGTATGTGGTAGAAATAGTGTAAGGAATGGTGTTTTTGGTGGAGAAGGATGTGAGTCTACCAGGTAAATGTGGCCTTTTCCTGGCCATGCAAAATGCTGCTGTGGCACACCATTGCATGGCAGCAGAATGGATTATTGTACATAAATATAAATATATATATCTGTGTGTGTGATATTTATCAGGGAAAAGACAAGATCCTCCTGTCTGCTGTCAGGATGAGCTAAGAGGGAAAAAAAAAATAAAATTCACTCATGAGTTGATGCCAGAGGGATGCTTTGGAAAGGCTGAGGTGGAAGGCGAGTGAAAAAGGAGCGGGAGGGAGCGGGACCGGCCCCAGGTGCCGGCCCCGGGAGGTGGCGCTGCGGGCCAGCTGGAAAGGAGCAGGGAAAGGAGCCTGGAATGAGCCTGGAATGGGAAAACAGCGTGGTTTTGTTATTCTTCCTATTTCTCTTCCCCTTTCATTTCCTCCCCAACACCGTCCTCCAAATTGAGTTATTATCTGCTTCACGTTTAGGTCTCCATTTAAACAAAAAAACGCTCACGTTCTCAATTTCACCATTGTTATGAAAGATTTTTTCAAGTCCAGGGGTCCAAGTCCAATAATATAGAAAAACTTTTATATTGTAAATTATTTTTATATATATATTTATATATATATATTCATCTATATAATTAATATATAATTTATATAATACAGAAACATGTATTATATATATACATATATTTATATAATATATAATACATATTTATATTATATAAAATATACATTACATTTATCCTAGATATAATTAATATAGAAATAGATATTAAATATAATTTGCATATATTATATACAATATATAATACACTATATAATATATAAATATATACAATATATTATATAAACATATAGTAATATATAATAATATATTATATATTTTATAATATAAGTATATAAAATATAGTATATATTATGTATAAATTATATAATTTATATCTAATAGAAACATAAATAAAATACAAATAACTATATGTACTTTTGCCATCCAGGCTTCTAACACAGTGTTTCCCTTAGATTTTAACCTAAGTGGAGATACAGTCTGCAATCACATATCCTTATTTTGACACAAGAATGAAATAATTACTTCAGCCATTTCAAAAGCTGTCAGCCTGACAAGTCAGCACAAACCAGCAGCCTTCATCCACCACTATTTTCTGTTTGAGAACACGTAGCTCCACTTGGAAGTCCTCAAGCCTGAAGCACAGGTGCAGCAAGGTTCTGTATCTGTGTAGAGTTTTAAATACTCATCATTTCACAGCAGGGCCAAGGAATTCCTACAAGCCACACAATCCCAGAATGGTTGGGGTTGGAAGGGACCCTAAAGCTCATCTCCCTGCACCCCCTGCCATGGGCAGGGACACCTCCCACTGGCCTGGGGTGGTTTCAATGTCCAACCTGGCCTTGGGCACTGCCAGGGATCCAGGGGCAGCCACAGCTGCTCTGGGTGAGGATCCTGAGCTGCTCAGGTACAAGATAAGAAAAGTTTCTGGCATTTCTGAAAAGACACACATCTTGAATCAGTAAGTTCTCCACTCAGCTGGCGGGTGGAGAAGCAAAGCAGCGATGCTCTAGTCCTTTGCTCCTTCCAGAGAAGTTGTATTTCAGCTCATGTGCTGGGGAGTTCCTGTGTGTGCTGCTCTTTAGTGCAGTGTGAGCATTGGCAAACCTTTATTCCTGGAAGGGGAAGGAAAAGGCACTGGATGAATTTAATAACTTCTTTTCAGTGTTATTAATTCACGAATGAGGCATTTTATTTTCTGAAAATTGGAAAAGGTTTAGTTTTCCCAGACAGGAATGACTGTGTGAAGTGACCAGTGAGTTTTGGTGAGCTCAACAAAATTCTGAGTTGGGAAGAAATGAAATTTCCTACGGTGAGCATGATTTCCTCCAACGGGTAAAATAATCTATTTGCTCACATAGATTTTCTTTACCAGCTGTCTTCCCTGCACTACAGCATTGCTGTGTGTGAAAACCAGGTAAGGCAACTTAACTGCCTCGTTTGATTGTGACAATAGTTTGCAATCACTTTTAAAAGGTTTGAGGACATAATCCAGTTTACAGTGTTAGGATGACATCAATGGTATTTGTCTTCTCTTGGGGACCTTGTTTAAAATGAAGGCATGTGGGATATTTTAGCTAATTTTTTTTTTCCAGTGGTTATTTTCAGGATGCTGCCTTAGACCCTGTTTTACACTTCTGCAGGGAATTGAGGCTTTTCTGCAAATTGCTCAGATCCTTTTACTAATCAGACTTGTGCTCGTAGCTACTGTCAGTAATCACAACCAGGGAACAGGAAATTATGTTGTTTGTTAAGGAAAACAAATTTATCTGACCGTGTTTACCCTCTAAACTCGCATGTTCTGTTGTTGTTGTTCCCTCCAAGTGCAATATTTAGTGAACTTACAGTGAGAAATAAATTGACACTGATCAGTCATAATTCAATTTTTATGCAGTGGAAACAGACGAAGCAAAACCAAGCAATGAATTCTATTATTGCCTCTGTAAAGCTAATATTTGATACATTTGGATAGCCTAATATTAGACTTTCATTAGACTCTCCATCTCTGGAACTAAAGCTGATCATTTTTATATGTGCCT
Source organism: Acrocephalus arundinaceus (assembly GCA_021534815.1). Taxonomy (NCBI): domain Eukaryota; kingdom Metazoa; phylum Chordata; class Aves; order Passeriformes; family Sylviidae; genus Acrocephalus; species Acrocephalus arundinaceus. The sequence continues at coordinate 2,849,637 of JAJEOU010001577.1, forward strand.
TCACCTAGTTATACTTCTATAAATCTTCTGTGTGCAATTATTGCAAGCACAGGCACTTTCCAAAAGTTACTGAATTATGCACAAATGTAAGCAGATGTATTGCTGTTCATACAGTAAGTGAAATGGAGAACTTAGCATAATCACATTAGGTAAAACTGCCAATAGACCATGTAATAAAGCACGTTACTCCAGGGACAAGATTCTAATTTCAATTATTCTGGCATGAATACAACGATTTTTTTGGTGGGATTTTGCAAGATTTCCTCGAAACTCATTAGATTCAGGCTCTGACCCATTTATTAGAGCTTGTGGCAGCACCCTGCCTTAGGTGTGTGTGCTTTTATCTGTGTTCCACACACACCAACTCTGTGTGGACACCCACCGTCTGCTGCATTGTTTTGCTGACTCAAACACATTTGTTTTCCTCTCTTGTTCCCAGTTTATCCTCTGCTTCAGTTTTTACCAGTGGGAACCCATGACCTACGGAGCTTACCACTACCCAGGCTGGTCCATGGTGCTCGGGTGGCTGATGCTGGCCTGCTCAGTCATCTGGATCCCAGTCATGTTCGTGATAAAAATGCAGCTAGCCCCAGGCAAATTTATTGAGGTAAATCTTCTGTCTTTTTTTGCTGTTTGAAAATATGCCCACAGGAGACCATCTCCTTTATTTTGACATTGATTTTTGTGATATTGAATGTCTAATGCTGCTCAGATTATTTTCTGGTAAACCACTTATTGTGTTGCAAGGGGACGCCCAGTTGATTTAAAAGATTTACAAGTAGATATTCTATTCCTAGCTTCTCAAAAAATGTGGTCCTAAATTGTGGAGTGGGGTTTTTTTTTTGATGAGATCTAGACAAATTTCATGAGGTTCTGTATGGCTTTCTTGGAAGAAAGTTGTTCTAGATTCGTTGGCCTTTTTGCAAAAGCAGCATACAGCCACAGAACGCTGTGGAGTGTATTTTGTGCCCAGGGAGCCTGGCAATCAGCACAGGAGAGGTCACTCAGGAGTTACCTGTGTGCAGAGTGAGGCCTGGTTGGGTACTGGGGTCATCCAGGATGTGCTCCACGAGGTTGTGCCACTCCCTGAAGCCCAGGAATAAGATGTAGAGCAGGAAGGCTTTTCATGCATCTCAAACCTAGCTGGCAATCTTTGCTTTTACCCTTCATCTCTTTATTCTTCTTGAATCAGCTGATCCTTTCTGGCACCCGGGCTTAAAATAATCCCAGGTGGCGACTTATTTTTAATTTAAGCTTCTTTTGTTTATTTTGCTCATTGGATTCCTGTCACTTCCCCCTTTAGGAATGTGGTGGTCACCTTCTTCTCCCCATCCCTGTGTCCTGTCCCTGCCTGTCACCCCTCTCTCCCTGGCTGTTCCCATCCTGTGCTGGCTCCTCTGTCCCTGGCAGGGCGTGGTGCAGCAGTGTCAGCATTTCATCCCTCGGTTGCCTTGCCCCTGTCTCCTGGAGAAGCTCAGTGCTCTTATTTTAGGTCTTTGAGGCTTTCTCAGTTCTGCCTTCTCATCACTGCCTGCTGCTTGTGCTGCTCCCGCTTTGGGAGAAGGAACAGACACTCGCTCCCCTTTTTGTAGCCGCTTTTGCAGTTCAGCCTCCCTGCAAATCCCACCGGGGCTGTTTCCTGCTTCAAGAATGAAAAGGAGAGAAAACGTACTAAAATAGCATAATCTTTTTGGTCTCTCAATATGTCACACAACAGATGCCTGAGGGAAAAGACCATGCTTGTCTGCTTCCCATAGAGCAAAGGGATTTCGTAGGAGAGGGATTCTCACGGTGCTGGGACACCCTAGAGAGAGCATCCAAGCAGCAGAAAACGAGGCCTCCTGTCTAAAGGGTCAGCAGCTCTTGTGTGGAGCAGCCTGGAGTGCCTGGGTCAGGAGACAGCTGTCCCTACTGGAAATGAGCTAATGTGGAATTAGATTTACTCATTCCTTGTCTCATAAGCTTCTCTCACTGACACGAGTGGTTCTGCTTCAAAACTTGTCCTGTGTAGGACTGGCGTACATACTGCCACAAAAATAGGGTGCTTCCCTCACTGGGTGTGCACCCAAAGAAACACCCAAGAGTTGGATCTGTTTCAAAGGGCTTCTGCTGGAGATATTTCAGCTGTAGCCTGCTATTTCCTCAATATTGAGTCTGCTACATAAAATTATTATGGTTGATTTGGGAGGTAAAAACTTGCAAACTGGTAATTAAGCAGAGATTAAAATAACTGATAGAGAGGTCTGATCCACTTTATTAGGTAATAAACATATAATTGTTCCCTCTTAAGTCATCAAAAATATGTTTTCTTTCCTTTTCATCTGCGAATGCACCGATCAAATTATATATTCAATAAAGAACTCAGCGGAAAGATCGGAAAATTTTCCTTGTTTGCCAGGTTGACATTCTCCTCTTTCTTTTTTCCCGCAGACAGAAACAAAATATTTTGTCATCCCAAAATGAAAATTTTGTTCATTCATAGTGATGTACTGCTTTTTGGTCATTTGTATACTTTGGGGAAATATGCTAAATAGAAATCCAATTATTTTAATGCACTTACCCGCTGCTTAGACCGTTGGGCTCAGTAATTGTGCACATGTCCTTCAGTAAGAGAGCCTGACAGTCTGCAGCAGTGGTTCTGAGCTCCCCTCACACGGTGCTGGGAGAATGTATAATTAAAACCCGGGCACTTTATCCTCTATTAATCTTGAAAACTTTGTGCAAAACAAACGCTGAGCAGCCGAGCGTTGCCGGGCCGTCATCAATAACCTTCAATGAGCCTCCCCTCACTTCTCCTGCATTGTAATTCTGCTCCATGGCACATGAATGAGACTCTCTTTTCTCTCCCCCCCGGCAGAGGCTCAAGCTGGTGTGCTCTCCACAGCCCGACTGGGGCCCCTTTCTGGCCAAGCACCGCGGTGAACGTTACAGGAACATGATTGACCCGCTGGGAACCTCCTCCCTGGGACTTAAACTGCCAGTGAAGGATATGGAACTGGGCACCCAATGCTAATAATTATTGCAAAAGGGTGGCAAGAACATTGCCAGCCTTTTCTGGTTTATTTTTTCCCCCATCTTTTTTTCCGCCCACCGTTCCTTCTTTTCTTTTCCGCAGTGCCTGAAAGTGGTTGCTTAGGGAAGCAGGACTTGTTGCATGCCATAGGGGAGGCCTAACCAGACCACTTCCAGGTGCACAGGATGCCCGTGACATGTTCTGGACCCGGTGGCACAGCAGGAGCCCCGTGTGTGACAGGTGACATAGCCAGGTGCTGTCAGGTGATGTGGGAATAAACAAAACCAAACATAAAAATCTTAGAAGAAATGAGGTGTGCGCTTTGAGCCATTTCCCTCAGACACCCTCCTAACAGGTGGCTGTGATGGGACTGGGATTTTGCTACCAGTGTGTTTCAAGGAAGGTTCAGCCCTCAAATGGGATGGGAGTGAGCAAAGAATGGGATCTCCTGTAGTCCTGATGGAAATCCAGCATCAGTACAGCAGTGGGGTTGCTTTTTCTACACTGATGGCCGACCTTGACCCGTCAGGTCTGCACACTTCCTTTATGATTTATACTAACGTGGAGGGATTGTTGTGTTGTTCAAACAAGTGGAGACCCTGGAAACAGCACACCAGGAAGCTGTGCTGAATATATGGGGTGAGAAGAGAAACACGATAATCCATTTGATCTTTTCAAGTAGAAAAAATAAGAACAACATTTTAAAAATTGATCAAGTGAGACTGGGACTAAACTGTATTTGAGTCTAGAAGCGGTTTGGAAATGGTGTCAGAATGAGTTGTATGGGCATCACTGTTGAAAGTTCTGTCATGTGTTTATTTTGATAACTTGGTATCTGTCATTTCGACTAGGAATGCCTCAGTTACACAAAGTGTCTGAAAACTTGCTCCACGCCAGTGCACCTGTGGTTTTACTCACCTCACTCCAATACTCTGACTATAATTTTCCTTGTTTCTCTGCTTTTGTTTACAGTATCTCCTCAAGAAGCCATCATATAATTTGTGCCTAACTTTGTATTCTTACAGTGGTAAATGTAGTCTAGTTACCACCTGAAAACAATTATTAGAAGTTATATGTGCTGTTCAACTTTGTGACTCCCCGTTCATTTGCCTATAAGCACCTTTATATAACATGTAACCTTTAGATGGTGTACTCTTCTCTTTCAACCAATGGGGAAATAGCAGGACCCCACCTGTCTATATATTATATATATAGCACGTAAATTCTTCAAAGCAGTATTCTCTCTGAAATGTGCATAAGGTCTTTTTTTTCATTAAAACATTTTCTTAAAATAAAAAAACCCCAAATCCACAGTAATTAACCACTGCAGTCACCCACACAGATGCAATATTAGATAGAGAAAATGCAAATGGGGGAGAAAGGACAATTTAGTAGATGGCAATCACAACACTGCATAGCAGTAGGACATCCTAAATCATTACATTTTAGAAATTAGATATAAGCAGTCATATGAATATTATTAGACTTAAATAGTTTTGTTACCTATTGGGCAGAGTTAAAAAATAGAGCTTTTAAAGAGTACATTTATTTACCTAAATAGAAAATTAGCCCAACTTATTGTAAATGCACTAGAATGAGGGAGAAAAATATATCTTCAATAATTGGCAAAAGTTAACCTTTATTATCTTGTTATATCCTATACATACATATATGATATTTTTTAACAGTGATCAGTGTTCATGTAGTGTGTGCTAATGATGTTTTCTGTCCCTATAAATATCTTACCAATCAGTGTAGAGATGATGAGCTTAGTAGTTTAGCCAGTTTTTTCCTCCCCACAGACACTGCTGTAGTAGCCTGTAAATGTTCTTGCCTTCCAGGGGATTGTTTCTATCCCGTCCTTTTGTCTGTCTGTCTTCATCTTAACAGGGTCTCAGGTAAATCCTCAGCTCATGTGTGTCCGTAGATCAGTAGGTGTGTTGTTTCATCCCATGGAAGCAAACAGAAAACCTAAACCTTAAAGCAACACCTCCATCACTTGTTAACTCCTTTTCTGTGTGTGTGTGTGTATATATATATGTATATGAAATATGTATTAATCATTTTGCTGAACTTCCTCTTTCACGGGGCAATTAGTGTTGCCGGTTCTAGGCACTGCTGGAGACCTTTAATCCTCACACAGAACAAGTGAAGCACTATCAGGGGTTGTCACCCAGGGCAAGGAGGGCAGATTCCACAGCATTTGTCCCCTGGATCTCCGCTCCACGGGCTCTTGTTGGTGCCTGTCTCACACAGCAGCAGGACAGGACCCTCCTGTGAGCTTCTCTGCCTTAAAGCTGTTCCCCCTTGCTTCAGCCTTGCCTGCTAGTTTAATAACAGACTTGCTAATCTTACTCCTGGCTTTTATTTTCCTGACAGAGGCAGGTTTGAGAAGCCATGCTCTGTTTGACCTCATGAAGGTGAGGATGAGCTGGAAATGTGGTTCCCACACCTAGGTGAGGCTGAGGGACCTTCCCTGGGTGCAGAAAGGAACCTAAATCAGGACCTCTCTGGGAAATTGTGCATTTCTGTTGGGATAAATCACTTTGGATCTCTCTTGACCAATATTCCCTCACATCTTGGTCTGATTTTTGGAGTCCAAGCCAGTTTGTCTTCGCCACTACTGTCATTAAAAACCAACAATAAATATGTGCAGGTTTGGTCGTCTTTGAAAGAGAGGAAACAGTCAAATAGTTTGAGAGTACTGAATCCTTCCACTTACCATGCCTTGGAACTGGGATTAACTGCTTGCCATAAAGTTCCCTGGTTGTGAGGATGTCAGTTTCTGCCTACCTGAATTATGAAAGAGAGATCATTTGAAGGAACACTGCTGGGATATGATCTCTTTTGGCTTGGATTACCAAACCAGACTGCATGTGAAATTGCAACTGAATTGCTTTCCATGATTTATGTAATTAATCTGCTTGCTTTTAATTTAGATGTTGTTCCTGTGCCTGCTAAGTCATTAGCACAGGATTAGGCTTGAATTTGAAACTCTGTAAACAGATGATTGGGATTTTTTTGCTAGCTGATCTTTGTCTTCAGCTTTGGCCCCGTTACTAGGCTTGCAAAAACCTTTGGAAAAGGGGAGAAACACATACAAAAATCACAGAAGATGTGAAGATTTCACTGTATGTGAAAAGCACAGTTTTATTTCGCTCACATGAGACTTTTTCTAAAGTGTTTTACCGTCCAAATCTGAAAGTTGAGATTAAATTAACCAGCAGTGTCTTCTTTAAATGAGAAGTTACATTGAAGTTTGGGAATGCACTTCATTTACCATGTTCTAAGGAAAGTTTGCATGTACTTTGATAATTTTCTAAAAATAAATTTAGTAACTAATAGCATAAGATCTAGTAAAGATAGTACTTTACTTACTAGTAAAGATCTTTAAAAGAAAAAAAAAGGAGGGGAAAAAGCCATATTAGTAAAAATGTGATGTATGTACATTCAGATCTATCTATCTTGTGAGTAAAAAATGTTTAAATTTGGTGAAATTATGATGCATATTCTTTCTTTGAAATGAAATTGAATTTCTGGATGAGCTGAGATGCATTATTGTATGCATTAAAGATTATACCTAATGCAAATGCTTGCCATCTTCAAATTCTTTGGGGTCTTCCTAGTGGTTTTGATATGCAATGTTCAAAACCTGTGTTTCAGCTAGACAAGGCAGCACTTTGTTTCCAAAAGAAGGGTTTAACAAAATGACCTTTAATTGAGAAAGACTTGATTGTCTTTATATGATGTTTCAATTGAGTCCAAGTAGTCTTTTGGTTCATTTCTGCTCCAGTGACCACATTCGCTGTGCCTCCACACTGAAGATCATTGCTCCTGATACACTGTGCGACTCTCTTACCCTCAAATTCCAACACCTGATTGATTTTAAATACCTTTGATCTTTTTGTTGTGTACAGTTATATGGATGATACGGTTTCTTTTTGCCTGTGTTAAAGCAATGTTCACGTATGGCAGTCGTCGGTCTCCTGTTGGTTTCTTCTGCAGCTCCGCTCCTTCTTGCAGTCAAGGACAGGAGATTGCAGACAGCAGAGCTTTGTGAGCAGAGGCATCCCAGAAAGCTTCTCTGTTCTGCTGTTGTAAGAGACACCCGGTTTTCAGGTTTGCAGTTGGGTGGTGTGCATGTAAAGTATCTGGAAAATGGTCAGAGCTTGATATTCCTGAGGGGCTCAGCTCGGTGACTCGAGGCAGGAGGGAACTGGGACTTCTGCCCTTGTCACCCTCAGGCAGCCTGGCACCAAAGAGAGAAGGTTTTCCTGAGGGCTTTATCAGAACTAGGCTGGATCTTAATGCTTGCAATATTTTATTTGCCCGTAACATTTAAATACATCTTCAGGTAACCATTTGCCTTATAGCTATCTCCCATTGTTAGGAAAATTGACTCAAACATGTTGTTACCTGTCCTTTCTATTACGTAGTATTACCTTGTAAGGTAGATGCTTGGCTGGTATAAATTGTCCCAGCTTTGTCTGGAGCTGTGACAATTTCCACCAGCTGAGAATTTGCTCCCTGTGTCCTATGGCACTTTATTACGGACCCATCGCTGATGGGTTAAATCTTAATTACTTGCGTAATGTCATATAAAAATATATATATATATATATATTTACAGGCATTCTATGGGGTACTGCTGCCTATGGATAAAGATTTGTACCCTAACCAGATCATTACGATTTCTTTTTCATTAGCTGTGTGTGCAAAAGATATATTGTTACAAAGAATGCATCATATGTACCTCATGTAGTACATGTTACGTTGCTGTATGTCGTTAATTTCAGAAATCATTATTCTTGAGGCCCTACCTCAAATTTTGTATTTATGTGTACAAATGCAATTTATTGTATTATATATTTGCCTAATATATTTGGATGTGATAAATTAAAATTATTCAATAATGTATGGGCTCTAAAGACTCTAAATAAATGTCTAGTGTTTAAAACAGAAATTACATCAACTCTTCTGGTGAATGAAACGTCTCTTTTTCCACCACCTCCTTCCCCACCCAACACACACCACAAACATCATTCTTACTTAACACACAGCCTTAAGGTATCTTCAGAATTGATCCATTTGATTGTTAGAAACATTGAGCAGCAACTGGAAACAGCCCTCCTGGGAAATGGGGATGTTGCACAGCTGCAGAAACAAGGATCAGCTAAATGGCTGATTTCTTAACTATTGAGTGTTCTGTACCCTGTGGAACAATTGATTGTTTAACAGAGGACCGACTGGATCCGTTTAATTCCTTCTTATCCTATCAACTCAATTATCCCAAAGGTTGTTAAACTGTTAAAAACAAGAGAGGTTCGTATCTGCTGGAGGTGCAAATGGGAGGCTGAAAGGAGGAGCAGGTGGAGAAGGGAAGTGTAAGGAACAGTTTCTGGTGTTATTGTACCTTGTGTTGGGATTCCTGCCGTGTGCTGAGGGCCGTGTGCCACAACCCTGATTTGGAAATCAGGTCCTTCCCTTCCCAGCCTGCCATGGAAATGGTACCGGTCCAACCTGTTCCACTGTTGGCAGACAGGAGCTTTTGAGAAACTTTCCCCAAATACTGTAGCTGAAGCACGATGTCACCACGTGTCACCGAAAGTGGCAACACAAGAGACACTTGTGCCAAGAGCATGATTTATTTTTTTCTCCAGGTCTGAACCTGGAGACTGCTCCGTAGCTGAGGCAGCACTGTTTCACTGCCTGTTCACTGACTGTTTCACTTGGTTCTGTCTTTAGGCTGGCATTTCCCTGAAATGTGCGTGTGTGGGTACAGGGATAGGAGATGACAGTCATTCTTTGCACATTACCTGTTACTTTTTATCTTTTTTTCTGTCACAGTCGGGATTAAATGCTTGAGGGATGGTGTTCATGTTCAGACTCAGATGTTTATTAATTCTTATCTATAGCACAGTCTCACAAGCTGTGAGTTCTAGCTAACAAAGTGAAAAAGGCTCTGTCTCTAACTCTTCCCAAGGTCTTTTAAGGATAAACTGTCCAATTAAGAATTGACACCTAAGTTATTTTTACTTTAAATCCAATAACCAACCACCCATGGCCCACAATGTGGGCTTTTCTATCCAATTACAAAATACCACCCAGAGCCATGGAGAAGGAGAAAAAGAAGGACTGGCCTCTGCCCTAAATCCTCCATCTTGTTATATATATATTACTGTATTCTAAACCCTTAAACTCTCAGTTTTGCACCCTGTGATATCCCACACTTCTATTCAAACTGCACACCCACAATCCCAGTGCTCTCACTCAATTTTGGAAGCCTTTTCCACAGCCTCAGGTCAGTGCAGGGTTTGCTTGGGGGTCAGTGCCTGGCAGCACAGAAAGCCTGGAATTCTCAGTGCCCAGGGTTCCAACAATTACCTGTGCAGATGGATTTAATTTGGGGGAAGTCTGAAGTTACCAGCGAGCATCCTGAGAGCCCTGAGAGAAAGCTGAGTGCCATCAATACCTTTTTCAGGAGGAAAAACTGAGGCACGTGGAATGTGTCAAACCCCCAAAGTCAGTGTAAGTCAGTGATACAACACATGGATTTTGGGAGCAAGAAACAGCTATTTCTGTCACCATCAGGCATCTACTGCATCAAATCTTTGAACTCATGGGAACAGATAAAAATCCACGTCCTTTTAACTTGGTTGTATGGACTGACCATGGCCACAGTTTAAACCAGTGTATATTACTTAACTGGAAGATAGGCACATGTTCTGCTACACTGCTCACAGATGTGCTTAGTCTGAAATAATTTTACTCTTTTGGTGCTAAAATTCCTATGGTCAGAGTGGAGTTTGAAGGGCACATCTTATACCAAATGGATCAATTAGCTGTAAAGTTTAGTTTAGACTTCTCAGTCTTCAAACCTTACATAACTATCTGTTTGGGAATTAAAAATAATAATAAAAAAGAGCAGCAAGCATTGCTCCATGACAGTGTTCAGAAGTAGACAAATGATTTTTCTTTGTAAGGCTTCACTCTGATGGATTTGTGAGCTAATTATGGAATTGTAAACCCGAAAGTGGATACTTTTAGCCCGCTGAACTGATTCTATAGTCCTTTACCAGTATTTGTCAGTGGGTAAGGCCAGCACGGCACACAGCAATCCCCCTTTCCTCTCCCCTCTTCCTCACAGTATTCAGGTGAGTGCTGCTGCCAATTCTCGCCCTCTACTGGCGTCAAAGCAAACTTTGCTCGTACGGATCGCAGGTGTCCCCCAGGAGCCAGGCTTTCCAGGGATGCAACCTTATTTGTGAATCCAGGAGGTTTTACACCCCATGAACTACAAATGGTGGGCTTTTCCTTTTCCTCCTTCCTTCCTTCCTTCCTTCCTTCCTTCCTTCCTTCCTTCCTTCCTTCCTTCCTTCCTTCCTTCCTTCCTTCCTTCCTTCTTCCTTCCTTCCTTCCTTCCTTCCTTCCTTCCTTCCTTCCTTCCTCTTTCTTTCCTTCCTTCCTCTCTTTCCTTTTCTTTCTCTTTCCTTTCTTTTCTTTTTTCCTTTCCTTTCCTTTCCTTTCCTTTCCTTTCCTTTCCTTTCCTTTCCTTTCCTTTCCTTTCCTTTCCTTTCCTTTCCTTTCCTTTCCTTTCCTTTCCTTTCCTTTCCTTTCCTTTCCTTTCCTTTCCTTTCCTTTCCTTTTCTTTCCTTCTTTCTTCGTTTTTCTCCCCCTGCCCAGGTGGGAGCACTGCTGCTTCCCAGCGTTTGCAGTGCAGCTGGCAACCGAGTCCACACACATTCAGACACCCTTGAAGCAATAATGCTTTTAATTGCATTTTAGCTGTGGCACACAGACATCCCTACAGCTGCTCGAAGAGGCACTGGGCTACTCAAAAATCCTTCCTCAAACTACAAAATGTCACAGGCTCTGTGGCTGCCAGGACTAACAGTTTAACACCACGCAGTTAGCAACTTCACAATAATTTAGGTCAAAACCAAGATGCATCCAATGACCAACGGAGAGTGCAAGAACACTATTCACAGGAATATTATCTGAGCTGAAATCCAGCTCAGTTTCCAGGACAAATTGTTCACTCTTGCAAAAGCAGCGTCAGATTTTTATTTTTTTTAAATTGCTATGAATACTTAGGAACACAGTTTTAATTCTTATCTGGAAGTGAGGCTTTTCAGCTGTTTATCCTTCCCATAAGAACGTATCAGAAGGTCAGATTTTCTGGCGATAAAGGGAGAGGATTTGTTGCCATTAGGGGAGGTGTAAGAATAGATGGATAGATAGTTGGCTGCAAGAAGGGGATTTTTTGTTTTCCATCCATTTTCCCTATCCTTTCTCCATATGAACAGCCGAACATATGTGCTCTCCAAATGCTCTCCAAATATGTGATCATCTGGGATCATTGAGCTGGACTATAGGAAGAGCCACAACTGTGGGACCAGCTTTTTTTTTGCAGTACGTGTGGGCTCTGGGATGCTTCTGGTGAACAGAAGAACAAATCAGTAATGGTTAGGACATTCTTTTCCATGAGATTGCTCAAGATGTGTTTGAAACTGTGCTTTATAGCTGATAACATGGCATAAAGTTTTGCGTGTACCCGCAGTAATTTTTTATAAACAGCATTCAATCCAGGCTTAGGTTAAACAGATCAGTTTGAGAATCTATCTACGAGCAGATTAAATTGTATTCCCGCTTAAGGCTCTACATCAAGTGGAAAATGGAAAACTTGAATTAGGTGCAATTTGCTGTCTAGGCAGACACTGGTTTTAGTACGAGACAAGCACAAACAGACCTAAGCTAACAGGAACTGGATACTCAGACCTGTTCCCCAAAAAGAAATCTCTGTAATCAGGCGGTTCTGCTCTGCAGAACCCTGATGCTATGGGGATGGAATGGAGGGGTGTGTCCTCACGTGCTGAGGTTCCATCGCCTCCTTCTCCTGTTGCTATGGTTATATCTGTGCATACCCACACACTTAGGTACCGTGTGTGCCCCTCCCACCGCCCGTGGCCGAAGGGAAGAAGCCGCGAAGTTACATTCGAGGAAAAAAAAAAAAAAAAAAAGAGTTGTTTTAATACACTGGAGATGAATCACTGAGGTGCTTTCTGAGCGGCCACCCCAGAGCTTTCCTGGAGTGCACTACCTCGCTGGCAGCCGGGAACAGCTGTTTCCAGACATCTCACTAATTAAGTAATTAGGCAGCCAAGTCAGACTGTTTGCTCCGGCTAATGCAAATGCGTATGAATGCAACTGCACCCCTAAGATGGGCATGGTTTTATGGCGTCATCCTAACTTTGTCCAAAGGTTCGGCTTATTTTTTAACGCTTAATATGGCTGGGTTTTGTGCGGCACAAAATCACCATGAGGGGAAGCAATCGAGAGGGGCTTGCAAGTGTAGCTCAACTGGAATCTCAATCCGCTCCTTCCTGGTCGGTAGGGTGGGAACATCACCTGGGGCCCTTCAAAATGAAATCAGGTGTTCCACAAGGAAGAGAAGTGCCTGTAACCGAGGCATGTGGCAGCGCGTTCCTTGCCAAGCACCGAGCCAAATTAAAAGGCTGGAGCGAAGAAATACCTGAAGACAGGTTTTAGAGCAGCGATCAGAGCAGGTTCTCATACGGCTCACGAGTGTCTTTAAATACTTCACCTCCCTTTTACACCTCAGAGGCATGGAAGCGCAGTGGAGGGAGTTGAGCAAGGACACGCAAGCAGCCGAGGAGCGGCACAGCTTTCCGTGTCACACCTCAGGACTTCTTCCCGTTTATTCATACGCGGCATAAATTATTACTAAGCCTAAATAGTTAATGAGGGGGGGTTGATTCTCACGCCGAGAAGAGGGGGAAAGAGCCCCGGAGCGGGCGGCGGGGCCTTGTGCTTGGGGGGGTACCCGGGGCCGGTGCGGGGTGCACGGTGCGGGGCTCCCCGCTCGGCTCGGGCCCTGGGCCGGGACCGCGGCCGGTGAGGGGAGCGCAGTGTGGGGCTCCCCGCTCGGCTCGGGCCCTGGGCCGGGAGCGCGGCCGTGCGGCGGCGCTGGCGAGGCCCGGGGGGGCCGCGCGTCACGGCGGGGGGCGGGCGGGGAGCCCCCGCTGCGGGGGCGTCGGGGCCGCGCCTGGGCAGCGGGCGGAGCCGCCGCCGCCTCCTGCCGGAGCCGCTCCGCGCCTCCGAGGCTGCGCTGGGCTCCGCCGCGCTCGGTGCGGCTCCGCAGCAGCTGCCGGCGGCCGGGGAAGGGAGCGAGCCAGCCAGCGGGCGCCGCCGCCCGCGCCGCGCCGATGGGTCTCCTCCTGCTCCTCTGGGCGTGTGCGGCCGCCGCCGGGGCAGGTGAGGGGTCGGGCCGGGGCTGGGGTCCGCCCGGGCAGCATCCCCGGGGAGCGAGGGCCGGGGCCGCCGCCCGGAGCGCGCCGGCGGCGGGCGGAAACTTTGCGGGGAGGCGGCGGCAGCGGGAGCCGCCCCGGCCGGGTATCCCCCCGGTGCGCCGAGCGGGGCCGGGCGCGGGGCTCGGCGGGGCGCAGCCGGGCTCGTCCCCGGCGGGGGCCGGGGGCAGGCGTGTGAAAGTTTTGCGAGAGCGGCGTGCGGGCTGCGCCCCGCGGGGCCGGGGAGCGGAGGAGCGGCGGCCGGCGGCGGCCCCGGGGCTGTGCCCGGGCGGTGCGCGGTGCTGCCCGCGGTACGGGCGTGATGCGGCTGCCGGCGCGTTGTTCCAGGCGGCTCCGCTATCTCTCTCTCCATCCTTGCGCGACCCGGGTACCGCTTCTCGCTCCTTGCGAAGGCTTTGTTCTTGGTGCCCGGGTACCGCTGCTCCTCTGTTGGAGCTGCTGAGGGACACGTTTCTCCGTGGTGCTGGTAGCTATTCTCAAGGAAAGCACCCGGCACAATTATCAAAAGTGCAGAGGCATTAAGGTTTCATAATTAAATTCTTATAGTGATTATAACCTCGTCAAAATCTACAGAGAGATGCGGCATAAAAATAGTTGGAAGGAAATACCGCCCGTCCCTTTAATAGCAGTGTAACCCCTGATAGAGCGTACAGAGATTTTAGATGGTCAGCAGGACCCACAACTAACTCTACCACTGGGAAAGTTCTCTGTGTGCAACAATTGCCATCGAAGTTGTGAGAGGAAAGAGCAAAACGCCTCTTCTAGAGCCTCTTCTTTACTATTTGAATGGTTTCACGTGGGGACACGCAAAAGGCTTGATTGTGTTGAGTGTGCTTCAAGTGAAAGTTTTTCCATCCCTGAGCAGCACGTTACACATGTCAAGGAAATGATAAATGTGCTGCATATGTTGCATGGCTGCACATTAGCTAGATGGAGCGTGGCATGATTGCTGGTGCTTGGGTGTAAGTGATAAAGGCAGAGGCAGAGAATAGAAGCTGTCAGAGCTGTAAGGCAGAATTAATTTCTTTTAGGGATTTCCTAGTGACATCATTCATAATTATATGGCTTAATCCTCTAATCTACTGTAGTGCCTTCAGTGCACATTGGGTCGAATCCACCAAGTCCTGAGATGATTTCTACTCCCGCCCACCTGCCTGAAGCATTTGGAGTGTTGCTTGTGTAAGCCACTGATTTCAGGGGAATGGCCCAATTACTTTAAATAGGGATTGAAAGCAACATCATCCAGAATCGGGCCCAGGCGTTGCACAGCTCTCCAGTGAGAGCTTAATTTTTCCTTCAGAAGGGGATGGTATTTCCAGCTGCTTGTTCTACTGGAGGGAGACAGCATAAAATAGTCCTAGAGGCAAGTGTGCTTGATATGCCTGTGGTATCTTACTGATAGACTGGGGGAGACCACAGGGGAAAAGGAGACTTGGTTATCGTACCGAAGCTGCTGATTTGTTGTTTATTAATTATTAATGAGGTGTTTGAGTGCCTGCTGCCCTTTGGAGACCCAGCTCAGGAAAATGACTAGGTATTTAAAGCAGTGCAGGCTCCTGCTAAATAGTTCCTGTGACATTAGGAACGGTCTCTGTTTTCGAAAGTATTTTAAAAGCTGGAAGGGAACACGCTGAAGCTGTCACACGAGATCCTTCGTTGGCATAAATCGAAGCCTGTGGAGCTACAGTGATGTATACTTGTTGAGCCTTGGCTGTTCAGGGTGGAACAAGCAGCTTTAATAGAGCAGTGGAGCTGCTGTGATTTATGGGAGTGTCTATACTTGCTCGCTGTGGTTTCTGTCCCCTCCCTGTTGATGGCTGTGACAGAGCTTTCACTTACTTTAATGGGGTTGAGATTTGTCTCACTGAACACAGCTTGTCCTTTCTGTTGAGCAAGTTTTAGTACCTACTTGACCTCCCTTCATATTAGTAGATGATTGCTGATCTGAATAGATGTAACCCTTTTTTTTTATGAGGGACAACATAGTCTGTTTCTCACAGAGCACCATGTAAATTGCGTGAACTTACCCACCAGCAAACACTTGTCTTTGTTGATAGGTAAGTTCACGCAATTTACATTGTGCTGCCTTTCCGCTGGAAACCTGAGAAGAATAACAAGTCCTCTCTTGTTTTGGTGCTAGTCTCTGGTCCAAGAGGGGAAGGTATTTTTGGTCCACCAGTGTGGAACGGTGTCAGCTGTGGTCGTGGGTGCCTAGGGTGGAAGTCAAAGATGGTACTAAAAGCCTGATGATGGTGCTGATTGTCTGGGAAGTTTCTGCCTTTGGAGAAGTTTATCTGGGTTCTCTAATATTCTCTCAATTCCAATTCTCTACAGAAAGGTGTTTATCCCCATATCCTTATGAAAGCACTGTGGATGTGTCACCACTCTTGGAGCTTCAGTTCCATCAGATGCCTCTAGATCTTAATTTTCCTTGTAGAGTAAGGTTGCTAGAGACCTCTCCTAAAGCTGTATTTTCAATATTTTTTAAT
This sequence comes from Acrocephalus arundinaceus, assembly GCA_021534815.1. Taxonomy (NCBI): domain Eukaryota; kingdom Metazoa; phylum Chordata; class Aves; order Passeriformes; family Sylviidae; genus Acrocephalus; species Acrocephalus arundinaceus. The sequence goes on from JAJEOU010001577.1 coordinate 2,865,467, forward strand.
GCTCTGGCCCATGTGGGGTAGAATCCTCTACGTTAGCACAGCATGTTATTCCAACAACTTTTCATCCTTGAGGAAAAGAGAAAGTGCTGGAGTACAGAAGATTTATGACTAGTATATGTAACTTCTTGTTCATTCTGTACACCTCAGTAAATTCTCAGAGCCTTTCAAAGAATCAAACTAGAGTACTTACTTGCTGCTTAAACGATCCAGAAGTATAGTCCTGGAATAACAAATCAATCAATTTAGGCCTGAATGTGAAGTCTACTTAGAGGAAATCAATCTGGACGTGCTTTACAGGTAATGTCCTTGCTCCATGGAAGTCAATGGGACTTTTACCATTGACTTCAGCTGTGTCAGGATTTCATTCTTGGAGCCTGTTCCTGTTACTAATGATGTTAGTGAAAAATTTAATTAGGAAAGTGTTTGGATTCCACGTGAGATATTTGACCTGTGTCTCAGGCACAGATCTCGTGTCACTCTTACTGCTGTGCTGAGAGAGAAATGCTGAGGTCAGGCTGCCCTCTTCCCATCCCTAGAAAAAAAAGGAGATTTGTTTGATGAAATTGGTGTGCTGACCATCAAGTTGCCCTGAGCTCTTCAGCATAGCATTTTCAAACTTCTGGAGTCTAAGTGTTTTATGCAGGCTTTTCCTGGGCATAAGCCTTTTCTGAATTTCAGGTTAGATTTGTGCTTTTCCAGGAGGTGGTGTTGCAGCTGGTTTGGGTGGATGGATGTGTGCTCTTTTTAGGTGGGCTTTGGCAACAGCAGAGCTGTGCTTCAGAAGCAGAAATGTTTGATAAATCCAACATTTATCTCTTCACACCTTTTAAGTTGGGCCTGCTCTGCCTTTTTCTCCTGATCCTATCTCACAGCAGAAAAGACACTTAAACCACTACACTAAATTTGGCCAACAGAACCAGGTGAATGTGAAACCACTAGAGTGACCCACCCAAGGCTCTTGGTCTACAGCAGGGTGTTCTTTGCCCTGCTACCACATCTGCTCCAGGGTCCTTTGGCCCAGTTGGGAAAATGGGTAAATTACATGTAAGGGATGAACTGTGGGCCTCATCAGTTGGTCCCAGCTAAACAGGAAATATGAGAGGAATTTTCAGTCCTTCCATCTCCCTGGAAATAGTGTGGCCAAGAGATGAATGCTGCAAGTCTCTCTCATAATTTTGCATAGGTGGTTGTGCTTTTCTTTATTTATTCCTCTTTAACCTTATGAAGGTGCTGGAATAACGTATCAGTTTTAGAATGTTTTAACACGTGCACAGTAAAATCTCTGGGAAGGAAATAGTTTAATTGAAAGACTTGGAATAGAATATCTTCTCTTTCCTGCAGCACACTTACTGTCTTATAAGTAATTACTGTGTACAGTGTGTGTGTGAGTGGGAAGGTACCAGAAGAGTCTGTGCTAGATATTCTTCTCTATTCTTTCCATTACCTGATTGAAATAAAAATTGATCCAACTCTCTCTGCCTCCAACAGCTGTAGGAGTTGGAATGGATCCTGACTTACAAATTGATATCATCACAGAGCTGGATCTGGTGAACACGACGCTGGGGGTAACACAAGTGTCAGGACTGCACAATGCCAGCAAAGCATTTTTATTCCAAGGTGAGAGAAACATGCTCAATTTTCTTATCTCGCTTCTGTCTGCATGAGCTCAGAAGAGCTTTGATGCTTTAATGATTCCCTGTAATGGTGGTCTTACTTAACAGCTGCTTTCCTTTATTTCTCTTTCTTGGAATTAGTTCTTGAAATACAGATGATATTTTTGTGTGTGTGTGTGCAGTCAGGTTGTTACAAGGGAAATTAGGGAAGTATTTCTGGGTAGGTTTTCAATACTCCCAATATTTATTTCTCACTAGATACATCAGAGTGGTTCCAATGGATGAATTTGTGGTTTTTTTTCTCTGTGATCATATACATGCAGAGAGACACACAGCTAAAGCTGTGTAACTGTGAGAAGGCAGCTGATGTGTTGACACTGGTTGGTCACGTAGCAAGTGTTTCATCAGCTTTGTGAGAACTGGAAAAGTGGTCACACAGAACACTTTTGTGTTTAAGTGCCCAAGCTGAGTATCAAGACTGGATAAGTCACTTTGTGGGTTTTTTTTCCCCTTCATTAAGTATTCATAAAGTTTGTCAAGTGTTTTTAAATGCTGTTGGGTCTTTTTGTATTTTTACTGAGTGAAATTCTGGATGTAGTTTTGCAATGCATTTAAGTAAGGTCAAGATTAAGGGACTGTGCCCCATGGGGTGGAAGCACTGAGTTGCTACAATATGCTAATTAGGCAGGAGAGACCTTTATATGGCTTGAGATTAACATGTGAATTAAAGCATGATCAGAAACATTTTTATTGTGGAGACTTGCTGTGTTTTTTCTTTCCTGTGCTTCACTCAGAGTTGAAATGTGCATTTTAGTGTTTCCCTTTTTCTTATCTGTCTTCTGTAGCTGTTTTTAGAGGCAAATGATTATGATCTCATTTAGCTTCAGTTCTGGATCTGCAGTGCTGCTGACTTTACTGTAAATAATAGAGAAAGTGGGTCTGTATCTAGTTCATTCTTTTTCTGGCCAAGGCTGATTTAGGAGTCAGAGCAGAGAGGCTTCTGGAGACCACCTCAAGATTTGTTTCCTGTCTTTTATACTACAACAACAGCTTCATTTTCAGATTCCCAAATTAGTGTCCAGAAGAGTGGTGTTAATTCTTTTCATTTAAAGATGTCAATTATTTTTCTTTTGATACTCTGACTCCAGGTTTGTGTGTCATGGGCAAACAATGCTAAAGTATAGCCATTCCTCTAAGGACTGCAGTGGCCTAAATATGTTAATAATTCCAGTTGCTGTTCCATGCAATTGATGATCTGCTGTGGTGAGTTTTCACAGACTGGTGGTCAGGGCTGTAGGGAAGAAGTCTGAGATGTGTTTGTCAGGACTTGGATTGAGACCATTGATACTGAAAGTAGCTTTGGAAGGTTAATGGTAAGGTTAAGGTGTTCTGGGTATTCTGTTCTTTTCTCCTTGGAGTAGTCCATCTGTAGTTTAGGAACTCAGGACTGCTGTAAAAAAGGTGGAACTTGCAAAACTCACACAAACAGATAAGCTGAAAGATAGATGCTCGTGGGAAGCAATAAACAAACATTGACTGTACGAAATGAATAAATAATATGAAGACTGCAGTTGGGTACATAAAGCTTTTTTTAATTCCCAGAGCAGAAATGCTTTTTGCTAATGCACACAGGAATAGCCCTATTCTTGATTATCTCCTCTGGAGTAAAACTTCCTGGAAGGTGGCTCAGGAAAATTACTCTCTTCAGTAAAGCTCATCAGCCCTTGGGTCAGGAGAGGACTGAAGGCCTTTGCTGTCAGCTGGGATGGAAGTCTGAGGCTGCCCTGTTGTCTTCTTCCCTTTTTGTTCCTGTTATTTGTTAAATGCCAGCAGTGTGTTGGCAGCTGTATGGATTCCCTTTCACTTTACTTCTCCCTTTAACAGAGGTGACTTTACAGCTACAGTCTGGCTGTGGGCCAGCTCCTTTGGCTGCAACCAGGACATACTCAAATCTGATTTTTTCTTGCCATACAGTAAAACCAGTACAGAACTTGGAGCAATGTCTGGGCAGCTGCTGTGTCTAAGACAGAAGTAATACTTCCTTCCACAGAGATTCACCAAAAAACCCTTTGTCCAACATGACACTCCCAGAGGAGAGAAAAGCCTGGAAGTTAGTGCTTAGTTTCAAGATTCTTTTTCTGTGAATTAAACTGTTTGAAAGAGAAAGCTCTGTAAGTTTTGAGCATTCTTTCAGTTGCCTTTAGAGGTAAAAAGAGGAAATGAAAAGAGGGGGTGATATGAAGATATGCACAAAAGAAAGGGAAAATATTCTTTTTAATTAGACTTTTGATCGGTGATTGCTCTCTTTTACAGTGACATCCTGTTGTTACAGAGTTTCTGGGGAGTGATGTCATGATTTAATTTATCCTAGAAAAATGCAGAAAGGCTTTTCTTGGAAGAGTTTGTGATTTCAGTCCGAGACCATCCCAGTAAAGCTGATGGAGTATTTTGATTTTTAAATAATATTGGTATTACCAGCTGAACCTCAGATTTCTGTGTGAAGCAGCTTTGTAGGGAAAGAAACAAATTCAGCTGTGCTACAAATTGTGTGACAGCGTGGTAGAACCAAAGTGGCAATTGAGAGATGTGCGTCGCCTTTGGGCAAGCAAATCTGCTCCTAATTCAGAAAAGCAGAGAAACCTATAATTAAGTGTAGTCATCTGGGTGGTCCTGCTGGGCATGGACTTCGATTGTTAGAGTATTTCAGCTGGATTTTTGATTGATCGAGTCCATTATTTGTATGTTTCACTTCCATTCCCTGTGAAATGGGGATGAGGAAATAATAATAATAATAAAAAAAGAGCAGTGTAGGTGCTGACAGTGTGCATTAGAGGAAATGTAGATATATAACTCCTAATTGCAATTCTGCAGTCTGATTCTTAAGTTCCCCAACATTCTGGTGTCTTAATTATTTATCTTTTAATAACTTTTATGCACAAGAGAGGGGGAAAACGTCTTTGTGGGCAGATGAGTTGCTCTAGCATGAAGAGCAGAGGAGGGTGAGTGGAGGTTTGTCATGAGTGCTCTTGGGGAATGGGGCACCCAAGACCCTGATGTCTGAGCGACATCTTCTCACCACCAACCAAGAGGCCAATGAATTCAAGGAAATGGTTCTAGGAGCAGGTGCAAAATCTGCCTCAAAGAAATACATTTAAAAGATGAACTTTTCACCTAGTGCTTTACAATAACATCTTACAAACACTGAATGTAAGACATCTACGAATAGTATCTTATTACAGGCATGAAGAGTGTACAGGATCAGAGCAGGATTATACTGTAAGTTGTGCTACTCTAAGAAACCCTGAGCTGTGGCTCCCTTGGTGGGGCTCAGTCCTGTTCCCTGTTTCAGGCAGCAGGAAAGTAGGGCTTGTCCTGACTTTGCCTTACCATGATCCTGATTCAGTGGCAGAGGAAAGCTCTGATGATAATAAATAAGGCAAGAAGATGTTAACTGGTCATCCTGTTTCTAGGTAGAGAGAGACCTATTTTTAGCCTAGCTGTTGAATTATGTGATTATTTTAACCAGTCTTACTTTTGTTCCATGCTCAGTTCTTGTCGTGGAAGTAAAATTTTATTCCTTTTACAACCTGCCAGCTATGCCTATTTATTTTTAATTCTCCCTGCAAGATCTCTTTGGAGCTAACAGAGACTTAAAGCCTTTACTTACAAAATGGTTTTCCCCAGCCCCCAAAAGTTTATTAAGGCTTTGCTGTTTCCTTTCCTAGCAATCTGGCACTATTTTCAACTTAGCCTTTAAATTAGGAATGGTCTTTTTACTATGTGTACTATGTTTAGCACTCAGCAGAGGAAACCACTGAGTGCTGTTCAGAGTCTGGAGATTTACAGTGCTTTGTTCTTGACCATTTCTTGACTTGTATTAAAGAGCCACTGGATTTGTAAGAGAAACACCTGGCCTGGAGCTCCTGCAGCACAGAATTCAGTCATGCTCCTTATTCCCACTTTGTACTAGAGACTGCTGAGTTCTTTTCTGTACAGTCACAGCTCCAACAGGAAAGGTGAAAGAATAACAAGTATCTTAAAGCACAGAGAAAGGCAGTGTTTTTGTGAGAAAAAGAGTGAAACTTGTTGAGTTCCTGAAACAAAAGGACTGTCCTGCTTCAGGCCAAAAGTGAGATCAAAGCTGCACTTCCAAGGCAGGTAGAGGTGCCTCCCAGAAGACTCTTGAGCTTCCAGATGAAGTGCAATCCTCTCTGTTGGTGTTTTCCTTCAGTGTTTTATGAATCCTGACTTCTTTTTTAGATTAATTCCTCACTTAGAGAGTAGAAGTGTTTCCAGATTCCACTCCAGGAATCTCAGTCCAAGGAGTCAGGTTTTGCAGTGCTGAAGCTAAAGAGGTTTGAATGCTGGCCAGCTTTGCCATGTTTTGAGATCAGTGGGTAAGAACAACTGCCTAAATTGATCTTGTCATCAAGAGGGGGCACACATACCCTTTATATCAGGAGGCTTCTGGTAGGACAGCCTTCAGGATACCCTCCTTGTGCCCTGGCATGTGTTTGGGGCAGCAGCCCAGCGCTGAGCTGTGCTCACTGAATTCCAAGGCCAGGTGCGGGCTGCTGCCTCAGTCTCAGTGGCCAAGGTTTTAATCCACTTGAAGCGTTAAACTCTTGTTATGCCAGCATAATGCACAAGGTGTGTGATCTGCAGAGCTCAGAAAATAGCCAGGGACTGGATGAGAGGGAGCAGCTAACAGCTCAGGGAGGAAACATGTCATTACTCTTCCTGGGGCAGGTGGTGGGAGGTCTGCAGTGAGTAGGCGAGATAAACTTTAATTTTGGAATTCAGGCGGCAGCCCCTCTTTACATGAGATAATGAGACAAGAGTCATTGCTTTTTGTGGGATCTCTCCTGCTACGTTTATAGCAAATATTAAGTACCAGCAGTATTGTTTTTACAATAGCAGAAATCTTAGAGCAGCAGGAAAAATTAGGAGGGCGCAACGTGGTGGCTGGAAATCGGAGTTCTGCCTTCAGCTCTCGTGGGAGAGAGTAGCTCTAGTACCTTTTCCATGAGGGCGTATCTGAATCTCCCATTTTGTGGGAATCCTGGGTTTTTGGGCGCACCTGAGGCTGCTGGCAGCCCCTTCCTTCAAGGCCCAAGAAGCACTGAGCTGTAACCAGTCCTGTTTCCTGGAGGGTGCATGCTGAGTGCATGGACAAGGACAGAGGTTCCACTCAAACAATGTGTGATTGCATGAAACAGTAGTTTTAGAATAAATATATTTTAGTATTTAGAATAAATATAGCTTAATGTAAACAATAAACAACTTCTAGTCATGTTGGTTGGTAGTCCAGAGGTCTGAAGCTCCTGCAGGGAGAGGTGAGACAGAGCTGTGTGTGCAGGAGCTGGGGGCCAAGGAGGAAGCAGGTGATGGCCAGGCAGGACAATTGTGCCAATACCAGGATTTTAACTTGAGGAAGGAGCCAGAGAGGTGCAGTCACGAGCGTGGTGAGGGGAGCTGTGCACAGCAGCTGGGAGAGGCAGCCTGGAGAGAGGGAGAGGCACAGGGCTGTGCCCTGGGTGGGGAACACAACACTGCAGCCTTGGGCCAGGCCAAGGTTTGCTTATGGTACTGTGAGGTTTCTTGGCTTCTTTTCCTCATGTTAGAGCCGGGATTAATGCATGGGATGCAGCTTCTGTGTTCGGACTCAGTGTTTATTAATTCTTATCTATAGTACAGCCTCATGAGCTGTGAGCTCTAATAGCAAGGTAGGAAATGGCTCTGACTCTGACTCTTTCCAAGGTCTTCTAAGCACTAATTACCCAATAACGAGCTGACACCTATATTATTTATACTTTTGACCCAATAATTGACCACCCAAGGCCTGCAATGTGGATCCTTTCACCCAGTTAGAAAAAACCACCCAAAACCATGAAAAAGAAGGTGAAAAAGGACTTAGACAATGCCTTAAATCCTCCATATTGCCCCATATATATTACTATATACTAAAGCTAAAATCCTCAGTTTCCAGAATTCCAACATGGTACAAGGCAGTGTAATTTGGAAAAGTACAGAAAGTTTGGATTTGGTGTTGCTCTAAGGTACCCATGGTGTGTGCTTATATTTAACAGGTGGTTTTGCAGGCTGCAGCTTGGATAGTGTGGGAGTTGTATTAGTGAATCAGAACCTTACTCTTGCTGTGTTGCTCACCTGTAAAATTGAGGTGCTAATGCCCTTTCCTCAAACAACAGTGGTATGGAGACTTCATTAATATTTGTAGAAGGCTCAAATACTGTGCTGGAATAATTAGCTTGGTCATGGTGTATTCTGCTTTCAGAGAAGGATTTGAATATGGTGGATTTACTTTTCAAGGTGAGCCTTGAATAATAAAAATAAAGCAAAACTTAAGATCCTTGTTTGTTAAATAGTTTTTACTTTTTGTTCTTTACTTTGTGCACTGAGTGTGATCTGTGATCACTGACTGTGTGATCTTGTAATTAAGAAAGGTTTTGGGATATTCATCCCCAGAGGGTTGAGCGAGGATTTTGTGTGATACTTTAATTCAAACATCTGCCTAACTTATAAATTATATATTTTAATATAGCTAATCTTTTAATGTGTTTTGTCTACACAGTGCAATTTTTTTTCTTTTCAATTAAATGGTTAGGCTAAGTGTGGGTTTTTTCCTTTGCAAAAACCATTTCCAGAACAGAGAAATAATCTGGAATTGAATACAACGAGCTAGGAGGGGTTGAGTGAGATGAATCATCTTCAATGGAGGAAATTAAAGATCACCTGAGACATAATTATTAAACAATGCTTTGAGGCTTTGAAGATACATAAACTACTATTAACTTTGGCAGTTCCCAGAGGTAGTTTTTAAAATATTCTTATATACCCATCCTGTCTTGGCTGTTTCTTGTTTAATGTATGAATTATATTAGAAACTTGTCTAGGTGTAAAATTTTTCCAGCATATTGATGTGGAAGTATGGCTTGTAAATGACTTAATGGTTTCTCATTCAACATTTCTGCTTCCAAGTAAGTGTAGACTAAAATAGAAACTTAGTCACACTAGATAACAGTGACCAATTTCTACTTTTGCTTTTTTTTCCCCCTGTCCTGAATGCTGTCATGCTGCCTTCTGTTACTTGACATTTTTTTGGATTTCCCATCATGTCTGTAATGATTAGGAGAGAGTTCTGAGCACACATTGCCTCTGTCCTTGACAGTTGTTTTTGCTTTCCTGGGAGACAATAATTGTGCTACTTGTCTATCTTCATTTGCCACGATGGTAAGTACAGAGGGGAAAGGGGGATAAGTACTTCTGTGGTGTGCTAAAAGCCTTGAATGCCTCTGGCAACCTGTTGACAAAGTCCTGTCATGAAGATAAGCAGAAAGGAGAGAAAAGTTCTTTGCCCTTTAATGGGCTGAGATGGGGATGCAGAAATTAGGTTCTGATAGTGCTAGTAATGGTGTTCCACACCATGTGAGCATCCAGGTCCTTGCAGTGAAAGTCACTCAGGTGAAAGTAAGAATAACAGTTTGAGTGTCTTGTATCTTCATCAAAATAGGAGTACAACAAAAACCGCCTTTTTGTTGAAAGATTTTGGCAAATGCTCTTAAGTCACGTCATACTGTAATTAGCTCCTTGCTTAGTAAATAAATATTGAAGGGGAGTAAGAATATTCTTGTCAGAGCTGTGGGAAGCTGGAGGTGGAGCAGAGCTGGCACTTGAGTGGTGCTGCCCTGGGCCAAGTCCCTGAGTGCTCCTGGCTCAAGAATCCTGCCCAAGCCCCTGCACCTCCTGTTGCACCTCAGCCTCTGGGTTTCTGGATGGATGCTGCATTAAAGGAGGGCAGAAATGCAGCATTAGCAGGGCACTGCTGAGCTAAAACTGAAATGCAGAGGATGGGAAAAGCAGTGCTCAAGAATTGCGTTCTTACTGTTGGCAGTGAAACAAAGTGGCCTGTTGTGCATTTTGACCCCAAGGGTGGTGATATCTTAAATTTTAAACCAATTTCAGTTGAAACTTGTTAATAACTGAGAAAATATTTACATTCGGCCTGCTTGATTAAATTACTTCTAAACGCAGCTACATCTTCTGCCTGAAAGGAAGAGGTGTTACTTGAGATTACTTTCACGAGGTGTTTTTTAAAGATTTTGCACCTTAAAGAACTACACAGAGGCAGATACAACCAGACCTAATGAAGGACATGGACCATTTCCTGTGGTGAAAAATCCTGATGTCTTGAACTACCTATCAAGAATAAAGCTTAGATGCTGCTTGAGACCTCAACCTATTTCTTCTGTGCCAAATTCTAGAATAATCCTGTGGTGTGGGTGTATAAATGACACACAATGGGGGACGTTTTTTCTGTTATTTTGGCATTATGGCATGAAGTATTCATGCCATCCTGTGCTGGTTTTATGGTGCTATATCATGTGATTGCCTTGCCTTTTGTGGCCTATTCAAGGATACAGAGTGCATTAGGGTTTTATTTTTTTTAATAGAGTGGGCAAAATTGCTTTTGGCACCTGATGCCTGCTGCAACATGGGATGATATCCTTAGTTATAGGTTGCATATCTGCTAAAATAGCATAGTTGGCCCTGTAATTCTGACGCCAGGGATCTGTGAATCACTGTTTTAGAGCAGTAAGCAGTGTAGCTCAGAATTGGGTTTGCTTCCTAAAAGCCTCTCAATACAGCTTTTCTCCCTCCTTTGGGGTGACATTTCTTACATTACAGTGGGGTTTGCTGTGGGTCCCCTGTACTGTAAATAGGGAAAATAGCATAGGAAATAGTATAGGAAAAATACTATAGGTCCCTGCAGCTGCAAGGGCTGCTTTAGTCTGCCTTCCCTTGCACATACAGGTGACTTCACCCTCTGAAGCTCTGAGGTTTCCATTTGGCATCTTGGGAACAGACACTTCAAAGGAGATAAATTTGTGTTGTAAAGCTTAGTTCAATATAGTGTAACCCCCTTCTTTATGTCTTTATTTTCATTTTTAAAAAACTCTTTGCGAACTGGAACATAGCAAAGATCTTGTAAGAGTGAAACACATCTAAAACTGGATCTTGGAGTTTAACTACTTGTTGCTTCTGAGATGCAGATGGCATTCATATCTGCCTCTGTTTCTCTCTCTCTCTCCCTCAGCTCATTGTGAATAATAATTCTGAAATTTTGAAGCCTGTTCCTGGGGACTGGGGATAATAACAAAGCCAAGATGTGTGGGAGGAGAGTGGGTTTGTGTGTGTATGTGTCATGATATTTCATGGTCTGTGGAGGTCTCCACAGATGCTCATCGTGCTGTTTGGACAGCAAAGCAGCACGGCCTTAAAACATGATATTTGTAGAATAATTTGGTACATGCTGATGATTTGGAAACCTCATGTATTGCACTTCTCCCCAGCCTGCCTTTTCAGGGAATGTACTCACAGGCTGTGGTAGGAGGACCCTGCAGTATTAGTTACAGCAATCTTGCTTGGGAAATGCTGGAAGAAATTTAGGTTTCTTCACTGTAACTAATTATGGAGCCAGAAAAGAAAGAGTTTCGCTTTTATAATAGCATTTCTCACATATTTAAGTCATGTCCTCTGCTTTAGCTTTTGGTTCTCTGATACTGGCATTGCTTTTAATGTTTTTTGATGTCATGTGAGTGCCAGCTTTTGGATGGGATATTCTGCCCACCTTGCCTCGTGCTACCCTCATCACTTCCAAATGTAATCATTAAAAACCAAAGTAAACATTAGTGCTGGTGTTACTGCTAATGGCAAGAAATGCAGGAAAGGGGGGACACAAGGCAGTTCTATTTAAATAAAAGCTTATTTTCAGAAACAAAGGCTTATGGAGAAAAAGGGAGCTCTTAGTACCCCAATCACGTTTCTTGTTACGGATGAACCCACAGCAATGGATGCTATCAAAGTTGTCATATTTTATTCATGAGTTGTGGTATGCTTGGGTGGAATAAGAAAAGCAATGGTCCAAGTCATAATTATGGTGTAAAAAGATAAAACAGTTATTATTGTGACTTTTTAAAAGAAATTATTAAATCTCTCAAGTCATGCAAAACTCATGGAGAATGACTAAGTATGTTAGTTATTTATGGTTCTTTGTTGTGGGTGTTGTGAAATGCTTCACCAATAGCATTTGTACTTATTTTGGGAGAAAATATAAATGTGTGCCTATGTGTGTTCCAAGAAACAAAGACATCTAGAATATTGAATCTAAACATGAAGAGGCTGACAGCAGAAATTATACTTCAGTAGAGAAGGGCTCTGACAAATGTATTATGCCTCATGCTATTATCATGCAGTTAATAAATAAAACAGACACCCGGAATTTAATTTGCTTTAGCAATAACATGGAAGCGATTTTTTTTTTCCTCAGGGAAAGAAAACAAAAGGGAGAATTAGCTCATGAAACACGTGTTGTTTAATGCTTGTATAAATCATATACAGAGGATAAAAACCCCCTGAAATCACAACATTTCAGTAATACGTGACCTATGCTTTAAAAGTAATTAAAAAACTATTTAGACTGTCAAGTCCCTGAGAGTTTTTGAACCAAGAGAGCACTTCAGCATATGCTTGCTTCAAACTTCAAAGATAATTTCATTGTCTTTAGTTGGATTATTCATGTGATAAAATGACTGGAAATTAAAACCTGTGTGTAGGTGTACCCAAGTCTGTTAGCTGCATTAGGCATAGTAACCTCTCTCTACTGTGAAGAAACCCAGTCAGATTTCTGCTTAGCTGAAACTTCCCTTTTAATGAACTATTTCAAGTAGTATTTTGATTTACACATTTAAGAATGCAGGTTTTCACCAGGGAGGCAAATTCTAATTTCTGTATGGCTTCACTGAAGTTAGGCTGGGATTTTCAACAAAGTCAGAGTAATTGAGGCATTCAGCTTCTCTCCTGATCCAGTGGAGTCTGGATCTTAATTTTTTTTTTGAAATGGGTTATTTGTATCTGTTAAATTCATGGTAACTTAGCAATCATAAAGCACTTCAGAAGTATTTGGGATTTTTTTAATATTGTTGCCATATATTATGAGCAGTATTTATTATTACCTGGAAGGAAATGAGTGCTAAATGAGAAATCAGAATTATTATATACTGCTCAAAAATATGAATGGATCAATCTGTCTGTTCTATTAACCTTATATTTTATTTCTGGATTACAAACACACTTGGAGTTACAAGTTATACTTGGAGGAAATAAGGCCAAACTGACAGTTAGTAGTTATTTGCAAAACTTGGTTTCTGTGCCTGATTTTTGGTTCTAGGGGCTCCTTACCGTCTGGTACCACCTTAAGCTCCCTTTAAACAAATGCAGAACGTGTTTTGTTAAGTTTTGGTATATGTTAATCATTTTTAAAATATTTTTGTGTGACTTCAAGCATACTTGAAAATGCTTTGTAGAAGGGGAAAAGAAATTGTTTAGCTTGCTTTTCCATGAAGCCATATTTTTGAGTGGCTTATTTGTGTGTGATGTTATTATTCAATATATTATTGAAATAGATCCCTGGAGTGGCCAGTATTCCTCCTGCAGAATGGTACACACTGGGAATGGTTCTTGGCAATTACTGCATTTTCCCAGTGTTGCCACTGACCCTGTTCATAGTGTTGCTGGTGTAAGTCCATGTTCTTTCTGTTAAAATGTTATTTTCCAAAGTGGCAAAGAGCAATCTTCCTAGGCACAGTAACATGATAACCTTATCTAATGTAGGTAAACAGTGGGAAAGATGATACAATCAGCGACTCCTGAACTAATTAACTAACAACACATGTAATTTGATTAACTCACATGATTTAAGAGCAGATTATGTGCTTTTAGTGATAGTGAACTTCTGGAGCATTTCAACGAAGCTTTTAATTTAAGGGATCAACCATTTGTAAACAGTCTTGATTTCAGCATGAATCCCTTGAGGAAGCAGTGGAGCCTACTTGAGGAGACGAGCTCAGCAGCCGCTTAAAATACTTGAAATAAGTTCAAGGAGCTGCCTTGGTGTGCAGCCTCAGCAAGGTGCTGTCTGTTGTTGGCAGCAGGAAACTGCTCCAAAGGCCCTTGGCTGGCTGCAGGTGTCGGATTTTGGTCCACAGCAGCAGCCAGCTGGTTTGGTGACAATGTCGGTCACTGGGCTTTGAGTGTGACCAGGGTTTGGTGACAGTGTCGGTCACTGGGCTTTGAGTGTGACCGGGGTTTGGTGACAATGTCAGTCACTGAGCTTTGAGTGTGACCAGGGTTTGGTGACAATGTCAGTGACTGGGCTTTGAGTGTGACCAGGGTTTGGTGACAATGTCAGTCAGTGGGCTTTGAGTGTGACCAGGGTTTGGTGACACTGTCACTCACTGGGCTTTGAGTGTGACCAGGCTGCTGCTTCTCCTCATGCTGCTGGAGAGGAGACTCCAGTGCTTTCCTTGCCCACGTGGGTGGAAAAGGCAAGGAAAAAGCCCCGGAGGTAGGAGACCTGTTGAAACACTGGAAACTTCGATTTTAAGGCTTTAGACTCTAGTAATATATATTGGACAATATGGAGGATTTAAGGTGTTGTCTAAGTGGTGGTCAGTTATTGGGCCAAAAGTATAAATAATATAGGTGCCAGCTCGTTGTTGGGTGATCAGTAGTTAAATAACCTTGGAAAGAGTTAGAGGCATCTCCATTTTCTGCCTTGCTAGTTAGAGCTCATGGCTCATGAGGCTGTACTATAGATAAGAATTAATAAACACTGAGTGTGAGCATGAGACTGTAACTCCTCTGTATTAATCCTGGCTCTAGGAGGAAAAGAAGATATGAAAGCAATAGAGACCCATATGAATTTTCTCAGTACAGCCTTTGCTACAGCTCCTTCCACTGTGGTTGTTTTGCCATCTTAGACACATTTGGCTGGCTGGGGCTGCAGAAGCCCAGGTGTCTGTCTGCCTTCACTCTCAGCTCATGTTCCTTTCCAGGTCCTGGGCAGGATCTGCTGCTCTGTTTGTTCCAGAACAATTGAACCATTGCCATGGTTCAGTTTGAAACGCTGATAAAGCAAACAAAGGACTTAAGCTCTCTGACATCTACTTAATTAGCATGAGTGTGGTCACTCTAGCTGGTGCTCAAGTCAAGGCAATTTTCAAGGAGTGAAGAGTCTGATACTAAGCCACTACATCAGCCAAATTAGTGGTTGAGGAGAAACTGTGATTTGATAAGTACTCTGTCTGATTTCTTCAGTGACTCAAAATTCTCCTGCCCTTGGCATCTGGAGTTTTAGGACTGGGTTTGCCATGGCTTCCTGAAAGGATTTTTATTTATAGGTATATATAATTTTAAACGCTAGATGAATTTTCTTAGGAGAGACCTATTTGTAAACTAGTTTACAAACACGTACATCAAAATGACAGCAATAAATGAGCACGTATATAGCCAGGGGTAGTTTTGCATGATGCAAAAGCAGAGTTTACATTGAATTGCATGATTTTTCCACCTTCTCTAGCGGAACTGCTTTTGCTGTATAGTCATGGGAACTTACCTTTGTGACATTAGCTGTTCACCCTGGTAATTGCTCCATCCTCTAATTTCATGAAAACCCATTAAACCGAAACAATAATTAAAATGAGACATCATCTCCGTAGGAGGCTCGCATATTAAAATCACCAAGCATTTCGCTGCGGACGGATCTTATTCTTGAGGAACACTGTTTGAAGCAACATGTAAAAAGTGATTTACAATGAATAATCATAATTTAGAAAGCTGTGCTGTTGGACATGATTTCCTACCGTTCATTACTGACTGTGAGTGGAACTAGCAAGGCAACAACATTCCCAGTGTCTTTTCATGCTGGCGAGAATACTCAGAAGCAGAGACGTGCTTGTGAGAATGCATCATGCCCTCTCTGGCCCTCCCTGGTAGCAGAGTTTTTCAGAGAAGGTTGAGGTGTTTTGACCCCTCTCTTTGGGTTGCTGGTAGGTAGAAGAGGTGATCTTGGTCCCCACTGTTGCAGTGCAGGGGCCCCGGAGAGCTACAGAGTGCCAGCTTAACATGAATTGACATTTATTTTCCACCCCCAGCTCATTGAACCCCATCATTTAGCCCGGGTGGAAGCAGTGCAGGCACGTGGGGCTCTGGTAAAAACAAAATAACCACCACAAAAAAAAAAAAAACCAACCCTGTTTGGAGCCTTGGTGCTGGTGGCTGGACTGAGCTCCCAAAGTGCTCTGAGGGATGTACATGGCTCTGTGCCTTTTCCTGCCACAGGGGCATGTTGTGAAGTCTTCGATTTTCTTAGTGTATAAAGAGAAATTTATGTGAATTTATCTCCGTGGCTCAAAATAAAAGACTGGTGGTATCTGCAGACATCTACATTTTGCCCTTGGTAGGTAGGTAGGGAGGGACAAGTACCTGAAGCATTTCTCTGCTTGGCAGTGAAATGATTCCTTTTGGAGATCCCCATAATTAGCATCATCATCCTTTGGGGCTTTTGGCATCTGTTCGTGACTTGTGTGGACTGAGGAGTGTTTTTAGAAGGGTGGAAGTGAGTGGGAATGGGCATTTATCACTAGTGTTTTGCATTGTTGGTTGGGTTTGTTTTGTTGTGGTTTTTTGTTTGTTTGTTTTGTTTTGTTTTTGTGGTGGTTATTTTGTTTTTACCAGCTCTTCAAAAGATGTTTTGTGAGACCAGTGTGCAGGAAGGGAGTCGGTGCACTGGATCCCACTTGGCTCAGAGGCTTTGGTGAAGCACCTGCTTCAGTGAGCAAGAATGTTTTTGTGATGCTGGTTTGTTTTCATCCTCAGCAACTGTTAGGATCTGCCTACACTGAGAGTTGCTAGTTTTGGATCATCCTTCTAATCTTGGTTTCATTTTTGTAAAGCTGGTGACTTTAAAGAAAAGTGGGGCATTGGGGTGATTTTTGTTTGGTTTTTTTTTTTAAATACAGTTTTCAGTTTTATTGGATTTTGCCCATAGCACGGTAAAAGCCAAAAAGCTTTAATATCCAATTCTTTAATTGCTATAGCTTAAATCCAGATTCTCTGTTGTTGTAGGATTAATTTCTACTTGCTGTCCAGACTGACTGTTCAGAGGTTCTACTGAAAGCACGTTGAAGGAAATAGCTTTAAAATGATTGAAGTTACCAATAAAGCAATGTGTTCTGCAGTATGTTTGCTGCCAAGGGAAGTAAAAGGTATTCAAGCAGGCTAGTGAATGATAAAATGTACCTATTGCTTTAGAAAATGAGTTGATCCAGAACTGAATTTTAGTGTTTTTCCTCTGATGGAGGCATATATTAAAGAAAAATTATTCCCCAGATGGATTGGGGTACAGCTTTTAACAATTGGTGACCATTTTTCATCACTTAAAATTCCATCCCAAATGCTCATGTATTTCCCTTTGTACCATGCATTGCTGTCACTGTCAAAGGGAGCTTGGCAAGATCTTTGCTTTCTTTCCTAGCATTATCCTTTTCCTTCTCTAACTCATTTTGTTTTCTTCTCAGTGGGCTTGCGCTGTTTCTAATGGAGCTGATGCCAACTCCTCCCTTTCTCTTCTTGGGGCTTCTAATGTGTTCAGGGTTACAAATGGCAGAAGCCTGAGGTTTTAATTTTTAGTTGCTAGAGCTGGTGATGCACAGAGCATTGAATGCACACAGGAAGATGTGATTTGAGGGTCTGAATCAGGTTGGCTAAGGACTGATGCTGATCCTGAGTTACTGTACCTAATTGCATTTGGCATTTAGGGTTGGTGTGCACTGAAATACCTGAATGGTTCATATGGGTGAGGTAAAGCTTGGCCTGACACTGCTGGCCCCAGAGCAGCATCGCCATTCATTTGGTTTTGTGGTGGAGTCAAAACACACCTACGCTAATATAAAAATTTGGGACTTATTTTGAAGTGTTATAACTCACATTTTTATATATATATATATAATTTTATATTTTATTTATATATATAATATTACAAATGTGTAAAATATATCACTTATATTGATAGGGAGTGTTGTGAGCAGTTCCAGCCGTGGGTAAAATTTCTCCCTGTGGGGCAGGGTGCTGTGGGTGTGCTCTGGGTGTCAGGGCAGCCCTGGGTGCAGCTTCCTCATGTAGCTGTTATAAATGCATGTTATATTATTGGCTTTTCACAAATATTAAAATATGTGTAATGTTAGAGTAACTTTGCTGCATGAATATAGTTTTCATTTCTGCTGTTAACAAAACTTAGAAATAGCAGTGTGATAAGTATATCTTAGGCCATAGCATATTATTAAAATGGAGATTATGTGATATTAAAATGCTTTTATCCGTGTAACTAACTCAGAGAATGGTGAAGGCAATTTGTGGATTTCCCTATCTGCATGAAGAGAACAGTGGCAGGAACCAGAGCCCCAAAGGAAGAATTTATTGACTCTCTATTATCAGGGAGGGCAAAACCAACAGGATGGGACCATGAGGAGAAATAAAATATATTGATTTAATCTATGGGATGGCATGAAGACAGGTCAAAGGTTAAAAGCAAGCAAAAGAATATCTAAACTCAAAGAAATGTTTGAATAATGCATAGTGGTCTATGAATAGCAGTGGAAAGGGATTTGAAGGGTGTTTTCAAGATGGTAGGTGTGCTTTTGGCTAAATGCAAGCACCTGGCCCTAACCCTTTGCTTATTTCTGTCTCCTAATTGTCTTTTTATTTAACTTTTTAAATTTTACCAAGAAAGTGACCCTTGTTTTTCACCTGGCAGGGCTGTGCTGGTCAGGGGACAAAAGGCATCCAGGAGAAGGCAAGGTGGCATCCCTGGCTGTGGGGGAGATGGTAGTGACCAAATGTTGTCTGTCCTGGCTAACTGGACCATTTTTTTATTTGGCACTTCTTCCACAGCTTAAAAAAAAAAAAGAATTAAAATCAAGCAACACATAAGCTCTCTCTGACATAGGTGTGTCTTGTGCTTTTGTTCTGCTCAAGGTAGAAAGTTGCCTTTGCCTGATGCTCTGAGATGATTTCTGTCTCTTGGACTTGCAAATAACATAGTATGCTTGCTTTCTTTCCTCACTTAATTTTAGAAACACTCTGGTATGTTTTAAAAAACCCTCCAGACAGTCACTATTTCAAATTAAGAAAATATAATCACATAGAAAGGGCATATGAAAGTCGTATCTGTGTTTGTTTATTTTGCTGAGATTGCATTATCATTCAAGCATGAAGCGATGTTTCACTGAAGATTGCTGTATAAACCTATATTGTTCTATATTATGTAGGAAATATGACATTTCATTACAAGCAGACAGTTATTTTTATAGAGAGCATAAAAAGTATTTTGCCTTTCAGGCACCTGTGGTGAGGGGGTGTATGTATTCTCAATTTTTCTTCTTAGGTTTTATTTTTTTTTCATTTTGAGGTGTAAAAATCTACCTGAAATAGAAGGCTCTTATTCCAAATGGGTTGTACTCCCAGCTCATTTGTATGGTATTTTCTGCAGAAATCAGGCGAAACACAAACACAGCATTCTGGGGAAGGTGTGTGAGGGCAGACACTGCTGGAGAGGAGTGGGGGGCTGTGCCAGGGGCACAAGAGTTGGGCTCTTGGAGCCCTAGGCACTGAGAATATCAGGTTTCTGTGCTGACAGGTACTGACCCCCAAGCAAACACTGCACTGACCTGAGGCTGTGGAACAGGCTTCCAAAATTGAGTGACAGCACTGGGATTGTGGGTGTGCAGTTTGAATAGAAGTGTGGGATATCACAGGGTGCAAAACTGAGAGTTTAAGGGTTTAGAATACAGTAATGTATATATATAAAGCAAGATGGAGGATTTAGGGCAGAGGCCAGTCCTTCTTTTTCAGCTTCTTCTCCATGGCTCTGGGTGGTATTTTGTAACTGGATAGAAAAGTCCCCATTGTGGGCCATGGGTGTTTGGTTATTGGGTTAAAAGTAAAAATAATTTAGGTGTCACTTCTTAATTGGACAGTTTATCCTTAAAAGGCCTTGTAGAGAGAGAGATTGGGACCATTTTTAGTTTGTTAGCCAGAAGTGCTGTAGAACTCACAGTTTGTGAGACTGTAATGTAGATAAGAATTAATAAACATCTGAGTCCGAACATGAAATACCATCTGAGCATTTAATCCCGACTGGCAGGAAAAAGAAGATAAAAGTAACACTGGGCTGTCCTCAAAGCCACCCCTCCTTCCCAGCATTTGGGTTCCAGGTTGCAAGCCCAGGTTGTGCTGGGCGCTGGGGCAGTCTCAGCTCCAGAGTCCCTCTGGGTGCCCTCCAGCCCAGCTGCATTTTCCATCTCACCATGGAGCTAGTGGGAAAGTCCCCCTGTAGTTACTGAGATCAGGCTGTGGAAAGCAGCATTTCTAGAGACTTTCTTGCATCAGCAAGTAAGTTTTTCACCTGGCTTGCAGTAGGGATGTCCCGAGGTGCTGGTAATGACTGGACTTGCTCCCCAAGTACTGTACTGTACTTAGAAGTGTGTTAATTTCTAAAAGCCTGGTTATACAACCTCCTTTGTACTGATTATGCTAGCACAGTGTTGCACAGTCTGTAAATACTATTTGTTACCCAGTGTTTCAACCCAACACTCTGGAATTTTGGAACTTTGCATCTGACTGATTTTAATCAACAGAGAACAAATATCAGGTTTCATGTGGTTTTAGTATGCCCTTATCTGTGAAGGGAATAGCTAAATATTTCAAAGTATGTTTCTGGCTGAAGTAGTGCGCTGGTGAACCATGGATGATTCTGAGCAAGGAGCCCTGTATTTTTGTACCAAATTTGATGGATGGGTGGTGGGATGTGGGCCTTCCTATAATGAGAAACTGTTGTACTTTGCAAGGCTTGACTGAAGTTTAAACATATATGTTCCACTGACAGCACTGCCTGTGCTTTCATGTGAAAGAATTTTTGAGAGCTTTCTGAAGTCATATTTTATTTCTGGTAACTGTCACACCTTTAAGAAAGAAGAGGAAAAAATGTAAGATATGAAGGTTTTTAACCTTCAAAAAATGATAATCATCTTCATCTGTCAGGTCTTGGACATTCTACCTCTGAGTCTTGCTTGTACCTTGGAATGTGCCACCAGTGGGTTGCCTGTTCCTGTAGATAGCAAACTGGATATTGGTGAATTTATGGGTCTGTGGGAGACATAGTTTTGTATCTCTTGCATCAGCTTTTAAAAAGAAACCACACGATATTTATGATCTGTAATACCACCTGCTAGGTGAAGATAATGGTGCAGATAACAAAAGCTGATAGATAAAGACAACGTCTGGTCTTCTGTGCTGGATTGTTTATTCTTGTGTTCCTCTATATGATGGCAGTGGAGGTGATTCCTGCTCTTGGAAGCTTTATCCTCTGCTATGGTGAAAGTGGCACTGGACAGACAAATAGGTTGTGGATGTGAAGTGGGCACTGTTTTTTTTTCTCAGGGGAATTTGAACCCCTGGCAAAGATTTTTCAGTGAGGCCTAGTGATGTTGGATGTCTAACCCCAGTACTTTTCACCAGTGAGCCTTCAGAGTGCAAACATGTTATGAGTCTGGGTGTGCAAGCTCATTTGGAGGGCTTTAAGCTGCACAGGAAAAACTGAGACACCCAATTACCAATCATGCTTGAATACTTTTTCCTTGGAGTTTGGTTTCAGTCCATGGCATTCCCTCAGTAGTTGTGTGTTTGAGGCTTTAGGTTGTTTTCCAAGCCAGTCTCTCCTCTCTGTCTGCAAAGCCTCATTTAATGATACAATGGGGCCTTTTTATAGTGTTGGGGATTTTTTTTTTCCTCCTGCAGTGAAATTCTGAATTGTAATTTTCATCACTCCTTTGTGTGTTACATCATGCATGCTGGGCTGGATTCTCAGCATTCAGGGGTTTTCTACCAGCTGAGAATTTGTGCCAGCATTTTTGGCTCCACAGTGAAACCTTTGGAGAGCAAGCACCCCGGGTTTCTAATTGCTTGTGACATCCAGGAGCTGCAAGTGGCTCAGGTCTTGCAAATGTGTGACAAAGACCCAGCATGAGAGAGGTGGCAATGGGTGGGAAGGTGAAACGCTGTGATTTCTCTGCTTTGTTGTTAATTGTCTTTCAAGTGATGACGCATAGTGAGTAAAAGGATGAGTTAAAAATGAATGTGGTGGGGGATGATGCGTTTGAATCTTGGAAGATCAGCTATGAGAAGGCACGATGCTGCTTGGACATCAGTGAGGCTGGAATGTTTCTGCATCTGCCTGGTCAGGCTGTAGTTTAATAAATATTGTATGAGCTGTCATACTCTGCTTGTTTAAACTGAGAAATCCCTGGAACAGCCGTGGATTGCAAGCGTGTCCTGTATTTATTTCTGAGGCAGGAGCAGAGCCGTATAGCATTATTAGCAATAATACATCTCTGCCTTACACCGTGCAAGGACAGCTTCCCTGTGATGTACGGGGGACAGGTGGGAACAGAGGCAGTGGTAAAAACTGAAACTGGAGCTTGGTGAATTGTGTTGGGAGAGGCAGTGCCTGAGATTTCTCAGAATTTAGGGGCCTATTTATCTGACTGCAGCACACCTTATTTACAGCAGCTTAATCTGCTCGCAGCAGACACAAATGGCTCA
Organism: Acrocephalus arundinaceus; assembly: GCA_021534815.1. Classification (NCBI taxonomy): domain Eukaryota; kingdom Metazoa; phylum Chordata; class Aves; order Passeriformes; family Sylviidae; genus Acrocephalus; species Acrocephalus arundinaceus. The sequence goes on from JAJEOU010001577.1 coordinate 2,887,597, forward strand.
GCATCCCGTCAAGAAATCCATCAGAAAATCAGTAGCTGACCAGTTGTGAACCTGTCAAAGTGACAAGTGGGCATGCTGACAGAGATGGCATTTGGGTTTTTTCATTGAAAAAATGCAGTGGTGGACTGTGGCAGATGACTCTCAGAAATGAAAAGTATTGATGTGAAAATGAAAAATGTAATCTGAATCTTTCTGACTTAGCATTTTTACTAGACTGTTATTTCCCTTTCTTTTTCCTTTTAAACATAAAATTCTTAGATACAGAAAGAGAAATCCACGCAGCACCCCACGTGAGCGAGAAGTTAATTCAGCTCTTCCAGAATAAAAGTGATTTCACCTTTCTGGCCACTCTGCAACAAAAGGCATCGACTTCGGGAGTTATATTGTCCATCCGGGAGTTGGAGCACAGGTAAGAGGAGTTTGTTTTTCTCTCTCTTGCAGCAGCATAAAAGATACTGAGTGCTCAGTGGTCTGTTTGGACAATGTGTTGAAGTGGTAGATGTAAAATCTAACATCCAAGTTAGAGCCTTTCTTCATAGTTTGCAATTTGCTACTTTTTTCCAAGTTCCTTTATTTCGTTATGGGAGGAATTCATTATTTATGTATCCCGCTCTGTAAAATATCTTAAACAGGAAGATCAAAGCCAATGTAGTATGGATGCAATGCACTTTGGAAGTTACAAACCTTGTAATGCAATTTTCCCGACTACTTTATTATATGTGCTCTGGAATTTGCTTTTTCATAAAAGTTAAACTTGCACTTTCCTTGCTTCACTATGTTTTATAGCATTATAAAAGGATACATTTTCTTTGAGATTCAGCAACTAAGCTATTAAGCAATTAAGCTACTTGTGCTTCCATGTAGCACTGTGTATGTTTTCTTCCCAACATAAACACATTATATTCCTATTTTACGTATGTCTCTTTCCCCCTCTTTTTTTCCTGGTTGTCAGTGTTGGAGGAAAAAGAGGCCTCTTGGATTATCTGTTTTAGTGGCAGACTAAAGTTTCAGTTTGTAACTAAAAAAGGTACTTTATATTAAGGTCCATAATACAATTCCAATGATGTTTTGATGTTTCAAAGAGTGTGTTGTAACAAACAATCTCCTATTTGTAACTTTGAGTGCTTTTTTAATAATTTTTTAGGTCTTGAAGGACCTTTGTGTGTAGTCTGACACATAAAAGACTAGTGCTGCTCTTTTCTGTTGTGATACAAGTAATGGGACATTCTTTGGCTGCTCCCATTTCAAATCTAATACCAGTTATTCTGCAGCACTTCTATTAAAAAAATCCTATTGGTGTGTGTCTTAATTGTGTACATGATACTCAATTGTTAGCCCAATATCTTCTCTTCTTGTTGGGAAAATTTATGAAGGAGAAGGCAGTGATTTCATCATGACCAAATTGTCAGTGATGCCTTTTGCAGCAGCAGAGATGTCCAGACAAGGCTCCCCAGTTAAGGGGAGGACTTTGCTATTTCCCTATTCTCTACTTTTCTGTCACTTCTACTTTATTGGTCTTTCTTTTACTTCATTCCTTTTTTTTTCATTTTTCAGGCCACTGTCTCAGTCTAGAAGAATATTGCTTTACATTATAGGGGGACCTCTCCCTCCATCTCTTCCTCTTCTCATTCTCTTACTCTGTCATTCCTTTTGCATTACTTTTCAATTTCTCCAAGCTTTTTCAGGCTGTTTGAAGTCATGGCTAACAGGATCAGTTTGCCACGTTAAGAGTTTGTTTATTATTTATTTGAGAAAGGACATTGAGGATAGCCACTGAACAGAAAACTGCTGTCAACATAGCAAAATCCAAGGTCAAACTAGACAGGCAGAGGTGATTATACAATGCAAGGCACATGGATTTTTAGATATGGCATCTACTGAATGCAGTTCCTCGAGCCCTCTATCTTGACAGGCAGAGGCTTGTAGGGAGATGTGCTATGCAGGAGTAATCTTGGTTGAACAAAATCCACTGCCCTTGTCCTCTCTGGCACTGAGGTTATCTGTAATATTTAAAATGATGGCATCTGCTTAAAAATACATAGAGGTGGAGGATTGCCTGCTGGTCTGCATTAAACCTTCGTAGCTCTGTGTAGTAACTGAGGAAGTTTCAGTCTGTGATTCCATGCAGGACTCAGAACAGGCATGTCTGGGGTTGCTCCTCATTGCTGGTACTTTGAGTGGATTGCTGTGCCTATCCTTCTTTTTTGGACTCACTGTGTATCCCTTAAAGCCAATGTTTGTCTCTCAGGTTGCTACTCAGACCTTGATAAGGATCCATTTCAGACCCCCATCACAGGTCTGTGATGACAGAAGTTAATAAAGTGGATGACGGTGGAGGAAGTACTTTTTAGCATGGATGAGGAGTAGAGAACAAAGATTTGGGGCACTGAAGAGGACCCTGCTTGCATTAGGTCAATGTAATAGCACAACTTTCAGGCTGATCATTTTTGATATTTCTCTGACAGCTCCACTCACTCTGTAGCTTTGCATGGGAACTGAAATGGGCGCAGACTCATGTCACAGGACAAACCTTTTATTAATTGTTGCTCCTGCAAAGCTGCTGATAATTATCATGGTTCTGTTCTTGATGACATCCATTTTTTTTTGATCGAGCTTTTTCAATTTCCTGTGTGTCTATGAAAACAGATGCTGCAAAGAGGATAATAAAGAGTGTCTTTATTTCATCAGGAGCAAGGTATGTGGGAGCAAGTGTAAGGGTACAATTGTTACTTAACCAGCATAGTTTGTGACTATGGAAAATCCAAGCATGCTTCTCAATTTCTCCTCTTGGCACAAAATAGGAGCTATTATAGTTAAAGGCTTGCTTTTTTTAACTTGCCAGCGTACCAAAAGTGGCCAAATTAGAAGTTCAGTCCTTCAGAACATATAGGAAGTCAACAAGTGCAAAAAAGCAGCTCTGTTAGCTGTGGATACCAGAGTTCATATCTCTGTGGGAAATGTCTTTTTTTTTGTTGTGCACAGATTTAATAGATGAGAAATAGGTGTTATTCCAAGCAATGAAAGGTGTGTGTACATATTCTGCTTTTTGATGTAGTGGAGATGATTCTCCCAAGGTAGTAATGCATAGAATGCCTGGTTTAAATTTCATTTCTCTTGTAAGTTTTAGCAGCTTTTTATTTTCCAGTAGAATGGAGCTCTGAAAGTGAAGATAACAAAGTAAGATTAATACAATTTTTCTTGAAGTCAGTAATTCAGATACACTATTTTGTTATTCTAAATGGATATTTCGTCACAATTAGAGATTTGCTGTTAATTTATATCATCATTTGATGGACGGGACAATGATGACAATGCATCTTTGTTAACATTCTGTTGAATCAGTTTAATGATGATAAACATGATTTCTTTTCATGCTTCAAATGTATTAAAGTAAATCTTGGAAAATGGAAATCTTAATTAATGCAGATAAATTCTAATTGGACAGTCTGATAGTTTGTGCAGACTGTGTGTACAGTAATCTGGAATACAGAGGTAAATCTGAAGATTACATTTTCTTTCCTAAATTAGAGACAATAAAAACTAATACAGGATGGACAGACATGTAACTTGGGGATGTAGAAAGGGAAAACTGTTTTCTTGATCAGCGAGTTATGCTAGCCAGTTCTTCTTAGAAGAGCTTTTTGCTCACAACCTTTGACTCTTTAGACCACCAAAACACTCAGAAAAGGCCATCAAGATATTTAAAATGCCACCACAATGAATTCCTCATTTCAAGAGTGATTTAATACAGTTTCACCTGAAGCCGTCTGCCTGCTCCTTACCTGCTCTGGCCTTGCATGGTCCAGAGCCCAAGAACATAAATTCGATGGGGTCAGCATTGCCTTTCAGCTTTTTAATCTCTGGGTTTGAGATATGTTGATGGTTCTTCTCCACTGCTGGCCAAGATTGGTGTCTGGAGAAATATGGCAAGGGTGTTCAGGTACCCATGAGTGTAGGAGGAGGGAATAGAGGTGAGCTCAGCCCTGATCAGGTACAGCTGTGTTAATTACCCAATCAGCCTGGCCCCTAATGAGTCACAGCTATATCCAATAAAGGATAAAAGGCAGGTGAAGGAGAATCGTTATGGAGGAGGAATTTTGAGGGAACGAGAGCACCATGAAGAAGAAGGAGCATCCTGGGGAGAGAGCATTCCTGCTGTGAGGTCAGTGTGTGTGTGCCCTTAGAGCCTGTTGTTGGAACCTGCAGCCATAGTGTAGTAATGCGTTCAGAGGCTGCAAACTAATACATGCAGTCAGAGTTTAGCAGGAAATCCCAGCAGTCAGAGGCTGCAAGGGGAACCCACAGTCGGAGCTTGCTGTAGGCAGAGTCAGGGAATGGTTGGAGTCAGGATGGCTGAGCTGCAAAGAGGAATAAACCGGGGCCCTTTTCATGCTGTGATAAACAAGAAGTCTGTGTTTCTGCTCATTTCTACCCTCTAATGAGAGGGCTACTTCTACTCTTTCTGAAGAGTATTTCATAATGAGAGATCTCACCATGAAGAACAAAGGACTGAGTGATGAATGTTTCAAAGATTTTTCTTACAGCTTAAATTAAAAACTTTATTTTTTTTCTCTAATTATTTTTTTAATATGCTTGTAACCTGTGTCTAGGACCTGAACTTCAGAAACTTTATGCCACGCCAAAGATTTGGAAACCTGTAATCTGATTGTACTGCTGTAGTGAAATGGATTTACTGAATTGAAAATCTGCCCTTTCACTATGTAGCAGCAAGCTGTGTTGATAAAAGTATTCAGGGGGATTCTGATAAATATGTCAGGTTCATAGGGAGACTTCATTCCTTACAGGTCAGTTTTGGGTAGGCAGGTAAAATAGTCATGGGCTGCAGTCCATTGTGGGATAATTCTCCCCAGGTGACACTGGGAATGCCTCCTGAGGCTGTTGAGGAGCAGATAGAAATCTGTATGTTCACACATAACACCTGGAGGGCTACCAGGCCCTTATATGTTTAATTAAAAACACAAAGGGGTAATAAGCTAGTTAAATTATTCACTGAAACCTAGCTGATGAAAAGAAGCCTCTGCAAGTGACTTCTGACCCTAGTAGTAAACCTGAGAAATTGGATTTACTCCCTGCTGTGTTTTAGATTGTTCTCTGCAAGATGGGTAGAAGCATATTGGATTCCAAGATGCCCAGGATTCAGAAAGGAAGGAAAAACTCTGCAGATGTATCCATTAACCTTTTTTCTTCTAGGGTAAAGGGCACATCTTTATGAATATTTATATGTTGAATTGCTAAACTGGAAAGCTGTAAAGAGAATATAAAGATTGAGCCTTACTTCCACCCCCCTGAACGAGTTGATGTGAAATATGTGAGGCATTTACACTTTTTTTTTCCTTCTCAAAAGGTCTTTAGAGATGCAAATGCAAATAGAATTGTGCTCACCTGCCTCTGCTCTTGGGGTTAAGGTAGTGAAAAAGAACTGTTCTATAAATCTTCCACTGATTTAAGCGTTGTGAGAGAGGAGTTGCTGCTGGAGGAGTTACCTTCCATCCTGTGGCTTCCTGCTGAGAGCAGGTGTTTTATGTACACCAGGCTGACAATTGTTGTCTCTCTGCAGCATTAACATGCTGCTCATAACCAGCTGTTGGAAGGCATTCATTGGACCACGTTGGCAATTGGAGGAGAATGGCTGACAGTTTGAAACTCTTTAAAGCCGAATTTGGACAGTGCAGAAACGTTCTGGTCAGCCAGGAGCAGGATGTGTGGGTCCCCCAGGAGTCTGCTCCAACACGCTCAGTTGTTCTGTTTGATTGCTTTATGACCCTCTGATACAGGCAGAGAACCAGAACGTCTCAAACTCACACTAAATGCAACCTTTCTCAAAACTGTCTGCTGAATTTGGGCTGCTCATTTAGAGTGTTAACTCCCCTATTTAATAAGACAGTTAGATGTCCACAACGTGTTATTAATGTTCATTTGTGTGGTTGGTGGCAGTCTGGGTGACGTGTCTGGATTTTTTGGGGTTTGTTTGCAGTTTGTAACGATGCCTGTGTGCTCTCTTTGCTCCAGGAAGGGAGGGGGCTGGCAGTGCCTGCCCTGATGGTTGCTGCCTGTGGAAAGCTGCCAGAGCTCCAGGAAGGTGGAGGCTGACTGGAACTGAGGGTGTACAGATGGAGCAGACGTATTCTGGGCCTTGAGGGAGGGCAAAGGAAAAGGTTTTGGTGTTGTTGTTTTGGTGATTTCTTTTGTTTGTTTGTTTTTCTGAGAACGTAGGAGAAGTGTTGTTTGTTGTCTGTTTCCCAGCCTGCAGCAAGTCAATAATGACACACTTGAGAGAGGCATCAATTGTTTATTTTAGATCTGCACAGATCTGGCTGCTCGGTGGTCTCACACAAACCAAGCACACCAAAAGGGTTTCCCACACTGTTATTTGTACACAGAAGTCCCGGGCTGGTAACTTTCCAAGCACAGTTTCCAGTTTCCTCTATGACTACTGGCTAGTAAGTAAAAATACAAAACTTTCCATACAAATTTTGTAATCTCAGCTAACCTCTGTGCATGCCCGAGGGAAGGATCTTCACACCTTTGTGACCTCTAGGTGTGATTTTTTTTTTTTTAAATGTTAAAATGGAGCTAGTTCAGCTGAGGGATGCATGGACCTTGAGTTTTTTGCCAAGCTGGCAATGGATAAGTAGGAATACAAGGACATACTGATTTACTACATCCTTACAGTTTATTAGTTCTAGGATGCTCTCCACTAAGGGATGGTAATTGTTCCACTGATTAAGTGCCCTTTCTTGCTGATTAGAAAAGTCTTAATTAGCCAGCTTAAAGAATATTGACCAGTCCAGACCTATGATGATGTTGGCATATTCCACATCTTGCAACACGTGGAATTTGTCATAATGTAAGAAATCACTGAAAAGCTGCTGAATCTGAGAGATTAGAGGGAAGAACCTTTCTTCTAAGGACACTGCAGTTAGGGTGATTTGTTTTCAGATAATGGAGTTTTACTCAGCTGGCAGACCTCATTAGTTTAAGAAGCTGTTATCCTCTTGTTTTATTAAAACCTGGCATTTAGAGACTCTGGGTTTGGGGATCCCCTGAGCAGATCTGTTGCTGCAGTGGTGAGCATGAGGGAGGGAGGGACTGGACAGCTCTGCTGGGGTCTCTCTGGTCACACTGGCAGCTCTAGGATCTCATACCCACAGAGATCCCTGGGCTAATGCCAGCTCCCAGCCCAGGTCAGCCTCAAAAAGTAGCTAGCCCCCATTCAGAAAGTCCTCAGATACCAGTGCCTTGTGGATTGCAAACGGTCTGCTGGGGAAACAAACCTTTGGCCAAGGTTTGGGGGTGATGAGCCCAGAAATGACACTGCAGGATGTGAATGTACAAGGTGACTTGGTATTGGAGTGGTAAAATGTAAAAAAGTTAAGATTTTCTCTTGTCAGGTTACTTTTCAGTAATGTTATGACAGTGTTTAGTGCGAGGGTGGTTTTTTGTTGATGTTTTGGTGTGGGTTTGCTGGGGTTTATTTTGAGGTACATTTAAGGAGTCTAACTTCAGCTTACTCCAGCCAGACTCTTTTTTCTGTCCTGCTGGCTGTGCTCGCTCTGAAGCCTGCTAAGATGCTGTACTATTTTTGGGTGCAGTGTGGTACTACCTACTTGCACTAGGAGAGAAACCAGGCTTTTTTTCAGACAGTAGGCAGGCTGCAGCCATGGTGCAGGTAGATTTTTAGATGTATGAAATGAAAACAAAAATGCTTAAGGTCAATCCTTACAACATGTGCCACGGAAATATGTAGCTGCTTTGCTCCAGCTCTGACTCTAGCTGCCTTTTACCTGGCAGGCAGATGTTGGGGTTACTTTTTTCTTTATACGATCAAGAGGAAAGTAAATTTGTATTAGGATGACCTTTGCCTGGATGCAGGTACACAAACACATCATAAATGCTTTATGCCTTGCAGCTTGCATCCCCAGCTGCCATGTGTAAGATGGGTAGAACAAAAGACAAAGTGTTAATAAATATTCTCTGCTAATAGAAGGTGTCAGTGTGGGAGTGTTTATTGTTAAATGTTTCAAACTAGGCTGGTAGAACACAATTACTGTTGTCCTCAGAGTGGTCTGAATAGAAAAATAAAGTCATTCAATTGACTGGGTTTAGTTCTTCTGCTTGAAATGAAAGGATAGGAATGTTTGGAAGAATCTTGTTTGGGTAGCCAGCAGCACAGTGCTGTTGCACTTTCAGGCTTTTACTTGAGAGGTTTGAAAGTGTTTAGTGTTACATTTTGGCTGTATTAAATTTGCTTGCATAGAGGGAATAGAGTAGGTGATGCAATATATGGGATTTGGCTTTTGTGTTCCCTTTGTAGAAAGCAAATCTGATTTTTAGCAACAGATTTCATTGTCACAGGTAATGCTTCTATTCAGGACACTTTTTGTGCTGTCTTTGGTGATATCAGTGTGCAATCCCTTCCACAGTAATGAGTTTTAATGCTGCATAAGTGACTGTTTGCCATGTATGGTTTGCTCTGCAGCCTCTGCCTCGTCTTTATTTAAAGCAGCTGTAAAAAGTAGCTTTGGCTGGTTTGTAAGCATGGATGTTAAGGAAGCCTCCCTGTCTTACCATCCAGGGCCACTTTGGCAGTGACAGTGGCAGCACTTCAGACTCTGCACCAAACGTGTTCCTCAAGATGCACATGCAGCAGAGGAGTAGATCTGTGCACTTGAGCGTGTTGAGAGCATTTCTTCAAAGCGCAGAGTTTCACCATGCCTAATGTTTCAGAGCTGGGGATCTCGCCCTGTCACTTTGCAGTAACTAGGGTACAAGAACAGCGCCTGAAATATTTGCCTTGACAGCTGTAACTTGTTCTGGTTTTGCATCCGCACAGAGCCGTGGTGACAACTGCAAAGTGAGTGTTTCCTGTCGTTTGAAGAGATGCATCTTTTCTTTCAGAGGCACTGCTTTTTCTCACCGTGCCTTCCTCACTGGCAGGGGCAGTGCCTTGGGCAGGTGCCTGCCAGCTCCTCTGCAGCACAGTGCCTGGTGCTAAAACAAGGGCTGCTAAAACAAGATCTCAGGTACTTTAGGCTGATCTCAGGTACTTTAGGCTGATCTGAGTCCAGGCTGAGCCACTTGGCAGCACACCCAACACAGTGTGTCCCACTGTGCACACAGACTCACTTGGTGGTGAGGAACAGCAAAAGGCCAAAGGAGGAATGGTCTGTGATTCATCACAGAATCCTTGCAGATTGAAAATCCTGAAATCTCTGTGATGATGGATGCAGATTTTTTGCCTGTCTCTAAATACACCAAAAAGTGTTTCTACAAAGATGCTAAAGCACAGTCTTGCCTGAAGCCATTTTTATCATGAGATAGCATGATGCTGTTGTAAAATGAAAAAGCCATGTGCACAAACAAGTCCGAATAGACTGATTTTTTCAGAAGCTTGCTGAATTTATAATTTATAGCTGATTATATCAAAATGACTGACCTCTGGACTTTTCCTGAATTTGCTTTGTTATTGAAAAAAATTAAAAACCATGCCTTGGCCAGACTCACAGATATTTTCCAGAAGTTTCTGTGCAGTAACAGTGTGGTTTTTATGTCAGTGATTTTTTTCCCCCAGCATTTGAGAGGCCTGACATCGTAGTGCTGCAGCAACACGTGCAAGGTGGATGGGGCTTCCATCCTTGAACTCCTGTGGTTTTGTGACCTTCTCCCATTCAATGTGAAGCAGATGCACAATGTTTTGACTAGATGGCAACCCCGAGTTTGTACATATTTGCAGGGATGCCATCTGTGCCTGCTGCTTTGCCCTGGGACATCTGTTCAGTAGCTCTGAGAGCATCTGCTCTAAGTGCTGGTGCTGCTCCTTGAGAGAGGCTGTGGGGCTTCATTTGGCACTTGAGCAGGGATGGTGGAAGTTGCAAATGATAACTCTGCTTTATTTATGTTTGGATGTGATAAGGAGGAAGGTTGCCAGAATTGAGTGCAAAAAGTAGTTCTGCTTTAATTCCTGGAGCTCTTACAGGAGGGTTTAATCCGCTCACCCGATTGTGCTGCTGTCTTCACTGTGGGATGTTTTAGTGTTTGGCAATAGGTATTGGGTTGGTGAGGATCAGGAGATAAAGTGCTGTGTGCCCTAAGGAAGTTCTGGAGGACACCAATCCCACAATTCTTCTTGGGGCTCTGTCTTGCCATCCATAGTCTGAGAGCTCCCTTCCTTTGGCCACTTGTATAATCTAACAGCAGCAAAATCTTCGAATGAAACGTGGTGGTGTTTGCCACAGGACTGCTGATGATGAATAGGTGAATGTGTTTCCTTAATGCAAATTGTGGATTAAGCCAGCTCACCTTATAGAAATACTTCTCTGCTTCAGGTTGTGCATGTTCTTACTTAATGTTGATAGTGACTTCTCCAGTTTTTTTTTTTTGGTCCACAGTGGATGTTTTCAACTGGAAGAATACTTTTAGGAACCTGTCTCTCCTGATCTGGAAGTGAAATGAGCAGTCAATGTATGGTTTAGTCACTATGGTGGTGACTAAAAGAAAGGAGAGGAAGAAACAATCATTAAACACAACGATGTAAAGCTTTATCCTCTCCAAACAATATTTTTGTGTGAGGTACATAGGGGTTGCAAAAACTGTCAGAAGGACTTGTAAAATATCTTGAATCAATTGTGGAATAATACTGCCCTTCTGGAAAGCACATTGCATGACCTTAAAATATCCCAACTTTTTTTGATGTGCATAAAATCGGTCTGAATTTAGCAATGTTTTTGTTTTATACGTTGCGATTTGAATGAGAGACTGCAGATAGACCTATAAAAAGCATTTGAATTCTATAATTGTACGAAAGAAACCAGCAGTAATTTACATGCTTATCAAACAGGGAAATTCTACTAGTGGGAGAATTTCAGCCAAGGTCAAATAGTATTGCTGCTCCATGAAAAACAAGCTTTGTTAATATGTGTGTTCTGAGAACTTCATCTGTCACAATACGTGTTAGCTTCTGATCGTGCCTTACTTAAAATATATGAAAGTATAAATTATTGCTGAGAAATAACAAAAAAGAGGAAAGCATCGCTCTAAGTGCTGAGAAGCTGACAAGGAGATTACAGTCTCGCACCTTTCTTCCTTGAAAAAGGTCTGCAGGAGGGCAGCAGGCTGTAGGACAGGCTGACACAGGCTTCGTGCACATGGGATTCAGAATCAGAGACTGGCACAATACTCGGGGGTCTCTCTCCCTGGGCTTTTGGGATGGATTTGTGGCAGCATTGAAAGTTCACACTGAATCATGAAACATACATTCAGATGGTCCCAGATGTTGCAATCTTTGCAGGAATCCTGTTTCATTCCAATCTTATGTTTTCTTTTAGTTCCTGACAAAATATTGGGAAGTACCTTCAAAACACCTGTTAGAGATCAGTTTATTTTCCTGCCTCTTGTATGGTAGCTTCTATTAATTTCCCCCCTCACCATTTTTACCTGTTGTTTTACAGTAGATAAAAAATTGTACAATGGCATTTGAAATTGAAGATGAGAGTTTTTTTTTTTTTTTTTTTTTAAATCCATTTATTTCCTCTGGCTTTACTAATTATTTTCTCACCGGTTGATGATTACTTGCCTGAGTCTGTTTCTCCTCTCATTTGTCTTCCATTCCCCAATTTGCAGGTTAGAACTCTGAAACAGAGCAGGTGCACTTATTTCCAGGAGTGAATGGTCTTGGTGTCATTGCTCTGGAAGAGGCTTCTTTCCCCCAGAGTCTAGTGGAAGGAGGAAAGAAAAGGTGTTTGCTGCTGAGAAAGCTGCTTGCACATGACTTACATTCTGGTAGAGAAAAGATGACTTCTGAACTGAGAACATCATCAAGTGTTTGTGTAATCAAGGTCTCAGTGTGAATTTCTGCATCTTAAAAAAAGAGGAAATCAGCGCAAGAGCGTTGGTTTACATTGCCTTTTGTTTTTTAAATGAGAGAGAGAGATGTGTTGGGGTAACCCAGCTGGTTCCTGCTGCTGGGATTTTGTTAACATCTGAGTGTAACTGTTCGTGGTTTGCACTTGTTGAAGGGTGGGGAAGAATAGGTGCAGAATTCCCTGCTGTCACCCTCCTTTTCCTGCCGCTGAAGAGGTAAAACATGGTGTTTTACACAGTCCTGTGGCACTTACTGCATTAGGTGCACATCTATAAAAATGTTAGCGCTAGCTGTTACAGGAAATTTTAAGTGATCTGTTCTGTACTATATAAATTAGTCAGGAGATTGACAACAAGCTCGATGCCTAAGCAACAAGCTGCTCTCAGTCCTGAGGTAACTATTGACACTAAAGCTTGTCAAGTGAGAAGCTTTGCAATTCCCTGTGCTGTACAAACAGTCGAGCACAGATGTGATTAAGTGCAGTATCTGACTGACCTTTCCAGGGCTGCACTGTTGCCTTTGCATTAACAAAGAAATCATTGTGTGGTGAGTGATCAGCTCTGTGGCTATTGGAGATTATGAGGAATGACCTCAGGAAGCAATTTGCTTCCTGCAACAGGAGATTGCCTTGTTTTTGGGCTCTAAAGCTTCTGTGATCAACCATACATCTCTACATCTATACCTATATGTATATACACACAAATACTTTGTGTGTGAGGTACTAGAATGTTGTGTACTTCTCCCTCCTTTTTTTTTATTTTCTGTCTCACTTCCTTTTGTGCTGTGGCAGCAGATGGAAATGACAAAATGTTTAAGTGTGGCATCACTGGCAGTACTTGTCCTACTGCTTTTCTGGCTGGGAACACCAGCAGCAGTATCTTTTGGATATTAACTGTGTTGGTACTGAGCATCAAAATAATAAATCTTCTCCAGGTTTTGTGTGAATGTAATTCAGGTATTTTAATGGGCATTGGCTGTAGTTAATCAACATTCTGCTCTAGTTTTAGAAAACCCCTCTTCCTCTGCCTTCCCTGTGCCAGTTCCTTCACACACCAGCCTGATTTTTTTCCCACTCTGTACTGCACGTATTTTGTTTGTACCTATGCCTGCAGTGCTTTCCTTCAGCACTGGTTTTACCTTCACCTCCTTGTGTTTTCTACTTTGTCGCTTGAGCCTTTGATTCATGAGACCCAATAATGCTTTTATGTTGCATGTAAAATATGATGACAAGGCACTGGCAGGGTGGAGGAGGGCTTGAATTTCACTTTTGTGATTGTGTTCCCCTTCCCAGCCTGTTGAGATGCCTTGCACACGTTTCCAGCCAGTGTTTAATCACCTAAGTTTCCTCCCAAGGAGCTCTGTTTCCCAGTTATGTTGGAAACCCTCAGCTTCAGTGGTGAGATCTAATCCTGAAGAAGTGCACAGCCCCTGTGTAATGCCTGTGCACACAGGCTGCTAGGGCCTGTGTGCTGCCAAGCAGTGTAAAAGGCTGATGGGAAAATGAGAACTGGCACTCCGGTATTTATTGGTTTGTGTTGCATTTACTTTTTGGAAGTGGATTTCATTACCGTAGTTCTCCCCACCCTACCCCAAATCAGCACCTATCTCTCAAATGCCACGTTACATTGGAGCTGGCCAATAAGGAAAAACAGCACTGAGGAGGTAGATGGGGCAAAGGACTATCTGAGCAGTCTAACATCTTCACTTCCTGCAGAGCTATTTCTGCTACAAAGAGAGGTCTGCATCACCTGTTTTGTATCCACAGCTTCATTTTAGCAGGAAAAAGATTTGATATGATGCAAATACTTGATGAGGTCCAAGAGAAGACGTCACTGTTTATTCTGTCAGTGTATAAATTCATCCTAGAGGAGGAACTGGCTCTCCCCACAGCCCTGTGAGGCCAGTTAATAGCCACACTTGCTTAGCTCTCCTGTGGGTCTGACAACTGTATGAAGGTTTGGATTGTTGGATGGTTTATGCCAGATGTGGAGACACCTTATGCAGCCAGGAGGTTTTGTCCTTTCCTTGTAGAGCTGAACAATCACAGTTCAGCTCTCAAGGCAGTAACAATAAAAGTCAGAAAATGAGTTAAGCAGAATTGCATGTAGGGGAGTCCTAAAAATAAACAGTTGTGTTTTTTAAACTGGATTTGCAAGTAGTAAATACAAATTTAATGATTACCTGGTGGTTTCTTACCTTAATGGCTTTTTATTTGTTTGTGGTAGTGATATATGCACTGTTCTTTATTTTCCAATTTCTTACAAAGCCTGCAGCCATACAAAATACTTTGGTGAAAAGAGTAAGGCTTGGTTTCTTGTAGTTTCCTATGGGTGAAAAGAGGACTTCAGGAGGAAGTCCTAAGTAGTACCAGGACTGGTACTTTGAGCTGTTCTCATGTAATTAGTATTGCTGGATTTGTACTGCTCTGAATGCATAGCCTTGCCTCTCTACTTCTTTTAAAAAAATTAATTAGTAGCTAATCCATGCTGAGCAACCTCTTTAGGTTTGAACCACTTTGTGGTGCTTGCTTAAAGAAATATGATCAGTTCAGAAGAAAGTGCCAGAGACAGTGGTTACCCCCAGAAGTGGAACTGATTGTTGCCGTGTTTCCCATGCAGTTATTTTGAGCTGGAGAGCAGTGGCCTGCGGGATGAGATCAGGTACCACTACAGGTCCAAGGGGAAGGCCAGGACGGAGGTGTTCCCGTACCGCCTGGCAGACGGGCAGTGGCACAGGATCGCCGTGTCCCTCAGTGCATCCCACCTTCTGCTCCACGTGGACTGCAACAGGTAAGCCAGTACCTTCTGTAAATTCTTAGTTCTTTAAAAAAGAATCTCAGCTTATGAGACTAAAATTGGTAAAGGACATTTCTTTTTTTTTCCACCCCATAAATGTCTCGTTCGAGAAGCGCGCTAAACTGCCGTGGGATAAGAGAAGGAAAACAAAGTATTAAAGTGGAACAATTCATTGTGATTATGAACAAACGTGGGAAAGGTTGATTGCTTATGGGGGAGTATTAAATGCATCTCTGTAGTTTAGGCAGTAGCTGATGTTATGTTTGCCAGTGATTGCATTTAATGTGATGGATGGGGGGGATGCAGTCTGTTCTGTTGTGAGCTGCTTCACTCAGCATACCTGAGAGCTTAGATGCATCAGAGACGCTTTAATTTTATTTTACATAATCAGACAATGTAGTTTTCACTGATTTTTCCACGTGCTGCCCCATTTGGAAACTTCTGAGAAACCTGGAAGCTTCTTTTTGCATGACTGGAACCAGTTTTTGATTTTCTGAAGGGTATTCTGTCTTTTCCCTTGGAAGTTGTGATGGCTGCGAGGTGGCATATTGCCAGGATTTCAGGGAATGAAAAACACCAAACCTAGAATCTCTCTGGCTTCGGGACTTGATCTCACAATGTATTGTAGACTTCAGACTTAGTGGCTGATGAGGAAGTTCAAAGAGCTTGAAAATGGGACTTTCACAGTAGTCTTTATGAATGAGGAAAACAAACCATTACTTTTGTACCTTATTGCACCAATTAATGAAAAAAAAATCCTTCGTGATCAGTGAGAGGATCAGCATGTGCATTTTGGTATCATGGCACTTAAATGGACTGGGTGATGATAGCAGTTTGTTTTTTTTTTTTTTTTTGAAAGTCTTCATTTTGTTCAGATATGCAGAATAAAGTTAGATGAGTATTATAGAGTATGCAGTTATTATAGGAGTATGCAGTTATTGGAACATTTGAAAAAGTTTGAATTTTGACCCAAGTAATTATGAGATGTTGTTTTGAGAGGAATGTTACAACCATTTTCTGCAACTCCATTAACTACCGAAAAATCTAATCTGAAGGAATGTTGCTTACTGGACATTATTTGGATCTTAGAAGCAATTAAATGCTGAGAGTAATTTTAATTTCATTGAGGCATGAAATCTACGGTTTGCAAAAATTCTCTTCAATCATTTATTTATGTTCCCATTATTTATCTGTTATACTGTTTCTTTGCTTTCAACAGAATGCTTTTTTGTTTATTGACATACTGGGTTTTCGGACAAGTTATCTACTTTGATTTTTTTTTTTTTTGAACAGCAAATGTGTTTTGGGAAGACCCTCTTTAGCAGATTGTTTAGCTGGCCACTTTCTTGCACAGAATGTGAAATGAAGACAACACAACATGACTGCCTGGTGCAGAATTGTATCCAGGGACAGGAGAACTGCACAGAGTCGTGGCTGTGACCTGATTTTCCTTACAGTAACAGGCAGAAATAGATAAATACAATTATGGAATGAGCTGTGCTGTCATATGAGGTGACAAATACGTCCAGCCACCTCTGTCAGGTAGCCCCAAACAGGGCTGATCCATCTAACCACATCCCTTAAGGTGGTACATCCTAAGGTTGCTTCCAGCATAAATGATGTCTCTATCTGGCTGTGTGCATTGTGGTGTTTTATGACAGCTCCTGTGGAAGAGTAATGGAAATATTCTGAAAGCACGACTTGAGGACAGATCATTGTAGAAGTTTAAATGAGAGGGGGGAAAAAAAAAGTCTCTCATTCCTGAGTCAGCTGTGGCATCACCAATCTGTTAATTAGAGAATTTGGTGAATGCTGGAGTTAGTTTGATCATATTTTAACCCTTTATATCTTTGCACTCAGAAGAGGTGTCAATATCTTCTTCTTCTTGGCATTTTCTTATGACAATGCCATGAATATCAAAGCTGTGAAAATGAAGAGCAAGTCAATGAGGGTGTTTGTGTGCACTACTGAAAAGCCTAGGCTCTCTTCATGTTACTGTTGGGGAGGCTGAAATGTGATCAGAGTGGAGGTGAAGAGCTGTGGACTTTAGGTGTAAACGTCACTATTTTAGGCTGGTGTGGTGTCTGGCTCTCAGCTGAGTTCAGGACAATGAGAAGCGATGCTCTGCAGACATGAATGAACAGGAGGAAACAGGATATGAGTGCAGGCAGTGTGTCCACCTGTCCCACCTCCTGCAGAGGTTTGGTGTCATCAGAACAAGAATTCAGCTTCCTGTGTACTGTCTAGTTAGAGAAGATCTCAGCTTTTTGTGTAACGTTTTTGCCAGCAAGACAAAAAGGGAAAAGAAAAAAAAAATTGACTGCCAAAATGAATGCCTTGAATTTCTGCTGTATTTCTTTAGGGGTTTGCAACATTGCTTCCTTACAGACATGCCTGAATTTGCATAAATGCATTACCATTTTTGTTTGGGGCTGTGGTGATGTGTTTCATATTTGGAAGGCTATCATGAGCGAATGATTTGTGGATGCAGTGTTAGTGAAGTTAATCTGTACCTGAGAGTGCACTGCAAGTGTTTGCATTGGGGAAAATACCCAGTCACAGCCTGGTTTTGCTACAGGATTCGTGCTGTGATACCCAAGCTGGTCTCTGGCCTCCAAGAACTGCAGCTGATCAGAAAGCACTGGAGAAGAAGCTTTTAATTTGTAAACAGATAGTCAAATCTTCTTTTTGCCTTCACAGCCCTATCACCCACATTACTCTGATTTGTAAAATTGCTTTGACATTTTTACTTGATTATCTTTTGGATTCAATTCAAAGTCAGCTTTGTTTTTCAGACCTGGGAGGACGAGGGAAAAGTACTTGGGAGCTAGCAAAGAGCTGTAGTGCTTTAAAGCATCACCTTTAAAGCTGTGCAATTGTCTCTGTTCTAACGAGATGTCGTGTGGAGGGGGAAGCATGTGCACCAAAGGAGGTTTATTTGCCCCAGACCTTTTGAAATCAGCTCCTGCTGCATCTCACAGGCTCCTTTAAGTGCTCCTTCAAGAGCAAGGAGTGGCAATTGTAGCTTGTTTGATGTTAGAGAGTGGAGCTGCTGACTCAGGAATCATGGAATGGTTTGGGTTAGAGGAGACTTTAACATGATCTTGTTCCAAACACTTGCCATGGGCAGGGACACCTTCCACTATCCCAGGTTGCTCCAACCCTGTCCAACCTGGCCTTGAGCAATTACAGGGATCCAGGGACAGCCACAGCTTCTCTGGGCAACCTGTGCCAGGGCCTGCCCACCCTCACAGGGAACATTTCTTCCTATTTTCTGATCTAAACCCACCCACTTTGATTTGAAGCTCTTTTCCCTCGTTCTATCACTTTGTTTCCTTGTCCAAAGTCCCTCTCCAGCTCTCTTGTGGCCCCTTTAGGTGCTGGAAGGTGCTAGAGGGTCATTTGAGCAAGGAGCCCTCTCAGCCTCGAATTTCTCAGCCCATCTTCATGGGGGGAGAAAAAAGATACCCTAAAGCCCAGACTGGAACCTGTTGAATGTCACTGGACTCTCCTCACTGACTTGAGGAGCTTTTGTGCTGGCCCTAGGCAGTAACCTCCAGCCAGGGATGTGTCTCAGGAAAGAGACATGAGAAGCCACGGGTGCACTTGCTAACATGCTTTTAACATTCTAGTAAGGCTCTGAGAGCTTAGAAAAATGAAAAGCTGCATTAATTATAAATGTGCTGCTGATGCACAAGTAAAACCTGTGCTCAAAGTGACATGGAAATTAACTTTCCTGCTTCTGGTGGGATCTGTGCCTCCCTGCTCTAGGCAAGAAGGGGTTGTCAGGGATTTTCTGGTGAATGTTTAGATTCAGCTGGAGCAACTGCGTCATTGTCCTTAAATAACCACTAGATTTCATACTAATAGATATTTATATATATATATGTGTGATCAAATTAACTCTGCCATGCTTTTTCCCAGCTGGGGTCTCTGTTCATACCTGTGCTGCTGGGAGATTTCCAGCCCCAGGAGGCTGTCAAGTCCTGCAAGATGTGATTTTTGTCTTCTCTGGGAATTAGTTTCAGCTGTAGAGCCTGTATTGCTTCCCATGGCACCTGATTGTCCACTGGGATGCTTGTCCCCCGTGGCAGTAACAGCACAGAAATCTGTTGCATTTAATGGGGTTGGGAAGAATGAGGGAGCCTACAATTTAGGAGATGACAGGTCCTGTGTAAAAATGTATTTATTGATAATACATTTGCCAAACAGAAATTCCAAGTTGTTCTCAGTGTAGCTGATTAATCTGGAGGGGTAAGCCCGAAACGTGTTTTATTATTTTTTTCTTCTTGTTGTTTTATTTATATCAGCCATATTGCTACAAAGGTACTCACCTATTCAGACAGTGTCCATATTCCTTTCCTTGAACTCTGTGGGCATAGAAGGGAGAGAGGGTGCTTTGATGAAAAAATTAATGTTCTTCCAGTGAAGATCTGTGCTGGAGTGCCTTTTGCTGTGAATACAGCCTGTGATTTTGATGGATACTCGTAGCTGTTTGATGGAGGGGGTTGGTATGAGCATAAGAGAATAGATTATAAAACTGGAGCAGCTTGGAAGTAGTCTCCAACTGAAAAAACATGTTGTCTGCTTCTTTTATGTTAGAACAGCGCATTAGGGAATAAAAAATGCATGAGCAGTGAGAACTTTTTAATTGGAAAAATAAATAAATTAAAGTAACATCCTCCAAGTATGGGAATCCAAGACCTCTGAGTTCTTATAAGATCTTCTGGCTGCCAACCTGAGGTTTTCAACTGATCTAAACAAAGTTCTGTGGCTTTAAAAAAGGGTAATAAATTTAAAGAAGGTTAAGGGATGTATTTAAAAGAGGGATTTGCTGCTTTGGTTGCTGTGAAACACTTTCTCTTGAGAGGGAAAATGGTGTGGTGGCAGTGCTATGCAGCCAGGTAATTTAGTCTGGCTCTTGAATATGAGTTTGTGACCCAGATTGCTTCTGTGCTCTCCAAGCTGTGGCAGAAGCGATCAGAGAAGTGGTTACTTGGTGGTGGTGTAATTATGGGTGCACCCAACTTCAGCTCTGTGGTGTTGTGGACTGGAAGTTAATTTTCACAGTACCAGTTTTCCCTTTTGTTTGGCAGAAAGGCTGTAAAGTGTTCAGGGTGAGAGACATCTCCAGCTGGCATGGCACATCAGCTGCCATCGGTCTCTATCATTACAGATACTGCAGTTAACTGCAAAGAAATGTTGAGGATACAGTCAGCATTATTTTCTTTTTAAGGAAGTTTTTAAATAGCCAGGGTTTTTCACTGAATAGCTAATGCATCAGCAGAGTGGTAATAGGGGTGTGACCAAAGACTGAATGATGTGTTTTAATCCAGTCCCCATGATGGTGAAAATTTATTTTTTTTATCCCCAAAAAATCATTTGGACTCTTTTTACTGCATTGAGAGATTGCATCAGTATTTGTGAAAATGCTGAAAGTGCTAGGGGAAAAACTGGTAACAATCCTTATCTGTGCCTGCCTTAGCCCCTTGGAGCACCCTAGAAGACAGAAATCATTTGTACAGGTAGCTGGGTACTGAGCTTCAGCAGAGGGGCCTCACACAGCTGAAACCTGCTCAGCATGGAACCTGCATCTGCTTTGGGTTCCTTCCACGAGCTGGTCCAGGTGCTGCTTGGAGGGTCAGTGGAAGAGGACAGAAGTCATTCTCCAGCAGTTTGATTGAGGGTCTTCCACAACAGCTTGGGGCAGAGCTTTAGGGACCCCTGGAGCCAGAGTTTGGTACCTGCAAACCTTAAAATAGACTCAGCAATGGTTTTGGTGCTTCTCTCCCCCCCAGGCAGAACTGGGGACTTGTGGTGCATTCTGGTGAGCTGTAAATGTTGGTAGACAGGTTGATGGATTCAACAGGACAGGAATATTGTGCTGTGCTTTACCATTGGCACCTTGCATTCCTTGTATTTTCATGCCTGGGTGTGTCAGAGAGGATGGATAAATAGAGGAGGGGAATGATCTTAAATCAAGGCTGGCAAGCCTCAGGTGGTTTAGTAATTTCCAAAAGTGTGTGACCAGGTGTATTATCAAATTCTAAATATTTCTATATTGGTCCAATATGCCTGTAGACATTTTTTAATGTTAAAAGCAATAAATCTTGAAATTGGTGTGGTTGGTTACAAAGGAGTTTCTGGAAATTTGGCTTGCATAGTTTGAAATGCATCTGGATATTTTTCTAGGATTTTTTTTAAGGAGAACCTGTTACTTGGCTCTATTTGCTTTTTATTTGTTGGTGTGGGAGTCATATGGACAGAGAGGTGATCATAGTAATTTAAGAGTAAAGCAGATAAAGCAAATGTTTTGAGCTTTTTCCTTTTGGATTGTAAAAACAATTATCTTGCTCTAGCCAGGCAGATTAACTGAGATCTAAGAAATAAATGAACTCTTCCACTTGACGTGGTTAGCTTAACTCTGGAGTTCAGAATCACAAGTCACACAGGACAACACTGGAGCTGAATTGAGAAAATGATAGCATAATTCTAGTTAAATACTTCTGTAAAAACATCACATCTTTGCCAAAGAGCAGGTGAGAACCCCTCTCAAGTATTCAGCAGCAGACTTGAGACCTGAGTCTTCATGTAGCAAAATAGCACAGAGCCTTTCCAAAAGCTCTGAAACCTCCTGAGTGTGGCAGGGCTTGAGAGGGCGATTGAGCAAACAGGCCTGAGACTGCTGAGGTGTGTGAAAGCAGCCCAGAGTTCTGGGAAGTGCTTTAATACTTGAGGTGTCTCTCTTTGACACTTTGGCACAGTTACCCCCAGAAGGTAATTGTTTTAGGAATCCAGTCTTTACAAAATCCTCAAGCTGGCTGCAGGGAGGCCGACACTGCTTGATTGCATTTCTCAACACCCCCAAAGCTGACAGTTCTCATTATTTTGTGATTTGGTGACAGAAAACTGAAAGCACCCTTAGCAGTGGTGCAGGATCAGTCACATTTGTTCCTTGGGTGTGAGGAGCTGGGGCCATGTGGGGTGCTCAGGGGGTGCCAAGCAGTGGCAGGGGTCTGACTGCAGCAGTGTTGGGCAGGAACAGCAGCTCTGTGCTCTTTGGGTGGTCCTGCAGCACCCAAGGGGGTCAGGCACTGTTGGAACCCTGGGCTCTGAGAATTTCAGGTTTGTGTGCTGACCCCCAGCAAACACTGCACTGACCTGAGGCCGTGGAGAAGCTTCCAAAATTGAGTGACAGCACTGGGATTGTGGGTGTGCAGTTTGAATAGAAGTGTGGGATATCACAGGGTGCAAAACTGAGAGTTTAAGGGTTTAGAATACAGTAATATATATAAAGCAAGATGGAGCTTTTAGGGCAGAGGCCAGTCCTTCTTTCTCACCTCCTTCTTCATGGCTCTGGGTGATATTTTGTAATTGGATAGAGAGTCTGCATTGGGGCCATGGGTGGTTGGTTATTGGGTTAAAAGTAAAAATAATTGAGGTGTCATCTCATAATTGGACAGTTTATCCTTAAAAGGCCTTGTAAATAAAGAGATAAGGGCCATTTTTCACTTTGTTAGTTAGAAGTCACAACTTGTGAGACTGTAACATAGATAAGTAATAAACATCTGAGTCTGAACGTGAAAATTGTGCCTCCCGAGCAGTTAATCCTGACTCTGACAGAAAAGAAGATAAAAAAGCAACAAGGCAGGCTCAGTGCTGGCTGTGGGGACAGCAGAGTTCCTGGTTCAGTGCTGTGGGTGTCAGCCGCTTGCCAAATGTGCCAGCTGAGGGAATGGCAAAGGCAGTCCAGTCTTGTGCTTCAGCAGGTGAGGTGCTCCTGTGAGTTGAGGAATTGCTCCATTTCTACACAGAAAGTGTTTAGTGGGCTGGTTGGTGTAGCTTTTTGGTGGTGTGGGTTTTTTTTAATAAGGAAAAAAAGAATCAGATATTAGCATCTGCTTCTACTTTAAATATTTTAATGACATGAAGTGTAATCTGTATTAGCAGTGGTGTGGTACATGGAAGAAGCAGTAAGGAGGAAGGTGGTAGTTTGATCCTCAGCACAGAGTAAGGTAACATGGCATTGCCAGTCCTGTCACTGTCCTTGTATCTGAGACAGGCAGTAAATTAAGGAATCAGTGGAAACTGCATTACTTAGTTGGGCTGCAGTTTTAGTGGCATCCTCTTCAGCACATCATAGTGAAAGCAAATAACTAATAACTACCACCGTGCCAACTAAGGCAACTTGGACTTTTTCAGCCCAGGCTGAATTTTTCTCTGTCACACCAGCTGCTTACCTTGAACTTGTCTGGAAGATGTGCCATGCAGAATCCCTGGGGGACAACCCAGTGCAGCTGCAGTGAGAACTCTCATTGACTTGAGCAGATCCATGCTTTCACCTCCCCAGTGTGTCAGATGTTGTGAGAAATGTGCTGTCCCTGCAGAGTGCTTTTCTGCCTGTCTGCTGGCAGTTTCCATCTAAATTTAATTTTAGAACCGATATAATGGCTTGTTCTATGTTTACTGTCTGTTTCATCCACCTCCCCAGTCATGGCCAATTAGTTATTTGTGGGAGAGTGCAGTGTTATCTTTCAAACAACCAAGACTAAACGGGCAGTTGGGAAATGCGTGGGAGAAGGGAGATGTGGGTCATGGGATGAACCTGCAGGGAGAACTGAGCAACAGGGGATGGTGAGGCCATGGAATTGGTGTTACAGGGGCATGGCTCATGGGAGGAGGAGTGGCAGCTCCAGGGAGAGCCCAGCGCCTTTGCCCAGTGCTGAGACAGCACCAGGGGCAGGGCCCTGGCACGAGCAAAGGCAAAGCCTGCAATCCTCAGCCTGCAGCTGCCTTCTGTCACTGCAGCAAATTGGCTCTGGAATATGGATGAGGTTATTTTATGATTACATACAAATCCTCCAGTGATGACATGAACCCCTTGATGAGATGATCCTGTGACAAGATACCCTGTAAAGCAATTAACTTCTCAGCAGATGTTTTTTGGAAGGGGGGAAGAAGCTGTTTAGTAGAAAGGTTTCTTGTGGCTGGCTGAATTCTAAATTTATCTTTTGTAGCAGTGCAGGAAGAATTGAAATCAAAAGCCTCGTTCTTCTCACGATTGCACCTATCTTATTGTACTAGATAAATCAACTTCGGAGTTGAGAGGAGCCTGAGACAAAGGGAGAAACAAAAGGAAAGGCAAAGGCTGCATATATTTTGTGAAGAGGGGCTGTTCCAAAGCCTCAGGTTCTGCTGGAGCTGCCAGAGTGAAGATCCATGTGCTGCAGGTCTTGGGTCAGGGACCAGCACATCCCTGTATGGAACAGAAGCAAAGTTCTAGAACTGCCAGTTCTTACTCCATAAATGCCTTGTGACAAACCCCAAAAGCAATCTTAGATTTTTTTAAATGACAAAATAAAGATGCATAAGCCATTTAATCATGGTTTTACCTCTTTGTTCTGATAACATTTTATTTTGGGGTTCGTTTTGCTGCAAGACCTTTGTGCGCATTTTGATGCGTATTCTTCCTCTTTTGCTTTCTGATTGTAAGATAGGCTTAATTGGCTACTGCTTGTTTCATAGATATTCTAATACAGTTTTTTATCTCAGATGTATCTTGCTCTAAGGGTTTCTTGTTTAATTTGTGGGAGAGGAGCTTTTCTTCTTTTTATATCTTGAAAGAACCCATTGAATTAATTCCTTCCTCTTATTTCTAGAATCTGCTTTTAATTGCTCAGACTTGGTTTGATGATATTTTGCAGCTGGGGTGTACTCTGAACATTTGGTTCATCTGAGATGGGTTTTTGGCATGATACTTGGTATGGTAACAAATGAGTGTGCTGTGCTTTTAGCTTTCTTGTTAACAGTGTGCTTTATTCAGTGTTCTGGTTTAGAACCTGAGCTTCAAAGCTTGCTGAGGTTAAAGGGTGTCTTTCAGGGACCCTGTGAGTTCCAGTATTGTCCTCATTTATGAGTGTATTTGTCTCCTTGACTGTAGTGGATACTTGTGTGCATCATAAAAACCCTGCTGCTTTGTGGTTTATGCTCTGGTAGCCAGACAGTGATAGTTGCTCACAAGTGAAAAAGTGATGCTAAAATACCTTTGGAGAGTCAGTTTGAGAAGTGGCATTTGATCTATGCAGCTCCCAGCTCTGTATGGAGATGTTTAAAGTCCTGAATTCACATTAATCCACAGTGCAACCATCAGCTGGACACGGGTGCCATACCCACACTGCTCTGGCCACAAACCCAGCACGTGGCACCCGACCAGCTGCTTTGAAGGAAATGAGCTCTGTCCTAGCCAAAGGCAGCAGTTGCCAAAGCTGAGAAATGTGATAACTATTTGGGTGTCAAACCAGCTGTCTTGACACTAAAAGCCCTGCTCTGGATCCATCACATGTAAGATACAATTGACCTCATAGTTTGACATTTTTTTTTCCTCTGTAGCTCTTGACAATCCTAAGCAAATGGCCAAATTTCTGTTTCTGCTTAGAGTCTGACTCAGCCTGTTTTCTGGGTTTTTCACACTTTAAGAAGTGCTGTTTCTGTTAGATGAAGATGGGTAAACATTGCAGCCTTGTAGACAGGCTGTTAGGGCTTAGACACTCTTTACACTGGTGTTGTCAGGAACCATTTGTGTCTGTTCTGTCATTTGCAAGTCAAGTTCATAATATTGACCTTGCTTGTAAAGGTGTTGGAATCTACCCAGGTTCTCCAGATGAAAGCTGCCATAGAGGCAGCAGTGACAGATGCATTTGTGCCCTTCGTGGGGCCACTGCTGTGTCACATAATGGGTGCAGCCCCCTGCTTTGGCTCGATATTAATGATTTGTTTCAGTTTAGCGCTTAAGAAATTCTGATGAAATTCATGAGTAAGTTTGTAGGAAACTGAAGAGTGTTGTGTGTTTGGTAATGAAAGCCCCACACAGGCAGATATCCCTGTGGATTCGCCCTTACTCAGGTGATGTGTGGAGAATAAACCCCCAAAGCTGACAGTGAAATGTGCTCCTGTGACCATCTTCACTTGCATCTGTGTAGTTCCTCCTGTTTGTTACTTGCTTTGAATTTTTCTTGAATGAAAAAAAGGAGATTTTTAAAAATAGGATTTTATTTAGATGAATTTTTATTTTAAATTTAGATTTTATTTGGAATAATTAAAGTGAAAAATAGAGTACATTAACTTTGTCTCTGTGATTATACAGAAAAATCAATGAAATCATTTGGGTGGCAGACCCTGAAGAGAACATAAACTGAGCATGCACTCTTGAGTTTTTACCTACATATGCTATTACTGGACACCTATTTATTTTTTCTCCCAAAGCTGAACAATGACTTGATTAAATGGTTGGCAGTTACTATTGTATATTCAAAATTTAATAAGAAAAGGCTTCTCTCATACCCCAAGATTTTAATCTAAATTGCTTTCCTCTGTGAAGTGATTGTGAACTCCTATACCATGGCAGAGGAGATAGCACCAAAAAATCTAAATTTCCCTCAGGAAGTTTATTTTTCTGAAACAAACCACTGGAAACTGAATGAATAATTCAGTTTAAGTTGCTCCAGAACTTAATGCATGTTAAATAATGCATTCTATCTGTAAACACTATCAAGAAAATCCAATCACATTGGTATTGACACATTTTCATTGGGAAGCATATAGAAAATGGGCTGAAAGAGAAATATGTAAAGATATCTTAGTATTTATTTTTAAAATCAATTCTTAATCTCTTTGGAAGAATAAAGACAAATGCCAATACTGCATCTTAAAGCTAGGACTGATATTATCAATCAGTTTCTTATGCAGGTGTGTTCAGAGAACATGTTGGACAAACTTTTTGAAGCAGTTGGTGATTTTTATACAATGGGCTGTGTTAGGAGGCCTCATTTGCTATTTCAGAGGTGTCCTGTGCTTTTGCAGGCTCAGCTGGAGATGATAGCAAGGGTCAAAGGTGGCCAACACCTCTGCAAATTAGATTAGGAAAAAGATTGATGCAAAACACGGGGAACTTCCTTCTCTGCTCTGACTTTCTTTACAGAAGTTGAGAGCACTGTTTCAAAGACTGCCACGAACAGAACTTTTCTGTACCCTTCAGTGTATTTAAAGGATCTGAAGATCCAGATGGATGTATACAGGGTAATGAATGGTTGCAAGAGAGTGTAATTTTTGAGCGTCAGGCTTTGAATTGCAAAAATCTGTTTTGATGATTCACCCTGATGTCAGGAAGGGCTCCTGTGCAGCTGTTGGAGGGGCCTTTAGAGAGTGATTCATTTACTGTAAGATGAATCACACCCTAGAACACACTTATGTCTCTTCATTAAATAAGTGAGTCTGGAGAACTGGCTCCACTGTAGGTATGAACTTCTGAGACATTGAAAATTGGGAGTGTTGAATGCAACACCTGTTCTCTACATGGAAATTTAGAGTTTCCCTCTCAGTAGAGACCCCAAACAAAGGAACCTCTGGGCTTTTATACCCTCACAGTCTAAAATTCTGTTTCTGGCGTGATTAATGCAGTTCAGGGCTGTGGGTGTTCACAAATTTCAGAGAATATTCTGAATTGGAAGGGACCTGCAAGGACCAGAGTCCAGCTCTGAGGTGAATGGCCCATGCCAGGATCAAACCCTCAACTCTGGTGGTGTTTAGCACCATGCTCTGAGCTCATCTTGGGGTTTTCATATCCAGCCTGCAAACAGAACGAGGCACATTCCCATTTTAGTAACCTACTCGTGTTGTAGACAGAAGAATTTGAATATGTCGTGATTTGGTGTGCTGCTTTGTAGTGACTGTTGAGTTGCAGTCTGTTTTATGGTTCAGAATTTTAGGCAGTGGCACCTCCTGATCAGTCCATGGTGGCTGATGTATCCTAATTTTATTTTCATGCTCTGCTAAATATTTCAGCCATTTCAAAAATGTGTCTGGCATGGCAAGTACTGTATGTTTGACGTAGAGCTGCACCTCCCCAAAACTGAAATCCTCTTCAAGTGTTATAAAAGTTGTGTGTAAGAAAGAAATCATCTTCACTGCAAGAAACAATTCCATGTCACGTATTTTCCAGAGGGAGTCTGACCATTGTATATTTACACATTACAAAAATGCTAAAAATTATTTACATTGAGTACGTGGAGGGGAGCAGTCTCCTTGTCCAACAGAGGTTGATTTATAGAGAAGTTCTTCCTCTATGCAGAGCAAGTTGTGTGTGCGTATGTTAGAATGCAAATATTTTAGACATGCCTCCTTTCAGGAATCCGCTGATTATTTTATAGATTTTCTATTTTCTGCATATTGTCTTCATTATGGCAGAAATGCCTGTTTGAAATGTGTCCTTGAGAGGTGATTCTGATGATTGCACAAGAATACTTAATAAATCAAAGCGTGCAGATAGGTAGGGATATAGATAGAAACCACAAGAATGTAATGGGTATTTGTTGATTAGCAGGTGTATTAACAGGTGTATTTCTGACCATATTTTGCTAAATGGATCAGTGGTTACTGGATGTATTCTGAGCATGAACATTTCAAGGCAGTAGGACTGGTTCATTGTTCTATTAGCCTGGTTTTATGGTTTAACTTCTTTGAAATATGTTGGCATAAAGTAGGGGCAAATCAAGCTTTCTCTTGGAAAGCGAATGCAGCAATCATAAATCTGAGAGCCTGGAGTACACAGTAAAGCTTCCATTAACCTGAGAACCTGGATCTCTTCATGTTGGAGGGGCTATTCAGTCTGCAACAGTTTTAGTGACCACAGCTCCCCGAGTCCTCTTCCTGAGCATTCCTTTTCTTGTGAAGTGTATTGTGCATTTCTCTGCGTTGGTATCAAAGCCAAATGTGTTGGAAACTGGTCTCCAAGGAGGTCCAGACCAGCACTTCATAAGCTGAAGTGCATAATTTAGCTGTTCATATGCCAAATACAGAGTATTGGTCACACGGGTATAAAGCCATAGAAAGTGCCACACCTCAGCCCAGAAAGTCAAGTAAGGGAAAGTGAGTGATGTGAAGCTTAATCTGCGTGTTTTGTTTTGTTTTGTTTGTTTGGGGTTTCTTGTTTTGTTTTGCTTTAATTTATTTTTTTTAACTGATGTGCTTTTCCACCTTTTCATTTCCCAAGAGTATAGAGGGGAAGCAATAATATATAAATAATATACCAACTTATAAAATTTATAATATAATTAATTATAATAAACAATATATTATTATAGAATATATATCTATAATTATAAATATTATATAAAATATTGTATTATAGAATATATAATGAATTATAATAAATAATATATTATTATAGAATATATAATATATTATAAATATATTATATAAAATATTGTATTATAGAATATATAATATAATAGATCATATTTATAATATAGCATTATATTATATTTATAATATAAACTTATTATAATTATAGTTTATAAAAATATAAGTCTAATCTGAATACTATAAATAATACTATAAATAATACTATAAATAATACTATAAATAATACTAGAAATAATACTAGAAATAATACTAGAAATAATACTAGAAATAATACTAGAAATAATACTAGAAATAATACTAGAAATAATACTAGAAATAATACTAGAAATAATACTATAAATAATATAAAAGAGTAGCAATAAGTTGCGTGTATACTTGCCAGGCCTTTTTTTTCTGATGGTGTTTAACAGTATGCAATAATAAAGTAAATTGACATAGTTTGTAAATCAGATGGTGTCAGCCAAAACATCTTTTGCCATAAAAAGATAACCAAGGAGTGATCAACATCTCATGCCCTTTCTTGACTCCTAAGCCTGTTACATCATAGGCAGATCTAAGGGAAACAAAACAGCCTCGTTGACATAAGTGGAATAAGGCACAAACTAACCTTAAAGACCCCTTAATTTAAAAAATTAATTTAAATTAACTTTAATTTAAGGTAAATACCTACCTCAGACATGTAATTTGAGTTAGTGTAGAACAGTAGAGGAATATGGGGAATCTTAAGCTTTTGTGTCTTAAGGATGGCACTGTGTGAATAGACTGGAAAGAAGGTGACTGCAGCCCTGTCCACACAGGCTGAGAGTGTTAAATCATCAGAAAAGACAAGATAAGGCAGGTTAGCCTGTCTGATTTGTCTTCCTAACTTGCTATTGTTGAACTGTCATGTAACAATGTCAGGGTTTGATTTTTTTTAATATGTAATTGCAGATAGATATTGTAGAGTTCTTTTATCAACATTAACTAGGCCAGGTGGATAAAACTCAAATATTCTTTAATAAGTAGTGCTTTTGAACCTGGTCAGCGCTGGGATTTTATATATTAGGAGAAATGGAGTTCTTTATTGAATATTGACTGGTCTTTTCAGGAGGTGAGAAACTTTCCAGTGAGGGCATCATGAATAAAACTGTGCAGCGTATGCAAAGATAAATTCCTGATATGATAGAGCAGTTCAGTGCACCTGCTCTCAAGGAGCTCATGCTCAAGGACCACGTCAATTCTTTGTTTCTTGTTCAGTGTTTTGCTGCAGCTTTGCATTTGTGTGGTTCAATTTTGCATGAGGTATGACAGAAGGCCTCTACTTACACCTTGAATTATTGATAGAGCAGTGCATGCAAAAATCCTGTAGTTCTCACAACCTGCTTTAAAAGAATATCACGTTGTTTTGCTGTTTGGACAGGTAAAACAGCTCAGAGTGGTAATTTTATAGATAGACCTAATTAAATAGTAGGGAGAGAAATTTCCTAGAGCTGTGAATGTATCATGAGCATGAAATGTGATGAGTTAGGGCTGATGATAATTATAATTAACTTTAGCAATGAAATTATGAGTATTACAAGAAGTCTTCTGATTCCTGTACTCACATTCTTAAGCTGTGATTTTCATGTAACTATTTTGTTCTTAGGGTTGAGATTTTTCTTGTTGTTTCCTTAAACAAACAAACAAACAAAAAAGTGGTGTTAGCCTTTAGTTTTATGTATTGCCTCCATTTCATCTTGACAAATGGTTTACTCCTTTTTGTTGATAAGCAGAAGTGGGTGGGATATAGGACTCTGTACTTTGATGTAACTTTGTAGATCTTTCTAGAAGTTCTTTGATTCTGAGATGTTATTCTAGGCCTCTGCAAACAAATGAATGTTCCAATAGTGTGATATGGTGGGTTTGACCCTGGCTGGACACCAGGTGCCCAATGAAGCCACTCCCATCACTCCCTTCCTCAACTGGACGCGGGACAAAAGAAGATAATGAAAGGCTTGTGGGTCTAGATAAGGGCAGGGAGAGATCACTCACCTCTTACAGCTGAGGGCAAAACAGATTACTTGGGGAAATTTTATTTGTGAACAGTTAAATCAGAGTAAGGTAATGAGAAATAAAACCAAATACCTTCCACCCACCCTTTTCTTCTTGTTTCACTCCTGGTGTTTCTCTGGCATAGAGGGAATGGGGAGCAGCAGCCTCCCATGGAATCTCTGCTTCTGTGCTGGAGCATCTTTTCCCCCTCCTTCTGCACTGACGGGGGTGTCTGCAGAGCTGTTTTTGTTACATGTCCTCAATCCTCTTCCAGCAATTGCTGTTGCTCAGTAACTTTCCCCCCTTCTCAGACATGTTATTCCAAAGGTGCTGCCACCATCAGTGAGGGACTGAGCCTTGGCCAGTGCTGGATCCATCCTGGAGCGAGCTGGCACTGGCTCTGCTGGACATGCAGGATGTTTCTAGAAACTTCTCACAGAAGCTACCCTGCTGCCTAACCCTTGCAGTACAAACCCAATACCCATGGCAACTCACAACGTGAAAAATCACTGATTACACTTAGTGAACCTCTGGTGGAGTGTAAGTGTGAGATAAGTTCAGTTGATCGACTTCTGTTCTTCTTTGGTGTTCACCTTTCATGTTTGTTTTAAAGCCATAGCTTTAAAGAAGGAAAAATAATTTGACCACAGATAATTTCACCTCTTTAAGCCAGGGGTCTTGGCAGACTCAGAGTCTCTTCTCTTGGCTGTGATTACACAGCCATGCATCCTCCCTGTAAACTGGACAGTAATAGAAATAGATTTCATCATCTCCTCCACAATCCTTATTAAGCATGGTGTTTTTGTTGTGAAGCAGGAAGTTCATGGCTCCCTCTGATGTGACATAGCAATATGAGAATCCAGGGTCAGTAACTCTGGCCTTGAATTTTTCATGTTCTGAAATGATATCATTGTAGCGGTCTCTGTTCCTGGAAAAGTTGTTATGGAAACTTCATTACAGCCTTTCCAAAAATAAACAAACAAAACCCCAAGCAAAACCCTTTTAGAGCTCCAAATACTTTGTTAATTTAAGAATTGCATTGCAGCACTTTTTTGTGAGTTAATTTCAGGAATTTGGTACGCATATTGCTGCGGTCATGTGAGAGTTTATGCAGTACATAAGGGTTGCTTATGGATTTCATATTGCTGTCCCTGGTAGATACCAGGCAGGTACAAAGAGGTCCCATCCTGTGACAGACACAAGGGAGATGTGCAATGGAGGCACCACAGCTGAGCACACAGCCTGAGGAAATGCAATAACAAGGGGAGAAAGGTGCAAGGATGATGGCACAAATGTAGAGGGGGGAAAAATGCCACTCCCTATTTTTTTTAAGTTCTTTTGTGAAGTCTATTCAAAATTCTGACCAGTCTGAAAGCCCCAAGGGGTTGTTGGATTTGGTTGGACCTTGTGTGTGATTGCACTTTTTCTCTAGAGTAGATGATGAAAGACATCCCTAGACTAAGATGGTCCTATTTTATTTTTTCCCCTACTGTGGTGGGTTCTGCCATTGTGTTTCTTTAGCTGAGTGCTGCACAGCTCACAAGGAGAGTTTCAATTTTATGGAATCTTCATATATTTGTGATTTGAATTTTTTTTATTTTAAAGTTGTAATATACTTTCTTCACTATGATCAGTGATAGATACTGTGTTCAATAAAAAATTTTAGGGGTTTTTTTTTGGTTCTGTTTTCCATCTTTACCTGATTTTTTCAATGAAGTTTTCAGAGGAAAGAGAAAATTCAAGTAAATGCAATGTCTTCCCTCTGCAGGATTTATGAACGTGTCATTGATCCCCCAGAAACGAATTTGACACCTGAAAGCAATTTATGGCTGGGACAGAGAAACAGGAAACACGGTTTCTTTAAGGTAAGCAGATACGAAATGGCACGTTAAGAAGGAAAGTAATAAATAGTCAACAAGATCCTTCCAATCACTTGTCTTAGACTGATGAGATATGATATGCATGAAATTTGGTAGGAGCTGTGGGCAGTCTGTAAACAGCTTGTTTACAAGGTAAAAGTTTCTGATATTTATTCCAGTTTTGGCTAACAAGGCACCGTGTTTTCAGTGCAAGGAGTCCACAGAACAGCAATAGGCCAATCTGCCTATCCTCAATCTGGGCACGGATTTGTTGCCAAGGCGATTTACCACCCACCCGGTTTCCATGTGAAGCTGCCGCTTCCTAAGACAATTTTACAAGTTGCCTCTTTCCTGAGGATGTCTCCTCCAAGTCCCCAGATTTCCAACAAGCTGGGACAATTATGCCGAACTTATTTCAGCGTAGTAGCTGGCAATTTTAATTGTGAAACAGAGGTAAAAGCCAACTTTTGACTTAAATGATAGTCTGAGGGTTGCTCTGACCTACAGTGCATTTCATCCTCCAGCAGCTGAGCTGTCACTGTGAAGTGAAATTGATAGTATTATTTTATTCTACAGCTGTTGGTTTTTTACTTCAGCTGCTTCCCACCATTCCACAGATGGTAAACATATGTTTATAGCTACAGAGGAAAAGGAAGAAGTTATATTGGAGTCGCCCGTCTTAAATTCTTATTTTATGCAGGCAGTCAGAGCCTCAGAACTCTGGGATATTATATGTTTGTAAATTAATATTTCTACATGTTAACACTTTGGGAACAGCAGGATAGCTAATGATATGCTAATGAGCTGACAATTTTTATTGATCATAATGAAAGCCGACAAGTGTCTTACTTTGCCTTATGTATGCTGAATATTTTACTAACTTTCTTCAGGGCAGAAATATAATTGGCTGTGGTTTTTTAAATCCTGCTTGAGAGTTTTGGAAGTCTTACTTTTTTTACATTACTCATTGCAAAAACCTGGGGTTTTGCCAGTTTGTAAAGAGTACACATCTCTTTCCATATATTTATATGCTCAGCAGGATTTCCCTTTCTTTTTCAGAGCAATTTGTTTCACTGTTTTAGCATATAAAAAATAGATATATTTTCCTTAATGTAAACAGAGATCTGCAGGGAAATAAGAGCATTAAAAAAGAATTAGCATTTTGCATGTGTGTTGGAGCCGTGAAAATGTGTGTAAGGAAAAGCAGGTTTGTTGCGTGAATAATTTTGTTTTCTTACACCTTTTGTTATTGCTATTGTTACTGTTCATTTTCTTATCTCATTGCTCTTCCCAGTAAACTGTGCCTATCTATAAATACCTGTGATCTTCACCTTTTGTGCCTCCGGTTCTCAGCTCCCTCCTGCCACAGCAGGGAGAGGGAGAGGGAACAGCCTGGTTTGGGGGAGTCTGGGTGGGAATTCTGAATTGGGGAGTACATTCCTAAACCAGGACAACCTTAATTGGTGGCCAGTGTGTGACATAGAGGGTGGAAATAACAGAGCCAGAGAGAGTTGATAACCTGGCTGCTTTCAGCATCTGTGGTATGAGGTGTGGAGCGCTGCCACAGCACTGCCTGGCTGGTTGTGTGGGTGTGGTGCCCAACCCTGTACCTGTTCCCCAAAGTGACCCTCACAATGGTCATTTTCAGTGCAGGGAGAGGGATCTGGATTAGGATTACTTTGCTGATCTGTGTGATATCTGCTTATGACTTGATAACATCAAGGGCAATGAGGGTTATTTTGGATGTGTGTTCAGTGTTGTTCTCCTGCCCTTACCTCAGGTTCTTTGGTGGGGAGTCCATTAATGATCATATTAGTCTGTGGGTTAAAGGGGGGGAGGATGATTTTCCACAGCTTTTCACCCCCTTTTCCTCCTTCAGGCCTGTTAAAACAGCTTTTGAAATTTTTGATTCCGTTTGGATGTTAAGAAATCATGTTCTGTTGCTGTGTCTGCTCTGTTTTCTCAGTATGATTACAGTACCAGGTTTAGAGTCAGGACAGAGATTCTGGGAGGGTCATTCAGAGATCTGCCCTGAGGGGGAATAGTCAGGATTGTCATGGAACTAGGGAGAAAATGGGCTGGTATTTAGAGAAATTCTCTGCTCCAGCGTTTTGGGGGAGTTCACCCCTGAACAAGCACGGGGCTCTGATAAAGTGACAGTATTTGCAACGAGAATGCTGTTGGCAGCTCAAGCAAAGGCAAACCCCTCCATGGAATTGTTTCTGCTCAAGGACTGGGGTCCACTTGGTGGGTAATGCAGTGAGACAGGATACACGATGTGTACCTCAAGGGGGTTTGGTTTTTGGATAAGAGCAGTCTGTGCTGTTGAACTGGATTTATAATGTTGGTTGCTGCCTGACACTGTCACTGCATGTGATGGCTGCCATGGACAGTGGGTGTGCCCTGCTCCAGAGACACCAATCCTGAGCCCTGGAGCAGCAGCCAGCCAGCAGCACAGCAGCCCTGCTGTCCTGGGAGACATCTGGGGTGGGTAGAACCCACAGTCATGGACTAAATGAACTCAACAGATGTCTTGGAGGGATGGCTACTGACTATGGAAAATGTGATTGTGTATGTTTATGTATCTATATCTGTAGAGTTGGAAGGTGTAGGATCTGGGTGGGACAGAAGTGGTTTAGAATAAGGGGTGGATGAATTAAGGCTGTTGTGGTTTATGAATGGCACTTCCCAGTTCAGTACCCCCCACCAAGACTCAAATCACACCTTGCTCCCTCTCACTCCTCCTGTCCTTCCCACTGTGGTGGAATGGAGTTCAGAATTAGAGGCCCAAAGGTGAAGATGATGGGTGTAGATAAGAACAATTTACTGGGAAGAGCGATGACATAAGAAAATGAACAGTAACAGCAACGATATTAACAAAAGATATAGGGAAAGAAATGATTTACACGTTCCTGCTGATAGATGGTCCAGATGGTTCCCTCCTCCACATTTTCCTGACCATGAGGAACTCCTTCTCCATGGAAGAGAGTCCCTTCCCCTGCCTCCTACAGTGGTGTGAGTGCTGTAGAATAATCAATATGTCCCAGCCATGCTTTCTCCTGGCTACTGCAGAAATTAACCCTGTGTGGGCAGAGCCAGGACAGCCACACAGGGTTTGTTTGAGGGCTAAGGAATGCATCATCATAATCAGGTTAGGAAGCTTAAGAAAATGCAGCTGAAGGGAGAAAAAGATTGATGCCAGATATCTGTGGAACCCTCTCTAGGAGGATCTGATTGCTGTCAGGATCAGAATTATCTCCAAAATTTGTTTTATTGCTGAGGAGAACCCTTCCCCCTAAGGGTCTCTCCAAAGAGCTAGTGCAGAAATGAGCTTATTAATGCCTTGGTGAGAAGGTGATTTATGTTGCGAGACAGTAGTTTTCATAACTACCAGAGCAGGCTCTATTGATCCTGCTTGTGCCTGGGGATTGTATATTAGGTGCTTGAGAAGGATATTAGTATTTTTATTGCACAGTTGTCATGTATATAATTTATATGGTCATATGACTAATAATTTTGGACTGGAAGTTGTGTGGACTAAGGTTGTCTTAGTTTGGAAAGACAGGTGCCTGCCAGGGAAAAGCTGGAGCTTCTCTTGGAATGGAAATGTAAACCCCCTCCCTCCAAATTATTATAATTCTGAAATTAAGGGGCTTTCAGGCAAAGATTGGGAATAGGAATAACACTCTTTAATAGGAATATTAAAAATGTAGTAGTACAAAAAAACAAACAAAAAGGAAAACACTGACAGAGTCAGAACATGACCTGACACCCTGTTGGCCAGGGTGTTGGGAGCAGCCCAAAATGAACCCTCCTGCAGTGACAGATGTGGTTCTGTTGGAGCAGAGATGATCCTGTAGAAGGGTCCAGTGGTGCTGAGACGGGTTCAGTCATCCTCTGGGAATGCAGTGCACACAGGCTGTGCTGCTGTTCTGGATGTCAGATTTTATCCAGGTAGGAATGCTGGGCTCCTCCCCCTGGGTGGAGCATCTCCCCATGGGATGATAGAATTGTATCAGCCCTGCAGTGAGCCTGGATGGCCCATGGACAGCAGATATCCCCTGGAAGGGATAAAGAATGATGGAATTGTGTCAGCCCTGCAGTGAGCCTGGATGGCCCATGGACAGCAGAGATCCCCTGGAGGGAGGATGGGTCCTGGAAGGGATAAAGAACACTGCCCCAGCTGGTTTTACAGCTGCCCATTAACAGAAGACACCTGCTCCCTCCCCTCTGGAGTTATGGGATAAAGAAAAACACCTCTTTAACTGGTTTCAGCAGATGGGAACAGAACACAGCTTGCATTGAACCCAAGGCAAAGGTGAAGCTCAGTGTAGTGCTGTGGGCAGGTGTGCAGCTGCCTGGCCTGGCTGCCCTGAGTGGAGCAGCACGGTGCTGATGGAGAGCAAATCTGGGCTCTTGGCATGGCTTTGCCAAGGCACAGGAGTTTCAGGAGTTTCTCTGCTGGTGCCACCGTGCAGAGCCTTTCCCAGTCAGCTTGCACAGCTGCGTGGATCACCTGATCTCTGTGGGAGAAGGAAGGTTTAAAGAGGATGAAAGGCAGTGGAGGAAATGAAAATGCAGAAGTGGAGAGCTCATGGGATAGATGAGCCTTTTCACAGAATGTGGGAGGACAATTCTATTTAGTGGATGTCTGGGAAGTGCAATAAACTGGGCTTTTTTGTGTTATGTTTGCATGGGATGGGCTCAATATTTAGTGCTGCCGACCTGAATTTCATCATGTAGCTGGTAATCTGTCTGCACCAGACGAAGGCTCTTCAGGCTAGCAAGTCCTGATGCTGAGCTGATTGTCGTTAGCCAAATGTTTTTATTGATAACATGAAGGTGATGTCTGCTGGGGAAGGAAAAACTGGAAAGATTTTGACCACTGACATAGCACTGCTAAGGACAAATTCAGGCTCTTGGCAGCCTAGACTTAATGCTGAAGCAGGAATAATCAGATTTTTTTCATATTCATTACAATAATTATGGCTGTAATAAGTATTTTCCTACTATGAAGTCTTTCTATTAAAAAAATACATCAGCAAAATTCCTGCCCTTGGAAGGTTTACTTCTATGTTTGATCATAATAATTCATTCTCAGATGGTTTATAGAACTAGAAGTTGTCTATGTTAGTGAACTGAAGTTCATATTCATATGTTATTTTCATGTAGCCAGAAATTATGACACATAAAATAGTTGTGTTTCCTCTTCAGGCTCTGTCTAAATGCAATCTTTCCAAAAGACATTGAGCAGTGTGACTGATGCAACAAACACATTTGAAGATGCACCTAAAGAATAAAAAGCTGAAGAGAAAAATCACTTCTCTCTGGATGATGTCTTGCTAGCTAGGCAATGTGGTCTGGTGGAACTTTGTAGTAAAAAACCTTTTACTCTTGGTTGAGCTTTTCACTGCAGAGGCTTAAGTGCTGAAGTATGTTTTTATGCCTCACCTTGTAATTCTCACTGGCTGATGAAAAGTATGGAAAATGGCTTTCTGGATGTTCCTTTTCCAGTGACAGTATTGCTTCTTATGGTTTCATTATTCTCATAGGTGAAAAGGTTAATAAATGTATATACTTGTTCAAGAAAGACAGGGTGATCTGATTCTCTGTTAATATTTTCAGTTAATATTTGATCATGAGGCAGTAAGCAGGAAACAGTGCTTGCTGATTAATTCTACCCTTTTAACAGATGAGCATGTAAATGTTAACTTGCCTTGCCAGGCTTTAAGGAATATCTGAGGCCTCTGTTTATGGGTGGAGCGTGAGTGCCTGTGAGAAAGTGATGATGTCCTTGGTCTGCAAAATTCACTCTACTGCAATTTAACTGAAAATTAAAGCACAGTCTGGCAAATCAGTAATTTAATTAGATAATAACTACTGCCATGATAAATTTCTTTTCAGATTAAAAGTGTGCCTGTGAGGAGGTAGAGCTGTGTCACAACATCTGATTAACAGTCAGGGGAAGTGCAAATATCAGCACTAGAGGCCCCTTGATTTCCCTCGCTCCTCTCCCTTAGTGGCCATGACATTATTTAAGCCAGTGGATCCTGTGCAGTGAGTACATTGCCCAGTCAAAGATGCAGCAAATGCTTTGTCCTGAGCTTAAGAGAACAAACACAAGTTCCAGCATTTTCTGGACTGTCTGAAGTGCCTGGGGTTCTTCAGGACCCAGGTGTGCAGGGACACACTGGGCATCTGCTGCTTCCATTGAGGGTATCCTTGCTGGGCAGGGGCTCCACGGTGGGCACTGCACCTTTGTGTGCTGCCTCCCCACTGTTGTGCCTGGTTTGGTTTGTGTTGGCTTTTTATCTTCTTTTCTTCGTGTCAGAGCCAGGATTAATGCACAGGAGTTGCATTTTGTGTTTGGACTCAGTGTTTATTAATTCTTACCTATAGTACAGCCTCACGAGTTGAGAGCTCTAACTAGCAAGGTGGGAAATGGAGGTGCCTCTGACTCTTTAAAGGTTATTTAAGCACTAATTACCCAATAACAAGCTGACACCTATGTTATTTATACTTTTGACCCAATAATGACCACATAAGGCCCACAATGCGGACCTTCTTCACCCAATTAGAAAAAAACCTCCTGAAACCAAGAAGAAGGTGGAGAAGAAGGACCCAGACAAAGCCTTAAATCCTCCACATTGCCCCATATGTATTACCAGATACTAAAACCTTAAATTCTAAGTTTTTCACCCTGTGAGATCACATAATTCTATTCAAACCATACACCACAACCCCAGTGGTATCACTCAATTTTGGAAGCCTGTTCCACAGCCTCAGGTCAGATGTAGTGCTTGCTTGAGGGTCAGTGCCTGTCCTCACAGAAAATCTGAAATTCTCAGTTTCCAGAGTTCCAACAGGTTTGGGAGCCCCAGCCCTGCACAGGGCATCTCTCTAATATGCCTGGGCTGCAGAGAGCATTTAATTCTGATTAATTCTGACTGATGGACCATTACCCCAGTGCCTGTTGAGATACAGAGCTTGGAGGCTTGGTGAAACCAAGTGATGGAAGTGTAAACTTGTACTTACATCTGGCACTGGGTACTTGTCTTCTGTGTTTGATTTCACAGCCTTACTTGGCTAAAAAAATAAAGGGTTTTGCCTTGTTTTCTTTTTGTCTTTTGGAAAAGTGTGTCATCGGCTTGAGCAGTGGATATTATTTCCCTGCTTTTTTCACCAGGCTCACCCCATTTAAAGACACTTAAGCTGCTTATATCTGGTGATTACAAAAGAGAAAGCGGTATTATTGCTGTAATATCCAAACACACAGAGAGATAGGAGGAGTTGGTATATTTTGTTCATCTTCAGTTATTTTCCTCACAAGTAGAGTGAGCTTGTAATTTATTTTTTTTTGTGTCCACTGAAGAAATGACTTGTGAAAGAGCTGGTGCAGATTGAAGTGAATGTTTGTAATCTGTATTACCAGTTTTCTCTTCTTTTACAAAGGGTGTTATTCAAGATGTGAAAGTCATCTTTATACCTAATGGATATATAACACAGTGTCCTAATCTGAATCGCAGTAAGTAACAATCTTTTTATTCTCTCTATTTTAGATTTTTCATACAGATTGTTTCTTTGCTTTAAAAATAATACTTTCAGGCTTGTTATTTTTGCATGTGCTGACTTCCAGAAGGCAAAAGTTCCGTGCAAACAGATTGCATTTTATGTTCAGATCAATCTAGTATGATACTGTTGTTTATTTATGGGTTATTGCATCTTTCATTCTCTCCTTTTCTGTTTCTTTTTAATCTTTCTCTATTGAGCATGCCCAACCTGCAGTGATTTCTTAAGTCTGGTGCAAGGAATCATGGATTTGCAAGAACTCCTGGCAAAAATGACTGCAAAAGTAGGTACCTAAGCTTTGTTTTAGTTGCCCATTTCCTTCCTTTCCTTCCCTAAGACAAAGATGAAAGTATTTATTCTAAATGCCGTTCCTTCTACCATGAAAATTATTCTGAATTTTCATACTAGAGCCCATTATTTTCTGCTGCCTGCAGTAGCCTTATGGATAAAGCTCCATGGTTGTTCCTTAAGCTTAATAATGTTTCTGTTGCCTGCTTTATTATTTGTAAGGTAGTGACAAAATACCCAGTTTGATTTTTTTGTAGGAAGCCTTAGCTTGATTTCCCTTTTCATGCTGAGGGATAAATGCAGAAACAAAAGAGTGAAATCCCTCAAGAATTTCCTCACCATGTGATACTGTCAGAGGGGGATGTTTTCTTGTGGGAAGTCCTGTGAAGTCTTCAGGACTGGTGTAGTCTCCAATTGAAATGAGGCCCCAAATGAAAATTCCTGCTGAAATGAACCTGCTGACTTGTGCTGACCTTGACAGCACCTTTATCAATGGTTTTTATCAGTGTAAAATTAATTCAGCCCCAGGTTGATGTGGTGTGTGCTTGGGTTTGTGTTTGTTTGTTTTCTTCTTTCCCCCCCCAGATTTGGATCGTGAATAGGATGAATGGGAATCCATGGTGTTGGAGATTTGTTTTTGTTTGTTTGAAATTTTGGAAGTTTCTTGAGGTTCTGCCCTGCAATGCACAGGCAACCTCGGTGTTAAGCCAAGGCCTTTCAGCAAGGCTGTGCTGAAGTTTTGGGATAGGAAACTGTGTTTTAGAGGTGGCCAAACCCCTGATCTGTGCTAAAGGAGAATCTGAACACTTTTTGAGGTTAATGTTGATGAACCGTCTGGTTGGTGGTAGAGGGCAGTTCATTGTCTCTCTTGAAACAGCACTTACACGTTAATTACTTAGATTTAAGTGCAGATGCAACCAACCTGTAGATGCCCTTACTCTCAGTGTAGTTACTGTAAAAAAATGACACTTTCTAATGCACAGCATTCAAAAATGCTCTTTCCCTTCCCAATAGGAAAGGGGAAACTGTTTTTTGGAGAGTGTATGCGTGATCCTGGCAGTCCTCTTACCCAGCTGACATGCTTTGGACAGGCTGGATCCGAATGCAAAATGGGGAGCTTTTATTTCAGTTTCTGCTTGTGCTGGGGAAGAGAGGCAATTATTTTGAGCCCTGCTGGTGGTATGAGCAAGTTCCAATTACGCAGTGTACTGAGTAACTTGCTTTCTCTGATGTTAATTATATTTTTGCTTGCTAGTACTTTATGAGGGGAAGCAAATAACACAGTATTTGTACTGCAAAGGCTCTGCACTTTCCTAAAGTGGTGCTGGCATAATCCTTCATTGCAAATTCCTTTTCTGTTAAAGCAGTCCACTGACTGTTTCGTTGTTTCCTGTTGTCCAGGCAAAATGCATGGAGCAGGAAAGGAAATAACTTGGTGACAAATGCAGGTTAAAAATGGGGGGTCTGGAGGGAAGCATTAGGGTTTGTATCTGCCTTTGAAGTCCTAGCCATGAATTACTAAGGTACAAGTGTGTTTTGTGGGGATGGTGCTTGTGCAGGCTTTGAAGGGCTGTGCAGCTGCCTGCAGGGATCCTGCTTGGCCTGGCAGGTGGTCAGGGAATGACTTGCTAATGGACAGGGGTGAGCATCCCTGGCTTCTGAGCCTGCACCAAGGGGTGCACAGCATGAACAGGATGGCTGGAAAACGTGGCTTGGTGTCCAGCTGTTGCTTTTAGGCTCCACTACATCCAGGGTTTCAGCTTCTCTCTCAGGATGTGCTTGGTTACAGCTGTATCACAGCCCTGAATGGATGAGCAAGTGCTGTTTGCAGTGGTTGTGAATGTGCAGTTTATAGAAATTAAAATTATGGAGACTCAGAGCAGGGCTTGCCTGGGAAGGAACATCCAGCTACTGGTTTCGGGCTCTGATAATTTTAGTAGCTGTGGAAGTTATGCAGAATGGAAGCAGGAAAGGGAGGTTCCCTCCTGCCTGGGCTGCACCTCTGCTGAGTCTGGGGGGCTCAGGGTGGGCACAGGGCCTTTGTGAGTGGTCCAGCAGAGCATTGGCTATGGCAGATTGGCACAGAGTGCTGTGAAAGGAGCATTTGGTCACGACTTGCAAGCTAACCACCCTTACATTCTCTTCCTACCTGTGCTTTGTGAAGACAAAGCTTTTAAAGGCTAATAAATGCTAACTTTTAAAACTTGCTTTATTCTTGTT
Organism: Acrocephalus arundinaceus; assembly: GCA_021534815.1. Classification (NCBI taxonomy): domain Eukaryota; kingdom Metazoa; phylum Chordata; class Aves; order Passeriformes; family Sylviidae; genus Acrocephalus; species Acrocephalus arundinaceus. The sequence goes on from JAJEOU010001577.1 coordinate 2,930,418, forward strand.
GTAATTTGAATTAATCCTGATCTTTCCAGTAGATATGTATGTATGATCTTGTGTCCTTAAATAGAGACATGCTGTATGTCAGGGTGTTAGAACCTGGCTAAAATGTTCATTTGCAGCAGGAGAAAAGGATTGTGTTACATTGCAGCATTCCCCACTGCTGGGCTAGAGTACTGTTAGTTCCTCTTTAAATATAATGGCTAAAATAATTCCTGTGGCTTTAACAATCTACTGAAATCAGTCTGGGCATCTCCCATGCATCTTTGAGTGGAATATAACTTCTTTTGGTAAATTATGAGCCTCCACTAGGGTGTGCTTTGTATTCAGATGTGTTTGTTACATGGACACTTCCAGCACAGAAGTTTCTACTTAGTCTTTCCTTGCTGGAAGTCAGAAAGGTTCAAGCTTGACTTTGATTAAAATCAAGAAAAATCAAGCACTTGAGTGTTCATTTATGGACTAGGCAATCTGGTTATTTACATCGTGGCTTTATACAGCCAGGAATAATTTCATGAATCACAAAATTTTCCATGTAGATTTTGATGGGTTTGGGTGGTGGTTTTTTTTTTTTTTTTTTTTTTTTTCCTGCTAAATATTAAGCTTGTATTTCTGTTGTAATAGCAAGGAGTGTTCAGAGCTAGCCACAAGCCCAGGGTTTTTTCCAGGAGCGTGGTTTCTCCCTTGATCATAGTGTGGGATGACCATGGAATAACTCCAGCAAAATCTGAGGAGCAGGGTTAGTCTGTACCTGCTGATTTCCCAGCTCAGTGTTTCAAAGGTTGTAGTCAAAGTTGGTTTGGCTAAAAATAAGTCTGCTGGTTTTTGCTTTTTTAAATCATGTGTCTGAATTGCAGAAATCTCATCAAGTTACTTTCATTTATAGTTAAATTATGCAGAAACAAGACTGAGTCAATTGGAAGATTGTCATTGTGAGAAGACTTGTCAAGTAAATGGCTTGATCTACAGAGACAAAGATTCATGGGTTGAAGATGATCACTGCAGGAACTGCACATGCAAAGTAAGAATTTCTGAAGAGTTTCAGGGATAGGATCTAGTGAAAATGGCCTTTGAATACATAATGTTCACTCTGAGAATTACTATGTTTTAGTATGCATCTAGTGGCAGCATGGACAATAGAGAGGGAAATGGTAAAATAAACAAAATATTGACATTGCTTATTTGTAAGCTTCATACATAAAATCTGCTTTCCCTTGCCAGTGCTTTCTTATTTGTACTAATTATAGCTGTGAGAACTTTGTGGTTTTGGGGTGAAGGGGTGGCGTTGTCTGTGTTTGGTTTGGAATTGTTTTCACTGCAGTAGCTTTTTCAAAAAGGAGGCATTATCTTAATAGTATTCATAGATGCTTAGTTGCATCTTGCATTGTAACAACTTGCAGATTCGTTTTCAGCATTGATCAGACTGAAAAATACGAGAGGCAGAAAGAGAATTAGTATGTAAAACTTGTATCTTTGAAATTATTTGATAAATATCTGAAGAGAGGCTTTGTTTGCTCAGGAAAATAGAAGCCTGGTTGTTAAAAAACCTCAAAGATGATTGGAACAGCATACAGAAAGTAGGGCTTATGTTCTTGACTTGTGTTTTCCAGTTAATGTATTTTGCTCCGGGAATGGAGGGTAAAACCAGTAATATATATCAAAGTGCTGAAGGCAGTTCACCTTCAGCTGCACTTTGGTTCATTTTGTAGCTTGGTGGGATTAAATCTGTTACCCAAGGATGGGTTTGTAATCCAGAATGATGTTTTTCATTTACTCGAGTAGCTCTTAGTGCTTTGTGTAAAATACAAACAGCAGCAGTGTGGCTGAGCTTTGTCTCAAACCCCTTTGCTCAGGGCGGAGCTGTGGAGTGCCGCAGGATGTCCTGTCCCCCTCTGGAGTGCCCTCCTGATGCCCTGCCCGTGCACGTGGAGGGTCAGTGCTGCAAGGTGTGCAGGGGTGAGTACCTCACACACGTTCTGCCTTCTCTTCCAGCAGAGTTACATTGTCCTGCCAGCAGGCCTGTTCTGGAATGGTTTTCAGAGGTAATTCAGGTAGCGTGAGGCATAGCGGCGAACGTGGTTTGAGAAGAAAATAAATAATTGCTGAGAAATGAACGAGCGTTGCAAATTTCTGAGGTTCTGCTTTTACCTATTTAGTGTAAAATTATTCATCCTGTTGGAGGCTGGGAAGGCTGACTTGGCTCCAGTTTGATGCTGAGGAGCATCAAGCCTATGGTCTGAACTTCCTTTTGTGATGAGTAACTAACCAAGCTGTTGTCTTTTCGCCTCTTATTTCAAGTTAAAAGGCTGTTCTTTAAAATAAACATGACAGAATATCAGACCCTGCCTTAATATCACTGCGTGGAGCTGCAGTTTGCTGTAATTAATTTCAAAATAAATTAATGAGAAGAAAGGAAAGCTAAGTAAATTTTGTGATTGGTGTTATCATCAGCTTTCAGTTCCTTTTTCTGGGAATGAAAGTTGTTAAGTAAAGTTCATGGAAGGAATATTCAATATTTGTTACTTTAATGTAGTGCAAGGAACAAAGACAATTTATGTATGAAAATTTTAGCTGTATACTAATGCCAGTCGCACCTTAAGAAGCACAAATTCTCTTTCCCCTGATCTGTTCTGGGAGATGAGTAAACATCATGCGTGAGCTTTTCAATAATCTATTAGGACAGAGATGTTGAATTATTTTAGGATTTATTAGGAAAATAATAACACTTTATTAGCATTCTGTCACCCTTCTTCAGTCATCGAATTCATTAGTTCTGTGCACAAATATCCTTTAGCTGTGATCTTGCACTTGCTCTTGTTTCTCATGTAATCTCATTTCTCTTGGCTGTATGTCAGCATGAATATTCTGCATACTAACAGATGTTCATGAACAGAGTTCTTGGGTGGTAAAGTGGCCATGCTGACCTGTATTTTTTTTTTTTTTTTTTGGTCTCAAAATATTTTTATTTGTAACTTTGGAAGTCTAGGAAGTTCTTCCACGAAACTGGATGTATGCACAAGAGTCAAAACCTGACACAAAGAAATTGTGAGGCACGAAATTGTAGATTCAGCGTATACCCTCATGAGTAAAGTGTTCCTGTTATTTGTAATGGGAAGATGAACAATCAAACTTGCCTTTTGTCAGTGATTGGCACAAACTTGACTCGTTACTCTGACAAGAGCTCAGCATGTCAGTCAATGGGGAGAGACGTATGGAAGTTGATTGAAATTGATTGCAAATGCCAGCTCCTTGACAAAATGATGTGCTCGGACCACAGTTAGTCACCTCTAGGTAGACAGTAGTAATTGCAGAGGTTTTCCAAAGAGCTGCACTGCAGGTGTTACTTGCTCTGTGCTTTTTCTATTTAGCTCTGATAGAACCATCAGTTGTAATTTGCTGTCTCCAGGGATTATTGAATGGCTGGGTTATTGAACACTTTCCCATCTTAGCTAAGGGTTAATGAACAAAGCTCTAATGTCTGATGTGTTAAGGGGTTTAGGCAGTTCAGTTTTGATCCCTGCCACCTTGTGTTAGCGTTTCAAATAATACTTGGCAAAAGACTATAATTTTGTTTTAAATGTAGCTTTTCTGAATCGTACATTAACTTGCTTTCCAATGTGTCCATCCTTTCGTTACAAGCAGTCATGTCAGGAGAAGACAGAAAAAGGAAACGTCTCTAGTTCAAATTCTCCTAAAAATAGTTACTGGGATTCCTATTTTAAACGGAGCTTCCTCATCTGAAGTTTTCTTCAGAAGTCAGATCACAAGAAGTCAGGCATAAAAACCAGGGCAGCTTTTGAAAAACAAAGAAAACTAGGATACCAAAAGGAAGAGGCCTGTTTTAAAATGCTTTAGTGACGATGAAAACTGAGTTACCCTGAAAATCATAAATCATTCTTTTTCTTTTTTGAAGAAACGAGCATCTTCATAAAGAGTCATTAGAAGCAAATTTATGTCTGAAGGTTCATGAAGATTGATCTAGCAGTCTCTTTTGCTTAAAATTTGGGAATCAATCTGGCTTTGACAGCTGCTGCTGTGGAACTGTTGGCATCACCTGTAAGGGAGACACACTTGCACCTGTGAGTGCTTCCCTTACCTGGGCACTCAGGAGGGAAATTTAGGTAAAACAGTCCTAAATAAGAGTGTCTTTGAGAACAGACTACTCTGAACACTCGCCCTGTGCACGTGGCTTGACTCTGCAAAACTTTAAAGCACTGTTCAATGGGAACGTAGGATTCACACCTTTTAGCTTTCCTTTCAGGGTCACAGGTCAGACTTTTACTGGCTAAGTACAGAAAGAGCTGAAATGTCACAGCAGAAAATTGTTTTATCAGTGTTTAGCATTGATCTGGTTTGTGATGTAGGGCGCTTTTATGGCGGATACTTGATTTGTGCGAGATTGTAACAGTCCAGCTGTCCTCTTTCATTGATGGATTTACTGTCCTTCCCTGGAATTGGAATTCAGACACGTAGCTGCATGGGGACTGTGTTAATTCTGGTCGTAATCGACCAAGCTGTTTGCTGCTGTGGCCCTGATGCACGTTGCCTTCTTCCTGGTGGCAGTAGTCCCAAGCTGGGTGACTATGCCCTGAAGTGAACGAGGGATGATCACGTGTTCCATCTGTTGGTTCATTTGTAGAGCTGCTTTTCTTTGGCAGAAGGATCAAAACTTCAGACAAGGATTTTGTAGTAGGAGTTCTCAGTTTCCTGGGAAAATCTGCATTTCGTGTGTGCTTGAAGAATATTTTCTGGAAATAGATTTTTGCAGTTTGTTGATTCAGTACAGTCATTCACTACATCTAATCTGTTCGTGCAGTCCTCCAGCAAGTTGAAGAGTTCACCTTTGTACCCACAAAAAATGTGAAGGCTTAATTGAAATCTGTGCTTACATTATTCTTGTGATGAACTGGACTCTAATAAACGTCTCCTCTTCTTGAAGTGAGTCATGAGGACCTCTAGTAACACAAGTACTGTAGCTACTCTACACGATGTCAGTAGTGAAAATATTTTCTATTGAATGATAGGTTATTTAGTCCAGGACATATTGTTAATGCTCCTATTCCCTGTCTTTAGTTTGGGTAAAGAGGCTACTTTCTCTTGAAAGGAATTTATTGTTCGTTACTTTGTTTGTAATTATATGTGATACTGACTCCTGACGAAAGCAAAATGCATCATATTTTTAATATATTGATATTTTTTCAGTGTATGTGAGTACTGGTTTTACTTCTGTGTCGTACCATGCGTTTATTTGCTGCTTAAATACTGATTTAATTAATTTTTAATCTCCCTCCTCCTTCTCTCGAATTACAGCCAAGTGTATCTATGGAGGCAAAGTGCTAGCAGAAGGTCAACGAGTATTAACCAAGAGCTGCAGGGAATGCCGAGTAAGTTTCAGTTGTATAAACCTCTCCTGATTTTAAATGTATCTGTGGTGTTCAGAAGTGACAGTGAAAAGTTAGTACATTTCTTTAGGCTTCCTTCATGCAAATGTGACATCTGTTGTCTCGAAAAGGTGACCTTGAAGCCGCTGAAAGCCACAAATACGAAAACAAGGCAGGAATATGACCCTTGCAGGATAAGGAAAATGTGGGCAAAATGATTTGGTAGAGTGTTTTTCTCTCATCTCTGCTTTCATGAGCTTTAGAAAAAAGTAACAGCCTCTTGAGCAAATTACTTGTTTCAGCCAAATTGCTGAAATTTGAAGCAACCTTCTTGCTATATTGTGTGAGTTACTCTATATTTCCCCTAGTATTGTTCAAACTATATATAGCTCTTCTAATGACTGAGGTGAATTACCAAGTATTGGAGGGGACTGGGTTCTTTCTTGGCAAATTCATGACATTTGGGCTGTGAGAGTGAGTAAGGAGCACAGGTGAGCGGAGGCTGCGTTAGATCCGTTCAGGGAGCGTCGGCGGAACGCGAGCGTCGGAAAAGATTACAGGGATCTGGTTATTGTTGCGCTCGGAGCTGAGCGTACAGAGTAGCAATTTTACCTTGGCTAATGGAGATGGACAATAACTGGTTGCAGATGTTGTGAAAACAGCTTGTTATGCAGAATTACTTGGCTATTGTTACTGTTGAGCTGTGCGGTGTGCTCGGCACTGCCTATACAAATGCGTGGGCAAGGTCGTTGCCTTGGAAGGCAGACTAAGACGCCTGCTATTTATAACATGACATAGAATGTTTATTTGGAGTGGAAGTACACATATAAAATGAGAACAGGAGCGTTTTCACGTTAAATTGAAACCAGAGAGGCTGATCTGAATTGTGTCTGTGGAACTTCTCCGTGCTATAAATAAGAGTGTCATGTTCGTCATTAGGAGTATGATAACACATTCACGAAGATTAAAGCAAATACCAACCATCAAATATCTGTCGTTAGCAATGAGTAAAATAATGAAAGCAGCTTTTGTTTTGCTTATTGTTAAAAGGAAAATGATATGGCAGCGTTAATTACAGTAACATTGCAGTTGGTATTTGCGTCTTAATTGACAGTATTGATAAATATTCAAAATGGCATCTGTGAATGTGACACCATAAAAAAACGTTTGATGCACGCCTTCAGAAAACCCCAACAAACTGAAGTTCTTTCCACAACTGTGCTTCAATACAATATTAAACCTCACTGGCCTGGGGTGAGCTTTTAAGAGGGTGCTTGCATCTGTTTCTGTGGGGAGCTGTGTCTCTGTGCAGGAGGTTCATTAATCTGTCTTCAGCAGGACCTCCTAAATCTGACCTGCTTGTCTGCTGCCTCAGCTGGGACTGCTCACTAGATGAAGGATGAGTGGTGATGAGTCAAACTGTGGCTGTGTCATTGTTTTCTGTCCCGTGTGGACAAGGTGTTACATGAATAAAGGAGGGACTTTGTCTTAGGGGGAGGACCATACAGAATTTAATATGGTTTAGTTTTCCAGACGTGAAAAACTGACATCAAGTTTCAAAGGCTGCTGATCCGTGAAGGAGCACAGTGGAGGGTACACATCTAATGTCAATATAATACTGTTGATAAAGATGACTTAAAAATCTTAGTGTCTGTAAAGGAGGATATTTTTGTAAGTGGGGTAATGTCAAAAGGATTAAATTGAAATTTCACATTTCCATTTTTATTTGAAGATAGATTCCTTATTCTTTGCATTGGTACTGATCCAAACTTAAGAGGCTTTTAACTTTTATCATTTTTCCATCTAAAAAATAATGCTACTACTGATGGATCCAGCTAGATCAAATATTTTTCTGTATCAGGCTGAGAGACCTTTTTTTTTTTTTTTTTAATTTTCAAGACTAATCCAGACTAAAAATATTTATGGTGCACATCCTCTTAACCATAAGCACAGATGTTACTCATGAACAACCATTCCCAGCTGGAATCCTGCCCACAAACACTCTTTAGATGAATCTACAATGACAAAATGAGCCACAGGTATTTCTGATAATCACAGAACAGTTCAGATTGGGAGGGGCCTCTGGAGGTCATCTTGTCCAGCTGTCCTGCTTGGGCAGGGCTGCCTGGAGCCAGCTGCCCCAGGACCATGTCCTTGAATATCTCCAGGGATGGAGACCCTCAGGCTCCCTGGGCAGCCCCACCCTGCAGGAATGTTTCCTGATGTGTTTGTGCCCATGGGCCCCTGTCCTGTCACTGGGCACTGCTGAGAGGAGCCTGGCTCTGGGCACCTTCCCTTTGGGTATTTATTTCTGTGTGTCTGTAGGATCCCCTCTGAGCCTTCTCCTCTCCAGGCTAACCAGGCACAGCTCTCTCAGCCTTTCCTCCTGGCAGAGATGCTCCAGTCTATTATTCATCCTCATGGTTCCATGGCTGATCTCTCCCTGGCTGTTTGAGCTCTCTCTTGTGCTGGGAAGGCCAGAAAATGCAAGTGTGAATGAGCTTTTGGTAGCTGCACCTTTCTGCATTCAATAAGTGTTTGATTTTTTTTGTTTGTTGGTTTGTTTAGGGGCTTTTTTTTTTTGGGTTTCACCGGTATGGTGCTGTGGGCCATTGAATGTCAATGGAAGGATTTTTATAACTTTTGTTGGAGTGGGAATTTGCAGTTGATCAGCTGCCTGTGAATGACATGACGCCTGTTCACAAACAGAGGACAAGCTTGACAGCAAAGGGTACAAAAACAAATGCCTGTTCATCAGTGCTGGGAGCAGGCAGTCACAGGGTGCCATACAAGATGGACGGGGCCCACAGCTTTCAGGAAGGTTGACTAAAAAGTTTTAGGCAAAGATAAGGAGCGATGTATTTCTTAAGAGTGACAACTGATGCTGCTGTTTGAAACTGTCCCGAGAGCCTGATCAATAGCAGCTTGTTGTGGCTTAGGAATGATGTTCCCAGGTGTGGTGCTCTCAATAAAACCACGTCTCTCGCTTCCCTGGGTGGGATGGAGAGGAGAACTGGAGGCACAAAAGGTAAAGATCACGGGCTGAGATAAGAACTATTTACTGGAATCAGCAAGGACATAAGAAAATGAACAGTAACAGCAACAATACTAATGCAAAGGGTACAGGGAAGAGTGATGGGTTCATGGGGAACAACAATACCTGACTGCTCCCTCGGACCCCACCAGCCCCACCTCAGAGTGCGGTGGTGCAGAATAACCTGTCCTGCCCATGCCCCTCCTGGTTACTGCAGGATCAGCCCTGCCTTGGCTGGAACCAGGGCACAGATAAACTCAGACAGGAAAAGAAACCCCACCAAAATAGCCTTATCTGAAATCTCGCTGTTAATTTTCAAAGCCAATCATGTGAGGTGAGCTGTTTGTTGTTCAGATTTTCACCGCGTGTCACTGATTAGGCTTACATCCAATCCTTTTTTTATGTACTTACCTTGGTAATTACAAGAAATTTAATTATCTTCTTGTAAGTTTTTGACTCCAGATCTCATTCTTTGTGGATTGTATGTCACAACTGAGGCTTGATATATTTATTCCAGAAAAAAAAGTCTTTTTGACATCTATTTCTGTTCACATTCTATAACTGCTACACATGTGAATTGAATATAAAAAGGAGTAATTTTTCTAAGGCAGCCTGAAGCAGTAATTCTGAAGTGTGAACTCTTCTTACTTATCTCAGTGGATGAAATCTGAAATCTGATGATGATAATTCTTATAATTGGATCTGTACTAGTTTATAACAAATTGATTTTAACCAAAAGAATGCTCAACATGGAAATGTTTTAATTGTTTTAAAACTTAATTACAAATAAGTTTAATTTGTTTTCCCAAGTTGCAAATTCTGCAGAAAATAGAAAACTTAAGGAAATAAAATCTTACTGTCATTAAATTAATGGAATTCTCAATTTATGTTCTTTAATCTCCTTGTGAGTCACTAAAGAAGCAGTGAGCTTGGAATAAATTTGTCTTTAGCTTTTTTGACTCATCCTGACACTCATTTGACTTTCATACCATTTCTTGCCATATTTTTCTGGCCAGATTTATTATCAGTCAACGCTTTGTGTCCGTATGCTGACACACTTGACTCTTGCTGCTGTAATTGTCCTGTCTGAGCTTAAACAGGCGATGAGTTACAGCCAGAGCTTTTCCAGCTGGTTGTTTGATAACGTGATAGCAAGTGATGCCTCAGTGTCTGGTTCTTTTATCACCTTTGATCCTGCAGCTGCACAGACAACCATGGGGATTCCTGCCTTTCCCTTGTGGAAGTGAGATCAGGAGCAGAGCTGACGCCTCCATTAACTTCATTGCTCTGTGATGATGTGTGCCCTCTCTGCTGCCGGGGAGAGCTGCTTTTCCTTACAAAAAATAAGAAAAGCAGATGCCTGTGGGGTTTTTTTAGCATTATTTTTCACGGCAGCGACTGGTGCAATTTGCCAGTAAAGGGAACTGGCCCTGCTTAGCCTTAGGATTGTGATGTCAGCGACAGTGATGGGCAGGGATTACAGAATGGCCAGATCTGCTTTTCTCTGGGTAAGTTCTGCAAGTTGCTGGGCACCTTGGGCACAGCATTTGTGCCTTGTAGGCTCAGCAGGCATTTCCTAAGTCTGTAGGGCAGCTCGATGGTGTTGATGCCTTGGGAAGGCTGATCTGGAACAGAGACTGGGCAGAGCTGGAGAATAAAGTAGGGATTTATTGAAAGGCCTTTAGGGTACACCTTGGGCAGGACAGGGCCTGACCAGGGCTACACCCAAGGTGGACTAAGAATGATCACAAAAATGGATGAGCGGTCACGAGGTCTCACACTTTTATAAGTTTTGATCCATTTGCATATTTGCGGTTTAATTGTCCAATCCAGCTCCAGGTTATGAGCTCCCATCCTTGTTCCTCCCTCCAGCCACCCTTGTTTGTGCTGTTGGGCTGAAAGCTGTCCTTGGTGTGCAGCAGGACAAGGATTTGTTTTGTGTCCCTGCTGTGTGCAGAGAACTTAGTGGCACTTAATATGAGGCTCAGAGCTGCATCCCTGGGCAGCACAGAATCTGAACAACATGAAAGATGAAACTGAAGGCATCACTGTGAGAGCTCCTTCTGGAGCCTGGAGGAGGGCAGAGCTGAATTGTTCTGCTGATGTGGAGTGCAAGGCTGATGAGCAGCAAAGGTTTTACCTGGGCACCTGAGCCAGAGCTTTGGTGTGGTGTGGCACAGTTGTGCAGGTATGAAATCAAGCTTCTGCACTGGGATGTTTCTTCATACAGGGTGGATTCATAAATAATTTCAATGTTCTCTGTTCAAAGTCACATATCTGGTCCCTCAGATTGTAAGAATGATGGCTTTAATGAGGTTTTGTCTATTTTTTGGTATTGGTTTTCCTCTGCTTTCCTAGCCCTACATATGTTTGGATTATATTTTTGAACTTGTCTCTGCAATCATGATAGACAGAAAATGAAATTTCTTTGTTTAAGGAAAGCAGAAATTCTTATTCCACCTTTTGTTCTGGCATCTGAGATGTCTTGAAAAATATTCTGGGAGGAGTGGGGACTAGACTGATGGTAAAGAGGTGTTTTGGTGACATAGCAGGCTGCCTGATTCTTAGTTGAGTTTCATAGCTTGGAAAATGAGATTACGGAGGTGTGGACTGTCCTGTGGGGTAGTTACTGTAGTTCCTACTGAGCAGAAATCTTGGTTGTTAATTTCTGCTCCACTTGCCAGTTCTCAGTGATGGCATAGCTGCAGAAGGGGTGCTGAGCAAGATAAGGTAAAAGAGGAGACTATTTTGGGACAGGATTTTACGAAACAACAAACCAAAGTGCTGGGGAGCTGTTTGGTCTGGAGACAGAGTGAGCTGATCTGCTGGATGGGTGTAAGATGGAGTAAAATTGGTGTAAAAATCTCCCCATGAAGGCTCTGTGTCTATGGTTTCTACCAGCATCTAGACCTCCCATAGCAGTCTTACTCTAAATCTAGAAATCAACATCATAGGAGCATCTTTAGCTTGATTTTACACAGCAGTTTCTAAAGGGATATCTCAAGATGAGCTTTTCTTCTCAGAAGGACCTAACTTTGGAAATAAGGAGATCAGTGATTCTAAAGAACAGACTCCTGCAGTTGCACATGACAGAACAATCTTTGGAAATCCTGGTCTTGCTGTGTATATTGGAGTTGAATAACTTCTCACTGAAGTATGTGGACTGTGAAATAAGAGGAATAAAGCTCAGATTTGCAGAAAGCAGGAGGACTGTCTTTAACCTGGAATGAAATTCTTTAATTCCTTTAAATACTTGGAAAGAAGACAGCTACACTTTGAGACGACATATTTGGTAACACTAGAATAGAATTTTAAGCTGAAGTGCCTTTTAATTTCTTTTTTTATGCTGGGTGGAGAAATGCACAGTAGGTCACTCTAGATTTGATGTTATGGTGGAACAAATGAATTTAACTTGCTTCTTGCTAGTTACCAGTGTTGTTTCTGGAGATTACTAGTGCTGAGGATGGAAAAGTGTTGTGATCCTTGCCACTGTGTGCGTTTTCACCAGTGTAATTTTTTTAAATTGTTGTTTATTTTCAGAATGGAGTTTTAGTAAAAGTAACAGAGACTTGTCCACCACTGAACTGCTCAGAAAAAGATCACGTTCTTCCAGAGAACCAATGCTGCAGTGTTTGTAGAGGTAAGCCAGCCTGGAAGGAATGTAAGTTGTTGGTTCAAGAGGGGGATACATTGAAAGGAAAAATTCCTTTTTAATGAGATACTAAGTACCTCTATAAGCATGATTCTAAAACCAGTCTGTGATACTCCTTTGGTTAGAAGACTTAGCAGATATAAAGCTGTAATTGCTCTGAATTAGGCAGGAGGAGGGAGAAAAGGAAGAGCTGGGGGAGAAAAGAACCAATATCTCCTAAAAGTTCCTATTAAAAGGGTATTGTATTTGAGGAAAAAATATATTTTGTTGCTTAAACATGCAACTGCAGGGTTTTGAATGTGTTTTTTTCAGGTCTCTATTTTAAAATCACAAAAATAGTGTTAATATTCTATTTTGATGGATAGTAGGGAGTTGATTTAGATCTGAGCACTCCCAGCACTAATTTATGAATTAAGCTGGACAATAAAGTAATACCAATGCAAAACAAAAATTAAAAAATCAACACAAATTACTGAGGTCTGCTGGAATATTTATCTTGCCTGTGCATAAATTCCTCCATCCATTGCAGATGGTGACGAAGGGGCTCTGAATCTCTCCCTCTGCCACTAAATATTAATTAGTAAATACTCATGGTTAAATATTTACTTGGGCCTTGAACTTAAAAACACATGCATGTGGTTGCAGGGACCAGTATGTTTTGGACTCCCTGTTGGGTCGTGGTCTAAGAATATACACATTAATTTTTTTAGTGGTTTCTAGAAACATCTGCAACTATTTAAGCAAGCAGCAAGTGTTGCTTCTCTGTCCCTCAGAGGGCTCGATGTCTTAATGATACTTCTTAAACAGATGGCCCAGTTTGATGTAGTGCAGTACTGGAAAAAATAGATTCATTACTTAAAAGGATTAGAAATATGAAAGCTTCAAAGCTGATGGAAGATAAGTTCCATAATTATTCACTTCCATGTTATTGTTAGTGATAGGTACTCTTCTTAGATATTCATCCCCAAACTGGCTTCGTTATTTCTAATATAAGATGAACATGTATATTTATGTGATGATCTCTAGAAGCAAGGGAAGGAATTGTATTTTCCCTTCCTAGGGATTCTGATCCATGATGCTTTCAATTTGACACATTAAACTTTCACATCAGTTCTGCTCTAGCTGACTGCTGAAGCAGCTCCTCCTCCTTTTGTATTTCATCATGGCTTTTTAAAATTCTTTTGAAAACGATGCCTAAAAGATAAGATCAATTTTGTCAACTTCACAAAGGCATAAATTCAATTTAGCACTCCTAAGTTGCTTTTTATATCTTGAAGCAGAATATAAGCTGCTTGACACTTTTGCTTCAGTTGCACGCAACCCAAAGTGATAGTATATAATTTTATCACGTGCTGTTGCTAAAAATGGATATTTATTAAGAATTTCATATTTGGTATGAGTTTTATCAAGCAAACAGGTTCTCTCTGATAGGGCAAGCAGGCCAGTTTCTGATCCTGTCCTGTGCCAACATATCTTTATTGGGAAAGGATAGATTGCTTCTCTTGTCTGCAAAACTGACTTTTTCAGAGACTATATTCAGCTTCTTTTTTGTCTAAGCCAAGCTAGTGAGGAAGACCTATTGTAATAATTTTTAATATTAAAATCATAGTAATATTGTAATTGCTGTGTTGGAAAGCCACATGGATCACTTGCACATCATAACAAACTTCACATTATATATGATGTGTTGATGCAGGTAATTTGTTGCATTAGCCCTTAGCTAAGCCTTGAGTTATTCAACAGAATATTTAGCAAACATTTACTAGCAATGTTAAATAAGGATGTTATTTCTGTGTTAAGTTTATCAGTGCACATTAGTGACTGCGAGGTTCTGGGCTTTGTAGCAGTTTGTGTTGTTTGTTGTATTTGTAGTTGTGGAATCAAGAGACTTCAATTGAGTTTCATGTTCTGTAGAATTACAGAATATATTTGCTGAATTGGGCAAGGGTGACAGGTTTGCATCTTGTGCTTTTCTAGCTGCAGCAAAGGAATTTCCTTTTAATGAAAGGATAAATACCAGGGGACCACCAGAAGGAAAGAAAACCACAGAGAAACACAAAATCTCCATGGGGCTGTGGTATGGGGCTGTACCCTCCACTTAGCACAGTTATAGATGAGTGCCACAGGTTGTGCGGGGTAAAACATGAATCTGTGGTGTTTGTGGAGATGGAAATTGTGAGCCAGCAAAGAACAGAGCTGAACACTGTTACCTTCAGAGCTGGTGGGCTTCCTAGGTAGTCACTGTGGTTTGGAAATGGTAGGAAAAATAAGGACAGCAAATAATGCCTGCTCTTCTCCAGGCTTGCTCCATGAGTTTGCAGTGTAGCAGAAGGTAATGGTGCACTGCTAAGAGGCAATTCCTAGATTTCAGGGCAGTGCTTGTGTGAGAGTAGGGTGGAAGAGCTCTGCATTAAAATGGCAATTTATTTTTGTGATTTCACCTACTGAGTGCATGAATGGACCTCAGCACATCTGTACATGGGATCTATCCTTGACTGTTGGGTAGAGCACGTCCAGTTTTTCCTTCCATCTCCATGCTTTAATATAAATGTCTGCTTAAACTATGTGGCCACTTTATACTTTCCAGCAGGACAATGTGGTGTTATTAAACTGTCTTTTAGGCTTACAGAAAATTTAATTGATTTTCAAGTTTCCCAAAGAATCGTGTCACAAAATACATTTTTTACTACTTTTGAGAATCACTCATTTTTGTTACAGCGTGCCTGCTACATTTTTTATAGCCCAGGGACAAACCTAATACAAAAAATAGTGTCATGAAAGTGTTTTATTGTTCCCTTTAGCTGTTTTTCTCCTTGCCAAAGACAGTGTATAGTTTTGAAAGAGTGGATTTTTTTTTCTCTTTTGCATGAGCAATTCAAATAAAATTTCATGAGAGAATTTTTATGTTGTTATGCTCACAATTTTAAATACATAAAAATAGCCTTAACAGCCTTAGCAGCTTCAGATGTGCTCTTCTTAAAAGAAAGAGTGTGATGAAACAATGAAGTAGTGAGAGGCATTTTGTTTCTGGAGAAAGTAATTATTTGCTCTCCTGCAATAATATGGTGGGACTGATGGATTTAGATTGCCTGCTGACACTCGTGAGGAGGAAAGGGAGAATCGTATTGATGAGGTGAAGCGTACATTTTACAGCAGGGAGCAGCATTTAAATCTTCAATCTGCCCCCCTTCCTTGTGCTGCTCAGTTTTGTTTTGGGAAGGTTTTTAGTCTTTCAGTCAGAGGGTGAGAAGGCTCCTCAGTTGTGCGTGTTTCTCATCTCTTCCTGTCTGGCTGTGAAACTGAGATTTAACTCTTCAGAAATTGAATTTTTTCCCATTCATTGCTGTGAGGTAGGAGTTATTCAAGGTTTTAGATTTATTAAGATTTAATGGCAGCTGATAAATATGAATTAGTTTATTTCCAAACACGGTTGTAGCGTTACTTAGGATTTAGAGGAGCTTTCCCTCTGAAAAAAAAGAAGAAATCTTTTTAAGCTTGTTAGCCTGTGTAGTTACCATTATTCTCTGCACACAGATAAGCACTGTGTAATAAGCTCTGCATTCATGGAGCAGCTTGAAAGGATGTCTGAAGTTACTGTTTTATGCCAGACCACTGAGCTCTGGGAGCACAGTCTCTGAAGGTGTAAAAGCTGCTCTTCAAAGTGCTGCTCTGCACATGACTCATCAAAAGCTGATTCAGATCATGGAAGGGCATAATTGGTAATGCAAATTTTAACACTTCTCCCTCAGATTTACCTTACAGGTTTCTATCGTAACCATGAGGTTAAATCCTAACAGCAGGAAAGATTTTGAGGTTGAAAATACCTCGGACTTTTGAACATTGCCGGTGCTTTTGAGCAGAAGCATGATGACAGTTTTTGTTTTTATATTGAGGAATCTCTAATGTGAAACAGTGAAATGAAGGATGTCTTAAACAGCAAGACAACAGGGGTTTTACACTTTGGAGGTGAACAGCTAAGGCTGTTGTGAGAAGTGCACAGAAGTTACAAGGAAAGGTACACTAGTGCTGGCCATAAAAAAAGCAGGAAGAGATACTGATCTAAAATGTATTGATTGCAGCTGTAGTCGTGAATGAGTTCTTGCATTTTACAATCAATAATTAGGCCAAATTACCAAATATGTTAGGTGTGGAAGAAACTGGATGACAGCACAAAGCAGCTTGGTGTGCTGCTCTGCAAAAGCAGGTTCCACACCTTGGAAGGTGCTGCTTGGAAAAATAAGAGCACTGTTCAGGTGTCCCAAAATGGAACAAATCTTTGAGATATCTGACTTGGCCTGGCCAGTTGTGCAGTTCCTGATGCTGCAGAAGTGATATTTTGATGGCTGCTAGCATGTGCCTGGTTCTTTTGCTAATTGTCTTAGTTAATTTATTAATGGTCATTCTATAGTCAGAATGAAGGGTGGAAAGGAGCCTGTTTTCCAGAAAAAATGGAGCAAACATTTCAGCAGCCTTGAAAAAGGAACAGAGTGATGTTATCAGCAATGTTTGGGAATGAACAGAGGTCATCAGGCCCAGCAAAAATCCAAACACACTCTTCAATATTTAATTCCCCTGGGAGTGTCTAATTGTGTTTTGAATGACTTTGAAGGGCTGTTGTGCACATTTATGATTGTGTGTGTATGCACAGGAAAATGGTTTCTGGCATCTGTTCTGAATGAATTCATCTGTAATTTTAATTCATACTTGCCTTGTCATCTGTGCTGGCCTGAAATTATTTAAGATTATCAGAACTGGTTAAGATTTTCTGTGGTTCTGTTAAATCCCCTCCAATTGCCTGCTTGCTGAGATGTGATGATTCCATTTCAAGCCATTCTTACATTTAGGGAGGAGCTGTGTCAGATAAGGCTTTGCTGAATATTCTGAATGAATTGTTGTTTTGGCTGGGCCATGGGGAATGCACGCCCTCTGCTCTCTCTCACCCATCTTTGGTTTTTTATTACACTTTTTTTAATATTACACTTCATTTAGAGATCCCACTGCAGCATCAGCAGGTGCTTTTGGCACCTCTGTAGGTGTCTTTAGGAACCCTGTGCTCCATTTCACACCAAAGAATTACTAAAAATCAGAGATTTGGCTCCAGAACTCCAGCTGGGGAGAGTGGAGACCAATGTCTAAGAAATCCAAGAACCACGCTTCCTTGATACGCATCTTTTGGCTCTTTTGAAGTGCTAATTTTGCATTTTTACTTAAAAAAAAAAAAAGCTACTTCTGGAAAAACCTCTGATCCAAGCCATGGTGTCCTTTTTCTGAGAGAGGCACAGTGAACCCTTGCTCTTCTGTTCTGTCAAGTACTTTTTTTTTTCCTGCTGGTTGACCTTAAATCACAGTTGTTTTGTAAAAGCTCAGTAACATAAAATGCTGCAGCACCACGTGTGCTCTTAACAGGAATGGCTTCCACTATCCACTTACAGAGGGATTGAACAAGTTTGCTGAAATGCTGTGGGAAAGTGAAGTGGAGTCACTTCTAGACAGCAGTTTCAACAGATAGGAAACAGTGTTTTACAGGTCATTTGTAATAATAAATGCCAAGGCAATCTAGACGTGTAGTAGGTGCTCTATGATTGTGTATTCCTGATGACAGGAGAAAAATGAAATGTCCTTTAGAGCCTTTATTTGCTCAAGTTAACTTGATAAAACTGGAGTTACTTAAAAATTATTTTAAAAATATTAAATATTGAAATAAATTATTAAAATATTTAAACTCTTATTTAAATATAAATACATATATTAAAATAATTAATTTTTAAAATTTATTGCTCTTTTAAAAGCCTGCAAGACTGAAAACCTGATTCTGCATGGAGACTCTTCATGTTTGAGTTGATAAAGGGAACAAAAGCAATGCAGGTTTTCCAGAGAATTTTTAAAAAACAGGTGACAGCTCTAGTGGCAAAAAATGGATAGGTGGGGTAGCCATCATATCTGCAGATGAATTTCAGAGGTGGCAAAGAAACAATGAAGCATTCACAGGGGTGTGATGTGATATTGAAAACTCATCACTGGCTTGTGCTTGGGGAAAAATGCTGTTAGAGTGGTTGTGAGATTTGTGATGAGAGTTAACTCTGAGAAGAAACCATTTGGCTAATTGTAAATCTTAAATTTGCCATGAGCTGATCATAAGGTAAACCGTTGACTCACTGGGATAAAAAGAGCCTAGAAACATAGAATTTTGTTGCAGAAAGTTGTGCCAGCACTCTTGGAACTAAAACATGCTGAGAAAGATGAAATGTTTTTTTGCAGGTTTGGATGAGAGGGAAATAGAACTAAATATGACCAAAATACCCTGGGACAGAATAACAATCCATGTGATATTTTCATGCTGCCTAGCTTAGTACACTGATACGTTACAGAGGTTCTGACCCAATAATAATCAAATCAAACTCACACTGCATATGAGCTCAAAGGAAATTATTATTCTAAAGAAGCAGGAAACAGACTGGGATGTCATAGTCTTAGGGGAAACAGTGACAAAGAAAATATTATAAAACTTATTGTCTCTTGGATGTTATCTGGAATGCCAGTAGAATAGGAATCTACGTGGGGAGCATAAATTAGATGCTGAAGGGATAAGTTTGAGGAGATGGGTTCCAGTGTTCAGTTTCAATTATGGTTATAAAGGCAAAAATGAGAAATCAAATCCTGTGATTGCATAAATGGCTAAAGGCAGAGTATTGACACCCTATTTTACCAGCCTAAAATGGACCTGGCCATGACAAGGCTGGATCTGGAATACTTGAGTTGTTTTCATCAGACTGTGAAATGAGTAAAGACTAAAAGGGATAACTGAAGTTTTGTTAAGGAATTGGGGTTTTTTGCAAGCTGGATTACAATGGAAGAAGAAGCCACTGAGCACAAGGAAGACACCTTGGCTGTTAATAAAATTAATTTGAAGTTTAAGTGTAGAATTGGATACTGACACTGCTAATAAGTGTTAACATTTAAAAAAATTACCTCAGAACTCAATATGACATGATCAGACACATAAATTTGGAGTGCACTTAACTGGCACAACCTGAGTGTTAAATTAGGAGACAACTAAACAGTGTATGTAAAAATGAACTAAAATAGGATATCAAAGCAAGGGATATGAACACACACCTGGATCTGGCATTTAGATGTTAGGGGTCTGGGTTGTGTTTTTCTCAGCTGTTTTTAGGGGATGTTAGGAAGTTGTGATCAATGAACCAGAACTTTGAGTTTGCTCCTTTATGACCAGGTGGAACTGGCAGAAACTGCTCTGGTATTCAGATGAGCACAAGTTGGAATACCAATAATGATGGTATGTCTGGGTTTGTGCTTTTCCTCCTTCCAGGACAGAAAGTGGAGACAAAATAGGAATTACCCAAATGACTCCTTATGTATCTCAGCAAATAGAAATTGAGTCTTGGATATTAATAGAGAAATCCATAAAACATACATCAGTGGAGGGAGGGAAAAAAATCCTGTTGTCAAATTCTGTAAGTTATTTCTTAACCTCCAGTGGAGTGCCTTCAGAGATGAAGTTACAATTACTTTCACTTTAGACTTGAGCAGAGAAAGATGTTGACATGTCTCTGAGAAATATTGAAAATCAGAAAGAAAGAACTTCAGCCACTTGTACCTTTACAGAAGGAGGTGGGAAGTTCATCCTATTTCTAGAAATGACTGTATGGAATAAAGGAAGCTGTTCACAAAGGAACTGCTGAGAATTTGTGTGAAGGAAAAAGGAGAGGTAAATAAAAAATTCTCCTCAATAAAACATGGAATAATTATAAACTGTAGAAACAATCGAGCTGCTTTTTGGTGACAGAAGTACAAGGCAGGGCATGAGGTTGCTTTGACCACTGGTACAATTGTGTGCAATGTCTCATTTCGGTCTACTAAAAGCACACGTGGCTATGCATAATTAGAGAATTTTGAGGGCTTTTTTTTTGTATTACACTTCATTGTCCTTTTGATGTAAGTTTGCATTGCACTTGCTGACAATCAGGGACTTAATGCTACACGGGTTCAGCAGAACACCAATGACTCGTCATTGCTTCCTGCTTCGGAGTTGTCTTTTCTCCTGAATAAAACTAGGCATACAAATCCTTTCCAAAGAAAATGGTCTTCCTGAGAATGAATTGATGGAGAAATCCAAAAAGCCTGTGTGCACCAACTAGGTTTTTAGAGAGAATTTGGAGTGTAAGATGCTAAATTTTTTGAGTGATACACTCAATGCAAATGCCTGAATATCTGAACTAAACATGTTTTAAAACCCTGTTGCATGTTCCTTGTGTTTTAGGTCATAACTTCTGTGCAGAGGGACACAGGTGTGGTGAAATTCAGAGTGCAAGAACTGGAACACAAAAGCCACTTGTGAATGCAAGAACGGTTACCTCTCTGTCCAAGGGGACCCTGCATATTGTGAAGGTAAACAAAAATATTCAAAGCCTCATTCCCTGAGCAACTTATTCAAAAACATGATAGGAAATAAATGGTAGATGAGTGAATTTCATTGCAAAGTTGGGTTTTGTGGTGGTGAATATCACAGGGACCCTTTTTGTGTTGGTGAACAGGGGTTGAAATATGCCTGTCCAGAGGCATATTTACTGTTGCAATTGTCTTTGCACACCGTGGTCATGCTGCCATGGCAAATCTTAAAACATTTTTTTTTCAGACAGTAGCACCTACCTTCTAAAATGTTTTCTAGAGAGCAGAGCCTTTATCAGCTGCATTAATTTAGGAAGTGGGAATTCTGCAGGCATTTGGAAGAACGGTGAGTGGGAAGGAGTGCTGAGGCTCGGATATAAAAATGATGACCTGCAGTCCTGCCCAAAGTACCTCTGTGGGACAGGTGCTTTACTGAAATGCTTTCCCTATGATACATAAGAGACCTATTTCTGAGCAGATTGCAGCTGAGGCAGTTCTGTTCATGTGTTATGCCATCACAGGAATGAATGCAGTGGGGTTTTCTCTCCTTTTGTGTTTCTCAATGTTTTCCAGAGCTTGTTATTCATAGCTGTGATGTACTTCTTGAAAAATGAATTGATGATCCAATATATACCACATTCCTTCCTGCCTGTGCTTTGTGGGTTGGGTTTTTTTTAATACCCTGGTATGTCAGGCTGCAGCATTCAATCTTATGACCATCATAGGAAGTTTTTGAGTTACTCTGTAAAAAATATTTCCCTAGATTGTTTTTGCAATAGTACTGGTGATGGAAGAGGATGGAGTTTTTTGACAAGCTGTCAAAATATAGCATAAGAATTGAAACACTGAGGACTAAGGATAAAAGAATAAAAAAAGGCATGCGTGGATTGTGCTTAAATGATCCTGCATTTGTAAAAGGCCTTTTGGTGTATGCAAGTGAACAGGATGGCTTGAAATAGCAGTTTATAAATGTGTTCAGTAAAGAGCAGCTTTAACTCTTACAGTATTTAGTCATTTCTCTACAAACAATAATTTGAATGGTCCTTCAGTGGCTGGAAAAACAGTTCCCATGTGTGTTCTTAAAGGTAGGCAGCAGATACATTGTGTGTAGAGAGAAACTTTTTTGTACAAAAAACTGAACAACTGCTTTATCTGTACTACAAGGACTTCTCAGACATCAGAGGACAGGCTGTTTATTAGCTATGAGACATAATCCAGTATTAGCTGGGGTCTTTTTTGCTTGTTTAAATAATGACAGTGCTTAATATTTCTATTTACCTAGACACAGACTGTCCCTTTTTTTGTGTGTGTGTGGAAAAAATTTGAACACCTTGACCAAGCAATTTTGGAGATGTTGGCAGTACATTAGTGGTAGTGATGGTGGGGAAAAAAGAGCTTTTTAAAGAAATTAGCAGGAATTGCAACGTGCCTGTGTCTGTGTTACATAAATGTTCGGAAGGGCAGATTAAATCCCTGATTTGTGGATGGGTGAAACATTAGGCAACAGCACAAACAGCTGCTTTTGCTGCCCGAGGCTGTGGGATGGAGGAGAGTGTTGCTTTCTGCATTTAATGAAATGATGTATTTGCTAGAAGGAGTGCAGTTCTCTGAGGTAACACAGAAGAGAGGCCCTTGAGCAAGGGGAGCTCCAGACTGACGGATTGATTAGAATGGGTGACTCCTGTCAGCCCTGTGAAGTGCTTCCTTTCCCTCCTCAGAACAGCTTTCTGCAGAATTTCTCTTTCTGCCTCTCTCATCTACGTGTTTAATCTGCTAAACAGAATCATTTCATAGCTGGCTGTACAATAGTCTCAATGCACGGTGCAGCAGTAATTCAAAAAAGTGAGGACAAAGCCACGTGTCTGAAGGTGCAGTTTAGCAGGAGGTTGATACAGTAAGGGGTGGATTTTCTCTTTTACTGTTTTGAATTTGTGTAAGAATTAAATACTCAAAACACCTGAGCAACAAATACTAAACATACAAAATACCTGTGGAGGCAAGGAAGATCTCATGCTCGGCAGTAGATCTGAATTTGCCTTTAAACTTAAGACATGTAAGATTACTGCTTCCTTTGAGACAGAAGATTAAATTATTTCAAACTCAGGATATGTGCTGGTAAGTGGCACCTTAGTTTAGAGTGCTCCAGATCATTAACTTGGAGCTTTTCAGATTTCTCATCTCTTCCTGTGTACTTGAAGTAGTTGTGCATGTGAATTGTGATGTCTAGTGTTATTTTACCTTACCTATAATTTTACTGTTATTTCTGCTTGCTCTTACACACTTTTATCTTGCTGGAGTTTGGAATCATTTTATTTTTGTAAGATCTCTGAAGTACTGTGTTTGAGTCTGCTCTGCTTTTTGATAAGTATTTGTCTCCTTTTTCAACTTTGCATATTCACATTAGCAGTACAGTGGAAAAAAAGAATTAAAAAGATTCTAACTTTTATCGGGGAATTGGCACCAACGAATTTGTAAAATGAATAATGAAAACCTGAGAGGCTTCACTATTCATTCTCAGCAGCTACTTTTCAAGTACTTAGAAGCTTCTTATGTCAAGATGTACATACAAGATAACCACTCACTCTATACATTCCATTTTTTAAATAACAGATGTGTTCAGGGAAGACAGTTTGTGAAAGCAAACAAGTAAATGAAGCTTGTGATGAATGAAGGAGATAAGTGGAGATTCTCTGTTATATAAAAGCCATAAAAAACCAGAAAATTGGGCTTTTTTTGTTTTTCTGACATTTGGCTGCTTGTCCTCCATATGCAAGACATAATTCCAGCATTGGTCTTTTGAAGAGAGATGTGTAACAACACTCCTATTAATCATGTGGTCTGAGGTTTAGCTGTTGAAACCCTGGAAACTTGGATTTTAAGGTTTTAGTATATAGTAATATTTATGTGGCAATATGGAGGATTTAGGGCGTTATCTACATCCTTTTTCTTCACGTTCTTCTTCGTGGTTTTGGATTTTTTTTCCTAATTGGGTGAAAAGGTCTGAATTGCAGGCCTTGTGTGGTATTTATTGGGTCAAACCCATAAATAATACAGGTGTCAGCTCGTTATTGGGTGATTAGCACTTAAATAACCTTGGGAAGAGTTTGAGGCACCTCAATTTTCTACCTTGCTAGTTAGAGCTCGTGAAGCTGTACTATAGATAAGAATTAATAAACACCAAGTCTGAACACAAAACTGTGACTTTCCTGTATTAATCCCGGCTCTAACATGAAGAAAAGATAAAAACCTCACATTTACCTGCAGCTGTGGATGCTGAGGCAGAGGTGTTGAACCAGTGTCCCTTTATCTCTGTCACATATGCACAGATGGAACTCCTGGGGGTCTGAGCCTGGACAATCAGACCCCTTTGAGTTTCCTCAGGACTCTGCCCCGTGGTGACTTGATAGAGAGAGGCAGCCTTGATCCAATTGTCTGAAAAGGAATTTCAATAATGCCAAAATAACAAACAAGAAGGTGTCAACTATATTGGAGCAAACTGGAACAAGGCAATAACAAGGGGCAAAAAGCACAGGGGGATTTATTCATCCCAGCGTGGGGAGGAGTTAAGGCAGAGTCTGAGGGAAGGGTCTAATAGGGGAGAATGATTAGAAATAGTAAAATTCATGCACCAAAAATCAACCTATGGTAACACAAAGAACAAGGAACCTTCTAGCAACAATTTGCATGCTTGAACTGAGGGGGCATTTGGGTAAGTCTCTTGCTCACTGTACTTAGAAAGAAGTTTTCCAGGGTGTTCCAGGGTTTTCCTCTTCCCCAGGGGAACCACTCTGTACACACAGATAAATCCTGGGACTCATGCAAGTGAGCTAACCAAGTGCAAGGCCTGCAGGACTCCAGTCCTGGGAATAATATAATTATCAGTCAGTTGGTGTCCTGGAACCAGTGTTGTAGTTGCAGCAGTGTGTGCACACTTGCAGCTCTGGCTTCTCAGGGCATGGCAGGAGGACACCTGTGCTGGGCACTGGAAGTTGTGTGTGTGTGTGTGTTAGTGCCTCGTGGGGCAGCAGTTTGTGGCTAAACCAGGACCAAAATGGGGAATCCATCTGAGTCTGTCCGATGCCAGTTGTCCCAGATGTGTTGTGTGGTGTGTGCAGCAGAGCTGCAAATACTCACACACTCGTGTGCTTCTTCAGAGTTGAACTCTGCAGTCTGTGAGTGCTTTGCAAATAGGACAGGACAGTGAACTAAGAGACAGGAAGGTGTCAGCACATGGAGGCTGAGGTTCAGAGATGATAAAGAAAGGAAAATCAAGCCTCATCAGCTCAAATCCAGGCTTGTTGCTTGCCAGCATGCTGATGCTTGCGTTTCAGATGCTAACAGGCAAAGGGCCATCTCTTCTGAAAAGAATTTCTGCTATATATTTCACAGTGAAGGGGAAGAGAACAGTATTTCTCTGCCACATTGCAGCTCCCCATTCTTTATTGCCTTCTTCACTTGAAACATTTACAGCCCCTTCTTACCTGCCAAGTTATGTTGGTACAAAAGTGATTTTTACCTTGTTGCTGTTGAGATCGATCCATTGTGAGTACTGCTGAAATCTGAGGTGGGATAGATGGCAGAGGACAAATGCATGCTGCTTCTCACTGAGGAGAGTGCGTGGAACAAGAAAATCAGTATTATTAACCTCAGCCATCCTTTATGCCCCTGAGAAGCATCTCATAAAAGTGGTACAGTGGCATACCACAAGGTGTCTTGTCATGTTGCACAGCAGGTGCTCAGCCAGTGTCGCCAGGTGTCCTGGAAGAAAAGATCCATTCCCTAAAGTGGACCTGCAAGATGAATATTCTCATTTTATGGCTGTATTACATTCTTTCCCTGTGTACCCAAGTATGCTCTCCAGGATGACTCTTGCATTACTTGACCCTCACCTTAATGTTGTTATATCAGCTTGAAGAGTGATGGATGAAATAGTTTAATATTTGTGAAAATTCATTCAATTCTTGAGCTTGACAGAATGCTCTGGAAGCACTCATGAATAGTTTAATATTTGTGAAAATTTATTCAATTCTTGAGCTTGACAGAACGCTCTAGAAGCACTCATGAAATAGTTTAATATTTGTGAAAATTCATTCAATTCTTGAGCTTGACAGAATGCTCTGGAAGCACTCGTGAAATAGTTTAATATTTGTGAAAATTCATTCAATTTTGAGCTTGACAGAATGCTCTAGAAGCACTCGTGAAATAGTTTAATATTTGTGAAAATTCATTCAATTTTTGAGCTTGACAGAATGCTCTGGAAGCACTCATGAAATAGTTTAATATTTGTGAAAATTCATTCAATTTTTGAGCTTGACAGAATGCTCTGGAAGCACTCATGAAATAGTTCAATATTTGTGAAAATTCATTCAATTTTTGAGCTTGACAGAATGCTCTAGAAGCACTCGTGAAATAGTTTAATATTTGTGAAAATTCATTCAATTTTTGAGCTTGACAGAATGCTCTGGAAGCACTCGTGAAATAGTTAATATTTGTGAAAATTCATTCAATTTTTGAGCTTGACAGAATGCTCTGGAAGCACTCGTGACTTTCAGAAGGAACATGACTCAGTTGCTCTTTCCCTTCTGTGCTCCGAAAGTGTTATTTAATCTGTTGTTAACAAATTATTGCTCATTTCAAAAAAAAAAAAAAGTCACATAAGCTCTGAAATGCTAGCCAAATTCAGGAAATCTGCCTACTTTGTGCTCTGAGGAAGTGTTATGATAATTTTTCTGGGCTTGGCAGATTTTGGGAAGTAAAGACGAATGAAAGCTTAGGGAGAAAACGGAGTGTTCATTTTCCACTGAGCATGGATCCAAGCATGCAGCATGGGGGCCTGGCAGAATGTGTGCCTGGTGTGCTGAAATCTCTGGACTTTGTTGCTAACTATTGTAAAAATCAAACCATATTTCATTTCCTTGTCATTGCAAGTATGTTCCAGACACATACAGTGGTCTTTATTGCTTTCAGTTTCTTTTCCTTTGAACTTGATGTCACATGTAGTCAGGAAATTCTTTACAGAAAGATAGATTTGTAAATATATCGAAAACATCTGTTTTGAAGGTACATTTAGTGTAGGCTTTGTCAGAAAGTGTTTGTTTTCTGAAAGTCACTCAAAAAAAATTACAACGCACAGAAGAAGAAGATGGGGTATTTTTCCCATTATTGCAGAGATCAGGAAAAATTAACCTTGTTTTAGAGTAAAGATTTAGTTCCAAATAGAAGACATAACTATCAACATGCTTTAGTGAGGAAAAAAGTTTTATTGCAACAGTGGAACAAAAAAAAATCTTTCACTATACAGTGGGGCTTCTGTTGTAGTTTTGAAGATGCCAGAGTTTCATAAAGCTTACCTCTAATATTTAATGCTTTGACTCACCACATTCTGTGCATAAATAACTGTTCAGTGTGCAGAACTTTTCTCAAGCTGTTTGGACTGAAAAAGAATAAACCCAGTCCCGCATATGGCCCTCAGAGTTGAAGTCTGCTGGCAATCCACGGAGTTTTCACAGCTGGTGTTTTTCTTGCTCCATAAAATCAGGTGAATTTTGTTGAGTTTCCCCCTCCTCCTCTGCAGTGATTTCACTGCAGCTGTTCTAATTTCCCCACACTGGCTTGGGAGGTGACATTAGCATGATGTGGCAGCATATAAACCTTCTGTGTGGCAGTGATGTACAACTGTGGTTTTGGATGGTGTCCACTGACTCGACTCCTGGGTCAGCCTGTAATGATGATCCTTCTGCTTGCTGCACTCGCAGAAAACCTGCATCACCAGAGGTCTGTCTCCTGCAGATGTTGTGCTGTGTGCTGTGCTAAATTTACATTCTGGTACAGATACACACACAGAACTGTGCAGACTTAGGTAATTCCGTGATGTTAAGGAGTTGGGACAATACTGATGGTAAATGCACTGATTTCTTTTCTCTAGGTGGAATCCATAGGAGAAGGGAGGGCAGGAGAAGAATCTCAAAGTGTTACAGTCAGATCATCATCTCTGTCCCAAAGACAACATTAACGGCAGTGTTTCAGTTGGGACAAAGTCTCCTCATGGAGATTTACAAAGCAAAAGCCAAAACCCCCAAACAAACCCCCCTCCCGCCTGCCTTTTATGAACTAGTAACTTGATGCCAGGCTGCTTTTTTACAAGTTGGCATTTTTTTGAAAGACACTTGTTAACCTACTTCTTAAGATTTCAGTTACCTAACAGTGTCTAAATTTAAACTTCTGCTACGTAGGTAATCCTATTTATCAGTGCAAGTCACTTCTCCTGGTGATCTAATACAAGTAATACATTTGTCCTGCCTACGTTTCCATAGAGAGAGACTTTTTATTTAAAATTATACCCCTAACCATCACATGAATTCAAATTCATCTTTTATAACATGATCAAAAGGCAGGCACTTGTCAGTTGGTGTCCTGCCTTTGTGGGTATATGGACTTAAATAAATGAGACTGCAGATTCCTTGTGCTATGAGCTGCTGGTGGAGGAGACTGAATTAAACCAGAACAGCCCTTTCCCTCTCAAGTTCATTGCATGGTGGTAAATTCAAGGCAGAGATTATATTATTCCCAGTGGGCAGAAAGAGTTTGAGCAAAATAATAAAATTTTTATCCTGAGAAGATTCAAGAGTTTGTTGGAAGGTGATGTTTGTGCCTTCTATGGCTCTGGATAGATTATTTCTGTTACCAAAGCTGCTTTTGTATTTACAAGTTAATTAGTTTAAAATCATATTCCAGCTACAGAAACCTGGAAAGTGGAATTACTTGCCATCCCCTGGAGTAACTTTAGTTCTTTTGGTGTAATGTCATGCTGAGATTTATATGAAAATAAATTCTAATTTCTAGTAAGGTAACCATATGTTTTGGTCTTGTTGTAATAAAGTGTCATAAATAATTATGGCTCCCAAGGAATTCAGGCTTGCAACTGTCAGTTCCTGTGTTAGTAACTCACATTTCAACAAATTATAATCATTGCTATTAAAGGCAAAAAACATCCTCACCCCTTCAGGATGGCAATGAAAGTTTTGCTCTGAGGCTGTTGAGATTTTTGTTCACGTGAAGGGATTTGGGATCTTGTGTCCCCAAATCAACAAACGTTCTTACAGGTTAGGGTTGCATTCTTCTGAATTTGATAGATGGGTTAATGAAAACCCATTGCCATGTTGTTGGCTGCTAGTCGTTGCAGAGTTTGACTTAAAAGTTGACCAGTAGGAGAAGAAAAGGCTATTACATGTTCCTTCAGTGGCAGTATAATTATCTTTTTCACTCTAATGACCCTTTATTTTGTGCAGAAAGGGAGCTTCAGTCAAAGTTTATTAGAGAAGTTTCCCATTGAGTCAGGAGGTGCAGAAAGGCTCCTTTGCTTTCTAAACTCCTCAGAGAGGAGTCTGGGTGCAATACTTGTATTGATCATGATAGTTCCAAAATTCTTTTTTTCAAATTTTGATACAGTATAGCTCATGTCACATTCCTGCTGGCATCAATGAAAAAGGGAGATGTTTGAAAGAGTTTTTTTGGTGGAATTCTGGAGGTTTAAGCCAAGTAAGTGCTTGCATCAAACCCCTGGCAGCAAAGGAAAGAAAAAACCCAGCATTGTTCTTCTAGTGATGATCAGAAGTTTGCTTGTGTTTGAGCTGGACTGAAAAATACTGAGAAATGTTTGTATATAATGAGGAGGTTTTGCTTGGGCTTGGATGGAAGCCACTTACCAGCACTTTTATACAAATTGCTAAAAATTGTGTGCTTAGCTCTCAAAACCTAAGGGCTGAGGTGCTGAAGTTCTGCCTTTTTAGAAATCGGAAACATAACTGCAATAGTTTAAAAAGTGACCCGTGTGCATGTATGTGTTTATGTATATATGAGAAATGGAGTTTCCCATTGCAGCACAACAGTTTTTAGTTACCTGGGGTGTGACAGCTGCACCTCTCCCAGGGGCCTGTGAAGCTCAAAAGTTGGCACAGAAAATCTCCAGTTAACTGCCAACCTAATTTTTTTCTGATTCTGTCATCTTGATCTGCATCAAGAGCCCTGGAGAGTCATTTTAGATGCTCTTGAGTCTCTGTGGGTACCGTTTGCAGAGAGGGCAATCATTTTGTGTTGTTTAATGTCTTGAAATGAGAAAAAGAGAATGTCCTTTAAATGCTGGTGCTTAATATTTTTTTCAGCCACTTTGAAGAAACTTTGGTGTCTCTCTGCTGCTCTTAAGGAATAATCTGGGGGCACGGAGTTCCCTTTTCCATGGGAAGTTCTCACAGCCACTATTCAGATAACGTGTTGGATTGGGCTTGATCCTGACTGTAAAATTGCCTGTTGTAAGTGATGGCATCTGCCTGCTTCAAAGTCTGTGCTGGCAATAATAGGGCAACAGATCTGGTTTTGAGGCTGCCTAAATGTTGGTGTGGGTGGGTCAGAGGAGGGACACAAATGCACGTGTCCTACAGCAGGATCTATTACAGGCTGAAACAAACACCCACCACCCCTCTCAGTTTGGAGAACATGAGAAAAACCCTGATTTGCTGGAGAAACCCATACAAAGGACATGGAGGATGCTGATCTGAGGCTAGAGAATGTGGAGACCAGAGGTAACAGGAGCAGTGAAGTGAGTGTAGAAAATCACTTTGTTCAGGCTTGTGTATAGATTTTAGGGATCTGGGGAAAAAATAGCATTAAACTCCTTGTGAGCTGTTCTCATTGAAAAGAAATGTTTTTTAAAATGCTTTTAAGCAATTTCAGCTGCTTGGGTACAAGTGTGTCTGAGGCTGTGGTGTTTCCTGAGGAGATGCTGAGCCAGAAGTGGGCAGTGACCCTGGGGACACGGTGACACTTTGCCCGGCTGTGGAGCCACAGCTCCCCATCCTGGGAGGAGATGAGGAGAGTGCCACCTTTACAGAGAAGGTGAGAATGAAAGGCGAGGGCTTTGGGGAGCCAGGAGACTTGCAGTGCCCAGGCTCTGTAATATAAATCAAAATTCAGCAGCTCTGCTGCATCCAGAAAAGAACATCTAGCAGATATTCTGTGTTGATCAGTTGCATGGTTAATCTTCAAGGATTTGCTCTACCTCAAGTTAGTTGCAGAAGAAAACCAAAAAGGGCAACAAACCAAACAATCGCTCCTTTCTCCCCACAATCGTTGTGGATATTTTGTTTTTGAAACTAGCAAAGGAAATTAGGATTTTATTAAACCCCAGCAAGCGAATCACCAAAACCAAAGGAAGATATACTTTGGCTTATTATAAAAGTTTTTTAAAGTTATTTTTAATAGCAAATATGTTTTGCCCTTGGTGATAACAGCTGGAGGCTGCTCCAGTAAATATTAGCTGTTGTCCTTTCCTTTATGGGAATATATTTTATTTCCAGTAGAAGGTAAACAAAATTGGTTCTAAAAGTACAAGAGTCTCTAAACCCATGACAGATGTCAGTTTATACTGACACATTTTTCCCTGCAAGCTTTAGAAAGGGATTTAATAGTTTGGTTCTGGGTATCCAAAGTTAATGTGCATGTGAAAAACAAAGCACAGAAGTTAGAAATTATTGGAAAAGACATTATTGCTAACCTCAGGCTTTGCTCTTTGGTTTGCTCTCCACTCTTTTTTTACTATTTCAGCATGCATATTTTTCATCCTTGACCAGCATTTCTCCTTATGGCTTCTGTTCAGATAATTTGGAATTGACTTCTCTGCTGATGGTACAGGCTATGTCTGTTTTAAGTGCAGCCTATTCTGAATTTATTAGAAGGCATTGAGCTTTTGACATTATCCAGATGGAGCAGGGATACGCTGGCATATAACAATTTTAATACATTTAGACAATTTTAGACAACAAATTTAATATATAGAGACATATTTCTTTTACGTATTTGTATCAAGTTTTATTTTCAAATAAAAATTCAGTTACTTGGGGTTTTTTTAATGCAGTTCATTTATGGAAGCACACTTATTTAAGCAAAACAACAACATATTATTTATTGTGTTGCATGAGGAGAGGTATTTGAATTGAAAGTAAAAATAAGGCTGGGCCCACTTGTATGTAAGATCTGGGCAGGTTTTTCTGGTTTGGATTATTCCCTGGAAACTGGGATAATAGTGGTAGCAGCATCCTTTGTTGTTTTGCCAGGATATCATGAAATTTCCTGGATGCAGGTACTTTATAAGGAGCAGCATAATAATAGCACAAAATCAGCCGAAGTAAGTGCAGGAAAGTAATCAAAGTGCTGATGTAGCAAGAAATAAGTTGTTGGGGTTTTTTTTCCACTTTTATTTTCTAAATGTTATTGACAACTGAGGGCAGATATTCTCTAAAATATTATGTACAGATTTAATTTTTAGAAAGAGAATTCTCTTAGTCTGTAAGATTTTTGACAGACAAATCAATTTCATTTAGGTAGGTAGCTGCCTCTAAAAAAAAAAAAAATCCCAAAAATGTATTTTTCTAATACACCTGCTCTTATTTAATGATTTGCCTCTGTGTACCTGAATCTCTTTGGAGGCTGGTAAAAAGAGTCATGAAAAAAAAATGAGGCTTTGATTTAAATAACTGAAATCAGTACAGATGTATGTGCAGCATCTGCAAAGGTAATCCTTATATTGATGTTAGTTTCCTGTTGATTTGCTGACTCTTTAAGTAGTTTGAGTATTCAGTGTTTTTTTGAAGTCGAGTGGAAATTCTCCACATCCACTTTGGTGCTGCCATTTCCAAAGTTCAGCTCTGTACCTCCTCGTGGTATCTGAGACAAGAAACCAGAAAAAGTGGCTATTGTCCTCCAGAAAATGGAGAACCCAAGCTAGAACCTGAGCTAGAACCTTAACTAGAACCCTGGAATGCTAAAATGTGACCTAGAACCCCAGAATCTGAACTAGAGCCCTGGAGCCCCACAAGTGTAGAACCCGAGCTAAGAAAGGCTTAAGAAGGTGCTTGAAAATAATTGGGATAAACTTCATAATGCAAAAATGCAAACTCCTTTTTGTCTCTATCTTCCTTAGGGTTGTTTATTCCCATTTTTGTTTTATTATTTTGTTCCCTAATTCTCATGACTCATATTTTCCTTCAGGCTTTCACCAGGACTTTTCTGTACCTCTTGGTAGTTTTAGTGCAGTACTTACATGGATTTGTGTTGTCACTAACTGACAAAATGGAAAACGGGGCAAGCCTGTGTGAAGATAAAATCACTATTAAAAATTGGAATCTGTGTAACCAGTTGGGCTGGTTCATCTCTTAAAACACCAGTGGTGGAGGGCCAGGTTCATGCATGTGAGTTATTTTCCAGTAAGCACTTTGTTTCACTGGAATGATATGATGTCTGTTTAAGACCCACTGTTGTGATCATGAAACATTTCCTCCATTTACTTGGGCACAAGTGACATTAACCTTTGAAGGTCAGGCCTTCTGCTCTGTTCTGGAGGATTTTTTAACCCATTACCCCTTTGGTGACTTCATTTGCTTTTCAACTTGCAGTCTGGTTAGCTCAATCAGTGCTGTTGTGAAAAGGTCAGTGGCAATCTGAAGTACATCCAGTTTGTGGAAGAACATAAAGCACAATTTTCAGTCTCTCCTTCCTATGAAAATCAGCTCAGAGCCTGCACTGCCACTGTGCACGGTTTTTGTCTGATGATTTTTCTGTGCAAACACAATATCAAATTTGGCTAAAACATGACCTGCCTTGTGCTGGTGGGCAGCTGATGCTTGACAACACGAGCTGCAGTGCACCAACATCCTTTTTAGCAATTAGAACCTTGCTAATTTTACATAAAAGCTGCAGAACATTGAATGTTATGAAGATGTAGAGCTTTTAGTAAGTACTGTTTTGGTTGTCAGGAGCACCCAGGTTTGTGTTTTGGGTACACCAGGAAATTGTCAGCTCGGTCTGAGAGCAAACAGATTGTGCCAGTCGTTTCTTGGTTAGTATTGGCATTATTGGATATTCAATAATGTGCAGCAGATGATGAATTTGGAGGTGAGCTGAACCATCCTCTCTCATTAAACGTTTGGAGACAAATGAATTTTAGTTTCAGATGAATAGAATCTCTTTTTTTTTCCCCTATTTAACACAATATAAATAACTGGAGCTCAGTACAGCTTGGAACATCTATTTTGCAATTCACATAAATCTTGAAATGAATTAATGAGGAACATGGAAAAGAGGACTGCATCTTGGACACGGGAATCTAATCAATGTGTATTCCCCTGAGCTATATCTGTTTTGTGCTAGGACCCATTGATTTTGTAAACAGTTTAGTGTTAGCCATAATCCCCTTTGAATATAAATCATTCCTGGTAGTTTCTCCTGTGTTTTAATTAAATCTGAACTGACTGGCTTGAGAACTCTTCCTTCAATATTACCACTAAACCAGGTAAATTCTCCCTTATTTTCCTCACAGCCTTCCTATGACCCCTGTGGAATCTGTAGGCATACAGAATTCTCAAGAACTGGTGAAGCTTAGAAAACCTGAGACAGTGAGAAAGTGCTGAAATAAGAAACCACAAAAAAAAAAAAAAAAAAAATCAGAAATCTTGAGGGAAAACCAACTGATTTTGTAGTAAATGATTTTCTTTATTTGAATTTGTGTGAGTTCCTGTTACAACGATAGTACCTTGTCCTTCAAAGAAAAAGGAGACTGAAATCATCCTTCTGAGACTGGAGGGTTGGGACAAAGCTCAATCTGATTTAAGGCTACAGGGGCCACAAGCTGTCTATTCTCTTTTCAAATGAGTTAGTTGGAGAAAAATATTGGGAAGAAAAATTTTGGTTCATCAGTACAATTTCTTGGCTTCAGTCTTGGAAAAGTATGTTACCTAAAGAGATGATACTGAAATTATTTCTTTGTGATGTATGAATAAGTGTCCTACAACTAGCGTGAAAGCTGGCACTGTTATTTCTTGAAAGATACAGGTATTGCAGTAGGAGGTATTTTGTCCTTAGTGAAATCATCAGGTGAACTGTTTGGAGGTACAGGGGACAACCTGAGGTTGGAATGCAGCAGCATCAGACGCTGTTCTTTGATATTCCTGCTGGAGGGCAGGGAGGAATTTTGTTTTGTTTTGTTTAATTTTTAGAAAGAGAACTCCTCTCTTTTCACTAATCCTGACCTGTAAGTGGAGGGTGGCTCATCATCCATCCAGCAGGCAAAACTCCAGGTATTGCCACCCCTCTCCTGTGTGGACAGCAATTCTTGTGCTCCTTTCCCAGAGCTGTTCCGTGGGTTATGGCTTGGCAGCCTTGTAATAGCACATGACACCCCAACATTAGTAGCAATAACAACACAAGCAGTAAAATAACTTTGGGTCTAGTCTAACTCTGCTGCAGTAGGTGGAACTCTTCATTACTGGGAATTCCTGCATTATATTCCTTGCTGTATTATATTTTTGGACAGGCTTTTTCAATGCTCATAACTTGTGGAAATCAAACCTGTTCCTTACAGAGTAAGATGAGCATTACCTTTTTTTTTTTTTGACACTCTCCATCTTTAAATTGCAACTTCCTAATCCTACCCATTTTGATAATTGGTCTGTTCATATTTGGGTGCCAAAATTCTTTCTGAAGTGGAAAAGACTGAGAGTTTAGAGTCCTGTAAATAGCTGATCAACCTTTTTTTCCCCCCCAAACTTTCTAAATCCACATATGCATAGATAGAAGGCAAGAGCTTCTCAGCTGGAGGTTTTCACTGTGTGTTGGTTGTCTAAGCTGTTGGACCTGGTGATCTTAAGGGTCTTTAAATGATTCTGTGATTAATATTTAACCATTGAGGTTGGCTTGAGTGACATGTGAAGAGTGAGATGTAAGGATGAGGGTAAATGGTAGAGAATATCAGTCATTGTTCTGCACAGTTTGTGTTTGCACTTCCATTTAATGACTGCAAGTCTCTCTCACCAACTTTCCCGTTTTTACCCCCGTAAAAGAGTGAGTGATGTTTATTCATTACCTGGAAGCCTCTTTGTTGTGATTAGGAGCAATTTTGGAGGATGTTAATAACGTGAAGGTACCACAAAAGTGTTCTAAGCTTTGATTATGTGAGTTGCTTGTTTATGGCAAGAAGCATCGTCCATAGCTGTGTGTGTGCACTCATACATATTTATGCACGAGTGTATTTTAGATGGTAGCTACATCTGCACCTTTAGGCTGTTGTTTAGTCTGTTGTAATCATGTTGCAATAATTAAAACATCAGAGGAACAAACAAACAAAACCTCATTTTAGTGCAGTGGGGCTTATGATGCCTGACAGAGAGAAGTAATTAATTTTTTGCATGAAAAGCATACAATAGGACTGCTATCAAAACTGCACGAGCTGAACTGTGCATTGAGGAGGCAGTAAGTGCACTTGAACTGTGTGGCACGTACTGATACAGGACATATTTGGATTTTTTTGTTGGTTCCTTTCTGGTGCTTTGTTTGCTAAGAGGCTGCATGATTTGAGCAAAGCCTGGTAACTCATGCATGACTTACTGAATTCTCATTTACTGTAAATATTATCTTTCCTTCCAAAAGGTGCCAGCCCTGTTTTTTCCTAAACATCTCATCAAATTTGGTGCAAGCTCCAGGCTCTCACTGTGGGGTTGATTCTTGTTACTTGTTTGGAGAGGTTAGCTGTGTAGACTCTCCATGGCTTTTTACTTTTTCAATAGGCTTCTTGATTTTTCCTGAGATTTCTGAGCACTTTGCTGCATCCTGTGAT
The DNA here is from genome assembly GCA_021534815.1 of Acrocephalus arundinaceus. NCBI lineage: Eukaryota > Metazoa > Chordata > Aves > Passeriformes > Sylviidae > Acrocephalus > Acrocephalus arundinaceus. The sequence continues at coordinate 2,966,549 of JAJEOU010001577.1, forward strand.
CAGCATATGTTTTCTCTGAAGCTTTAGAACAGCAGTTTTAGTTACTGGCACTGGAACTAGAAGTGAACAGTTAAATACTCAGATTTCAACTGTGCTTGCCTTGCTGCCTCTGGGTTGGTGTGATGTGAGACATGAGGAGCTATTTACAAGTGGTGAAACGGAATGTGGATACTTTCCTGAGCCTTTTATAATTCTTTTTTTTTTCCCATTATCTGTGCATTGACATTATTTTTGTAATGCCTTATTGTTCAGATTTACTGCAAAGCCTTCCTGGTCCCCCCGTGGGCTCCTTGAATTCTGTTTGCAGTGGAGGCAGAGCTCAGTGTGGGCCCACAGCAGCAGCAGCTGATTGCTGGGGTGCAGCATTGTTGGGTTGCCACAGTTCCCCAAGTGCTGCATCCCAGGAATGTCCCCCAGGGTACCAGGAGTCAACTTCACAAAGCAGGAATGATCCAGAGGTTTGTCCATTGCCATAGGGGCAGGAGCAGTGCTCACAACCAACAGATAAAAATACCATCTCTGCTGTTTACAGAGTAGATGAAGTGGATTATATGTTTTCATAAAAGAAAACTATACTTAAGGGTATAATTGGCCACTACAGACATTAAGCAGTGACAAAAATCTGAGCAAACAATCCATGAGCATGACTCTTATAAGTCAGTAAGGCAGACTTGAGTCGAGTTACCTGAGATTTATTATGACACTTCAAATGATGGTAATCTTCACATCTCAGGTGACAGCCCAGGTCATTGAATGTTGGCTTGAACTTACAAGTCATGACAGACTGCTTTTGAGGTGAGAGTTTTTTTTTAATGGGAATGTGTTATATAAGAATAAATTATTATAAAAATCATAAGAGGATGTGCCTAATGATAGCTTCCTGATGGGGCAGTTGGAATTAGGTAATTCTCAGTTATGTTTTATGTTCCTTCCCCTCATCGTCAGCATGTTATTCCAGTGTTTTGACACGTGTGGGTCTGGATTTTTAAAACAACCCCAAACTTCTGCAAAAGTGTTTTTAGGATCCTCAGCTAAGCAGTCTCTGGTTTTGTTTCTTGAGTAGATGGAGGAGCTCAGGGCCCCTTTAGGACCAAACTTTTTGTATCCTGTAGAAGTTGCAGTGTAGTTGAGTAAGGATATGCTGTGTGAAGAGGAGAAAATAGTGAAGTTTTTCTTGTGTACAAAAGTGTTTCAGCAAGGTATGAAAGCAAGCACAGTGTATAGAAAATAAACAATTCTCTTGTTAGAAACCAGCTGGCAATTCTCAGTTTGCCTTGGCAGGTGGCTTGACCATTGGCCTTGCAGAGGAAATCTCACAGTCTCCTGATGAATCCCTTTTGTGAGCAAACTTCAGAGGCTTCATACTTTACCTGCAGATGAGTTTGCTCTGATTGTTGGGATGGTGGCCAGGGAAGTGGCAGCGTGAATCCTCTAAAGTGGAGGAGTGATCTGGGTGCTCAGTGTGTCAGGACACTTTTAATGGTTGGGCTGTTGCACAAAGGGAAGAAGCTGTTTCTTTCTCTGCTGTCTAGTGGAACCAGCAAAAGAAAAAAATATAAAAGAAGATAGAAGGTTGTTGCCTTTTGAAAGAGAGGATCAATCCCTAAAGATGCTTCAGCTCTTAATCTCCAATTTAAATCCTGAGATTCTCCTGACTTTAGTGGGTGTTTTAAGGGCTTAAGCAGGAATTAGGAGCCTTCGTGCCTGTGTTCTCAGGAAAATGTGAGGTGGAGGTAAGTGTCTCCCTGTCAAATGAGTGAGACCTCTGAGCCCGGAGGAGAGGTGGGATTTGAGCTCAACTCTTGCTGCTGCATTTTTTTGTGAGCTAACATGGGCAGGTTTCTGCTCAGTAGGCTCACTGATGGGAATTTATGCTGTGGAGTGCCCTGCTCTTAGACATGGACCCTTGGCATCTACCTCAGGCTTAGAGATTTTGGTCTAGGAACCAGGCATCTGTATATTTTAGGGAGTAATAGGTGGAAGTTGTGCCCTCTAAAATTGCTGTTTGGAGCCAAGCTTTTGTGTCTACAGCTGTGTTAGTTGACTAAATCTTAATATTTGGAAAAGCTGTGTGCATGTGAGATGAGTTGTCCTTCTTAATACCACAGGGTGTAAACTTTCAATAATTATTTAAAGGTAGCACAGTGTGTCAGCTCAGAAGAAAGAAGAAAATGTGGGTGCTAGCTTAGGGAAGTGAATAAGTGTTATATCCTTAAAAGTGGGGGAGCCAAGCCTTTGCTGGGGTATGGTATCTGAACAATCCAGCAGTAAGGTTTCATAGATGTACCTAGCAATACATTCAATAGATTGATTTATAGATTTATATTCAATATAGATTCAGTATTTATATTGAATAGATTTATATTTGTGTTTATATTACAAGCTAATGTACAAACTGTTTTCTCCATGGGGGAGATGAATGCAGCTTGAGACTAGTCCTAATTTCACATCTTAAATTAGGTGCACAATACAAGATCCTGATAAAATTACACTGTAATTTCATGTAGAGTTTTATGTAACACTTGGATCCACTTTAAGAACAAGGCGGAGACCTGCAGTGTATATTTGAGTGATGAAAGACTCAGATAGATGAGTGGTGACCAACTGAAAGGTTGTTCATGTGTTTGCTAGTTTAATTTCTGAGGCCTGTAGTAACATCCTTGAGATCCTTGTAGCTTGTCACCTTTTCTGATATTAATGAAAGAAGATGGTAATAGGAAGTACAAAGTGCAGTTGCTTGCACAGTGTAAAAGTCAAGGAAATACCCTCACTTCACTATTGTCCTCAATCTTCAAACATACAGCTCATAAAAAGTGCCAGTGAGGAAAAAAAAAAGTGTTAAAAGCAGTGACAGAAAACTAGAAATTTCTATCTATATGTGTCCTGGAATTTCTTGTCTGAAAAGGCAGTGTTTTAATTACCTGCATTGATGATATGATGGTGGGTAGAGGAATATTCTGGTTGGTGATAGCAGAACCAGCAAACAAAACAAAGTAGAAACATCACGTTGAAATAGAAGGCACTGGAATGTGGTGTTATGTTAGAAAAAAAAAAATTATTCATCAAGCATCCACAATATTCAGCTGCTTTATGGCTCATGCTTCATTTACTGACTTGATATCCTAACCTGAAAAAGATTCCAAAAGTAAAATTGGAAATTGTTTGGCTCAGAGAGTTTATAAGCTTGGTTGTCTGAGTTCCTTTATTCCCTTTGAGAACACGATGCTCTTGCTGGCAAGTTTCAAGAGATGGATTTATAAGTGCCATTTGTTACTACCTGCAGTGATCCAAAGTCTTTTAGAAGTCTTTCCAGGTTTTTTTGTGGATCATGTGAAATAGAGTGTTGGGGACAGTTTTGCAGCCTGGAATTCTTGTCTGTGCTGTGTTTTACTCATTACCATGATGTCTAGGCAGAACCATCACTAGTAGCTAAGATTTTGTTCCTGTTCTCAGAAATTAGCAAACACTCCACTACTTGTGTGGCCTCACCTCCACACTGAGGTCTGAGCTTTGTGGAAATGCCAGCAGATGTTCCACCCACACATCAGAAATGTCTTGGTGTTGAAGGTGGGTCCTGAGGAACTGAATATGGTTACCTGTGGTTTTTTTGCAATTATTACCTCAAGAAAACCTTTTGTGGGTCTTCTTCAAGGAGAATTTAAAGACAGAAATCTGTGTGAAGGGGAAAAAGACTGTTTGTGAGTATGTAATGTTACATAAAAGCACTGTTTTTTCAGGTCAGTGCTGCTACTTCCCCATTTGCTGTTCCTTTAGTATGTTCAGGTTAAATTTTCATGAGATGTACAAGATTTCAGGAGCTGGTTGTGAGTATGGTTTTTCCCTGTTTAGGATTAGAACGCTCAGATGTGCTGGCACAGCCATGTAGCTGTGACAAATGAGCAATAATATGAACCTGTTTCACTTGTCATTTCATTTCTATGTTTTTGTATCTCTAAAAAATGCTTTTATGCGAAAAGCCAGTGCTGAAAAAGGTAGAAACCAGATCTGAGAGATCAGTATGGTACATTTTGCTTGCTCAGCAATGGATTACCTTAACAAAATGATTCTTGACAGATATTTGCCTAACATTGTCTTAAAAACCCCCCAGAGATGGAAAGTGTACAGCTTCCATGTGGAAAGCTATTCCAGTGCTGTGGTGCTTTTACCACGAGAAGACCTGTTGTAATACCTAATCTATCTATGCTGCATTATCACTCCTAATTTAATAGGATAGTTCAAAAAAGGAAATTTAAAAAAAAAGGTTTTCTAGAGTCACTGTTATATCTGAGGGTCCAAGGAGTCACTGTCATATTGTTGCAAAATTAGGCAGGCTCTATTATGAAAGAAGCACCAAACATAATGAATTTTTTGCTCCCCTCTGCATTGCAATGTATCACTTCAAGCATTTCCTTCACATCTGGATGGATTTGGATTTGCTGGGAAAAGTTCAAGGAATAAGCAGATGTTGAGCTAATGTATTTTCATTCATAGAGCTGGTGGTGTTAGGCTGTTGAAGAGGAGGATGAGATGTAATGATCTTCAAATGCATGAAAGGCTGCTGCAAAGCAGCATGAAATAATGCTTTTTAACCCCTCTATTTGAGAGGTTGGGTTTTTTCTTGGTTTGGTTTGTTAGCTGTTTTCTGGAAAAGCAACTGATTTATCAATTTCATTTGTTGCTCCCACTCAGTGCAGTTTATTATTTCTGTGTAGGTGTATAACCTTGCCCTTTTCAAATTGCATTCTGTTTTTGAAGAACTGTGGCTCCAATTTGTCAAAACACCTTCAAATTCTTACGTCCACCAACATTTTTGTAGTTCCTGCCAGGTTAGCACTGTTAGCAGATTTTGTCTGCATACTCCTCTTATCATCCAGGTAAATGCACTGAATAATGTCAGCTAGGACAAACCCTGTAGAAATGGTGCTTAATAATAATAATTTGATTAGTAAAACAAATACATGCTTCACACAGAGCCCAGAAATTCCTTTAGAACACAAAATGTATATCACAAAATATCCTTAGGTTCTTAGTTGACCTGTTAGTGTCTTGAAATAACTCTGGGGACTTCATTGACAAATGGAAAAGGGGAAAGGCTGAAAGCTCCCTTGTGCCACAATGAACAAAGTCACTGCTGCCCTAGGGCTTCCCAATACTGCTCGTTCTCAGCCCAAAATTCACTTGGTGTTGATTGTCTGGTCCAGGCTGTGTGGTGCCAGCGTGTTATGAGCCCAAAAAGGTGTATCAGGTTCTGAGGGGTGACAGCCACCTCCCAGAAATGGCTTTAAAATAATGAACGAGGCGGCTGATCCGGTGTATTTTGTAAAAGCAAAAAGGTTTTAATTAAAGCAGAAAATAAAAACTGTACAAAACAAAAGGGCAAAGCTGTGCACAGTGCAGGGAAGCCCCTTGCAGCTGCTGGGACACCCCGAAAAGCACCAAGAAGCCTCGTGCTCTTTCTTATGTGCTAAATGATTTAGGAGGGGTTTTTGGCAAGCTGCCCGAAGGAAACAGCCACAAGTTTTGAGGTACATTTCAAAGATCCAGCCTGTTCCTTTGTGCTGGCACTGGGCCAGTTACCATGAGGGAAGCACAGAAGGTTCTGGTGTTTATCCCTTAAAAGTTCAGGGGTGAACTGAAACTCTTTTCCTTGCACAGAAAATGCCTACTTGGTTGTGGGGATGCAACACAACTGTCCATGGTTGTGTCAGTGCTCCTGCTGATCCCGCATCCTTTGGCTCTTGGGAAGGAGGATGCAGCTGAATAATTCCTTCAGCCCCTCACTCCTGTGTCCCAGTTTAGCCAGAGGAGCAGCCTCAGTGTGGGGTTTTTTATTTTCTTTTCTGGTGTTAGAGCCAGAATTAAGTGCTCGTGAGATTCATTTTGTGTTCAGACTCAGATGTTTATTAATTCTTCATGTTACAGTCTCACAAGCTGTGAGTTTTAACTAAAAGAGTGAAAAATGGCCTCTATCTCTTTACAGGGTCTTTTAAGAACAAACTGTCCAATTATGAAATGGCATCTAAATTATTTTTACTTTTAACCCAATAACCAACCACCCATGGCCCCCAATGCAGACTCCTCTATCCAATTACAAAATACCACCCAGAGCCATGAAGAAGAAGCTGAAAAGAAGGACTGGCCTCTGCCCTAAATCCTCCATCTTGCTTTATTTATATATTACTCTATTCTAAACACTTAAACTCTCAGTTTTGCACCCTGTGATATCCCACACTTCTATTCAAACTGCACACCCACAATCCCAGTGCTGTCACTCAATTTTGGTTGCCTGTTCCACAGCCTCAGGTCAGTGCAGTGTTTGCTTGGGGGTCAGTGCCTGTGAGCACAGAAACCTGAAATTCTCAGTGCCCAGGGTTCCAACGCCTCAGTTCAGCTTTTAGTCTTGGGAGCAGTCCCACTGAGTTAGCTGGAAGTACTGAGATGCTCCAAGTTAAAACATGAAGTGCTTCACCAGTCTGTGCCTCTGCACTTTGTGACAGTGACAGTGACAGTGAAATGCTTTGAAGCTATTCCCATCGAATGAGGATATTATCATCAAAATTTTGAGCTTTGTGGGATCATGACTTCCTGAGCTTCTGCCATTAGAAAGCTCTTTTGTACATGAAACTCTAAATAGCTTGCAACTCCTACTGGCTGCTGTAGCTCTCACTATAAAACCTCCTTTAATAGTTGTGCAGAGAAAACTGGGGCCATTTTCATTCTACGGAGAAGCTTAATTTACTTCCCTTGTGCTCTTCCATTTATTGTTGAACTTTGTTGTGTTTATCACCAGTATTTTAGATTAAAGAAGCTGACACCTGGAACAGTTTGGAATGTAAAGTATTGTGTCAAAAAAAAGCAAATTGATTGCAGATATTGATGAAGACGGTTAAAGATCCTTGTGCATATTGAAGCCTGACTGGTCTGGGCTGTTGGTTGTAGCTATCAATCTTGGAAAAAATCCTTATGGCAGTTGGTTTGCATTTGGAGATTCCTATCATTGCTAAAATAATGAGAATAAAAAAAACTTCTGTATCTTCTGTACAAGCAGGTGGTTTTTATTGTATGCCAGACACTTTAATAATGTGTGAGACAGATAGGACACTTGCAAGTTAAACAGAAGTTGGACTACATATGAGAAAAATAATGTTTGTTCTGACTACATGAAAAGCAGTTCATATAAATATGTTCTTTCAGTGTTGACCATCTTGTGTGCTTAAGCTTTTTCCATTTATAAATGAAATGATGACTGCTTGATTCAAGAATTGCATGCTATAATATGGTTGAAGGAAAATACTGAATTGTAGGTTTTTGACACTAGTAAGAAAATCAGTCAACACATTAGTTGAATATATTAATCTTCTTCCATCTATGGTGCTTGCAGGTGTGTAATAGAATGTAAAACTGTAGTTTTAAATGAAGTTGAAGACCAAAGGGAAAAAAAAAGGGCTAAGGAATATTTTAACCATTATAAGTGAAAGCTATTCCTGAATGCATGGTAAGCAAATTATTATTTTACCTTTTCAAAGCAAACCAGCAATACCTTCATCTAAAAGGAGGTGATAGGTGGGAAGGTTTCATCTCTTGGGTCCCTGTTTGTTACTGAGGGCATAAGTCTGCACAGGGATTCCAGGCAAGGATTTAAAGTTACGTCAAAGAGGGGGGAAGAAAAAGAAGCCTAATAAAGTGTTAGCATGACAAGAAGTGAGTCTGCTGGACACACAGAAGTTGAGTGTCAGTGTGTGACATTCATAAATCGCAAGTTAAAAGCACTGGAAGCTTTTTTGATATCAGAAGGAGAAGGTAATTGGTGTCTGCCATTGTCAGCAGTATTATTTACCTTCACTACTTTCCCTTTTGTTGCTTGGGATGAGCTGCGTAATTTTTTCTCCCCTGGCCTTGAGAATGGAGAGCAGGAGGAAAGTCAGAAAAGCAGGGGAAGGGAAGCTTTTGTCGAGTGATGTGTTTCAACCCTCTCCCCTCCTCCCCTGCTGCTGGTGGTGTATAACTATACAATAATGCAAGCCTTCAAATAATGATAGTTGGGATAGGGTGCACTCAAAACCAGTGCATTATATAAAATTATTTTTCAGAATAACATGAGTTTAGAATTGCTTTTTTCTCAAAAGTTGACTTAATCACTATGTGCAGTCTTCTGTAGAAAAGAGCTGAGCTCAGGCAAGTGCACTATTGGTCAATTTGACATCAAAAACTCTCATTCTAGTGGTTTTTTTTTTTCCTAGCATAAAAATGTTCTTGCATGCAGAGAGATCTATAGCTGATATTTCCTTTTTCTTTTCTTTTCTTTCCTCTGTCCCTTGGTAATTAGATTGGATTAGGCTATTTCTGGGTATAAAAATTCTAAATTGCAGAAAGCAGTCTAGCTTATATTTTTCAATTTAGGCTACATTTGCAGCTGGGAAGGAAGGCACATGCCACTCCTGGCTGCATTTTTAGGGAGTGAAAGGCTCAGTGTCTTGGCTTGACCATCTCATCATAACCCATTTTACTCTGCTTTGACACTGAAATGACATTCAGTACTACTGACTTCTTTCCAAAAAACATTGGGTTGTGCCTCAGTTGTGCCATTCTAACTGAAGTTAGATGCAGGACTGCAGAGTGACTGCTGGAAGTCTGAAGCGTGTGTTTTGCTGTGATGTGTTTACAGCTGGGTTTAATAGAGATGTTTTTTGGGTAAAGAAATAGAATTAATGAAGGCCGGATTCAGGAGTTCAGTGACTGTGCAGTCACTGGAGCTGCTTATCTGGTTTAAAACTGTTGCAGAATTATTTTGTTTCTCCAGGGAAGGTGTGCTGTTTCTCAGGAGAACGCTGCACCCCAGGTGCTGCCGTGGTTGCCATGGCAGTTTGCTAGCAAGCAGCCTCCTAAATATGTTACTACTGGCAAAGAAATGGTGTCTTTTTGATCTTTTTGCCAGATGCTCATTTTGTAGAACTCTCTATGCAGAATGGTTTGATTTTTTGGGATAAAATGTCCTTTTCTGTCCCCTGAAATGTCATTACTTTTTAAAAATAAGTTTTTGAGCTAGTGTCACTTTAAAAAAAAATTAAACCTCCTTTTTTCTTTAAACCTCCTTTTAGAAGCTCTTTTGGTAACTCATATGCAAGTGGGACTGAGCTTGGCTGGCTTTGCTTACATAATCTTACTCAGAAATGAATTTTCAAAAACATGCTTTGCTTATTGAGAATACCTGCTCTAATTCTGTTTGGAGCCTGTCCTTTTTTCCCTTTTCAGGTTCTGGGATATAAAGCACAACAGCCTGTGTGCCTGAGTAAGCACAGTAGTGTGAGAGGCTGGGTGGGAGGACAAGTAAGCTGCTTGCTCTTTAACAACTGATTCTGTTAGGTTGGTTTGGGGGTTTGCTTTTTTTTATTTCTTATATCTTCTTAGCATCCCAAAGAGAGTTACAGAGGTTTTTTGGGTTTGGTTTTGTTCTAAAAGAGTTTTCCTCTGACAAGAGTCTTGGGTAGTGCTGTGACTTAAGCAAAGGCAAAGATGTGAGGATGTCTTTTAACAATGAAGATATTGGTATTCCTCACACCTGAGCATCCGAGGTGCTGGAATACAAATGGAAGGACTCGAGGCTAAACTGTTCCTTTTGGCACCTGTCTGAAGGAGAGGCACTGCTAAACTGAGCAGCCCAGGATTATCACAAGAGGTGTCGTGGCCCAGGGACGTCCCTCTCCCCCTGAGACCTTCCCGTGTCACAGGGCTCTGCAAGCAGCAGGGACGTGGTGCCACACTGGCAGCAAATTGGGAGGCTTTTCCTGTGGAAAGCCAGAGGAGCCATTGTCCCTGCACATCCTCCACATTTCCAGTCCACCTGCTCTGGGTGGGAAGGTGTTGGCATCTCTTGCGTGAGAGGATTTATTATGACATGTAGCATAAGGAAAAGTCACAGCCAAGCCTTTAAGCAAGGTTTGCTTTAGCTACTCACAATTTTTTTTTGTGAAGGCTGTAGCGAAACTTGTTCAGAAGGTTATTCTAATGCTGTTCTGCAATATGAAAATAAAGGTGTAATTTAAAACAAATGACTTGCCAGACATTGAACACCTAGTGAGGTTGTGCTAGTCCCCAGTGCAGAGGGTCATCAAATCAAATATTGTGGCTGAATTTTTGAAGTGCTTGGATAATTTTATGACCAACAGCAGCATTTGTAGTTATGAAAGGTAGGATAAAGATCATCAGCTCTCATGCTTCAAGGCATAAGGTAATCACTGCAGCGTTACAGGAGGGATATTTCCCTGCTGAGCAGCATTACACAGTTGGTTATGTACATTATGAGGTGTGTTCTTTCCTTTGATATAAACCATTAGCCAAAAAGGTGACACTTGATGGCTGAACAGGTTATTGAGACAAACCTTATATCAGCTGCCAAGGGGATATATTTCTGTGTGAAAGGCTTCTGCTGCACCACATAATCCAAGCTGTAGCTTGGAGGAATGTACATCACTAAAAATCACAGAATGGGCTCCCATTTTGTGCTCAGTACCTCTTGAGCTGCCGTGAGAGGCTTCTTGTTACCACGTGTGTGCAGGATTGTTTGTTGCTTGCACAGTTGGTGCTGTCTCCTGCCTTGCTCCTGCTTGGGGGCAGCTTCACACACAGGTGTGCACTTGGGTTTCAGTGTTGGCAACAGACCCCTGGGCTTGGGAGTCACAGCTGGAGTCTGGCTGTGTCTCAGGCACTCTCTGCCCCCATGGCTTGGACCCAGCTTCCACATGGAAGCTAAGCATAGCAAAGTTATATATAACAGTAATCAAATATACTTAAATACATTTGGTTTTTGGTTAACTAGGCTGGAAGGAGCAAGGTTGCCTTGATTCTTGTCATGAAAGTTATTTTCCCATTCTTGTCATCCCCTTAGAAACCCTTTTCAGTTTTGCTTTGAAAACAGGAATCACCTCCCTATTTCAGATGGGATCTGAGTTGACAGAAAAGATCTGATATTCCCAGACATTCGTTAGACCTTTTTGTGGGGAGACAGAGTGCTAATACTGAAGGCAATCTTACCCCTGATCCATTGCAGCTGTGTTAATTATCCAAGAGTGGGAACAGCCCTGCCCTCCCAGCTGGGTGTGATAAAGGGTGAGTGAGCTGGGGGGAGTTCAGCTGGAGTCAGTTGGAGTCTGCTGGCTGTGCTGTGAGCAGGAAGGGACAGGAGGTTGTGCAAGGGACAGAAAGGAGAGAGATGGAACAGCAGAAGGAAGGGAGAGACTGTGCAGAAAGAGCTGGAGCTGTGTGGAGCTGCCCCGTGGAATTGCTAAAGAGAAAAGGTACAAAAGGCTTTTAGATAACAAGGGGCTGATGCTTGAAGCTTTCTGGTGTTTTTACTGAAGCACTTTGAGTGCTGTGTCTGTCTGGACGACCACACCTTTTTACAGCTGGTAAAGAACAAATAGTTACCTCTTAATCAGCCTATCCACCAGCTTTCTTCTCCTCCATTTCTTAAATCTGATGAACCTCCAGTTTAAAGCAGAAATCCTCAATAGTTTGTCTTGTAGTGATGTACTTTTTGCTTTTAAACTCCGTTCTATTCAGTTTTCTACTTTGCAAGGTCCTCTCATTCTCTCTGTGTGATGATCTTGTCCCCTTCCGTGCTCATAATTGTATCATCTTTGCATTTCATAATCCAGTCCTTGGATCAAGGTTGCTAATGAATGTATTAAGCAGGATCCATCCCAAGACTGGTTCCTGAGAAATACTTAGTAATATTTCTCCATCTTTAGAACTGCTTTTTCTTCACTACAGACTCTCGTAGTGCCTCCCATAGACAGTTTGCTATCCATATGATGATGTATTCTTATATTGCTCCTCATTGTCTGACTTTTAAATAAAGATTTCTTAGACAACACTGCCAGAAGCTTAATTCAAACATAGATGTATTAGTTGCACTATATTGCCCTTGTCTTAAGTAGCCATCTGTCTTACTAAGAAACTCATCGTGTCTCTCAGGTGATCTCTTAGTAATGAGAATATATTTCTTTTTATGCTACTTCAAGCCTACCTCCATGCCCTCAATTACTGCCTCTTCCAAAGTCTGCTGTAGTCAGTGTCAAAATCACATGAATATGTGTTTGTCACTTCTCCTTTCTTGGGCTGCATCTATATTTACTATAGATTTTATATATTTTTATATTTTATATATATCCCCAGTGTTATTTTTGCTTTTGCACTGATGATCAGGGATGCCCAAAGAACAAAGGTTGTAAGTGAAGCTTTGTGAAACTAACTGGTATATTGGGAAAACTTTAGTTCCCATTAGGTTGTAAATTTAATTTAAAAACTTGCCAGTGAATTTGTACTTTTTATCTTCTGGCTCTTTCAGCTGCTGCAAATGTTCCTGTCCTTGTGGCATTGTTCTTATGAGAAAATGGAACATTTGGCCAGGTTTGGGGGTACACAGTTAACTTTTCATTGAATCTGTGTGAGACTAAGAGTACTTACCTAGCTCTTCTCTGTATTTTAATCCTTCTCTTCTGCTTAGGTGAAATGAGCCTTTCACTGTTCACTCTGTTTTCCTTTGAAAGATGGAGCTGAGGAGTTATTTTTACTCTGTGCCTAATTTAGGACACCTGCCTTCCCTTGTTAATCAATCTCTTTTTCCATCCTTGTAAGTTTTTTGCTTACTCCTGATATCTCCTTTGAAGTGTTTCTTATCCTTGCTGTTCTTTTTTAATTTCATTCCAAACAGTTTCACCTTTTGTTGCAGTTATATCTCTATATTCCTGAGCTCAGTGTAGGGTTATCAGTTCTGTTAACTTTCTAATGCACTCACAAGTTGGCTCTGTTGAATCCCAGACCTTCTTTGTAGGCTTACAAATATAAAAATGTTTATTTTTAATATATTGTTGGTATGGCAACTTGTCAAAAGATGAGTTGGTCGCAATCATTTGATAAATTCTTAATTTAACCAGATTTTCTGGAGGGTCGTTGTTGCTTTTAAATTTGATGTTGTCTGCAGTGAGGCTCAGCTGTGATTGGAGGTAGGGAACAAGTCTGAAGACTTTACATCATGGGTTAATAAATTGCAAACTGACATTAGAAAATCACTATAAAAAAGATGAGGATTTCAGTCTGTTCTTGTCTCTTTTGATTTACTCCCAGTCAATAGGATGGGATGACAGGATTATTACCCCAGGCTCATATACATTATATAGCTTTCTGTTTCCCACTCTTTATTTCTGGAGATTGATGACTGGCTGATGTTATAACTTTAATAAGGCATTTTATTTGATTTAGAACTGTCTTCCTTTTAGTTCCAGATTTATAACTGTAGTAAATCCAATTTTACTGTACCTTAATTGACTTTAAAATAAATTTTAGTAAAGAGATTATGAGTTTTTAAACTTTGGACATGCAAAAGAACCTCTTTGGTTGAACCATCTGTAGTTTTAAAGAGAACCATCACACATATAGTGGGCATGGTTTTTAGTGCTGAAACACATAGAAAATGAGGTAAGTGAGGAGAAATGATATACAGGCCTATTTGATTCACAGCTAAAGCAGAAAAAGATTTATAATGGTATCTTTCTGTGTCATTATTGCATCCATAGTTAAATATTTGACTTGTTACAATTCTGTTTCTTTGTGGAAGGCCATGGCTAGCCAGGGTGTAACAACTCTATGCCTATAATGCATAATTCTTTTTGTTTCCTGTTGTTAAACATGCCAAACCCTATTGAAAATCAGTTGTAAATTGCTGTCACACAGGTGTGGCAAATAGAAAAAACCCATTGGTTCTTATTAACCTCTTCAGTTAATTGCCTGCCTAAGAGAGCTCATTCCCAGAGCCAGGACAGCTCTTTTTCTCATTGCATACTGTGACCCAACATACTCTTCCATTCATTTATTTTTGGAAGTTCTACTTAAAAATTCTGATTTTTCTGACTGAGGTTGTGTATCATACACATACTGTGGTGGGTCGAGCACCCACTAGAATTACTTACTAATTTCTTACTATTACTATAATTAATACTAATTATTTATTCTGTGTAGAGAGGTTTTTTGTGTAAGTTTGTCACAGCTGTTCTGCATGTCTTGTTTGGAAGACTGAGTTAATGACAAACTCTACAACTTAAAATATATTCCAGAATGAAATACATAATAGTATCTAGTTGTGGTGGTTATAATTATTTTTTTAGAATATGAGTTATGTTTGTTTACTTGTATGAAACCTGTTGGGGATCCACATATTTGCGTTGGAATGAATATCTCTGAAAAAGGTATCAGAAAATGTATCTCAAGCTACCACGTTTAAAGTAATTTTACAGAAGCAGTAGCCAGTGTTTCAGATGTTTATAGAGTAATTAACAAGTGTTAAGATGTTACAAAATATACAGAAGTGGGAAATGTTTGGGGAGTGCTGTAAAACAAACAAATCCTGGGAAAGAAAACAACTTCCCCCGTCCCAGGATTTTGATGTTGCCTCTATTTATGCTTCTCCAAACTCTGGGATGATCTTCTGGTTAGAGGACCCATTCAGACCTGTCCACGTCATCTTCTCTGTGTGGCACTTGCAGTGCAGGCTGAAAGGTGTTATTTCAGAAATAATAATAAAGCTCTTCAAAAAGGATTTTATTCAGATTAGCTCAGCTCTGCTTTCTTAATTTGTTGTAAATTAATGAATACTTTCTGGTAAGTCAAAACTGTCTTTTGTCATGGGATCTATTTAATATAAAAACAAGTCATCAGTCTCTGCTAAATACCTCCTAAATACCCAAAGAATGATTTCTACTTCTGGATTTCTTGGTTTTTTTTTTTTTTATTTGTGAGCAGGTCAGGTTCTGTGACCTCTCTGTTCCTGAAAAGCTGCCTGTTCTGCATTCCCAATCTCCTGCTTTCCTTGTACCAAATTTGTCTGCTTTCATTCCTTAGGGAGAAACTCCCAAGCTGTATCTGTAGTCTTTGGAAAGCTCTGTAAAATATTTAGGAGTCTGAAAATTACTGACAATCTCACTGTTCCTAACAGCACAAACTGGGGATATCAGCTTGGTGTGGAATAAATACCTTTTCATTGTGCCTGTATTTAGCCTCTACATCTGATCTTTCCTTTTTCATGGGTGCCTTTGGCATTACTAACAGGTAAGAAGAAATTAATGTAGTTTAATGATCTTTTCACGCTTGCTGCAGTAGACTGTGAGCCTTACAGCCTCTGAAGAAAAGCTGTGGAAATACACAGGTGGAGAAATGAAGCAGGATATTGCTGCTGCCTGACTGCTGTCGTGTGTGTACAGTGGCATTTACTTAGAAAGATTAAGATCCAAGAGTGAGTCTGTATTCTAAACACAAATGGCTGTCAGCTTAAGGATTTGAGAACTTGCCAGCTGTGAATAGAAAAATTCCCCCCATCTGTCTTTGCCACTGAGAAAAAGCAATAATGGCCTGAGCGTGAAGGGCTGGACAATGTTGGAGCTTTTAGTGTTGACCTCCCTCTTTTTCTCTAAATGAGCACAGCCTTTTCTTTCAGCGGCTGATGGTGAAAATGGCATCTGAACACTGAGGCAAATGCACTTTACCAAAGGACTGGTCATTGCGTGTGAAATGGTCTCAGTGTAGGAACCATTGTTGATGTGCTTTCAGAAGTTGTCACTTGCTCTGAGACATTGCAGGTAGGGTGTCTGAGCTCTGGGGTTGAGACACATGGGCAGGGGCACACTGGTGTTCCAAAGTGCTTTTACACTCCACAGTGATAGTCTAGGCTCTTGTCAGACATCAGGGGAGACTTACAGACTGATTTCTGAAACAACTCTGGTCCTGTGTGGAGGTTGCCTTTTCTCTCTCTCAAATTTGGAAGGAGTCAGCCTAATTCTCTCCTCAGCTGTCTGAGTCACTGTGTTTTGTTGGGCTGTTCCTGGTGGTTTCCAGAAGAATCTGGTGGTCTGCAGCCTCCTGCCATCATGGCCCCAGGGCTCTTCAGTGCTGACACAACTGAGGATGTGGCTGCGAGGTGAGGAAGGGCAGACATGGCCATGCTCCTCCTCTCCTTCAGGCTGGGCAGGACATCCCAGCCAAGCTGGGGTTCAGCTGGTCACCATGTGCTGCAGTCCAGGCACCCCATCAAATCCCTGTCTGGGAGGGCTCTGCTCACGTGAATTACATCGCTGCAAGGGCAGTCAGATTGCCAGGGCTTTATTTATTTATTGTGGGAATGGTGGGTTTGTTATTACACTTTGTCTTATGTTCCTTTTATTTTGCTGTGTCCTTGCTGCTTGGGGCAGATAGGAGGCTCAGAGCAGTGAACCAAATGGGCTTTGAATTTCTCTCTGGTGATACAATGAGATGATTTTATATTTAATAGTATAACTAAGATATCAAACCCTGATACAGTCTTACACGTGGCCACAGTGTAATAAGCCCTGTGAAGATGTATTAAATCTAAGGGTTGACCTGCAGCCTTCCAGACTGGCTTAATAATAATAGTGAGACGACGTCTCTGGACGTGCTTTGTAAAAGAAAAGGTTTTAATAATGACAAAAACCAACAAACAGTATCAAAGAAAGATATGTAAGTTGAACACAGTGTAGAGAAAAACTCTTGCACTGGCTAAGGCAGTCCAAAAAAGCACTGAGAGGTTCTGTGCAGACTTTTAAGTACTGAATGGTCCAGGTGGACTTTTTGGCACCTTGCCCAATGGAATTGGTAAGCGGTTTTGAGGTACAGGTCCAACCAGTATCTGTGCTTGGCACCTCCCAATTACTGGGAAAAGAGCATCGAGGTTTCTGGGCCTTTTACCTTATAAAAACAGCAAGGGGTAAATCTTAAGCCTTTCCCTAGATGGAAACACGAGCTCGGGTGTGGGTGCATTCCTACAAAAGCCCAGGCTGTGCTCTTGGCTCGCCCTTGTGGGTATAAATGTGCTGCAGGTGATGGGTGTTCAGGTACAGTGCTGGCCAACATCTCTAACTGATGGATATTCCAGCCCAACTGGGTGGAAGATGCCATGCTGGAGGGCCTGTCTCTTTCCAAAGAACATCATTGCTTTGTTCTGCAGCCATCTGTGCCCCTTGGCATGGCAGGCTGCATTTCTTTGCTCTCTTCTCTTCTCAGTTTCAGACACAAAACTGCTGACAGTTACCTCTGCTGAAACTAAGACAATTATATCTGCCCAAAAGTGCTTTTGAGTTAAGAAATGTCTTCTGTGGTTTATGGTTTATTCAGAAGTTTAGCAGTCAGACTATTCTTTGAAGCCACAATACATATTTCCCCTTATTGCACATCAGCTTGCATCAATAGCTATTGTCAAACTATCAATTCCTTTATGTCTTCAAGATGTCTGAGCCTTTTGGGTGGGTTGTAAGGCATCAGCTATCAGTATTTATTTACACAGACACCAGATAAAATGGCAGATTAAAAGCAACATTGATGAATTGCAACACTAACAGCAGAGAACAGCCATTGAGAGATGCTGTCAGTAGAAGAAAAAAATATTTTTTCAAAGTAGTAATAAGCTGGCTATACCTAAGGGAAATTTGGTAAGAAATATGATTCACTTTGGTCACCTTGGAAACAAGCTGTTCATGTTATTAGTTATTTGAATTATTATTAAAATATTTTGTTATTACATCAATAACATGGTTAATCAGATGTTTTAATACGTGATATTGTAGCACGCTGATTTTCTGCCATAGAACCAAATGCAGATTTTAGCATATGGATAATGATACCCTGGATAAGCTCTTGGTATTTACTAGCCAAGTCTTAAGAACTGCCTGTGACTGAATGAAGTTGGGTTCTTTTGAATTTTTATCTGCCTCGTGTTAGTGCCTGTCTTTTGTTACTGATTCCTGAATAAACTGCAGTGTGGGATGGCCCTGTAATTATGCACCTGTGCTTAGGATGCTCAGACTTCAGGGGTTTAAACTGTTAAAGGATGCCTTTATTTAGGATGAACACAGCCCCTCCTGGATCTGCAGGGGGGAGCTAGGGATTGCTTTAATTTATTTTGAATTTTTAGATATGGATATGTGCATGAATATCAGCTTTTGAAACAGTTTGGATGTCAAATCTTTGGGTTTTTATCAGCTGAAAATCTGCTGTGCAGGTGTTCTAGTGCACCTCACGAGCTGGGTCTTGTCCTTAAGCCAAGGAAAGTGTCCTGTACCCATCATCCATGATGATGTGTCTTCCTTTTATTTTAAGTAACAGCACATTTATGGGGGATTTATCAAAATAGAAGAATGTGGTACCTATTGGGAAACATCAAGGAGATTTTTATAACCTAGAATCAGTGCCAGTTGTGTGCTATGTAATTGTATTTATAAGAAATTCATATGTTCATGTCTTCTGTTATTTGGTAAGTCTTTATGGCCCTAAAAGTAAATCAGTGACAGTGATTTCACTATTCCTGTATTGTTTTTTCCTTCGTGCTTCCTCTGAAACTGTTCAAACAGTTCTGGGATAGTTTTACAAGGTCAAAGCAGCATATGATTTTACCCTTCTGAAATCTTTGTGATGATTCAGAAGCAGAGTTCAGAGCATGTGACACATTGGGTTAGAAAATGTAAAATTAATAAACAGAAAGCTATTCAGAAAGCACTCTAAAAATGATGAACAGCTTGTAGAAACTGATTTATGAGGCAAGAACAGAAGTTAGATAAGTAGAGGCTGGTTGAATGGATGGGCTGGACGTGTCTTCAGATCTGTGCATGAGCAGCCAAAGAGGAGCTTTTTGTGCATTCAGGGTCGTGGACTCAACTAAAGAGCTGGTTTAGGGCTGTCAAGATAATAAGAGGGAAGAACTACGGAACAAAGTTGTTAAGATTTGTGAAAAACTGGAAGGTAAATAGAAACTGATTGTTAAAGAGAAAAAATTAAATATATATATATACATATTCAGCTTTGTTAGGCTGGTCAGTCTATTATGTCAATAGATATTTCACTTCTTTGTTATTTGGGTTTGTGAGAGCACTACAGGAGGATGAGAAGCTGTTCTTTATTGGAAGGAGGTGGATGACTTTTTAGAAAAGTCTTTTTAAATCCTGAATATCAATGCTTTGTGAGAAAGCAGTGTGCACTCTGTGTGCAAGTCTTGTTATTGTGCATTACTAATTCTTTCCTGACATTTATTATACCCAGAAACAGGAATGCAGCCTGGAGACAAGTCACTCCTTTCCTTTGATTTCATAGAATGCCGAGTGAATGACTCAAGAAAGTTGGTGGTTGTGTTAAATGATGGGTTTATGACTCAAAAGGTTTCAGTGCCTCACTCACCTTAATGAAAAACAGTGCCTAATAAATTAAAATTGTACCTAGGAATGCTGGTAAATGGCAGTTACTAGCACCATTCTTAAGGTGCTTAAGTGGAGTGGAAACTTGAAAAACCTTGATTTTGCCTAACCATAATAAATGCTTCTTCATCCTTTAGTCCATAAGACACACCAAACGTGGTGATAAAATTGCTTACATCATTTTTTTGCGTGCTGAAGGAAATAAAATTCTTAGTGTACAGTAAGTAAATTAAGTGGGATGACCTTGGCTGCCTGCCAGGTGACTGCCAAGCTGCTTTATCGCTCCCTTCCTCACCAGCACGGGAGAGAAAATATAACAAAAGGCTCACGGGTTAAGATAAGGACAGCGAGATCTCACTCAGCAATTAACATCATAGGCAAAACAGACTCAACTTGAGGAAATAAATTTAATTTACTGCCAATCAAATCACAGTAGGATAATAAAAATAAGAACCAATTTAAATCTCCCCATCCCCCCCCTTCCTAGTCTGAACTTTGCTCCTGATTCTTCTACCTCCTTGCACCAAGCAATAGAGGAGGATGTGGAGTTATGGTCCGTTTATGGTGCCTTGTTCCTGCTATTCTTTCCTCCTCACACTTCTCCCCTGCTCCAGCAGGAGAAAGTCCTTTGTGAACTGTTCCAGTGGGTCCTTCCCAAGGGCTGTGGGTGGATCTCTGCATCCCCAAGGGCTGTGGGTGGATCTCTGCATCCCCATGGATCCCCATGGGCTGTGGGTGGATCTCTGCATCCCCATGGGCTGTGGGTGGATCTCTGCATCCCCATGGGCTGTGCATGGATCTCTGCATCCCCACAGATCCCCACGGGCTGTGGGTGGATCTCTGCATCCCCGTGGATCCCCAAGGGCTGTGCATGGATCTCTGCATCCCCGTGGATCCCCAAGGGCTGTGCATGGATCTCTGCATCCCCACAGATCCCCACGGGCTGTGGGTGGATCTCTGCATCCCCGTGGATCCCCAAGGGCTGTGCATGGATCTCTGCATCCCCACAGATCCCCACGGGCTGTGGGTGGATCTCTGCATCCCCATGGATCCCCAGGGGCTGTGGGTGGATCTCTGCATCCCCCATGGGCTGTGGGTGGATCTCTGCATCCCTGTGGATCCCCATGGGCTGTG
Organism: Acrocephalus arundinaceus; assembly: GCA_021534815.1. Taxonomy (NCBI): domain Eukaryota; kingdom Metazoa; phylum Chordata; class Aves; order Passeriformes; family Sylviidae; genus Acrocephalus; species Acrocephalus arundinaceus. Next base: position 2,986,930 of record JAJEOU010001577.1, read on the forward strand.
GGTGGATCTCTGCATCCCCCATGGATTCCCAGGGGCTGTGAGTGGATCTCTGCATCCCCATGGGCTGTGGGTGGATCTTGACCCCCCATGGATCCCCATGGGCTGCAGGGGCACAGCTGCTTCCCCCTGGGCTGCAGGGGAATCAGCTCTGGCACTGCAGCAGCTCCTGCCCCTCCTTCTGCCCTGCTCTGGGTGTCTGCAGAGCTGTTTCTCACATGTTCTCAATCCTCTCTGCTGCTGCTGTTGGTGATGGGCTCAGCTTTGGTCAGTGATTTGTCCTGGCCATGGCTCCACTGAACACGGGGGCAGCTTCTGGCATCTTGTCACAGAATCCACCCCTGCTATCAAAACCTTGCCATGCCAACTCAATACAGCAAAATGAGAGTTTCTTTTCTGTGGAAAGTCATGCGGTGCACGTGACAACGGCATGAATTCTGAAATTCTCTCTCTGTGCTTTCTCAGCAGTAGGAGCTGTTCTGTTGGTTTTGAGAAGGATGACCACCTTTGGGTTGTGACTGTTGTGGGAATGAAATGTTTTGTGGTTTTCTCCTTTCAGTTTTACAGTCATATCAGTCTTGAGCTTTAGCCTGCTCTCGTTGTTCTCTGACATGTTTGTATGTGTATGTTAACATTTAGGCCCTTACTTCCCTCTTAAGCTCAGTTTCATCTCTTCTTTTCCCAAACATGAAGGAGATGTCTTTGTTTTGTTTTGTTTCATTAGCTTTGTTACTCTCAAGCTTTTTGGGGCGCTCCCTTTGCTTTCCATCAAAGGGCAGGCATTGTAAGGAAGGAAATGCTGGCAGTGGCTTCTCCTTTCACTTCGGTTTGCAGCAATCCTGGAAGTGCTGTGATTCCTCCTGTGGGTCAAGTGGAGCTTTTTGTGGTCACTGCCTTTCTGGAGACAATTTTTTTACTGCTGCTGTGCAGGAAAGCAAAGGATGTTTGGGATAGGGACACGTGCACAGAGCACAGGTTGGTGGAATAGTGTATACCTTAACTTACTGAAGTAGGAAGTGTGAATTACTTTTTTAAACGCATTTTTGTCTGGGATTCAAGCTTCATGTGGTAATCTGCAGCAAGCAGGTGTGCTGGGGGACCAAGTCCCACCACTGCCTGCCAGCTCTCTTCTGTACTTGGCAGCTACAAATTAATATTTCCCATTTTCTGTTGGTATGGGCGCGTTGATTTGCATTGACAAGAGATTTGTATTCTCAGAGCCTTTTTCATTTACAAAAATGAGAACTTTGGTGCAGGGAAAATATCTCAGACTCTTCAAAGTAGGGTCTTTATTATATAATTCATGAATTCTGTGTGGAGTAGCTTTGCTTGGACAATTATCACTTGATGTTTTTCAGAGTCTCTAGCAGTGGGACTGTGTTTTCATAGGGTCCTGTCTGCTTTACTCTGTGGGTGAGCTCATGCTATGTGCCACAATGGGACAAGGTTACATTGCTGTTAATAAAAGGTGAACAATAGCTTGAAATGTTTGTGGAGGGAGGAGAAAGCACTGGGAGCCATTGGGGTGAGGAGTATTTTCCATTGATTTTTGGTATTGACTTTCTATCCACAGCTTGTCTAGTTCTGCTGTCTTTATTATTTTTTTTCATCATTTATTTACAACTAATGTGGAAAGACCAATGAAGCCAGAATTTGCTTCTTAATCAAGATGGTGGAAATGCATTTAGATATCTATAGAAGTTCCCTTCTTTGTATTGCTAATGGAATCTCACATGGTTTTCATAATGGTTCTCTGCAGAGACAAAATACATGAAGGTTTCATCAACAGCAATTTAAGAGTGACTATTTTGCTATGAAATAAAGTTTAATCTAGCTTAAAAATTTGAGTCAGAACACAGCAATTGGAATCAGAATGCTCATTCAACCCTCCTCTTCTTTCTCTTCATTCAGGACGAGATTTTTGTTGATTCACCTCCCTCTGCAGAGTACAAATAATACATACACACACACAGACGCTATTCAGTGGGTTGGTTCAAAGCCCATTTCTGGGCTTTCAGCAATTCATTTGTGATTTCTGGGCCTTCTGCTAGCTTTCACAAGGATTGCTTTAACCTGTGTTAAAGTGTGTCCTTACCACTGCCCTGATGTGCAGCCCTGTGTTTTACAGAGAATTTTCCTGGGCTTTGGAAGAACTGGTAAAAGCCAGCCATGGGTGTGCTGGAATTGGGTCTTACTGCTGATAACATGCTCTGAAATTTAGGTAGTGATGCTGGCAATAAAACAGTGATTCGCTATCACAAATAACATAATGCTGCCTCTGTTCCCAACCTCTGCTCCCAAAGGTGTGCTGTGTACTACAAATTAAATCCTGCTTCTGGAAAGCTCTGGAAGCTTGTTGGCAGGAGGGCATGTGCCCGTTCAGGTTTTCCATTAAAACATGGAGCAGGCTGCACACTCCCTCACTGGAAGCTTCCATGACTGGCTCTGCCCCTCCCTGCTCCATCCTTTCTCTGTGCTCTGACCACTTGCCTTGGTGGAACTTGAGGGAGTCTGACTGTATTCCTCAGGAGCTGACACTGAGAAAGGAAATGTACGTAAAACATACATTGTAAAATTCCCTGTGATGATGGGCTGTGTAGTAACTCAGATGAAGAGTTGCTGGAAATGAAATATTAAGCACGTGAGTGTTCCAATTTCTTCTTTTTTTAACTGCAGCTAAACATGTGACTGTGTTATCAAAGGGGAAAGCATTAAATCACCCGTTCAGTTTCATAGCCAAAAGCAAAGCAATTAAAGTAAAATTTATACTAAGTGTTGAGGCAGGACTTGAGGTTGCAGGTAAAGAATATTTTTATGATCAGCTGTTGGATTCCCTCCCACCCCCTCTTACTTATTTCACCTCAGGTTATGCCTGAGGAATGCAGTGCTGTTGCAGTCTCCAAACCAGAAATGCCTCTTTTAGTAACTAGTGCAATAAATCACACCTGATTATCATATTTGCTTGGATGAGAGAGGCATCTCACACTTTTCAGTTATGTCAATTAGGATTGTGTTTATAGGGAAAAATATTTATAACATCTAAAATTAGGTGGTTTTATTCTGCTGATGTTTCATTGTTTATTTTTACATTATAGATGAAATTAAATTTAAAAAGGCACAAACAATAAGAGTAGATTTCATAGCAAGGATGTGGAACACAAAAATGTATTTAGCATGGCTCTGAGGGATCCTGGGGAAGGAACTGTTTTGCAATGATCCATAATTTCCTTATCTGGATATGATATTTGTCTCTGATCCTCTGTGGAACCTGATTAACAGGGAATAATCTGGACCCATGAAAATCAAACCAGTAAATCCTCTATCGTGTGGAAGCACCTGGATTGAATTATGTGGCAGTGAGGAGGCATTGCTGCCAACTCAGCAATGGTGATGAGTCTGCCACTTCAGTGTTTCCTCATGGATTTTTCAGCAGAGCTGCATAGGGGAGCAAGATGTGATGGAAACAGCTGAATAATGAATTGTTGAAAAGATGTTAAGAGAATAGTTAGGAAAATGAAGGCCATGAATAGAGAAGATGGGGCACAGTTGGTGTTTGGCAGCGTGGGGCAATATTGTTCTGTTACCTGAGTGAAAAAACTACTTCAGTGTAAAACTGTGGAGTATTAATTTGATCTGATTTTTGTTGCTAACATATTATCTGCCTCATTTATTGTACAATGTATATCTAAAATCATTATAAAAATACTAGGCTAGTAGTTGTCCAGGGGCTGTAGATTTTTTCAGACATGATAAAGACACCACCCCAAAAAAACCCCCATGCAGTTTCATAAGCATTTAATTTTTCAGAGAGCTACAGCATCCTTCAAAATGCCACAATAAAACGTTGCTGTGGGCACAGGGATTCTAGATCAATTACATGGGCAGCCTTCTACAATTTATCATTTGGAGATAGCATCTGTGTGTATTTGAAGGAGTAAGCCAGTCAATATGGCAGGATGTATACAGAAGGAGACAAACTGGGTATGAGTATTGGGCAAAAAAATAAAGAGTGGAAGAAAAACAGTAGGTGGTGGCACAAGACACGTGCTGATGGAATGAGATATTTAATATAATTACTCTCAGTGTAATGGCATGAAGAAAGAGTTGCTCGTTTTGATACAGTAATCCATTGTTCAACCCCAGCCATTAGTGAGATCAGATAGAGGGGACTGAAAAGGTAAGGTATGAGCTGAATGAGAATGGGTAGAGTTATTTCAGGGTATTGTGCTGTTTGGCTAATACAGGTAAAGGGAAAATTAGAGAGAAGCAGCGTTTCCCTCACCTCTTCCCTGTAGAAGCACCCACTGGTATCTCTCAGAGTGTTTGGAAAGATTAAAAAGTAACAATAAATAAGGAGGTGAATTTGTTACAGAAATCCTGCATTCCCTTTTGGATAGCAGAGTTTATTTCATCAGTGCTCGCTGAGATGCTGGAGTTTGTTTCATTGTGAAATCAAAGCCAAAGCAAGCCTGGCTTTGGGAGTACATTTGTGTAGTAAAGTAGGAGCAGTCATTCTAGGGAGCAGAGCTATTTTCCTGAGAATGAGGTGATTATTCGGCTTTGTTTTCTAATGGGCAGTAATATATTTGTGAGCAGTAGCAGCATAACCTTTTATTTGTAGTGACTTATGTAATGGTAACTCTTACAGCTAAGCATGATGTAGTCAGACTTAGAATGAGCTCTTGTGCATTAAGAGCCTTTGAAGAAGAAAAATAGGTGAAAGAATGGTACTAAGGGATGGTTCTACTAAGGGAGTAACTCCAGTTAGATTTATTATAGAAATAAATATAAATTATTATATATTACAAATATAAATTTATGAAATTACAAATATTTTTATTATAGAAATATATACATTTAGAAATATAAAAATACATATAATATTATATATCTAATGAATATATTTATATATTTACTTCTTTTATATATTCCCACTTCTGTCCCTGTAGTAATTTGGTCCTGGGTTCCAGCCAGGGGAAAGCAATTGGGTCTCTCTAGGCTCTAGAATTTAAGCAGTATTTTCTTTATTGGCTACATGTCGCTATACCTGTGCAAGCATTTATTATATCTACAAGGATGAACCTTGGGAGCACCAACATTTCAGTTATCACATCTGTAGAAATGTTTATTTCTTCCTAAATTAACACTTGGAGAGAAGCTTTAAGGAAACCTCTCTTCTGAAAAAGATAACATGTGCAAGTATGATTATTTACTGACTTAGAAAAAGGATGGCTGATGGATGAAAACATTTATAATATGAAATAGTGAACATGTCTTTTATAAAAATAATAAAAAGAACAGCAATTTTGGAGCTGTTTTTAAGATAAAATTTATACGAAAAAGCAAGCTAACATCATTATGTTATTTTTAAAATCTATTTCATATGTTATTTCTAATTTTATAAAAGCTAGAAATAAAATACTTCTAATATTCTAATCAGAAACACTTAATTTCCAGTTTCATATTTTTATTAGAGAAGCTTTCAAAGTGCATTATATCTGATTGGGATTCTTTTTCTGAGCTTCCCTCTTTCCTTTCACTGAATTTAGCTGTTACCTGCTGCAGAGCCCTTGGCAATATTGGCTGTGGATAGAGAGCACAGATCTCTGCTGGTTTATGGTGTAGGGCTGTTCTTGGGGGTACAGCTCTGTAAGCCCTGAAATCCCCTGTGTTTTCACTCTGCAAATGCAAACAGCTGCTCCTGCTGTTGGGTTGCTCCTGCAAATTCTGACACCCAACGACTCCTGGAGGGCCAGCACAGGTTTGTATGGATTATAGGGCCAGCACCAGTTTGTATGGCATTATAGGGCCAGCACCAGTTTGTATGGGATTATAGGGCCAGCACCAGTTTGTATGGCATTATAGGGCCAGCACCAGTTTGTATGGCATTATAGGGCCAGCACCAGTTTGTATGGCATTATAGGGCCAGCACCAGTTTGTATGGCATTATAGGGCCAGCACCAGTTTGTATGAGATTATAGGGCCAGCACCAGTTTGTATGAGATTATAGGGCCAGCACCAGTTTGTATGGCATTATAGGGCCAGCACCAGTTTGTATGGGATTATATGGCCAGCACCAGTTTGTATGGGATTATAGGGCCAGCACCAGTTTGTATGGGATTATATGGCCAGCACCAGTTTGTATGGGATTATAGGGCCAGCACCAGTTTATGTGAGATTATAGGGCCAGCACCAGTTTGTATGGGATCAACGGGATTTTAGTTCAAGTGGCCTGGGTATAATCAGCAGATTTTGATTCAGTCACAGAATGGTTTGAGTTGGAAGGGCCTTGAAGAGCACCCATTCCAACCCTTCAACTTTCCAGGGATGGGGCACCATGGTTCCTCTGGCTGTGCTGCTGTTCCTTCACCCCCCTCAAACAAAAGAGTTTCTTCCCAGTGTCTCATCCAAACCCACCCCGTCAGTTTGGAGCCTTAGAACAAAGCAGTTTCTCAGTATTTCTCCCAGGCCACCTACCTTGCTTCCTCTTTCCAGAGCCTTAATACAGTTAAAGGGCAGCAGTTGTCATTGTCCTTTTCATTTTTCCTTCCTGAAGGACACCAGGTCGTTCCCCTGAAACACAGAATTTTTACTGTGAGTAGCTGCTGGTATTCCTGAGTATAAATAAACAAATATATAAATTTATATATTCCTGAGTATATATTCCTGACTATAAGTAAATTCCAGGTTAAAATACCTGGGGTGTCAAAGCACCTCTCTGCCAGAATGTCCACGAGAGGATGTAATTAATGTTGGTCTGTAATGGTTTGGGTTTTTGTTTGTTTGTGGGGTTTTGTTTGTTTGTTTGGGTTTTTTGTTGTTGTTGTTGTTAAGGTTGGGCTAGAGACACGGGAAATGAGAGGTTGCATTTGGATTTGGTTGTTTATTATATTTTATTTATGTATAAATTTCTGAGTTGTGAGTTTAACTAGTAAGTTAGGAAAATGAGGTAAAATTGAGTGGTTTTAACTTTTTTTAAGGTTATTTAAGTGTAATTACTTAATAAGGTGATACTTTTATTTATGCTTTTAACTTAATAATGGTTATTTCAGGTTTGTAATGCGGACTTTTTTTGCTTAATTTAGAAAAATGTTTAAACTTACGAAGAAGAATAATTTAGATAATGCCTAAAGCTTTTGTTTTGTTTTACATATATTATTATATATTAAAATTTTAAGTTCAAGTTTTTTATTTTGTGAAATTGCACAATAATATTTATACTGTATGCTTAAACTTCTGTGCTATTACTTAATCTTGGGAGTTTGTCTTAAGGTTTTAAGTTAAATGTGATGTTTGTTTGAGGGTTAGTACTTTTTAATGTAGAAAACTTGGAATTTTTAGCTTCTAGGGTTTTAACATCCTCAGAATCCACAAATCCCTTCCAGCAGTGTCCTCAAAGGCACTGATGTGCCTTTATGGAGTCCAAGGGGCAGGGAAGGTGGCAATGCTGTGGGTAACAGCCCTGAATTCCCCTAGAATGAGCAGCAGCTTGCTTGGCACATGGCCTCTCATAGGCCACTGAGAGAAGAGCAAATTCAGCAGTGTCCTTAAAGAAAAATCCTTACACCCACTCAGGCACACTCCAGAGCAGCCTGTTCTGCTGCTGTGCATTCTAAACAGAAATATCAGTGTAGTTTCAAAGAATAATTAGAAGGACAAAATGAAAAGGCTCCAGTAATCCCGGATAAAGCAATCTTTTTTAACTTCAGTTAGTTCTAAACATCACAGCAGCTGCTCCAGCAGTACAAGCAGAATTTTCACTTGTTTTTCCTGGTTGCTTTGGCTGGTAGGAGCAAATGACTGAGCTGCTGCTGTTAGCCAAAACCTGCTTCCCCAAATGTTTCATTCTGCTTTCTGTGATTATTTTTAATCTGTGTTCTCTTAAGCTGTGTTATCGTATGTGAATTCTGGCTGCATATTTTTAAAAGTAACTTATTTGCAGCTGTCAGAGATACCTTATGAATAAGTTATCAACCATCCCTAAGAGCTGTAGCTGCAGACATTAAAAAAAAATAATAAATCTGTGAACATTTTCTGTTAATGTATTTATCAAATGAATGCACTTAGAGTTAAGGAAACAGCTCCTTTCTGTAAAACCAACACCACATTGATGTGTTAATGTTAAAGAAAATAAAAGTCATGGCAGCTTCTGAACAGATTGAAACGATCTTTTAGGAAAACTTCAGTTTAAATAAACTGGTTTTATCCTAAAAGATCTCAAGGTTCTTTGGGACCATCCCACCAAACCAGTGCACATAATTTGCCAGTGTAATGATGGAAAGCACAAAGGAACTGCAAAGTTTCGGTTTTCCTTAGGGAGAAGCAGAATTTAGTAGCATAATAAAAGGAAAAACTTCTTGCAGAGAGGGACACTAGATCGTGTGAACAGCAAGATTTAAGGAGCTGAGTGCTGCCTTGTAAGATAGGATTGTGTTGTTTTGAGGAGTGATGACCAAAAAATCTACAGATGAAATTCTCTGACTGCAGAGAGTCAGGGAGCTGGTCAGATCACTGGAGATTCAGGCTATGGAAATCAATTATTTTGTTTTCATTTCTTTTTTTTATCAAAAAATCATAACCTTAAGTAAAGAGGCTAATGACTTGTGTATAATTGTAAGGAATAACAAGGATGGAGCAGGGGATTGCATTGTACCTAGGCAATATTTTAACGTCTAAGACTTCACTTGGATGGATTTTAGGGAACAACCATGCTCCCGGGCAGTTTACTACTGTAGCTGAGAAACGGGTACCAAAATGTTGTGATCTCTTTTTGAGAATAATCTTGAGTGTGAGTGGTAAAAGTATTTAAGCTTAAAACTGTTGAAATAAAGACCAGGAAGGTACCTCCACTTGAATTTTTATTTTTGTGCTTCTCAGGAATGCTGCGGTTGTTTGGGGCTGGTCTGCACTGGAAAGTGTGACTGTTCAAGTGTGATTTGCATGTGAATGCGTGCTTTAAAACATTTATTTGTTTAGTTGTTTAACCTGATAGTTGTGCAGGTTCCGTCCCTAGCAGGGCAGTGAAATAGACACAAAGCAGATTTGGGATATTGATACTCTTGTCCTGATCATGAAGTGGGTATATCATGTAAAGCACTTTTATGCTGTGCCCAGAGGAGGAGGCTGCACCATTTTAATGATGCTCTAAAAGTCAGAGCGATAATATTTCCAGATATTATTATATTGATAGTTATTTTATTGCCTTTGGATTCCCAGGTGATGCTGCACCAGCCCTAATTTATGAGGGCATTTTTCACTGCTTAGTTACTTAATGACATTAGGGAAATATTTCTCAGCCTTGTTGGAAGGGACTTTTTCCTTTGGCTTCTCTGCTCTTGTTTTGGGCTCTTTCCCTGCCTCTGAATGGGCAGTAGCTCCATCCCCAAGGCAGAGCTGTGCTGCTGAGGAGGTGAATTGCTACCAAGGAAGCTGCTAAGCAGTTTTAAGGCTAGCCTAAACATTTGCTGCCAGTAATTACTCAGCAGTCTCTTACTCAGGGAATTGGGGGAGGCTGAGCTGCTGCCAGCTCCTGGGGAACTGCTGACTGCTGTGTCTGGTGCTTTATGGCTCCCTCAGGGTTCTGGTGCACAGTTTGAGAAAGCAGCCCTGTGGTAAAGGTAAAAACCAGGTGTGGGGGGGTTAGATGCATGAGATGTATGAGAAAGAAGACAGGCAGGAGGGTGGAAAGGAAAAATAGAAAGGCAAGTGGAGCTGAAGTCCAGTGAGTTTGAGAGTGGAAAGGAGATCAGAGCAGGAGAGGACAGAATCAGGGAGAATTTGGAGAGCAAGTAAATAAAATGAACGAGGAGCAGCTAAGTCAGTGGAGTGAAAATGACATGGGTTCATTTTTGCACGAGCATAGGGTGGCCGAAATTTTAGGGCCTGTCTCATGCTCCACTGCTGCTGTGCTCTGCTGTTTTGGAACTTCATTGGTATGATTCCATCAGCTTGTGAACATACTTTAAGATTTGACATCACTTAAATAGTAACAGTTTGTTTCTGTTTTTAAAAATCCTGATTATGTAGACCAGGGACTAATACAGGTCAGTGCATAGTACTGGCTTGAATAAAAAGAGGGGAGGAGAATCCTCCCCCATATTAATAATCATGAATTACACATCAGAGCTTTCTGCAAAGCTGGGGGGGTTTTCCCTGTTTTTGATTTTCTGCCTTTGCTTCCCTACAGAGTTCACAAAAATTCTAATTTAGCTTCGTAAAGTATAGTCCCCAACTGGAAAGTGAGACAGCTGCAAATAGAGTAATTGATTCTGATAAAAATGTATCATTTGTTAGTGCTCTAACACGTCATAGTTTGCTTCATTTTGTTTGGTTTGCATGTTACTGTATTTCAGTAGTTAGGCTGAAAATGAAGCCCCAACAGCAGGTGATGACACTACTGATGTGTAAAGGGATTATTGTTACATTCATGAAAGAGTGGTGTGCAATTCCAGAGGCAGAGAGTGCTTTGTTTCAGGATTGTTCCCTCGTGGTTGTTACAGGACTAAGTTTAAAAAACATTAGGTCCATTTCACCTTGGGCTGAATGGACAAACTCCATTGCCAGTAATTGCTGTTGTGCTGCTTTACAGCTGAAATTATTTTGGTTGGATGTGACTTATTGGAGAGGACAAACACTAAAGAGATGCTGTAGTTGAGATGTGGTGTCTCGTTGTCATCTTTAAACATGAGAGATATTTAGTAACAGGATTCTGAGGCAGGCATGGAAAGAGTTAAGTGGTCTGGACAGTCTGTGAAGTACATTTGCAGATGAGAAAACCTCTTTACTTGGCCATGAGGTGAAGATCATTTGTTTAGTTGTTTAACCTGATAGTTGTACAGTTTCCATCCCTGGAGGGGCAGTGAAATAGACAGAAAGCACATTTGGAATATCGATACTCTTGTATCAACACTTTTTTCCTTGGGCTTCTCTGCTCTTGTTTTGGGCTCTTTCCCTGCCTCTGAATGGGCAGTAGCTCCATCCCCAAGGCAGAGCTGTGCTGCTGCCCTGCCTTGGAGGAGGTGAATTGCTACCAAGGAGGCTGCTAAGCAGTTTTAAGGCTAGCCTAAACATTTGCTGCCAGTAATTAGTCTTCCCCTCCTATCTCAGTTGGTGTCGCCTGTCAGGTGCTAGGCAGGCAGCTCCACTGAGCTCCTGTCCTTGTGTTCTGTCCCAGTGTGCTCCCAGCATTGCTGAGTGCCCTGGCACCCAAGGAAAGGTGTTCTCTTTTGTTGTTGCCTCTGAGTCCACATACACAGTTTATTGCAGTGAAGAGTGGTGGTGGTAGGTGATGATCCACAGGGTGTGTGAGTGATGCTGTAAGGAGAGCTCTGTGCTGGTTATGAACCCTGATTCACTGAGTGCTGAGGTGACACTTGAACCCAGTGGGGAACCATTCCCTTCTGGCCAGCCCACCTCTAACACACCTTCCAGTCCTTGCTGAAAGCTGGAGCCCAAATGTCTCTGTTGTTGCTGAGCTGATGGGAGCTGGTGATATGTGCGTGATAATTACGCTGTGTCAAGTCTCATTTTAAAGACCATAAGTATACCTTTGTAAAAGAAAAACAAACTACTTCAGCAGCCTGGAGAGAAGCATAAATCATGTATTTTTTGTCATCTCCAAAGACCACGAGAAGATGAGCTTTAATATTTCAAATGAGACAAGCAATCCATACACATGAATCACAATTTGAGTTCCATTACAGCTGAGCTGGTATGTACCACTGTGTGCTTTATGGGTTTTACTCTAACAACATTAAGTAAAAACCCAAAGCTTTTTGTGATGAATACCTAACCTTTTACAAGTATTTGTAGCGCTGTGGTCCAGAGCAACAGATTTAGTGTTGCCCCACAGGCTTTAATAAGAAAATTCTGTCGCCAGTTTTGACCTCTCAATATTATTCTCTCTCTAAAGAAAATGCAGGTATTAGTAGAAGGCTGATACTGCAAAGGTAAAAGAAAATTTGAAATGCTGAAAGGGTTTATGGAAAATGTAACCCTTAAAGATTGAAAAGACAGTTACATAAATGAACAAAGGTGGAAGAGACAGATTTTTTTTTTTCCTTCTGCTTCCTTTGTTAGGCCCAGGCTTTTTCTTCCTGGGCTCTGGAACTTCTGCAGCAACCCAGTGACAGTTTTTCTCAATTCTTCTATTTATAGTCAAGTCATCACTTGAAGTCCTTAGTCTCCTTTTGAGATATTCTCTCATGGCAGTATTTTCATATAGGTAGTGAATTTTCTTTTTATCTCTTGGTATTCTCATATTTTTTGCTACAGCAATCTGGGCCTTTCTTGCAATGAATCAAAGTTCAAGTTACTTCACCTTTGAGACTTTCAATCCTCTCACTTCCCCTTGGGGGAATAAAGAGAAGTGTAGTGAGGGAGCTGGAGATGAAGGGTAGTGCATAAGGTTAATTTTCAAGTGAATCGGTTGCTGTTTTGACATTCTTGCTTTCTTTGCAGACATCTTTTCATTCCTTTTATGCTGGAAAATTATTAGATATGCAAGAGCAAAACTCCTCAAAGCTATGCTCCAAAAGCCTATTAAAAATAGTCTGCAAGCAGATCAGTGTGAACACACGTCAACACCTGAGTGTTTCCCAAGTGGCTCGAGCACTCAGTGGTGTGATAACAAGACATGTGGGAGGATTTTTCCTGGCTTTTATCTTTCATATATTGCTGCTCCCGACTCTTTAAAATTCATTTCATCGAGTGGCACTGCAACTGAAACAACAGAAATGCAAGAATGAGAGAGTTTAAGGTGTTTGCGGGGGTATACAAAGTATTTTGCCTCCAGGCCATCATTTCTAATTCATCTCGAGCTGGCAGCAGTCAGAAATCGCTGCCAACTGACAGCTGTTTGCTGGGCAGCATGAAGAGATTTAGCTGGTAGCTCCTGCTGGACAGATGTCTGTAATGTAGGAAGTGTGAGTGTAGCTGGCATGTGTTTCATTTTCAGAGCCTGGAAAATGGGGGTGTATCTCTCTCAACTGCAGCTGCTTCAGTTTTGGAAGGTTAAACAAGATACCTGAGCTTAGGTAACCAAGAACTCACCATGTGCACAATTTAACTCCCCCCCTCCCCATTTTGGGGCTTAATTCTGATGTTTTGGTGCTAATCAGTGTTTGGTGCTGTGTGTGTCTTAGTTTGGAAAGACAGGTGTCTGCCAGGGAAAAGCTGGAGCTTCCCTTGGAATGGAGAATGTAAACCCCCTCCCTGTAAATTATTATGATTCTGAAATTAAGGGGCTTTCAGGCAAAGATATGGGAGTAGGAGTAACAGTTCTTTACTAGGAATATTAAAAATGTAGTAGTACAAAAAAGGACAAACAAACAAACAAAGAAAACACTGACAGAGTCAGAACATGACCTGACATCCCGTGGGTCAGGATGTTGGGAGCAATCCAATCAAGTCCTGCTGTAGTGACAGATGTGGTTCTGTTGGAGCAGAGATGATCCTGTAGAAGGGTCCAGTGGTGCTGAGATGGGTCCAGGCTTCCTCTGGCAATCCAGTGCACACAGGCTGTGCTGCTGTTCTGAATCTCAGGGTTTATCCAGGTGGGAATGCTGGGCTCCTCCCACTGGGTGGAGCATCTCCCCATGGGATGATGGAATTGTATCAGCCCTGCAGTGAGCCTGGATGGCCCATGGACAGCAGAGATCCCCTGCAGGGAGGGTGGGTCCTGGAAGGGATAAAGAACACTGCCCCAGCTGGTTTAACAGCTGCCCATTAACAGAAGACCCCTGGAGCCATGAGGAATGGGTCATAGAAGAGATGAAGAAAAAAAAAAACCTCCCCAGCCGGTTTCAACAGGTGGGGATAGAACACATTTTACACTGAACCCAAGACACTGTGTGGAGGGAGAAGGGAGGCTGAAATGGCTGTGCAGAGGGATGTGCCAGGTGGCTGCACTGTGGGGTGACCTGACCAACTTGCACTCCATGAGCCAAGGAGGTTCTTCAGCTGTGCTGTCAATTGACACCTTTCCAGAGTGTGAGCAATCAACACCACAAAGAAAGTAATGGGGGGAAAAAAATGCCTCTGATTCATCTTTCTTTGTGTTGGACATATGTAGCACTAGAATTAATATTTTGAAAACCATGAATTACTTCATGTAAAATCTGCACTGCTAAGCAGAAAATCTATCCTGCTGAGAAAAAAATAAAGAAAATTCTTCACAGTAATGTCTGGTTTTGTGGAAAAGGAAGGGGGAAGATTTTACAGTTTACAGTATCACAGAGCTTGGAGATATTTAAACAGGCAAGTAAATGATGGGTTTGAGTCACTATTGTGAAAACAGTTTCGGATTTTGGATTTGCAGCAGCAATAGAGATTGCTGAAGCAGAGACATGAGGTCAAGTTTTTGCTGCGCCTTTATCATGTTGTTTTTTGCTTTGACATGATGCAAAGCATAAAATGGGCTGAGGTGACTGGTTCAGTCCTTCTGCCTGTGTGACATGTGGAGGTGGCCCAGAGCCCTGGCCAGTGACTCCTGCAGCACAACCGTGTGCCCAGGGCCAGAGCATTGCCAGAGCACTTGGGTCAATCTGGAGGTGTGGAGAGCTCAATGTTCAACTGGGCAGTGGAATCTGCTCCTGGCAAACATTGTGTGGCACATCTGAGCAGCACTGCAGCTGACACCGTGCTGTATGGAGTTACTGTGCCTTTAAGAGCTGGGATTTTCAGTATTGCGTTCTTTGACGCTATTTTATGTGTTTGAAAACTGCATCAGTCTTTGGTTTTTAACGTTGCAAAAAACCTCCAAATGTATGTGTTGCTTTTCCAGAATTAAAAAAAGAAATAGTGTTTCATGAGGGACAGTGGGAAGGAACACATTGCTATGACACAGGAGTTTTAGCTCTTTTTAAAGGAATATTTTTTACTGAATTTGCCTTGTATTTTAGTACTAGTGTTTAAACAGATTGCTTTTAGAGTTGGAAATGCAATTTATCTTCTGTAACATTATTCACTTTGCTAAGTGTGACTCTAACTTCCCTGGGTGGTTTTTCCCTGCAGACATTGATGAGTGTGCTGCCAAGATGCACTATTGCCACGCCAACACCGTGTGCGTTAACCTGCCCGGCTCCTACCGCTGCGACTGCGTCACGGGCTATGTCCGTGTGGATGACTTCTCCTGCACAGGTGAGTCCTGGAGCCCTGGGCTCTGAGAATTCCAGGTTTCTGTGCTGACAGGCACTGACCCCCAAGCAAACACTGCACTGACCTGAGGCTTTGGAACAGGCTCCCAAAATTGAGTGACAGCACTAGGATTGTGGGTGTGCAGTTTGAATAGAAGTGTGGGATATCACAGGGTGCAAAACTGAGAGTTTAAGGGTTTAGAATACAGTAATATATATAGAAAGCAAGATGGAGGATTTAGGGCAGAGGCCAGTCCTTCTTTTTCAGCTTCTTCTTCATGGCTCTGGGTGGTATTTTGTCATTGGATAGAAAAGTCCACATTGCAGGCCATGAGTGGTTGCTTACTGGGTTAAAAGTAAAAATAATTTAGGTGTCATCTCATAATTGGACAGTTTGTCCTTAAAAGGCCTTGTAGAGAGAGAGATAGGGCTCTATTTTTTAGTTTATTAGCTAGAAGTGCTGTAGAACTCACATTTTGTGAGACTGTAATGTAGATAAGAATTAATAAACATCTGAGTCTGAACAAAAAATACCATCTGAGCATTTAATACTGACTCTGGCAGAAAAGAAGATAAAATGCAACAGGTGAGCTCTCAGGTGCAGCAGCAGCATTGTCACACTCCTTGTCTGGTGTGTGTAGCCTTCCTTCTGTCTAGTCCCAAATGCCAGAGAGCAGCTGGTCCTTTGCCAGGATAAAATTCAGGCACAATTTGGGTGTCACTGTTAGGGTGCTCATGACACATAGAGTGACACCATAAATTTCAGAAGACTCTTTATTATGGCCACATGCTGTCTTTAATACAGATTTTACAAACCTCAAGGGCAACCTCTAATTGGTTAATAGCTTTCTTGTTAATTATTCTGTTGGTTAGTAAAAGGTATTTTACTTGTCCATCAGATCTATCTATTCTCAGATTGTTTACAGATTTTCTTTACTGAGTCTCATGGGACAAATCCCTTGTTATTACAGGTGCATTTATTTTTCACCCTCAGAATAGATTGTTGTGTTAAAGGAACTTGTCATTCTCGAAGTAGCTTTGTATATGAACTTAAAAATTGCTCGTTAGCTGCACTTAAAAGAAATTACAGTCCAGCTTTTTACCCTATTCCTACAGTAGGGTGGATGGCTGTGGTAGGAAGTGCCTTTCCCCTGTATGGGCCCTTTGGGATGGGCTTGGGAGGTGGCTGAAGAAGGGATGTGGTGCACCACTGAGGGCTCCTGCCAGCCAGGACATGGTCCCTTTGTGTCCCACATCTGCCTTCTGTCCAAGGTGCAGAGGCTGTGAGGAGAAATGAGACTTCATCAGCTGTAGTCTGAAACTGGTCAGTGGGTTGGAACATGAAAAGTTACCCAGGAGGAGGAGCTTTCTGGACAGAACCAAACCAAACATGCAAAAAGAAAACTGAAATGTGTAAAGTTCTTAAAATCCAGTTATTGTTAGGTTGTTTGGAGATTGTTGCTAATGCTGAGAGTTAATGTCTCAGGAGCTATGACATTGTTTAGAAAAGACAGCTAGTGGATAGTAAGTATTAGACAATATATCTAGTTGGTTTTTTTAAAGATATCAATCTGCAAAATGAGCTCTAAAAATTCCTAGTGGAACCTCGGTAGGGCCTCATTTCCATTTAGGGTTTTTAAGGGACCTTCTCTGGCAGTCTCAGAAAAGTGAGAGAAGCTGCTGAACTGCTCATCCCAACTCTACCTAGCTGGATAACATCTTTCAATGACAACGCTCCAGGAAGTCTGATTTTGGGATTATTTTGATGGTGCACCTGTCATGCAAAGGAGGAGAGAATCAGTTAGGTTTATTGAAATGGATATAAATCAGCTCAACGCAATGCCATGTTTAGAATGGTGTTGGGTGAGCTGTTCTCTGAAGTGGGAAGATGGCACAGGAATATTGAATATGAGAATGGTTTCCAGCCTGGAGTAACTACATTGTAATGCGTGTTATCCTTAGGGGAAGGTCATAGGAAATGTTGACTTTCATGATGACAGCATGTCTTTTAGTTAATATTATAGAATTTATAAAAGTGTAGGAAAATCCTGCCCACCTCTTGAGGGAGGCTGATACTAAACAGCTGTCAGGAAGCTTATTTTTATTTTTCCCAAAGAGTCATTATTTCAGAGTAATCTGTCTCTTTTCAGTTTTTTTTTCATCTTTTACAATGTGACATGACAGATTCAGACCTTAAATTCTGTGCTGTGTGAGGTATCAACCTTCACAGTGACAGGGAGAGTGGTTTTGATAATCTGACTCTTTTCTTTCCCATATATGCTCTACTAATTTCCTAATGTGCCTTTCTTTCCAGCAAGGCACCATCATTAGGCAGGCAAAGGGTATAGGAAGCAAGGTGTTTGTGATACACCAGGGAAGTGTGAAATAGCAAGACAAGTTGCTTGACAGTAATGAGGGAACGTTCACTTAAAGTGCATGCACACAAAGAATCCAGAGCGGGTAAAAGAACAAATAATGGAATGAGAGACACAACTACTTCTTGCAGGTTTATTGTCTTGCAAAAACCACTTCATTTTTTACGTAGTCGTTAAAAAGCAGAGCAAGTGTGTTACATAGATCAGGAGAAACTTGCTTCATTGCCTGTTGTATCTAGAAATAAATGTTTGTTATAATATTAAATGTAGTTAAAATAAATGCTGTGCTGTAGAGGCACTAATCCTGTCTTTGTATTTCGCATTATGCTTGAACAGACTTTTAGCAGTAATAGTAGGGATTAAAAAAAGCAATAATAAAAAAAAAATCAGACAGCAAATACTTAAGCAATTTCCCCTTACACTGATAACAAATGTTTAGCAGGCACAATAGGCTGTAGCTATTACTCAGGCCTTTAAAATTTTGTTACTCTTTATTCAAACCAAATAGATGGGAAATTTTCTTGTTGTTGAGCCATGTATTTGGAGACAAATCTGGAAGCCTGAGATGGCTTGGTGTTGTGATTAAAATTGTGTGTGTGTGTGGGGGAAGGCTCTGATGGGTTCAGGACAAAAATGAAGTTTCAGATGTTAAGGCACATGCATGGCAGTGCGTGTATTTTGTGCCCTGCTGACCCTAAAGCAGAGATTTTCCACAGAGCAGGAGGTGTCATGTTTTGGGAAGCCCGAGTCTAGTTCATCAAGGGATAAAGTCATTTGCAGTTGAGCAGATTCTGTGTTGCTGGGCAGGCATGTGCTTGGGGGCTGATCCCCCAGCTCTGGTAGCTTTCAAAAGGTGGAAACTCTGTGGGAGGCGTAAATCTCTATGTGGAAGGTGTAAATCAGGAACAGTTTTTAAGCTGAAGGAAATGTTTCAATTTGATACTGAGGAGGGTTTATCTTTTTAGAAGGAAATGGAGTGACTGGTGAAATGCTGTGTCAATTTGAATTGAGCAAAATAAAGTTCAGTTGGATGTTGTTGCATTTTAAATATGTTGCTTCCAGTATTTTCTTTGAAAGACTGGATCTTATTGAAATTAAACTAGTTTTGTAGTTTGACAGGTTTGACATTGCTGAAAGTTTTTTTATTTTTCCCAAAACAATTTTTGGATAATAGTTTCCAACTGTGAAGTAGGAACTTCAGTGGTTAGCAGTAAGAAGCTGCTGTATTAGAAGATTGCATAGAAAATGCAGTCATACAGACAAAGAGACTAAAACATTATTCTGAATCAAGTCCACAGTTATATTAAGCACTCACCTGTGACTTAAAGTTAAATAGTGACTATTTTAATTAATAACCAGTGTTCAGTCTCACATAAGCAAAAGACCTGGGATGATGAGCTACTCTGAGGCAGATTAGTCATCCTAGGAGTAACTTCAGCCTGTGTTCACCAAGAAAGGTACATCAGTGTTTTTGTGCTTACCTGTTCCTGGAGCTTTGTGCCCAGAATGTTAATTAAGCTGAGTGAAAGATGGTTTTATTAAAAAAAGTTACCCTGGAATAGGAACCTGCTTTTCAGTCTCTTCCTGTGGCACTGGCAGGTTGTTTATCTGTTCTCTAGTAAATCACAGTCTTGTCCATTCTGAAACTGGCAGCAAGATTTGCTGCTCCAGATGTTCTCATTTGCTGGAATCTACTGATTTAAAGCATTTGATTGATTCTCACATGTTTTTGCCCTGGTTGCTCGTTGAAAAATAAGTTCTCTTGGGTTGCTTTCCTCTAACATAGCAGTTTGGGAGTTTGCTTCAGAAGTGCATTGTTTCATTTTATGCTTTTTGAAGCACGATAAATTACACAACAAGAATATAATACTTTTATTTTTGATGGGCTGCATCTGTTCTCTGGTATGACTTTAAAAAATTCATGTGTATGATTTTTCTGTAATTTGAAACTAGAATATATAGTTCCTATATCTCACTGCCATTCCATCAAGTATGCAAATGCTTTTTCATCTTAATAAGCTGTAAGTTACCTGTAATGACCACATATGTCATGCTGCTAGGAAAAGAAAACAGTGTGGGGAGGTTCCACCTTCTTTTGCATAATATTGGCATTTTCTATGAAGACAATCACAATTACCACAAAAAAGATTCCTGACCTTTAACAGCTACAATAGCCATTTAAAAAACAATTACTAATTTTTCAATGTTCTCCTTGGGGGGTAGCATGGAACACTGAAAACTTCCTCAAATCCTGCAGTCATTAGAAGAATAAGTTTCATTTTATGTAGGCCCTGATGGGCTTGAACACTGTATTTGGTTTGATTTGAGATTTTCTTGTTTGCTTGTGTTTGCTTTTTGTTTGATTTTTTTATTTACTACAAATAGTCACTGATAATTTTATTATTTATTTATTATTAATAAAGCTTAAAGACCTTTTCAAATGAGAGTGCCAGGAGATTTTTCTTTCTCTATTTCCATGTGTTACTCATGGCCATTCTTCTAAATGAAGAAGCCTCCTTTGGGCTTGAGAATGTCTGAGCCCATTTTGTCCAAGTTTTATCTTTTCAAGAAGTAGTGTGGAAAGTTATCTGGCCATCCAAAATTATCAGCACGAGCCATTTTGCCAAAATGGGGTGAGATCTATGCAGGCACCTCCTCTTCATGCACCAAGGCGATGCTGGCAGATGTTTTTCTCTGTGAAAATAATCCACCCCTGTATTTTACTGCCCTGCCTGATGTTTCAGTAGTGGCCTGTGCTTTTAACCCTCTTTCAGTTCTCATTTGCTGTGATGACATTCCCAGAATTTCTTTAACCTTTGGCTTATCGAAGCAGAGTCACTGAAATGTTTGTGTGTTACTTGCAAAAAGCGAGCCTTTATCTACCACAGAAACAGGAATTATTTTCAAAACACATAGCTCACTATTCTAATTCAGTGAAAAAATGGGTGTTACGTAGAAATACATTATTTAGGTGTCTTAGAATAGAAATCTATTATTTAGAAGAAGTCTTAGAATACAAATCTTAGTCTTGGGTTTATGTTCTAATTTGATTTACAGTATGAGTAGAGAGGACGAAGTAAGAAAAGCTTGTTAAGTCCCTTCCCTTCCATCCTGTGTGGTTCCTGGGGCAGCATTCAGTTTTGAATGTACTGCACTTCTCAGAACAAGCCCTTCTGCAGCATGTTATTAGAAAAGTTATGCTTAAAGCATAGAAGAACATGAGAAGAAATCTCATTTTCAAGGGGAGAAAAATCAGAATCCCTTTCTCCTGCTCTTCCCTTCTTCCCCTCCCCTGTCTGTGAGAAGCAGCTCGACTGCAGAAATGCCCTGCTATGGTTAGAACAAACGTCCAAATTGTTAGCTATTACTAAAATTGATGCCTTTGTATTTTTGTTGCTGGGGTTTACCTGTCAGGTTCAAGGTGGTGCAGTTTGACCCCATAATAATACTAATAATGCAGCAAGTTTCACCGGAGTGAAGTGGCAATCTCAAAGGGCGGGGTGCTGGCCTCACATCCAGAATCAATGTGTGTGTTTGTAAAAGACCTGAATAAAAGCTTTCAGGCAGAGGATTGATAATATGGTTACTCTTTGAAGGATTGCACTGTTTTCTGAGATCTAATCTAGTGACCTTCTTTTCCACTCTTTCTCCTTTGTGAACTAAATTAGCATTGCAGAAAGCACCGTTGTTATTTTTGGCGTGGCACTTGCACTCTCCAAGTGCTGCGCCAGGACTTGGATGTTCAGAGAGGTCAGGAAACAAATGTTACAGCTGTTCTTGTGATGGGCTGGGGTCGGTGAATGGATACATCTGTCTGCCAGCTGAAAACACCACTCTGGGGCAGCAGGCAGTCAGGAGAGGTCTGTGTTGGAGTAGTTTTCAGTTTGTTTTGTGCAAGAGCTCTCTTTAGATCTTGCTGTTCTAAAGGATGTCATTAGGAACTTGCTGTAGTGGGGTGACCCTGGCAGGATTCCTGGTACCCAGCAAGGCCTCCCTATCATTTCCCTCTGCAGCTGGGCAGGGGAGAGAAAATATAGCAGAGATTCATTAGTTGAGATAAACATGGGACATGGGAGAGCTTCTGGAAGCTTCTCACAGCAGCCACCCCTGTAGCTCCCCTGCTACCAAAAGCTGGCCTGACAAAACCAATACACTAACCTAATACTGTGTAGTTTTATGGTATCATATAATGGTCTAGGTTCTAAAGGACCTTAAAGATCATTTAGTTCCACCTCCTCCTGCCATGGGCAGGGACACCTTCCACCATCCCAGGCTGCTCAGAGCCCCATCCAACCTGGCCTTGCACCCTTTCAGGGATGGAGCAGCCACAGCTTCTCTGGGAAACCTGTGCAAGGGTCTGGTCATCCTCTCAGTAAAGAGTTTCTTCCTAATGTCTAATTTAAACCTTCCCTCTTTCAGTTTTAACCTATTGCCCTTTGTTCTGTCCCTGTGTGTCCCTGTGAAAAGTCTCTTTCCAGTAACAACGTAAAAATCTCTCAGCCTGTCTTTAAAGGGGGGGTTCTGCAGCCTCTGAGCATCTCTGGGGGCCCCTCTGGGCTCTCCAGCAGCTCCTTCCCGTGTTGGGGCCCCAGAGCTGCACGCAGTGCTCCTTTTGGGGTCTCTCCAGAGCAGAGGAAAGGGACAGTCCCCTCCCTCGCCCTGCTCGTCACTCTGCTTTTCACACAGCCCACCATGGGGTTGGCTTTCTAGGCTGCATTGCTGGGTCGTGTTGAGCTTCTCACACCCATGGCCTTCTCCTGAGGGCTCCTCTCAATCCATTTTCTGCCCAGAGAGAATGTATTTGTGCTTGGGATTGCCCTGACCTGGGTGCAGGACGTTGCACTTGGCCTTGTTGAATGCCATGAGGTTCTGAGGTCAAGGTCCTCCAGCGTGGCATCCCTTCCCTCTGGGGGCACCACTCAGCTTGGTGCCATCAGCAAACTTGCCAAACTTTTCCAGAAAAACGGTGAAAATATTGATTGGGGTCACAGTTATGTCACTGTTCATAGATTAGGTATGCCCCAACACAATGGGGCTGAGGAGCTCAGGGAGATCTGGTTGGAACCAGATTCTGCTGGAACCAATTCTGATTCTGCTGGAAGCCCTGATGCTGCTTGGAACCAGTATGTGTTCCCTTCTCTGGAATCCACTCTGTCACTGTGTGCTGAGGACAGACCATGATCTTTGGAGGAGCCTGTGGTGATCTGTGTGCATGTCTGCTCACTGCACATCTGCAGGACAATGCTCAGGCATTTCAAATGCACTTGGAGACTGGTTGTGAGACAACCTGAATGGATGATGCTTTGCTTGTGTTAACTCAGCAGGCACAAAATATTTTTACTCGGGTCTCTACTCAGCTGAGTCCTTTAATGTCAGGTGCTCCAAGGCAGGGCAGGACTCAGCTCCTGGTGCTGAGTGGGACTCCTTTGTTTGAGCTGCAGTCAGTAGCAGCTCTGTTCCCAGAACCGTGAGTGTGATTTAGTCTGAGGTGCCTTGAAATGCAGAAACATTTGTTTGAAGTCCCTTGGAGGGCTGTTGGCCAAGCTCAGCAGCAGGTAATCTATGCACTGGTGGGCATTGCCTGCATCAGAGAGCGTTCCTTTGCTCTGCAGGACAAGTCAACAGGAGGCTGGAAGTGTATTAAATCAATCCAGCAAAACACAGCCCGAGCAACTCCCCATCAGCTGACTGACAGTCGCAGAGGTTTTGACTCAAACCCCATTAACGCAGGAGAAAGCTTTCAATGGCATTCATTTTGGCTTTAGATAAGTCCCACAGAGAGATAACTGGTGTGCTATTGCCATAGGGAAGCTCTGTTTTTAACAATACTAAAAAGGCTGATTCTTCTGTATTGTCAGAGAATGCTGTACTAACACAGATAAAGTGGCTTCTCAGTGCATCCCTTGAAGCCTGATAAGTGTTTAATTGCTCTTTTGGAAAAGGGAAGCTGAGGCACAGAGAACTGGAGTGTTTTGCCCAAATTCATGCAGAGACAGTGACAAGCATTGGGGAGTCTGGTAAAGAGTCAGATAAATTAGATATGGGAAAAACACAGACTTATAGCAGCAAGAATTCAGTGAACAGCGAGGTTTGTTTTTATAGATATTGACATTTTCACAAGAAACAATAGCAGCTCATTGAAGCACAGTGTGCACGAGCCCTGAGTAACCATGTGGCCTTTATGTTATAAATCTTCTCCTTCCTTTTTCTGTGCAGTTTTCTAACATCTTTTGTTGCTTTGGAGTTGAATTATTCCCCAGTCCTCTAATTTTAAATGCCATGTTACACTCTTTTGTTCCTGACTTCACCTTCATTTTATGGGCTTGCTGGGTTTGACTGCAACATTTTTTACATTCCTTCCTTTAAAAAAAAAGTGGCATTAGAAAATGGAATATTATTTGCTCCTAAGTGCTTTTAATCAGAGGGAAAAAAAGTACTAAAAATGCATTATTTACAGCGATTTTAATTCCTCACTGGTAAATAATTTAATTAAACATCTTTGTGCTTTCCTGTGCTCTAGGCATGGAAGTGGTGCTAATTTGTCCAGAGCAGTTGGTAATCCTTTCAAGTCCTTTTGACACATTGATTTTCTGTAACTTTATTAATACTAAAATTAATTAAACGGCTGACTGCAAATCATGCTGATGGTTGTATTTCTTGACTTAGGCATAATTAGCATTTTTACATGATTTCTTAGCTGCAGCCTTTTGTGCTGGTATATAAGCTGTCACAAAAATGCAGTATTTTAAATTATTTTGCCTATGTACGTTCATGCTTATGCATAAACTTAAGTAGTAAGCATAAAAAAATATTACTGATTTAATATTCACTCAAGATTCATGAATGAAGCTGTCTATCTTAAGAGACATCAAGGACAAACCATGTCTCCTGGTCAGCATTTGTCCTGAGCTCTCTTACTGCAGGATTTCTCCTTGATAAAATAGGACTAAATCCAGTTTTATGGCATAAGAATTCTCGATTCCTGAATGTGGCAATTGCTACAAACAGTCAGTGAGGTGAGGGATAGAAGGAGAGCCACCACACTAATTTCTTGGTGGGAATGTGCTATCTCACAAGCATGCAGCAGCTGCAGGATCCATGCCAGTGGCTGGAAGCAAAGAGCTCTCATGTTTTAGTCATCTGCTCCCTCAGTAAGTGTGAATGCCTTAAGGAGTGCCACTCGATTTTGGGAAAGAGTTTGCTCAATCAAGTTCTGATCTTTCTGGAGATATAACTGCCAGGGTTTGTCATCTCCTTTGTCCAAACATGTAAAAAATTTCCCAATCTGTATTCTGTTTCTAGATGCCATTTGTAACAAACTCTTTGTTCTTCAGACACAGAATTGAACTCTCCTACTAAATCAAGGAAGTAACTGAATCATAGAGGAGGGCATCAGGCTCTCCATTCCTCAAGGCAGGATCCATGGACTCTGAAACATCCTTTGTCTTATCTGTTCTTAAAAACCACAAACAATTTCAATGAGGGAAACACTTTAATCCCCTTTTTGTGTGTGTGTCTCCCTTACTCAGCCGTTGAGAGAGGTTTCCTTAATGGCTCCCTTAAATCTCTCTTGCCACAATTTAAGCCTGTCACCTCTTGTCATATTCTCAGTGAGCACAGAGAACGCTCTGACCTTTCTATTTGCACTCCATTTTAATATTTGGAATATCTTTTCATGAGTATGCTTTTATCTTCTCATCTGAAACCTAAAAGACTATTTTTAGTTTTGGGGCTGAGCAGTGCAGCAGCAACGCTGTTAGCTCTTCTTCTTAACTTCACATCTTCTTTTGAAAAACTTCTGGGGCTTTGCCCCCAAACTTTGAGTGTTTTACAGAAGTATTTTTCACATTGAGCTGGGTGGTTGTTGTTGAGTGTCAAGGAAGATGCTCTCAAGAACAGTCCCAGGTGAGAGGAGGTGCAGTGTGCGTCAGGTTGGCAAGGCAGACGGATATAAATGCATCCTAAACCTCCCACAGTGATTCTCAGAGTCCCAGGCTGTGTTAATGTCTGCTTCCAAAGGCTGCTGAGCCAGGCCCAGGCTGGCCATGCTGGATGGGAGCTCTCTCTCTGCCCTGCTGTGTCCTCTTCTTTCTGTCCAAACACATTGTTGAGCTGTACAAAGAGGAGCTGTCGGATGACTAATGGCCAAGTACAGAATGTCTGTAGTGTTTGCCTGTGGTGCTCGAGCACATTCTGTGCCTTGTCTGATTTCAGGAATAATGAGCACTGGAACAAGGCTGCTGGAAAATACCAGGAGAAAAGGCTCAGGTGCTGCTCCAGTGTGCCTGAGTGTATCCTGCAGTGTGAGTCTCCAGTGTGAGCAAAGACTGTGCAGGGTGTGGCACGTACACGTGCATTTCTTCCCAAGAAATCACGCAGACAGGGAGAGGAGCTCACATGGGATCACAGGAGTGCCAAATTCCTGTGACTTCAATTCAAGGAACGGTGGAAGTGATCTGGGATGCAGTCACTGGACGTGTAGGGAGGCCAAGAACTTGCAGTGCATTTATTTGGGTTTGACAGGTGTGTGTCTCCTGAAAGGCAGCCTGTGAGGTGGATGAGAACAGCCTGGCAAGGCTTTTAGGAGTGACATCCCTGTGAAATGTGCAGCCCTTTGCTGCCCTGCTGTTGTGTCTTTGTGTTTGCTGTTTGGATTTATGATTTCCAGAGTAAGGCTTTTGCTTATGAAACAAAGGAATTCCATTAAGCTTGTTAAGCTGAACAGAAAATTTTCCATAAAGTTCATGGTTCTTACATCTGATGGGCTTTTCTGACAGTAAGAAATATGTGTGACAAAGGCTTTAGCATGTCTTGGGTTTTTTCCCCTTTTTAAATCTCAATCTGCATTTTATACGCAATGAAACAATGTGTTAACACTTCTCATTTTGCTGTGATCTCATTTTTATACCTGTGCTGAATATTTCAGAGTTGTGTGCATATTGATTGGGAGAAAGCTAATATTTTATTAACAGCTATTGATCCTTGAATGTCTGTTACTGTGTGCAGGTGATCAAAGATCACCTTGTGAGCAATCTGAGATACTGGAACACCTTGGGACCCTGGTGCAATGATGGGCACCTGGAATTTGTTTGAAGTGCCTGGGTTTGGTGTAAGCACTCTTTAGGAATGCATTGTGGATCGTCCAGCTCTTGCTTTGCTGGTTCTTTGCATGTTCACAGATAAGTTAAAAATGCTTTTTCCAGGAGAATTATGTGCATTAAGGGGATGGGGAAGAGTGCCCGTGGCTCTGAAGGTGTGCAGTGTGATTTGTCTCTTCATGGATAGTCTAATTCTGCTTTTGGAGGGCCTTTATGTTCTGTCTATGAGCAAGAATATTGAGATACAGTGTGGGTAATACTGCAGGTGAACGTCAGTGTGGCTGATAACCAGATATCCGAGATTCCTAAATTTATTTCTCTATTTGTAAACATTAGTCAATAACCATAAATCTGGTGGTGTTGCCTTCTTGAAATATTAGTGAGATAATTTTAAAGGGTGTAGAGGAGCTGACACTGGCAAGCAGACTTGCTAGGTCCTTAAGAAATGTAGCCTTTGGGAATAGTACAGGGATGGGGGAGAGGAGAGGTGCTTTGATCTATCACTTTGTAGTTAATATTTTCATCCTTTCTACTGTAGGCTTTTTGCCTCCCAGTATGAAACTTCCTATTTAGTTACATGATTGCATGTAATAATTGCTCAAACTGGGGATTTTTATGACTCTCACAGAAATAGCTCTCATTCTTCATTGTCAGAGAAGTGGGACAGAGCTGGGCAAATGAATGACAGAGTCTTGCTAATTGTGTTCCCATTAGAATAGTCTATGGCAATTTCTGTGTGCTTAGATTTATTTTTTTTTCCCCTTTTCAGAGTTTACAAATAAAGTTCATTTTTTCAAAATACAGTTCATGCTGCTGTACTGAGATAATCAGGTGTTTTGGGGAAGGCTTTGCAGATGATAGCAGAAGGGGCCAGAAAACAGGGCTGCCAAGCAAAGGATAAGGATGTCAGTGGAGAGACAGCTTAATGGCCTGTGAGGAAAAAAGACGTTTTTCTTCTCTATTTATGAAGAAGAAAAGTTTTCATGCTTTCAGGATCCCAGGGATTTGGTTTAGTCTGCTTTGTGCTTGTCATAACAGAGGGTTCTATTTCGTAAAGTTTAATGAATAGAATTTTTCATAATGCTGAACTATCTACCAACACTTGTCCTTTATGCTGGTTTTTGGCTGGTTTGTTGTTGGCCTTTCTCTTTCAAAACAGCACAAGTGTTAAAAGTGGTTGTCTGTGGAGCATCTGACACAGCAAATTCTTCCAGCAGTAAATTAGGAATGCGCATATTTAGGCACACACACTCCCCAAAGGTGCAGAGGAATCCTCTGATCTTGGGAGCCTTGGTCTCAGATTCCTTGGTATCTATCCAATTCTGAACTGCATCCTCTGTTATAATTGGGCCACAAAAACAAAGCAAAGACATTCAAAATGTAGTCCCATTATATAAAGTTACTCTTTTTTGAATGTGCTGCTCAGTACACTTCCACTTCACCCTGCGTGCTTTCAGGAGTCCCACAAACCCTCTGATGTTCATATGAGGGTAGTTAAATAACTGTAAGTAAAACACATTCCCTGCTTCTCTGGCTGGCATGTTAAATCCCTTACAAAACTCTTTTGATTGATTCACTCCACACTTGGGAAACTAGATTTACTCTGTTCCTCAGAGAAAGTCCCAAATCCAGTCCAGGTGGCTCTTCTCTCCCTGGATCTGGGGTTTCTAACTTTTCCAAGATCAAGTAAGCTTGATGTAAGCTCAAAATCTAACTTTTCCAAGATCAAGTAAGCTGTATATGGCATGTGATCCTGTAGGTTCCTTTACATTTTTTCTTGTTGCTGCTGGGGACACTTCCAGGGATGGGGCATCCACAAGTTACCTGGACAACCTGTTCCAGTGCCTCCCTCCCTCACAGGAAAGAATTTCTTACTGGCATCTAATCTGAGCCTGCCCTCCTTCAGTTTGGACCATTCTCCTGTGTCCTGCCATTCCATGTCCTAATCCAAAGTCCCTCTCCAGGTCTCTTGAGGCCCCCTTAGGTACTGGAAGGGAGTCTAAGGTCTCCCCAGGTCTCTTCTCCAGACTGAGCTGTTGTTGGGATGGTCAGGACACATGGAATGACACAGTAAAAATCTTCAGAAGGCTCTTTATTATGGCCACATACTGTCTTTTATACAGTTTTTACAAACCTCAGGGGCAACTTCTAATTAATAGCTTTCTTGTTAATTATTCTATTGGTTAATAAAAGACATTTTACTTGTCCATCAAATCTGTCTGTTCTTGGATTATTTACCATTTTCTTTACTGATTCTCATGGGACAAATCCCTTGTTATTACAGGTGCATTTATTTTTCACCCTCAGAATAGATTGTTGTGTTAAAGGAACTTCTCATTCTCAAAACAGCTTCATGTGGGAACTTGCAGATTGTTTGTTAGCTGCACTTAGAAGCAATGGCAGGCCAGCTTTTACCCTATTCCTACACTGAACAGCCCCATTGTTCCTCCATCCCACAACCAAACGAGTGTCAGCATGGACTTTTATCAACTGAACTCAGGAAGAAGAAATAAAGTGGTGTAAGTTGGAAGGCCCACTGTTGTAGACAGCAATCCTGGACACCCTCCTGCCCAAGATCTCTTCAGATAGCAAAGTTCATGGTTTTTTTTTTTTTTTTTTCTTTCAGATAAAATTAATTACTTTTTTATTAGAACCTGGCATCTTGACCTGCAGTTGACCTTGTATTTATTCTCTGTCAGCAGAGTTGGGTGTTTCAGAGAAAATACTGGCCTCCCCGCAACTATAATATATCATGGAAGGAATCCCTTTCCTTGGTTCCAGCTAATGATCATTTTGTGCCTTGAACCATAAGAATCAATAATTTCATAATTAAATTCTAGCTGGCAGGATGATTTGTGCTATTCATGTTCATTAAGGCGCTACTATTTTGAATATTATTTGACTTAAATTCAATACCGCCCACAGTATTTTATCAGTTAGACCTATTCTGCAAAATGAGTGTTTCTATCTGTCCACCCTGATTTTTTCCCCTTTAATTTCACTAGGCAGGAGAGCCTCTTTATTAATACTGGGTAGGAGTATTCTCCATTCTGTAACTCATTTTGCATACCTTTGTCGTAGCTGCTATTAATTTTCTCATAAGTACTGAATAATCATAATCTTTAAAATAGTTTTATTCAATTGTAAAGAAAACAAATGGGACCTTCCAAGGAAGAAAGTTAAGTAGATACATGAATATTGTAGTGATCTTGAAGAAATAATCGTTTTTATCACTTTCATGCTCTACAAAGAGGAGGATAATTGCTGCTATCTGTTTAAATCCCTCAAATGCTATTTGTTGGTATAATTTCAATCGGCCACAATACATTATTTCCAATGTCCTTACATTTTAAACTTAATATTCAAATGTGATGGCTGTAGAGATGATAAAAGTAAGATTGTCCCTGGAAAGGCAGTCAGGTTATTATGAAATACCCAATCTAATTCGATTAGGTGAACTTGCTGTGATTTAAACCAATCTGTTAGATGTAACAAGGAATGTTAGACAGTTTGGGTTGGAAAGATCATCTGGTTCCACCCTCCTGCCATGGGCAGGGTCACCTTCTGCTACCCCAGGTTGTTCAGCCTGGCCTTGGGCACTTCCAGGGATGGGACAGCCACAGGAAAACCTGTGCCAGGGCCTCAGCACCCTCCAGGGAAGGATTTGTTCTAACATCTGATCCAAATCTTCCCTCAGATAAAGGGGAATAACGATTGGAGAGTACTGAACACCACCAATAATAGTTAGATGTTTGCATTTCAGTCCTTCAGGATCCTAGAAGAGTGTGTTGAGTATCTTAGTATTTTTGTGAATCAGTTACCTCGGTTTTACAATAGAGAGCAGCACACAGAATGTTATTGCAGGGATTTTTTCCTATTTGTGAATGTCGCTCTCTCTTTTTTTTTGGTGTGTTTTTCTTTGTTTTGTTGTTGTTTGTTTTTGTTCTCTCCTTTCCTGTCTGTCAGTGTTCAAATTATAACCCTTAAAGTGCCTGTGACTGCAGTGGGAGGGCAGGAAAGTTCAGACTTAATGAAATATCAATTTCAGATATTGTTTAATGATGACATTGCCATTTTTTTTGTAGTTTCTTGACACGATCTGGTGTGGATCGTGATGTTCCTGGTTCTCCTCCACCATTTAAAGCTATCTCAGCTTTTATAATATTAAAAACTTGGTAAAAATTACAGTTTTTCTTGGAGAGATGCATTCTTGTTTTTTTAATATTTTTATTTAATGTATGAACCATACACTTACTGGCTTTACAGAAAACACTGTTAAATATTATGTGCTAGCTAATCTCAATGAATTTTCAGTAGAGTTTATTCTTTTTGAGCCTCAGTATTAACTCTTGCAATTTTTTTTTCCCAGAAGTGAGTTACATTTGTTTCTCCTTAGTGGGTTTCTTTGTTTGTTTGCTTTCCCCAGAGAATCTAAAGCTATTAGCATGCTATTGTATTATGTTCCATGTCTTTGTCCTCCTGCATCTTTTCTTAATGGCAAGTGAAACTTGTTCATATCCTATTCCCCTGCTGCCTTCTCTTTCTGTGTGCTACTGAGAGAAATCTGAGTTACAAGTTTTCTTCCTCTGTAT
Source organism: Acrocephalus arundinaceus (assembly GCA_021534815.1). NCBI lineage: Eukaryota > Metazoa > Chordata > Aves > Passeriformes > Sylviidae > Acrocephalus > Acrocephalus arundinaceus. The sequence goes on from JAJEOU010001577.1 coordinate 3,018,126, forward strand.
CTGTGATTCAAGATTCCCCCCAATTTCAGGGTTTTTTTTTTTCTTTTTTTATTTTTTTCCCATTTATTGCTATTCTTCATCTTCTAATCCTGTTGCATTTCTGTGCCTGGCCCAGTGGTTATCACACCAGCACTGGGCTAAGATGTGGTAAGCTGTTCCAGCCTACACAGAAAATCAGAAAGGCCTGTCCAGGATGAGGTGATAATCCTGCTGTACTTAATGACCATCTCTTGATATAAAATACAAAAAAAACCAAAATTAAATAAAATTCTTCTTATTATATTAATATAATTCTTCTTATTATAATTCTTATATTCATATTATATAATTCTTCTTCTTCTTCTTCTTCTTCTTCTTCTTAAATATAATTATTATTATTATAATATAGTTCTTATTCTTTTTCTTACAGCCTACATTGTGCCTTCTCAGGTGAAATGGCACTCAGTGAACATTTCAGAATAATAAGTGTTTCCCTTTCAAAGAGTTGTGAAAACCTTACGACACAATGTCACAGGCTGTAGTAATGCAAAGCCAAAAGCCTAAAATGTGAACCTTCCCCATTAATTGTTCAGAAAAAGAATGAAAAATAGGATCATGAGCTTAGACTGCCACTGTTCTTTATGTTAGAACATGGAAATGACTTTGGGTCTGGAACCAGTGGTTGGTTCACCCAGTCCAAATGTTGCCACTTCCCCATGGGGGCTGGTGAGGTTTTAGGGAAACGCTGAAATTTAGGAGATGCCTTGTTTAGCTGACTCTTCACTCCAGGTGTCATCTGTCCATGTTAAACACACTCCACTTGTGGGACACATTTTCTCTGTCTTGTGCCATAGTTATTCAGAGTTTTTGGTGACAAGGAGAGGAGGGATCTCCCAAAGCTTATTTTCTCCCTGTGTTCCCCATTGTCACTCCTCCAGCAGGGATCTGCTGAGCTGTGCTGGCTGTTCCAGCAATCCTTGCTGGAATTCTTGCTTTCAGTCATGAATAGGGGTAGGAACAAGGCACTGCAATTCAGGCCTCTCACAGGGTTAACTGCACTGAAGTTTTTTCTGCTCTGTGTGGCTGCTTTCCAGAAGCTCTTGGAAAGTACAGCAGCTCTGCCAGTGCTGGTGTGGTCACAAGTGACAAGATTTGGTGACATGTTGTTCATCCTTCCCAGTGTGAATACTTTTTTAGGATGCCCTGTCAATTAGAAAAGTTATTCTGGCTGAAAAAAAATTACTTCCATCTTATTATGGGAGAGTTAAAAAAAAAAAAAAAGCTGCATATGTGTAATTTCTCAGCTCTAAGATGATTCCTGGTTGACCTTACTTTGTCTCTTAATAAATATTTGAAGTGCGTTTCCGCCCTCTGAATGTTCTGAAGTGCATGTGACTCCAGCGAGGTGTGCCTCACAGGATGACTTCCTTGGGCTGCAGCAGCATGAGGTATCCCATTGAAATTCAATTTGTGGTTCTAGGCAATTGTTTTGTTACACTAATTTTATTCACTTGGCATCTTTTTCATGCTGTCACCTAGGATGCAGGGTCACATTAGTAGCAGGAGAAATCCTTTTTTTCTCCTTCCAAATTAAACTATTAATATTTAACTATTCAAATTGCTATTAATTTTTAACATATTAATTGAATGATCTCTTTCTGTGGTGCTTGTGAGTGCTCTGCATAAGGATCCTGCCTGTGTTGCTGCAGGATGGAGATTAGAGGGAGGGCTCCCAGCTGACATCCATCCCATCTGTATGCAGGGGAGTTTATGGCAGGAGATTTCCCCCAGGGAGTTTGTCACCTGCAGGCTCTGTCTGTGTTCAGGTTTTCTCAGGAATGGTTCAAACTAAAAGCTCCGTGGTCCTCCATGGGAAAAGTTCCTCAATTACTCTAATGCTAATTTAGTGCTGATTTCAGCACTTGTGCGGCGTGGCTCAGGGATCTGATGGAAAGACAAATTCCTCTCTTTCTGTGGCAGTATTTGCTGTCACTTCCAGACATTTGTCATGTGTCAGAGAAGTGACACACGAGGCACCGATTGTTAATGATTGTAATTGGGTTTGAGCCCCTAAATGGAAGATGGTAAAAGGACTGAAATTACAGTCTTTAGCGAAATTATGTGCAAGCCATACTTACAACTTTCCTCCCTTCCCCTAACTGGGTGACAGGAGCAGCTTGGGACCCAGGAACCTTGCCTTTTCTTCTCTGAATAGGGCTGTTCTAGGAAATATCATCCAGGGAAGGCACAAAATGCCTTTGCCAGGATTAGGGACAGTATTTAGAGCAGGTATTTGATGTGTGAAATGTGCCTTTGTATTTCTCTCTGGTGACAAATGACAGGACCCCAGGGAACGGCCTGGAGTTGTGCCAGGGGAGGTTTAGGTTGGATGTTTAAAAAAGGTTCTTCACCCATCACATGGCTGGGCACTGGAACAGCTCCCCAGGGCAGTGGTCACAGCACCGAGCCTGGCAGAAGCATTTGGACAATGCTCTCAAGCACATGGTGTGACTCTTGGGAATTTCCTGTGCAGGGCCGGGAGTTGGACTTGAGGATCCTTGTGGATCCCTTCCGACACAGCATGTTCTGTAATTCTGTGTTTAATTAGTTTGATCTTTTCATTTCCTGAAGTTCTGTGAAGGGTAATGTCTGGCCATACCTCCTGACTCCTTCCTCCTAATAATTTAGAGTGATTGTCTGTTTGATGCTTAACCTGTGACAGTGAGTTTACACCTATCATTTTCCTAATGGGCTTTGATCAGATTTGTTTCAGCCCTTCCTTGTTTGTGATTATCAGCAACCCCTTTCAAATTGTCTCTTGATTATTTTATAGTGCTTGTGCATGCAAGCGAGCCCTGAAATGTCAGTGGTGCTTCAGCATGTCATAATGCTCACCTGTCACCCCACAGTAAAAAACGTCAGGTTTCTCTTGGATTCCAATCTTCTGTTTCAAATGGTTCAAATATTCCAAATCTAATCTCTTTCCCATTCTTTTCTGTTGGTAAACTATTTCATTATATTAGATGAGCTTTCCACTGACATGGCACCTTCCTCACCATTTGTTCACAAAAGTATCTCCATCATAGGGTCAGTTAATGAGAGAGGGGATGGGACTCAGATTGTGCCAGATGTTCTCACCCCTAAGATTGTGCTTTCTCCTTTGAGCATGTTCTACAGGAAGGCCAGTGCTCAGTTTGGCTAACAGAATCCTTGCCCCCTTTTCTGAACTGGAATGCTCCGTGTAATGCTGCTTTTCCTTGCTGAAACACATGCTGGAATTAAATTTTAAGCAGTACATTACCACGTGGTGTGCATAGGTACAATGTGTTTTGTGGAACATGAAAATTGTTCTTTCCAAGCTCACCTTACTGGATTCTCATTTCTCATATTTTCTTGTTTGACTTACATCACATTTTCTGGAGAAACATTCTAACTCTAACTCTCCTCCTGAAGCTCAATGCTTCCTTGTGATTTGTGATCACTTAGCCCCAGTTTCTCACCTGTGCAATCCCAGCAGAGAGATCTTGGGTAGCACTCTCTGAGTCAGTCACACAGAGAACGGAATGGAAGTGAATGTGACTTCGTGCCCTGGGGGCTCCTGCTCTCAATCTCCAGCATATTTCTGCAATGCCTGCGGTGGTGTTTGGTGGTTTTAGGTACTTCAACTCACTGCCTCTTTATCCTCAAAATTATGTTCAGAGTTTCTTGGGGAAAAGGCTCCTTTCTTGCCTCATCATCAGTCCTCTTGTAAACTCCTGTAGTTGAATTCCCTTTTTTTGTTGTACTGTGGTCATCCTTTGTTATTTAGTTGTGAAAGCCTGTCCAATGTATGGTGTATAAATTCTGTTTGATCCATCTTTTGTCTTAGCAGGGGGATCTTCAAACTGTGCACTGCTTTGCTGATGTTAAGAGGGTGTAGTTACAGCCCAAGGAGCTCAGGTTGTGATCTTGTCAGATCTCATAAGACAAGTGTGGCCTATTGTGGTAGAATATCTCCAGGGAAAAATACAGACGCCCTGTGAAATGATGATGCACTGGTTTCTATTTCTGCCTTCAAATAAAAATCGCTTCTGTGAATTGAGAGTATATGTATGATGCTGAATTTGCACATCTTGAGGGGTAAAGCAATTTGATCACTTCATTCCATGTTCAAGTTCTGTGGTATTTTTGTGAGGCTAAAGGAGTTAACTGAAGACTCATACACAGGAGTGACATAAAGAGCTGGCCTTACTTGTTTTGATTTTTCCTGTTTTAAGAAGAAATGTTAAAGTGCTGAAAACCCATTTATCCTAATTAAATCCATTGGGGGATGTTAGATTTTCAGAACTCTGAGGGAATAAACCATTTAGTAATTTAGATGCCTAAATACCTAAAATTGATTTTTTCAACATCCATTTTTGAGAATGTCAGTCAGCACTCACTGGCTTTCTCGTGGTAGTTACAACCAGGGTGGGGTTTTTGCCAGATTCATGTATTTCCTTGCAATATGATGATGTTTACCCAGGGAGTCACACTCCTGGAGGCATTTAAAGGATGGGGAGATCCTCCTGGGGATATGGTTTAGTGGTGGGTTTGGCAGTGCTGGTTGATGGATGGACTCAGTGATCTTAGGGGTCAAATGTATGATTTGACATGCCCTGTTTACTTTCAGTTAGAAGCAAGATGCCAGCTTTGCTCTGTTAAAAGCTTAAAATGTACTGGAATTTATCCCTAAAGAAGCATTTCCTTATTGAAAAAGCAGTACATAAAACATAAAGGAAAACTTAATGGTTCAATATGTCTAATTTCATAACCAGAAAATCAGGAGAAGTGTGCTAAGTCTTTCTGACTTTGATATCACCTGTTACACTCCAGCACTCCTAAAGCCTTTCCTTTGCAACTCTGATGGGTGCAGAGAATTAATTGTGCCTGATTGTCTTCATTGTGCTTAATTGTCTTCATTGTGCTTGAAATCTCCTATGGAACCCTACGTGTGATGTCCTGTGCTCTTGTATCAGCACATTGACACCTCACACGGGCAAGTTCATGTAGAAACAATTCCTCTTTACTGCATTGCAATAGCACTAGGGGAATTTTGTGCCTGCTTGAAATGGGGTGTGTGTTGCTTTTTGAAATTCTTTTTCATGTGGTAGTTAATGCATCGTGGAGTGCTGGAAACTGAAGCTCTGCAGAACTTTTATCACCAATATAAGTTCATGAAGCCCTGATGAAATGTGGGCTAAAAATTGCATCCAAAGGTCCATTACATAGTTTTTGTATTACTGATTTTGAGATCTCTGCAGAGTAAAGCTTTCAGGTATTGTTGAACTGAAAACACCTGAGAGATGAGATTCTGATATCAATTTGATAGAAGTATGCAGCTTTCACGATTTTATGGATAAAAAGCAGCCTGTCCTGTTATATTGCTGTATAAATAAAATGAAACATATTGCTTGAGGGCTTTTTTTCCTGACCCAGCTGCAGGTGCTTGGACCATGCCTTTTTACAACAAAGAAACAAAATAAAACTGTATCCTAAGATTTAATGCATAACAAGCATCCCTTCTGAAAACCGTGAATTAGGCAGTGGCACTTGCTAGACAAAGTCTCAGTACTGCCATCATGTGTGATTTCTTTATTTTCCTAAGTGAATGTCCTGTGATTTAGAGAAATGGAGAACTTCACAGAACTGGTGTGTTGTTCTTGTCAGTATCAATATTAATGCCATGCTGCAGTCTGGTTGGGACTGGAGAGCTGCTTTCTTTCAGCACGGTACATCACGTGTAATTCAAGGCTTTATTTGCTTTCTGTATGAAATTACCTACTTTGTAACTATGTCAAGAAAAGAGAAATTTGGAAGAAGTAGTGGTTTATAAATAACAAATCAATATATGCAATCAAGGTGCCTCATGGAAGTGCTTTGATGCTTAACTAGTTTATGAAAAAGCAAGGGATTGTATTACAAGTTTAACATCCCATAGTAATAATCAAGATGATCATAGTGCTTAGCATGTTCCAATTAAAAACCACTGTTGTGCTCTATAATTCAGGCAGGGTGACTTGTGTGAGGGAGAGCTCAGAGCAGAACCCCAGCACGTGGCCCTGTGCTCTGAGCATTGCACCTCAGGGTCAGACTGTGTCTTCTAGGAAAGCTGGAATTTCTTTGGGATTCCTTGGGTAAATAAATAAGTGAATAAGAGACTGACATGCAGACTAGGTTACTGCATATCTCCAGAAGTAGCAGTGCATAAACTGGTTATTCTGGTGTGTAAATCTGGTAAGGAGAAACAGTTCTAGGATGTTTTTGCTCTTGCAGATGAGGATATATCTGCTTTACAACACATTTCCCACGTGTACAGTAGTACATTTTTGTTGATTTTGTGAATCATTTCCTGTTCCTCTGAGGCTTTGTCTTAATAATTGATACCCCTTAGTCTTAAAAATGGGTTTTTACTGGAACAATAGGTTGTCTATTTCCTTCACCCCGCGCCAGAATTTGAGAAGTTAATTCTGAGCTGTAGGAGCAGAAATGAAGCTCCTATGCACTCTATTACCATTTAATTTAGGGATTACTCAGGGGCTGTAAGGTAGTCAATGTGCAATCCTTACTGAATTGTAGTTCTGAAAAGTCATCTGGTAGGACTTTGCCATCCAAAAGTGAAGTGAAGTTTCTTCCTGACGGAATTTTTTGTTTGCATCTCTAAATGTGCAATATGCAGATCTTCAAACTCCTGTAATGAATGTTTTGTGTAGATCCTGTCTGAATTGAATTCAATGCCTGTCTCCACAATTGTGCTCAAAGTCTGCTGGAAAGTTGGAGAATTAAAGAATTACACATTGCTAATGAAATGAAGAATCTGGCTTTCAAAAATAAGTCCACAAAACTGCAGCAGAGGATGCAGTTGAGTATGTCATGTAGATTGCCATTTGGTAAGGATCTGTTTGGAAATTTCTGTGTCTATTACTAAAAAAATATTGCTATAAAAATATTACTAACATTTCACTAGTATATAGAGGATGAAAAGTCAGTGTAAAACACTACCCTTTATACTGTGATCCTTCACATGAATAATCCATTAGCTGGTTTTGATAATTTTAATATTATTTACTAATTTGACATGTCTACTCAATTTAAATGCACTTCAAAAGACTAGGGAAATAATATTTAAGTATAAGGATAAAACAACCATGTAGATTTCAGTGATTCTTGAATTTTCAGACATTTGATCTGATTTGTTCAGTGCTGTTTTTCTTTAATCTTGGTGAGCTTCTGATCGGGGTGAAATGTTTCTAAATCTAAGCCACAGTTTTTCAGGATTTCACTTCTTCAGCTTTTCCACTTCTTCCTTTGCTTTCTTGTTTTCTTTTTTATGATTGTATTCAGAAACCAGTAAAACCAAATGTCTCTCTTCCCACTTCCTTACAAAACGTTATATAGGCATTTAAGGTATATGTGCAAATATTTTATAGCATGCTACCAAGAGATCGATTTCTTTTTTCTTCTCCTCTTGCAGAAAGCAAATGCAATGTTGCTGTCAGCAAGGCTACCTATTATTCATCTTGATTTAGTCAAAAATAAACTTTTTTATTACAACAATTTCGAATTTCTTCACTGCTCAGTGAACTCATCTCACGGAAATTCAAATGGCTCCATTGGCAGCTGTTTTTATAAAGTAGTGAGGCAGAACAGAGGATCAGAGTATAAAGTACCTCTCCCTTGGAGGGAGAAGGAAAAGATAGGCACATATACAAATGTTCTAAATTAGCCATTACCATTCAGAGAGGAGACACTGCAAATGTCAGCTCCCCGCTCAGCTGTGGTCAAAGCCGAGCAGAGCAGTGAGATCCTTTGGGAAAGGCATTGAGAACAAGATGATAAATGTTATTATGCTGTTGGATAAATTCATGGTGTTCTGAATCCTGTGTGTGCCTCTGGTCTGCCCGCCTCACAAGCTGAGGGCAGCACATGGAGAGCTTCAGTGCAGGAGGGGACGTGGTGGAGCAGAACTCCTGCAGGTTGTAGGAGGAGTTTGGCTCCAAGAGGCAACTGCAGGCACGTTTGGAATTTTATATTCAAATTAAATCCCACTATTTCTTCCTAATTACCCAAGAGTAGCGTGTGCCTGCTCCTTTAGAATGTAGTCTAAATAATTTCATGTTTAACACCAGAAGGTGTTTGTTGTGTCATAAATTACAAAGGCATTTCAGTTTCTTATTAAAAGAATGGCAAATGGGATAATTCTGCCAGCATTTTGTATGTTTAGGTGCTCCTAAGGATGGAGTTGCAGAAGGAAGCAGTGGGGCTTTTGTTCTGCACCCTGTTCCTTCTTCCCATTTCCTTGTGGAAATGGGCAGGGTGAGCTGCGATGCTGAAGCTGGGAGTGGGTATAGATAACATTAACTTTGATTCTCAGGAGTAGAAAAACACATTTGTTTTGTTTTGTTTGTTTGTTTTTCCCAGAGTTTTCTGGATTCACAATTAGCTATTATCATTCACCAGCTTACCATCTATCTCCAATGTAATTTCTTGTTTGATGTATGCAACTTGTTTCTAATTGCCCTGCTTTTCTGTGGGAGATTCTTTCTGTGTGTTCATAATAAAGCTTCCTTTTATTCAATCTGTTTAAAAGCTTCCCTTTTGTTTTGTCTTGCTTCTTGTGAGCTGAAATCCTGATTCCACTAAGTCCACAATTCTGCCTAAATTGAATTTTTTTAATCGATCATTTTTTCAACCTTAGTTATTACCTAGACATCTGAATCCTAATAAACATGCAACAAAGGGTTGTGGCTTTTTAGATGTATTTGGAGAGATGGCTTTCTCCTTTCTGAGTTTTAAAAGAGAATTAATTTTGCATTAGGCCACGTCCTCTATACAAATGGTGTGTGTATTAATGAAAAGTGGGGCACCCCCTGACCTTGATGTTCAGTGAGTTCTCTCTCCAAGCCTCTCCCTCTGCAGAAATGTTTGCTGCATTTGTGGTTCTGCACCCCACGAGCTGGCTGTTACCTCAGCAATTTAGAGAACAACTTAGATTTCTTTTCAGCGCCGGAAAAATATGAATAAATGGATAGTCAGTCTTTGCACAGTGTATTTCAAAGATGAATGTTTTCTTATTGAAGTATGAAGGCTTTGAGGAGGTAATGAAAGAGAATCCTTACAATAAGAAAATTGTTTCCATCTTGTAAGCACGTCTAAATTGGGGCCTTTTCTTGTAATAAGAAGTGAAAGTAGCTGTAGTGAGAGACCCTACAATGGAATGTCTCCTGTAATTCCATCCCAGTGTCTGTCTTTTTTGAAGAGCATCTTTAAATAAAGAAAATGAAGACAAAAATTTCGGCATTATTGCTTAAAAATAGATCCTGTGTTAATTGTACCTTTTAGAAATTATAGCTTTGAAATCCTTTCCCTTGCACAAGGGAAGCTGTGCTGATTTCATGACCCTTGACCAAGAGGTTCTTAGCTTCACCATGTGTTTTTTGCTGGATATTTTCAACGTAGGGTTCTAATTTTCAATAAAGTATTTTTAGGCAAAGCATGAACAATACAAATTCTAGAGTTATTCCAAGCATGCACAGGGAATTAAAAAAAAAATTAAAGAGCAAGAGAAAACTAAAAATGTCTAGATCCTGCCTTTATAGCCCATACAAATCTCCTGAGTGTTAACAGTGTTGTGTCTTCCAACATGGGAAAGTAGAGGCATCCCATGAATTCTGTGGTACTTCTGGAAAATGCATTCTAAAAACCACACAAACAGAATAAAAGCAGAGGCCACATTCCTCTTAGGTGATGAATAGGAAATGATTTTGTTGAATAGATCTCTTTTGTGAGAATGTGGGTGTTTATAATTCCCCAAACTTCAAAAGTATTATTTTAATACTTTTTTTTTTAAAGAACTATTTTATTTTTTGACTGATGCTTCTGATGTTAATTGTCAGAGCTGCCTAGAACCTTTCACAAACACCATATTTCATGTACATATGAAGGGAAAAATCTGCATTTTCCTGTAATTGTTTAGATACATATGCATTTGCTTTCAGAAATACACGACAGAGCCTTTTTTGTACCTTGCATGTGTTCTGAATTCTTTTCTTGTGGTTGTTTTTACTTACAGACAGTTTTGCAGTGTCATGTGGGTGGCTTTATGCAGAATGTATTACCTCAGGCAGGCAAAACCTTTGTCTGGCACCTTTCCTTCTGCTCCCAGCGCTTTTCCTCCTGCATTCTTCCAGTTTAGTTTAGCCCAGAACAGAAGGTATTTTTAAAGTATTTAAAAAAAAAAAGGAAAAAAAAAGTATTTTTGTGATTCTTTTGCAGAGCTTAGTCTGGAAAAGTTGTGATAAAAGGGATTTGACAGAAATATGAGTACGTGAAGGTTGCTGACCTTTTTTTTTCCCCTTGTTTGAATATTTCAGTTAATACTTGACTCTGAAGGGATCAGCCATCAGCAGCTGGAATGGTGATAACTCGTTTGAGGTGTGCAGGAGCTGCTACAGCCTAGTCTGGGTTAACTTCCTTGGCCTTAAATAGATAGTTGTGTTTTGAAGACAGCTGAAAGTTTAGTTAAAATTTAAGCAAGTGGTTTCACAAGAGAAACGTGGCGTGGTTGAATGATCTTGATCTGCTGCTGCTGAGGGTGATGCCTTGGGAAGGCTGGCCTGAAACAGAGGCTAGGCAGGGCTGGAGAATAAAGTAGGGATTTTTGTTTGGTTGTTTGCTTGGTTTTTTTACTACTACATTTGTATTTTTAATATTCCTAGTAAAGAACTGTTACTCCTGTTTCCATATCTTTGCCTGAAAGCTCCTTAATTTCAGAATTATAATAATTCAGAGGGAGGGGGTTTACACTCTCCATTCCAATGGAAGCTCCAGCATTCCATTGACAGGCTGCTTTGGAACAAAGTGGAGTAATTGTAATATTTGTCTTCTACATCTGTGCATGTGCTGGTGTAAAACTACCCACATGTAAACATTAGACCCGTGGTAGTGGTGGTGTGCACTTCTAAGGTGATGCAGAGATTCATACAACACAGGTGATGGAGGTTTTTGGAAAAGGATTCATTTCTTACAGATGCTTTTGGAGGTGGATGGCCATTCTCAGTGAAGGCTGAAGAAAGAATGAACTTCATTTCGTCACAAGATGGCCTGACCTAGGTGTGAACTCAGAAAATTCACAGATCTTCCCGAAAATTTTGGAAAAGTTCATGAAAGCTTTTGAATATTTTAGGCAGTTTTTGTCCAGAAAGAAAACATTAAGTTTAAATGTGTATTTTGCTGGCCTTAGCTGTAGCTTGGTGGGTAGGAAATCGGGCCAGGAGAGCTGGAGCATCAGAGAATAAATAAAATAGAAAGGAAATGAGCAGTGGACATTTATTCTTTCTTTTTTTTTTTTTTTTTTTCAATAAAAGATTGATATCCTTTAATTTTCTGTAAAATCTTCAGTGTTTGAGCAATTCAGAAGAATGATAAATGCTGGGGGAAAGCAGAATCTTGTAATATCCTTGTTTTATAGAGGGGGGAAAATAAAGCTCAATAAACAAACTGATCTTTGAAAAGCAGATGCAACAACAGACCTGAGTAACAGAAATGCTCATGTTGAAGGCAGAGATTTCATAAATTAACTTTTCTGTAAGAAAAGAATGGTGCTGCTGTTGTACCTGTTTGTCTGCAGTGGTTACTGTTCTTGAAATAAACATTAATATCCAGGTGAATGAGAGTTGGGTCAAGGAATTCTGTCCTTCTCAGTGAGCCTGTTTGTTCATCTTTGATCACGAGCTCATTTTGTGTACATTATACAGCACATAGAAGTCAGAGAGATGGATGACTTCAGTCAGACTTAATGGTGACACTTTCATTCCTGAGCATGGCAGCCCATTTGTTTACATGTACACACATATATGTGTATAAAAACAAGGAGTTATTTTTGGTTTCATTTGCTGCAGTCCCTTTCTTGTGCTTCTCATTTCCAGCTACAAGGGAAATAGTCAGAATAAGACAACTTTGGGCTTTTTGTCTCGGCTCTGCCCACTTTGGTGCTTTGGAATGATGCTGTTTGTGGCTCCTTTCACTTGCTGTGCAGGGTCCTTCCCTGCCAATTTTGTTTGCTGTCTAGTCAGTATTTACCAAAACATTAAAGCAAAAGCAGGCTCTGTCTGATGTGCTTGAATGGGGAGTTTTGGGAAGCACTGTGTGCATGAAAGCAACATTGTCTGCAAATTAGTCACAATCTCCTTGGAGTTTAAACAGAGCATGAGCCTGCTTTCCACGCTCCCTTCCCATTGTGAACACACAAGTGTTCCAAAGGATGAGCTCCTGTGAGGGCACAGAAAAGCCAGGAAAGCTCACTGCTGAGAGATTCTTAAGGATTTTTCATCTGGATGAAAAGAGTTTTGTCCCTTGGCAGGAAATCAATGCTTTCTCATTCTGATTAGGCCTGTAGCAACATCAGCTATAGACACCCCTACACCAGGGAGAACTTCATTTAAAGTTCCCATCATTGCAGCCATATTGCTGCTCAGAAATCTTGGGATTCCTCATCTGTATGAGGTTCCCTTGGTCCTGCCTGTGCTTAGCAGCATCAGGATGTCTCATGAAGGGCAGCTTCCCATGTTCAGATTTGCTGCTGACTCTTTAAATTATTTCAGCTCTGAAAAACCTGACCTCTGTTTACAAAGTATTACCGTGGGCTAGCTGCTCTGTCAGTGCTAAATCTTTTGGTGTTCCCAGCATCTGTGCATGTGCAGAAATGCTAAATAGTGATTTACCTTGTCAGAGTCCTAGAACAACACAGCAGACTTATCCTCTCCTGTGTATTTTGGCAAAACACATCTGGCACCACTGGGAAATCTTTTATTTATACTTGAAGTGCTGAGAAGGTAATAGACTAATTCTGGCAATTGTTTGAGTAGGAATGTTCCTGTGTGCACACATGGGCCTATCACAAAGGCAGTCTCATCATAGTTTGAATACAAACACAGGCAAGCTAATGACAATTAAAAGCAGGAAGAGGAGGGAGAGATTATGGAGAGGGTGTCTCTTTTAAAAGAAAGCATAATTCAACCTCAGCTGCTGTAAAACACCTCCTTGGAGGATAGCTTGATCCTTTTTGTGTCTGACCCAGCAGCCTGAGCACCATGAGAGCAAAGAACCAGCTGGTGGTACAGCTCCCTTAAAGATGAAGGAGAGAATCCTGGCACTCTCAATAAGTAAGGCCTCTGAAAATTGGCAAGAACTGAAGTGAAATCCTAAGCAGAGCTAGGGACCAACATGAGCTAACAAGTATAAATTCCAGCCGGAGTTTATCAGCTGAAGCCAGGCACATGTGAGAGTCTGTGCGTGTTTCTTGCTAAAAGCAGAGAGTGAGAGGCTGATGTATTGCTTTGATGATATTTAAGAGAAAATAGTTGCAATCCATATCATTTTGCTGTCAAATGCATTTGAAAAATGGAAAACATGTTGGATATATGTTCTGCAAATAGTTATCAACAGTGCTCCAGAAGTGTCTGGTTTAGTGGATTCCTTGGAATTCACCATTCAAATCTTACATGCGTCTTGAATTATCTTGAAATTGGCTGTTGTTCTGTACTGAGCAGAATGAGAGCATTGCAGAGGTTAATTGTAGCCTGTCAACGTCTGGGACGCTGCTGTTCTCAGTGGAGACACTCTTCCAAAGGGCTCAGTTTAGTCTGCAAAATGGTATTTTGCTCATGTTTTAGAGGCACTGCCTCTCTGTGATCTGCAGTAGGCTAGACTTAGTCTGCAGTCCTTTGAACACCCTGAAACTCTGGTAAAAAGCTTAAGCAAATGCTAATTCCAGGAAAGCCTGGCTTTTACCTCTCAGCCTGGCGTCAGCCTGCTGATTGCAGTTGCATCAATGAAGGCTGCAAAGGAGGGTTCCAGTTCTGATTTTTTATTATGTCAATTATCTGTTGTGTAGTGTTGATTATGTTTTTGATATGATATGTATAACATATATATCAATTATATGTTGGAATGATTTTACTCTCAAAGTTTATTGAAACTTGAGTTAACACAATATATATTTTCATATATAGAAATATTGCATATTGATATAATTTTAGTACGCCGTGAATTGCACATGCAAGTGTAGTTGTAGTTGCCTTTTTGAGATAGATATGCATGGAAATACAGGGAAATGTGTTCTTATATTCTGACTAGGGAGCATAAATTGGAAAGACAGCTGGAGATTATAGAAAGGGGTCTGCAGTCTAATAATTATTGAAGTCATTAAGGCACGGATTGTTGTGTGGTTTTAAGAAAATTCATTGCATCCTTTTGATTCCGCTGAAGAGAATTGCAGATGTGCAAAGGTGTGAGATATTGAGGCTTTCCTTATGCAATCCTGTGAGAGGGAAGCTCCCTGTAATTGCAGGAAGGAGCAGCAAGCTTTGGGTCAGGCAGCTGGTGGCCTCTAAGCGGTGCTTTACAAGAACAGAGAGGTAGCAGCAGAGTGAAGTGCAGGAGCTGTGGCAAATTTAGCTCGGGGCAGCAGCTGGAGGTGCTGCATGAAAGCAAAATCTGGCCTGTTTGCCTGGGAGCCTCTTTGAGGCTCCATGGTGTGGTTGGTGCTCTGAAAACATGAAATGTTCCCACATGCTATTAGGGAAGGAGTCAGTTCAACATGAGTTAGAGCAAGCAGTTGTGACAAGTGAACTGTGTAGTTAAAGGGCGGCTGCTGGGGCCCCTCCGGTGTTACTGAGCTGGTATTTATGATCATTGCTCTTGGTGATGGACACTGATGTAAAGGTTAATCTTCACTGCAGATATGTTTCCCTGATAATCTCCTCCGTAGCTTTTTGTCACAGCCATACTTTGCCTCCTCACCATTTTTTTCCTGTTTTTAACCCTAAATAATCTGCTGTTGCCATGCACACATTGGGTTTCTGAACTGAGGCAAGCCCAAAAGCTGATCCCATGCCAAGCCCCCTGCGCTCAGCCATTGCACACCCTGGTTCTCCCACTTGGTTTTCAAACCCACATCAGCTCCCTGAAGAGCTGAGTGCATCTTGTAAATTCATTTTTTTTTTTCCTCCCCATTTCAGAGCACGATGAGTGTGGCAGTGGGCAGCACAGCTGTGATGAGAATGCAATCTGCACCAACACCATCAGGGGACACAGCTGCACCTGCAAACCCGGCTACGTGGGCAACGGGACCCTCTGCAGGGGTAAGTCTGCTTCTCTGGGGGCACAGCAACTCCTCAGTTTGACATTAATCAATTAATTGGATAATTTAATTTGACAGCCAGCTGCAGCCCAGTAACTTATCAGGGCTGGAGTTTGCAATGATTTGCTTTAAGACATCTTCTGGACATCATGGGAATTGATTTGTGCATGATTGAAATATTTTTGGAATGCGAGGAGAAAAGAACTTTATATTTGCTGCGCTGAATACTGTCGTTTAAGCTGGTATAATTCAGCTTTTGAGTGGTGTTCGTGTTTTATAAAATGTGGATGGTATGTGCTGTCACCTTTGGCTTTTAACTTTTAATGAGATGCATTTTAAATTAGGATAATTGTATTTTATGCTAGCATCATGTGGTTGTTTTTGACTACTTGCATCAGAATCATGACTTTTTTAAACATATAAATCTTTAAATGGGTATTTTGAAGATTTCTCCGTTTTGTAAACAAGAAATAATGAGAGCCAGCCATGCTTTCTGTGAAGTATTCATTTATGGCGTGTCATTTATTTAGGATTGGTTTTATGTTTTCCTTTTGGGAGAGAAAGAGAAGCAAATATCTCAGGACAAAGGAGGCTTGGATTAGTGAGGACTCTGTCTTGAAGTACTACTGAGTTGTAACTCACGCATTTATGGATTACATTTGTCTCACAAAAAGCTATTTTCTGTCTGTTCTGGGTTTTCATACTTCCTAAACAGAATCACAGTAACAGAAAACTAAATTTTAGTGGGTTTTTGTTGGTTTGTTTGTTTTTGTGGGTGGTGGGTGGTTTTTTTTTTTTTTTATAAAATAACAACAATTGAAACTGAGGAATGTTCTGGATAAAACGTTCTGTACAGTTTGGGGCACAACAGGCTGAATATTAATTTTTCAGACTCTTGTAAGTTGGCCGAACAATTCCTTAAAGGACAATGAGCTTTGATGCTTCAAGCTGAAGTCCTTCACCAAGATTGTCCTGCCTGCTGCTGAATTAGCAGCTGGTTTGGGTTGGTTTGGATTAGCTGGGTGCTTTCCACCAGTGCCAGAGCATCCCTGCACTTAAAACTAAAATGGTTTGTTGAGGATTGAATAAAGAATAGAAAAACGTCCTGGGAGTGTTGGGCAGGTTAAACCTTGGCCTGTGTGGATTGAGGATCAGCAGGTGATGGCAGGGAGAAACTCACTGCAGTGTATTTTTGGTCCAGGAATTGCAGCACAGACAACCTGAATTTCAGAGGAGTCTTGAGTACTGAACAGCCTGACTGCAATATTTACTTTTTATTATTATTATTATTATTACATTAATTATATTAATTATAGTTCTTTGAAACGGGGATGTTTGGATTAGTTAATAAAATCGATGTTTTCACACTGGTTTTCTTCATTTGCATACCTTTAATGTGCCAAAAACCCAAAGTGAAACTCCTCCTGCATATTTATTAATCTAGTAATGTTGTAGTAATGAAATGGCACTAGAGAAATGCAATAATGTTTTTACTCTCCAAGTTCTATTGAAACCTGAGATACTGCAATATGTATTTTCATATATAGAAATATTGTATATTGATATAATTTTAGTACACCTTGAATTGCACATGCAAATGCAGTTGTAGTTGCCTTTTTGAGATAGATATGCATGGAAATACAGGGAAATGTGTTCTTATATTCTGACTAGGAAGCATAAATTAGAAAGACAGCTGGAGATTATAGAAAGGGTCTGCAGTGTAATAATTTGAAGTCACTAAGGACAAGAATAATCCAGCACTGCATGGAATAGTTATTACTGCTAACGAGCTACTGTTGGAATAATCTGCATTTCAGTAAATTATAAAACACACCAGATAAAGTACTGGTTTGATTCTCTGAGCCTGTGGTTCTGTGGTTCCATGAGGTTTTTTCACAAGTTTGGGTGCCAATTGAAGAAATGTTCCCATTTTGCCCATGACAGCAGAAAAACCATTCTGCCTCTTTTTTCCCAAGTTCAGCAGTGATGTCAGCAGTTACCTGCCACAGCCTTTCCTTGCACAAAAAGGAAAGAGGTGTGAGCATGTCAGGACAACTATAAACTGCTGTTGGCTTGTAGTATTTTAGGGCTTTATCTTCAGGTAATACAGATTGGAAAAACAGAGATAAAAGTCAAGGTGATATGTTTGCTGTAATACCATCTGAAGATAAGATAAATGTTTCCATTCTCCTTGAGACATCTGCAAGGGCTTTATAGATGTTCACATGTTGTGGATGTGTACACACACAAAACAGTGGTTCCAGCTACTACTGAATTAATACATCTCTGTGGTTCAGTGGGAAATCTTATTAATTTTTTTCAGCCAAACAATGAACAGAAAAATGATGATTTTATGATGAGAGAGAAGGACTGGGTTTGTGCGTGATCCTGCATTCCATTTCAACAATCTATTTTAGCAGTGTTATAAAAAGCCAAATCAGAGTAATGATCCTCTTTGGCTTTAGTGAATAACACATTGATAGTCTTTAGAAAAAACCCAGGATACTGTTATTTTTGTTTTAGAAAAGAAAACATACGTAGCTGAATTAAATTGTATACTGGACTACTGGCAAATACAACTCAATTACTCTGGCAGGAGTTTGTGTTGTTTTCAATTTCTGTGAAAAGCATGGAGAAATAAAAAGGAACAGAAATAACGTGGATGTGAATATAGTGATTGCCGGGGATTTGTGAAAAATAACCAAACAAAACCCAAATATTCAAGAGGAAATAGAATAGTTTAAAAAACCCCAAAACCTTTTATAATCAGGCTGTCACACATCTTGACTAGCAAAAGATCTCGTGCATAATGAATTGCATTACTGTAAATGTGGTACACTGGGCTATGTAATTAAAGGCCAAATTGTGTCAAAGATGTGGAAATGGTCACGGAGCAGGCTGGTGCAGAAAGGGCACAGACCAACTTGAAGGTGCTTCAGCATTAAAAGAGATACTGCCATAGTTTAAGTGACACAAAAAATGGAAAGAGAAGCGGAGATGAACGCAAAAACAACTTTACAAACACGTAGTTATGTATATATAGACAGACAAATAAGATTTCCTGTGGATACCCTCAATTTCACTGGAAGAAGCAAACTTTAGCATCTCAGGCAGACACTGAAATTTGGGTAATAGATGAGAGCAGAATGAAGCTGAAATGATAAGGCAGGACAACGCTGTGCCATCACCATCAGTAAGCTGGACAGAACAATGGCCCAGCATCAGGTAGATTATATATTAGAATTTCTTCAGAAAATGGTAAGTAAACCATTCTGGAAGAAATTGCAGCATGGAAAGCAGAGGACAGAGGTATAACTGCCTGGATAGAGAGAGATTCTGAATCTACAGATTTGTTAAATTGCTCTTTTCTACAAAGAAAACTTACAGAAGAAAATAAAAAGAAGTAGGAGTGATTTGGGACACAGAAAGTGTCTTGCCCTTTTACTTGAATTCTCTAAATGAATGATAGAATTCATAGGTGAGGGTAGAATAAGGGCAATTGGAGCAATTCCACTAAACTTCAGGACTGGATGGAGTAGTGCAGCATTAAAGCTTCACTTCAAGTGGAGGGAAAAAAAAGTGATAAAAATTGGTTTGGCTACTGAGTGCTGTGGTTAACAAAATTTTGGTGGGCAAATGGTGGCTACTTGATACAGCGTGGTACTTTGAAGTGTGCCTGTCAAGGATGGACCTCGTGGGAAATCAGTGTTTAGTGGCAGCAGTTAGAGGAGAGAAATTTCAGGTTCCTAGGACAGCCAGGTTTATGAATGCCCGTCACCCATAGACAGGGCTGTGTGTGTGAACATAAAACAGTGTCATCTATAAAATGAGTAAAACTCACTGTCAGGCCTGCAGCTGAAGAACCAGGGGTGGCAAATACAGATATAAACAGCATTTTTAGACCTCAGAGGCTCTTGGTCTGTGGTACGTCGCAGTGTTTCTGTGTGTAATCTTGAATCTGGGAGGCTTGAAAATATATGGAGGGGGAAAATGTCTTTTCTCTGCTTTTTGTCTTGATAAATTCAGGTTCCAGTTCTGCTTGGCAGCCTTGCACAGACGCTGTGGAGGTGACGTGTTGAAGTGATGTGTGCCATTTGTTTAGAACAGAAAAGACTTTGTGCCCCAGAGTCTCCTGTGCCTCGGTGGGAGGGAGGCAGAGAACAGTTGCTGTGGGATGTGCAGCCCTGCAGCTTGGCAGAGTTTGTTGTGGAGCTTGTGTCCTGTATCACAGCCAAACCAAAGAACCAAGGAAGGTTCTTAAAATCATCATAAGGTTTCTGGAAATAATTGCTAGCATTTGGGATTAAACACCTTCAATAAGCCCCCTCCCATCATATTTTCCCAGGAACAACGTGCAGGTTGCCATCCAGGTTTTGTTGCAATTGTTTTCTTTTGGGACAAGGAGATTTAGATGTAGCACACAAGCCCTGTCCTAACTCCTGGTATTTTGTTGTGGATGTTTGCTTTAAAGTATAAATTCTGCTCACAGACATCCTTATACATTATCAGAAGGATGGAAGTGGCCTTGAACATGCTCAGATGCTCAACAGGAGCCATTCTTCTGAAACAGGGATGAGGTTTTCCTGCTAGGCTGTCCTGTGCAGCTTTGCCGTGGAGAATGAACAGAAGTCAAGCACTTAATCAAGTGCAAATACTGCTCACTGTACTTTCACATTTTACATGTGCAATCTGTCTAACAGGTATATTTAGTGTGCTATTAACATCTCATTTAGTGGTTTCTACTGAGGTGCAGATTTATTGGAATGATTAAATGAGGTGGATTTTGTTACAATCATACACCGTGAAGCGAATGTGTGCAATATGACTGATGCCTGGGCAGAAAAACATTAGGTATTGTGAAATCAAAATCAAAACAGTGTTTATTCTAATTAATATTTAGGCTGTATAATAGTTTATTTCTGCCAGAGCATAGACTACGATTATTTTTTCCCTGTTACATTTTTCTGCACCATTACACAGGAAACACTGAAGGGATTGCAACTCAATATAGGGTGGAGTCTTAAAGGCTAGAGCTGTTATTTCAAAGTGACTCAGTTCTGGTGTAATCTGGAAGTTTGGTTTCTTAACTGCACTGTGGATCCTTATGTATTTTTGCTTTGAGATGTGTGCTTAGGAGTGGACTTGTTACTGGTCACTTCAGGAATAAATTATTTGGACCCTATAAAAAGCAACAGGTACTCTTATTTTTTATGTGGTGATGGGGATAATCATAGTGAGTTTTATTATAATTATTTATTTAAATAATAATAATATATAATAAATATAATAATAAAATAATAAATATATTTATTTATAATACAGCTAGAATGTTTCCTGACACCAAGACTACATCTCAGGCTTAACAATTGCTCTTTTTTTAATGTCAGTCAGTAAGTTGGTTCTTTTACACTGTTTTAATCACAAATTATGATTGGATGGACATGGTGCTTAATCCAAAGGCACTCTGAGAGCTGTCTCACCCCGCTGTTTTCTTTGTTTCAAAACAGGTGTTTTTATAATTGTTAGTCTGAAGTATATTTAATAATCTGAAAGATATTGTGTATATTCCAGTGTGTAGGCAGTATAGTGATGGTGTAGTAAACAGATGAGTAAAGATAAAATAATTTTTGTGTGTTACAGAATTTCTCCTGATACAAAAAATGCTCAAGAGTATTTTAGTAAGACCTAAAGAAGAAACAACATCATTCTCCTTGGTTATTTCTGTACTGACTAGTTCTCTTTTTTGTGTCCCTTTACAGTGACATCAGCAAAGCTAAGGTAGATTAACTTTAAATGTCAGCAAAGGGAGACCGTGAGACGTGCTGATATCTTGATATTAAAGCATATCAGATCACTCTGAGGTAACTAACTGCCACTCAGGTTTATGGTTTTTGCATACACGTGTCTGTTGGAAGTGGAGTTGAAATCAGCCTTTATGATGCATTGGAGTGAGTTATGAATAAAATGTAGGCCAGGATGGAAGAAACAAACCTGACTTCCCCACAGCCTTGGGATTTTTTGTGGCTTTGAATGGTTGATATGCTTTATTATGGCTTTAATTGCTGTTTTGGTGTAATATTCACCAGTTTCATGAAAGAATAAGCGAGTCTTGACTCATGCTGAGATTACCTTCATTCTTCACAGTCTTGAGCTTTGCATATATTTTTGTAGCTAATACATAGTGAAAAATCACAGCAAAACCAGGCATTCCTGTGCATTTTGGTGTCGCAGGCACATGAAGATAATGCCACAGGTGTAAGACACTGGGATAGTCACACTTTTTGGGTGAGGCCTTCTAGATATAATTGATTTAATAATTTTAATCCAGTATATATATTTCTACACAGTGCAGTTAAAATTCCTCCAATTTTTTTTCATTCTAAAACTAGCATGGCTGGGCACAGACTCAATACAGTGTTATTGAAGCCACTAAATTTCCTGTAGTCCTAAACCCACTGTACTAATAAAAATGAAAATTTGCAATTTTAATATAAGAATCCTTGTATTTTTGTTCATGATCAGATGTTCATCAAATGTGGTGCAGTCATTGTAATTGCTATGTTTGTGTTTGGATTTTGAGTTATAAAAACTCAGTTTGTAAATTTGCCACGTACTTTTTAAACTCCTTCGGTTCTAGTGTTGTTTTTGGTTTTGTTGGGTAGATATAGTTGTGTGAGGTGTTGAAATTCAGATGCAATTATTTTTGTACGTGTTGTGTTTGTATGACCAGCCCTTGGAAGTGGAGGGGCTACTCCCCATCTGTTTGTGCTGCAGGGGAGGTGGAGATAAAGCCTGGGAAGGAGCAAGGGTTTGGGGACAGACTTATTAAGATTTATTTTATTTCTCATTATCCCTTGATTTTAATAAATTCAGTTAATATCTGCAGGATGAGAATGTTTTTGAAGGTATTCAGGGAGTGATCTCTCTCTCAGTCCGATCTCAACCCATGAACCTTGGTTGTGGGGTTTTTAATCTTCTTTTCTTCATGTTAGAGCCGGGATTAAATGCTCGGGAGCCGCAGTTTTTCGTGTTCAGACTCAGATGTTTATTAATTCTTTAGTACAGTCTCACAAGTGTGAGCTCTGCTAACAAGGTAGAAAATGGCTCTGTCTCTTTCCAAGGTCTTTTAAGTGCTAAGTATCCAACAAAGTGATGACACCTATATTATTTATACTTTTAACCCAATAACCAAATATTTGAGGTCAGAAACCTGGACTTTCTTACCCAATTAGAAAAAGTACCCAGAGCCATGAAGAAGAAGGTGAAAAGGAGGACTGGCCTACTCCCTAAATCCTCCATCTTGATCAATATATATTACTATATCTAAACCCTTAAACTCTCAGTTTTGCACCCTGTGATATCCCACACTTCTATCCAAGCTCCACACCCACAATCCCAGTGCTGTCACTCAATTTTGGAAGCCTTCTCCACGGCCTCAGGTCAATGCAGTGTTTGCTTGGGGGTCAGTGCCTGTCAGCACAGAAACCCTGGGATTCTCAGTGCCCAGGGTTCCAGCACTTGGTTCTGTTTTCTCTCCCCTGCCCAGAGAGGCAGTGCCAGAGCAGCTCTGCTGGGTGGGTGCCTCTCAGCCCTCTGGGTTGTGTTGAGAGCAAAGCTCTGCACATCCAGCACTGTGCAGCGCAGCCTTACAGCCTCTCTAAGGGCACACTGCTGCCTGGTGCCTGTCCTGTCTGTGAGACTGTTCAAGGTGATTTACAGTGCACATCAGTTATGGAAATAGCTGATTTAAACCCCATGATTCATGTAACTTGTCAGAATCCAGATCCTGGTCTCTTTGCTGTCACAGACTTTCTCACTGCTGTAGATTCATAACTAATTTAAAAGGAGTGTAGCAGTGATTTGTGCTTGCTGGAGAAGGGGTCCAGTCCAGACAACTGTTGTATCTTTATAAAAGGAAGGAAAAGCTGTAGTTGTGTGAAATATTTTGAGACTTAATCTGACAGCTTTTTCTGCCTGTGTAAGTGCAAAGGGCTCAGCAGACCTGCTCATGAGTGCTTCTGGGGGTTCCTGGCTTCACATCCTGGAGAGTCTCTTGCTTGTTGTCTCCTGTTGCCTTGGTTTGCATTCCTTGCTTTCCAGGTCACCTGTTGGCTCTGGGGTCCTGGTCCTGTGCAGCACACACAAGAGAACTGCCAGGTGATGACAAGTTAACAGATATGGTTCCCACAATCTCCTGGCCAGTAAAACTATTGGGACTATTTCAGCATGCATTGCTCTCTCTTTTCAGAGCATAGGTAATAAAAGCAAAAATATAAAGGTGTTACTTTATGATTAGTACTGATTTTGTCACTCTGTTTGAGATAATTTTAGTCAATAACTCCTCTTTGCAGAAGACATAGCCCCTCCCAGGTCACTGTCACCAAAACATTGAGGAGCCCAATTTGGAGCCTCCTGAAGTCAAGATTGGAGATTTCTGATGCTATCAGAAATGGTTCATTTGTGTTATACGAGCTAATACTTTTCTTTTACTTCCTTTAGTATTGAAATCTAAAATTATCAATCATTAGCCCTCAAACACATCCTTTGCTGAAAGAACTCATTCTCTGTGCTCTAGTGTTGGTTTGGCAGGAGAGCAATGTCACCAGGGACAGTGGTTTGGTCAGCAGTACTGCCTGCCCCAAAGTTGTAATCCTTAGGAGTGAAACCCTGTCTGTTTATATCTGTGACTCTCCTGGCCTGCCCTGGGAGCTTGGCATGCAGTTATTTGGAACAAAGAACTTTTTTTTTTTATGGTGGCTGAGAAAATCAGTTCATTAAGAGCATCTTGAAAGATATCATTGCACAAAGGCGATTGTAGCAGTCAGAGCACAATGGCAACAGCAGTGCAGAGTTTTCTCTCTTGTGAAATCAGTCACAGTGTGCAACCATTTCAGGATCCATGTTTATGGAATAAGCACATTAAAAGCCAAGGAGATGCCAAATAACATTGAAGCTGTTTCTACTCCCTGTAGAACATAACCAAACATTTTTGCAAACTGAATATAAATGTCTTACTCAAATGTAAAATAAGGGCCTTGCAATTGTTGGTTTTGACAACAGGTTTTGCCACTGTGCTGGCACCCCAATGCCAAAGAAAGTAGATTTTTAGAGAGCACATCATTAATCTGGAGAGTCCTTGGTCACAGGGTGGTGAGGATGGTAGACAGAAAAGCTGCTGTATGTAGGAAGAGCAGCCCAAACAGGGAGGGCAACATATTTGCTTTGAGAAGGGTGATGGGTGATCTTTATTCACCAGATCCTTGCCCTGTTTTTCTCCTTGATGTTTGTTTAGGGCTGTAGCTGCAGAGAGGATGCTGGGCTAATAGGCCCTCTGAAATAACCTGGTTGACTGATTTTTATGTTCTTCCAGATGGAATTATTATTAGAGCAATCTCCTTTGGGTGATGATAATATTTACATGTGTTCTCTTGGTACAAAAGTTTTGGGGGGCTATTCTTTGCATAGCAGTGGAATGGGCACCATCCACCATCAGCCTCCTCTTCCTGGTAATTTCCCCCACTACAATACATCAAGTGAAACCATTAGGTGACTTGTCAAATGTGACATCCGTGGTTGGTACCTGATCCAGGATTCAGACTCTGTTCCCAGTCTGATAAGTCTGTTCCCAAACCAGATTTCTCCACAGAAACTACCAAAACCATTTTTAAAATACCTTAAGAATCAAACAGAAAGGCTCCAAAATCAAGCACTTGTGAATATGTAAAATTCAGGTTACCTATTCAGTGTTCAGTAACATGCAAACAGCCCATGCTAATAAAATCACAGGGGTTGAGGGGGTTTTGATCCCTCTTCCTCATTCAGTATAGACACATAAATCAGTGAAAATACGTGTTCTGTGTTTATTATTTTTATTTTTCATTGTGTGACCCCATTTCTGTTACTGTCCCAGTATTTGTACTGAATTTAAGACGTTACCAGGTCCTTTAGAAACCAGCACAAACTGTTTTTATCAAATGCTTGCAATGGAGTGAGGATGCACCTTGTGTGCCCTTGCAGGAGCTCTGATGCAGTGCAGTGATTTAGTTCTTTGAGCAGTTGTCCAGGTTTTCAGGCCTCACCCTCACATTTTTCCATGACTTGAGCAGTATGACATTACTCTGTGGTTTTGACATTGGAAGAGATGTGGGGAAAAGGGGCTCAGCTCCAGGTTTTTGGGTCAGTGTATTACAGCTGACTTTCCTTTCTGCTGCTCCTGCAGACCTCGTTGTCTTCCCATTCCCTCTGTTCCCCAGCCAGATCTGCTTCTCTTTATTTGTCCTCTCCTGGCTCAAGCACCATTGTGGAACGTGATGAAGGCTGTAAGATTATTAGTGGGGGATTAAACACTGACAAACTGAGATTTTTCATGGAGGCATATCTGTCAAATCTCTTGTGCCAAAGTGGGGCTCCTGGGCCAGGAAAAAGAAATAAAAATACTACCTGTTACTTATATTGAGAAATACATGGCTTTTTTTATACAGCACAGCTTCTGGTAGATATAAATCAGAGGAAAAACTTACTACACACTGTTTGCTTGACCACATTACTGAAAATGGTATTTTCTAGTAATAAAGCTTGGATTGCCCTGCATGTAGGTATGGCTCATTTATGTGAGTTACATTGGTGGGCTTGCTAGTTTTGGAGAATGCATTTATTTTTTGAACCCTGGGAATGGCAAATCTGGAAGCTGTGCGGGATGTTTGATGGGACAATTTGCATCTTTTTATCTGGGAAGATTCCCCAGTTCAGCTGTTTCACAGTGGTGCTGGTGTTTTAGCCTCTGCAACACGCTGGAAAGTTGAGGCACCCCTGTGTGTGTATGGAGTTCTTACCTAAAGTGTTGAACAATAAAAATAATGAATGTGGCTATGCTAAGTGAGCATATGCTAAGTACAAGTCTAACAGCAACTTTTAAACTCTGTACTCTGAATGGTACCTGAAAGAAACGTTGCAGTGAAAAACAATCTATTCTGGAATCCACTAAAAAAACACAACAAACGATGCTTTGAAGATTGTATCATCAAAATGAATTACTAGGTGAATTCAGTACACAAACTACAAGAATAATGTGAATTAAAATAGCTCAGAACACATTATGTGCAGAGGGAATAAGAAGTTAAAGTAAACCAAGCAGAAGTGGGAATTGAAGGTGTTCTGCTTCTCAACATAAATTAAAATTCAGTCATCCAAGAGTAAAAATGAACAATTTGTATGTCATAAAACCTAAGAGCTTTTCTATAAGTATTCCTGAAGGGCCAGAGCTGTGTGACCTGTGTTGTTATTCTGTCAATAAATACTCAAACAACTTCGTATGTCACCTTGATGGTGCTTGCAGTTTTCCCAGCTCCCCTCCACCCTCTTTTCTTTTTTTTTGGTTGTGACCATAAGGAGGGGAATTGTCAATCTGGATTTTTGAAGCTGAACTTTAGAACTGTTTATTTATATGACTTTATTATGCACAGGCACATCAAGTGCGAAATGTTAAAGTTATGTAAAATTCAGAAACTTAACTTTGGTCTATCAAAAATGTGAAAGCAGTACACATCCAGGCCTTTGTGCATGTCCATCTTACCTGTCTTCCTTGTAGTCTCTTAATTGTGTTGCAGCCCTTAGGGTGTAGATTATGGGATGCATTTGCTGCCACTGAAGAACAGACTGCATAACTGTTCTCAACAGTCACTTGTACGATTAAAAAGTGTCCACCTATTCCCTTGAGCGTGTGATTTCACAGTCCTGATGGCTTTGTGGAGGAGCTGCCACCAGTGGAAAGCCCTGGGATGGAAAAGAGATGGCAGCTGTGTGTGGAGGTGCTGGGACACTTGCAGAGTTTAAGCAGCAATATCCATTCCCCTGCATTAATTGTGACGCTTTACCAGTGCTCATTAATACACCACTTTTATTACCCAGACACACGGTTGTACTTTTCCCTGGCACCCATTATTCCTCCCCCTGAACAGAACAAAGGAAACAACAGTCTGATATTGCCGTGGCACACGTTACTTCCAGTAAAAGATGGAGGCAATCAAAGCAGTCCTGCGTGCACAGCGCCGTGTTCCCTTAGCCTTGGGAGAGAGGCGAGCGAGACCATCGTTAATGTGGTAATTTTACACCACTGAGCAAGGTGTGCGTCTAACTAACAGCCAGTGATTGACTCCAGTGAGGCTGCTTACGTAATTAGGCACTTAGCTTTTCAGTTTTATGCTGAATAGGCTTTGCTGTGTTTATATCATACATAGAATAAACACCGACAGGACACATCCATCTTCCGCTGTGGGCATCAAGGGCAGGTTGGATTCATCATTTCTGGAGAGAGAACTGAGTAGCCACATCCTGTTGAATCCCTGGCAAATAGAGTGGGCTTAGAGGAAGATTTAGAAACTAATTTTCAGTGACATCACAGAGAAGCGGCTGAAGCCAAAATAAAAATGAGTGGGAATCTGTAAGTAATTGCCAGTGGTTATTGCCAAGTGATTTTTAGTGCTCCATTACTTATTTATACTTTTACTGCCCCAAAAAGCCCTGAAATTCAGAAATAGCTCAGATGTTAAGGTTTCATCCACTCAGTATTTGTGCCCCTTGCATTAAATGTTCATGAGATGAAAGTAAAATAATGAAATAAGCACCTGCACACAGCTGGAATAGAGAAGAGGCGATACAGTTACCATCTTATGGCCACTTGCTGTCACCGCCAGCCCCGAGGAAACACGATGTGTACCTCAAGGGGGTTTGATTTTTGGATAAGAGCAGTCTGTGCTGTTGAACTGGATTTATAATGTTGGTTGCTGCCTGACACTGTCGCTGTATGTGATGGCTGCCATGGACAGTGGGTGTGCCCTGCTCCAGAGACACCAATCCTGAGCTCCTGGAGCAGCAGCCAGCCAGCAGCACAGCAGCCCTGCTGTCCTGGGAGACATCTGGGGTGGGTAGAACCCACAGTCATGGACTAAATGAACTCAACAGACTCTTGGAGGGATGGCTACTGACTATGGAAATTATATTCATTCTTTTGTATATATATCTTTGTCTAATTAGAAGGTGTAGGATATGGGTGTGACCTTATGGTCACGGGATGGTATAAAGTGGTTGTTATGCTGATCCTAGCCAGGACAGGGTTAATTTTTAGTGGCCAGGAGGGGGCCTGGCCAGGACATGGAGGTTATTTCACACTAGCTCACATCATTTTCTGGGAATGGGGAAGGGAAGGGTCCCTTCTGGGTTGCATAGTGGGACATTGCAGTTGGCTTTTCCATGGGGGTGAGCACTCGTGTATGAATTGTTGTCTCTTGTACACTCTTCTATTGATATGGCTGCTGCTACTGTTCATTTTCTTATCTCACTGCTGTTTTCAGTAAAGTGTTCTCATCTCAATTCATGATCTTCACCTTTTGTGCCTCCAGTGCTCTTCTCCATCCTGCCACATAGGGAGGAGGAGAGCGAGTGAGCAGCATAAGATTTCAAGTGTTTCAGTGGAAATACTCATTGGGGAATACCATGCCTAAACCATTACTAAAATGATGGAATAGCATCTTTAGATGTAGTTACCTCAATTCCAAATACCACATGGCATTTGAGGCATGAGGTGTGTTTGGGTTTTTGTTTGTTTGTTTTTCCTTACTTTTCCCTCCATTGTTTTCCTTTGTATATTACTTCTGTCAGTGTTCCTGTTGTTCTGGTTGTCTATTGGAGAGAATTAACACCTCGTGACAGAGTAAGTTACACCTAATGCATGAAATCTGGTGCATGAAAAAGAAGGTAATTACCTGTCACTGATAAAGGTAGATGTTAGAAATTTGTAAGCAGCATTTCTTTGTGCCTGGTACTTGAAGCTGACGATTGCACATTAAACAGAAATATGATACACATCTTGAAATACGATTTCAGGCACTTCTATGATGTGTTTCTAGTCTGAACTGCATTTTTTGTTTGTGCTTCAAAGTCTTTTATACTGCTGTGTTCCAGCAGTTGGTGAGAAATACGCTGGCCTTCAAGGCAAATAAACTGCACTGTAGAATGTGGCTGAACTTAACCTTAGCAAACGTGGTATTTTCATCTGTATGTAGTTATTTAATTGTAATTTCAACCTTAACATCCTTCTGACACCATGACCCCGATAAACCTCATAAATTGTCTACCAGACAGGTCCAGTCAGGCTCCATCTCATCTAGACAGGCACGTTAGGAACATGTTAATGAGGTAATACATGAGGACAGCCTGCTCTTGCCTCGAGAGTACATTTGACAAATATAATTTGATATTATCAATATTTGATAATATCTCAAACTGCTACAAGAACTTAACCTGTTACTTCTCCTGAAATTTTGCAGGTATCCTGAGAAAAAGCATCTTCATCAAAACATTTGTTCATGCCACCAAAGAATGTCTGTTACTCTTTTGCCACTTCCCACTGTTTCTTTGGAGCTGAAATGCTCTGCAGGACTGATTGGAGTCCTGCAGAGACTCTGGAGTGCCATAGGTTGCATCCATGGGCCTCATATTAGCAGGTGCAACATACAACAAAATCAACATTTTTCTGTACTTAGCTGCACCACCTGAGCACTTTTCCATCCCACTGGCTCTGCTGCAGGAGGATGGAAGTTTAGGGGAAGTTATTTTAATCCTACAGCTGGAAACACAGAGGTTCCTAAACCCCTGAGTGGATGGAGGATGCTGAGGTTGGTGCCTGTGCAGGCAGTTACTCACATTTATGTGGATGCTGACATTTGTTGGTGGGGACTCTTGGACACGCATTCAGAGGCTTTAACGTGGCCTTTTTAGTGTGTGCAGTGATAAATGGCTGTAGCTGTGGAAATGTCAGGAAAGTATCCTAGAAAGGAGGAAAGTGGAAACTTTCATGCAGTGATACTTGAATTCCACTTACACTCACTTCAAAGACAAAGAATTGGCTGGGTTGGAGGCATCCCAGAGGTCATGCCATTCCCACCCCCTGCCATGGACAGAGACACCTTCCACTATCCCAGGTTGCTCCAAGCCCTGTCCAACCTGGCCTGGAACACTTCCAGAGGTGGGACAGCCACAGCTGCTCTGGGCACCCTGTGCCAGGGCCTCCCTGTGATCTAAGAAGAAGGAGGAAAAAATGCTTCAGTGCCTTCAGTGTCATATCTTGCTGTTTGCTCTTTGCTGCTTAAAGCAAAGGGTGATATTTGAGGTCCATTTCTTTGTATTTGTTGACCTGCAGTCAATATAACGTTTCATGTCGTGTTTCCACTATTATTTTTATGCAATTAAGATGCCAATGTAATTGCCAGAATTATTGTTAAACCCAGCCTACCTGCCTTTTTATGAAAGTCCCCTGTTAAATCAACTTTATTCAGTCATGTTAGGTATTTCTCATTAAACCATAATAATGTGAACTCTTTTCCAGTAAGTCAGGTGAGACTTTGTCGTGAAAGTATGGTAATTATATTGGTGATAGATCAAATAAAAGTATCTTCTGCTAGCAGGGTTATTTGCATTTCACTGGTGATGCTGAATAGCTGACATGAAATCTCTTTTCCTTTTATTGCCTTATTTCCAAGAATGCAGGGAAGTGAGTACTGGGTATAAAATGACGTGAAGACAAATAGATTTTGTAAGTTTGAACCAACACAAACCTTAATGGGATTTTTTTTTTCCGAGCCCAAAGTCAGTGGAGGCATTTGGAAGGTTCAAATCTGATCCTCAGCACATGTGGATAATATTTCTTAGTCTTGTTACGCAGTTTTGAATTGAAACAATGGTAAAAGAAGCATTTATTAATGTTTTCTTTTTATTTTTCACATTTGCTGTGCTTGTATAGATATGGCACATTGATAACATATTCTGTGGAATTTCTGCGTTTGGCAAATTTTCTAAAACTGACAGCAGCTTTTGTGGTGGTGTTGTAGAATCATAGGATCATTTAGGTTGGAAAATGCCTTAAGGCCATTGAGTCCAACCCTGTGTGGTTGCAGTGAGGGTGATACTGACCCTGCCTGGCTTGTGGGGGAGCCTTCGTGTGCCAAAAGAGTAACAGACATTCTTTAGTGGCATGGACACATTTTTGATGAGGATGCTTTTTCTCAGGATACCTGCAAAATTTCATGAGGAGTAACAGGGTAAATTCTTGTAGCAGTTTGACATATGGACACGACATATGACATCTGGATAAAACCTGAGACTCAGAACACCAGGACAGTCGTTTGCACTGCATTCCCAGAGGAAGGCTGAACACATCTCACCACCACTGAGCCCTTCCTTCTGTAGGATCATCTCTGCTCCAACAGAACCACATCTGTCACGCCAGGAGGATTTCTTTGGACCCTGATCCACAGGGTGTCAGGTCGTGTTGTGACTCTGTGGTGTTTCTAGGATGGGTTGTTTTTTTTTTTTTTGTACTACTACATTTGTATTTTTAATATTCCTAGTTATTCCTATTAACTGTTATTCTATTCCCATATCTTCACCTGAAAGCCCTTTAATTTCAACATTATAATAATTACAGGGAGGGGGTTGACATTCTCCATTCCAAGGGAAGCTCCAGCTTTTCTTGTCTTTCCAAACCAAGACAAATGTGATCCATATTGACTTGATAAATACACAGGGAAGGGAGAAGGGAGCAGGTTCAGACAGACCCAGGGATCTCCTGTGCTGGTTGGGCTGATGGGATGGGTCAGGCCAGAGCAGCTCAGTGCCTCTGTGCACAGAGCACATCTCTGCACACGGGGCTTTGGGGCTGAATTTTGTACCAATCACTGGCAGTGTGGTGGAACAGAAGTTAACAAGGGCACGGGAACGAGTGTGTCACTAATGCCTGTCACTGCCTGCAGCCACAGCTGCGGTGTCAGGGCTGGGGAGAGGCAGGGCAGAGGGTGACCCAAGGAAACAGCGTGCTGCAATTGTCTGTTCCCCTTCTTGCCTCATCCTTCCCTTCCTGATTTTACTGACGAGCCAGCGGACAGGCTCTAGCCCTTGGAGTTATTTTGGATTGTCTGTAACAGGTTTTTTATTTTTCTTTTTTCTTTCATTTCTTTCTGACTTCCAAATTGCTGCCATCATCGCTCGGGAGGCGCTGCTGAAAGGGCAGGACCTGTGCACTGTCCTGGGGGTGTCCTTTGTGTTGGTTGATGGAGCAGCCAGCTGAGTTGTAAAGCAAGGGCTTAGGCTTGGCTCTGCCACAGAATATGAAGTATATCAACTGTTTTAGTGCATTTTTTTAAAAGAAGCACATTAAGGTCACTTTTTCTCCCAAGTCTCCCAGCTGGCAACATGAAATGTTACTTTGCCACCAGGACAGGATTTCTTTTGCTGTCATCGGATGCTTTTCAGCTGCTTGGGTAGAAGGGTACCTCAATGTGTTTGGTTTATTGATTTTTGAAAAATACATGCTGGGAAATTAAATGAATGGTTAAATACTGAACTGTTAGGAAGAAATGTCCCTTTAGTGTCTCTTAGATTAGAATTTATCAGGAAAAATGCTTCCAGTTTTGAATTCAGCGTACCACCACAGACTAAACAGATAATTATTTTGAATTTTTTTTTTTCTTTGCTGGTTGATCTAGTGTGAACAAAATCTATATTGACAGTCCTAAAGGCAGAAGTTCTCAGCTTGGTTTCTATATAGTGTAACACTGACTGTAAGAGGGGAAAGCACCGCTCCCTTGGCAAGGGCAGGCAGTAAACTCCAGGAGGGGAATCTTCAATGACCAGCTGCAGACTTACAAAATATAGACAACTATTTTTACTGTTATTTTTGCTATGTTTTTTACTGGGCCAAGGAATACTGGAGTACATGGACTGTTTTATTTTTGCAATCTGTTTTGGTCTTAGAATCCTTGTCTTCCAATATACATGAACCTTTGTCTCATGCATTTTCATCTTTGGTTCTTCACCCTCTTTCCAAACAAGAAACTTGTGAATATTCTGCTTGGAAACTTTTATTCCAGAGTTCTTTGCTACAAAAGTTGGTCACGGAATGTCAATTTTACACATTCAAGAAACATACTTTTCTCTTATGCTGATTATTTCTTTTTTCTACATTAGAAGCATCTCTAATTTTGAACTTTAAATAGGAGTACAAGTGTGGCCAGCTTGTACAGTGAGAAAATGTTTCATTTCCAATTAAGTATTGGGGCAGCAATGCCTTGGGGGCAGAGAGGCAAGAGGGGAGAGGAATTTGTCGGTGGTATTTGCTGACTGGGTGATTATTAGCAATAGGAAATACTGAAACTTAATTAGAGTTTCTGATCTGGAACAGCGTATTAGGTTTAATTATGTCTGGAAGTCTAATATATTGCACTTTTTCTTTTAATTAAAATGCATGAATGTAGTAGAAAGCTTTTAAATTTTACAGTCTGGGAAGTCGAAGAGCAGGAAATAACTACGTTGTCTACATAATGCCATATTAAAAAAAAAAAAGCAAAACCAAAGGAACCAGTGGTAGAAGCTGAGGGAAGCTGGAAGAAAGGTGAGCTTAAAAACCTGACCTGTAAGAACTGAAATGAATTTTAATAGTGTACAAAGCCAGGCTTCTTGGCAGGACTCCAGCCAATATCTGTGTGACCCAACACTGGCAATTCATCGTAATTCTGAGCTGTCACGGGCCACACCACGCTGCTGATTGTCCCATCTTTGGTGTCAAACGTGAACACTGAAGATCCAATGT
The DNA here is from genome assembly GCA_021534815.1 of Acrocephalus arundinaceus. Lineage (NCBI taxonomy): Eukaryota > Metazoa > Chordata > Aves > Passeriformes > Sylviidae > Acrocephalus > Acrocephalus arundinaceus. The sequence goes on from JAJEOU010001577.1 coordinate 3,051,905, forward strand.
GGAGGGCATTGGGAATCATACAGGTGCTATCCCTGAGTGTCCTGGGGAATTGCTGTTCAGCACTGATGAGCTCCAGGGACTCGTATATGTGGATGAAATTACTCCTCTGCTAGAGTTTTACAGTGTGGTAACAGGTTCAGCAGTGTTATGGAGTAAGATGCTGCGTGAGATAAAGCAGATGGTATAAAGTACACAAATTAAAAGTGAAAGTGAAGAAATAATATAGGGAAATGCACGCTTAGATTGATGAAAGTGCTGTTAAGGTTACTCTAATTACTCTTGATAAGAAAATACAGTAATAAAGATAACACACACTACAATATAAACTTCAGTGATCAGCCTCAGCATTCGTTCTTACATTTTAATCTCTCCTGAAAGGAGTTTACCACTCCAGCATGGCTGATGGTGGTGATGGATGCAGACCATTTCAGCAATCCTCTGTGTCCTGACAGCCCTACTCACTCATCTGTGGCGCTCAGACCACTGGGATAGATCTCCCTGGGGTTTGGTTTGTATCTCAGCAGATTTTCCCTCTCAAGCGATGCTTTTGTTTTATGTTGTGAGAGATTGTGTTTATTCCTCCTTGGAGTCTGGATGAAAACAGCACAAATCCAGTAACTCCTCACATAAACCAAGTTCAGCTTGTTCTTTTCCTGTTTCTGACCTTTAGGTGGTAGGAGGTCTGTGTTTAGGATGGGTCAGGATTTTTGGTTGTGTGAAGGGGCTAACACATCTTTTATTCAGAAAAAAAATCCAGAAAAAGGGCATGAGGTGGGATGTAAGCATTTTAGCTGCGTTAACGTAGCTGGTGGGTCGGGTAGGAAACTGAAGTGCAGAGGAGGAGAGCAAATAAAGCTCCCAGGAGGTGATGAGGGATGGCTGATGTGCCTGTGGGTCTGTGAGGGGCTTTATCAGTTGTGCAAACACGTGGGTGACAGCCATGCACAGCTGGGGCAAACTGGAAAGCCCTGACACCATGGTTAGGTGTTCTAGAGATCTCTCTGCTGCTTCTCAATCTCTGAATTACCATTTTCATTCCGTCCCTCTCCCTGGGGTGATGAACTGCCATTCTTAATTGCAAGTACGTAAGAATAGTTTGATATACTCCACAGAGGCAGTGTGCTGATAAAACTTGTGTTGGATTAAAAGCCTGTGTGTTACATGTGGGAAGAGAATAAAGGCCAGAGAACAACAATGAGATCCTTTGGGAGCATGGAAGTAAATGAATAATTTTATTCTGTTCTGTTCTCTCTTTGGGTTTGGCTTGGACAGCGGCGGTCTGTGCATCTCTGGAGAGCAGGACAGGCACAGGGAAACAGAAGGTGCTTGTTTGGAAGTGCAAGTATTTTTCGTAGATGGCTGACGAAAAATAAGCAGAGCCAATATTTATAAACTCCGAATTTTAGTGATGATAACACAAACTGTAACTTTAGGACATTATTACTTCCTGTGTTGGTTTGTTTTGCTTAGTCACTCATTATCGTGGTTTTAGGTGTTAGTAGCTGTTGTATTTATCACAGATTATAAATTCCAAATAACAGAAAATTTATTCACTTTCCCTGTGAAGAGATTTTTGCCTTGAAATTTACATAGGTATTACTGCATGCTGACACCAGAAATTGGAAAGATTGAGTTTTGACAGACAGCAGCACTTTTTTGCTGGTGGTAAACTCTACATGGAATTGAAAAGGAACCGTAGACTTCTGTTGTCTATCAGCAGCATGACAGTGATATTAAAAAGGAATCTCTGTCAACAAATGGTGCTGTAGGAAGGGAAATTTGTACTCAGTAGGCTCGCTCATTATTGCAACTTCTGCTAAAATAAACAAGTACAGAGAGCTTTGTTAGGAAAGCTTGAGTTGCTGCTGAGCTGAGGCAGGAGCTTGCAGCATACAGGTGTGTTACAGGTGTGTTGCAGGCATCCTGCATTCTGCCATTCCTTACCCTGTCAACAGCTCTCACTGGGGCAAGTTCTTCACTGCAGCTTTTTGGAATGACCAGGAATCAAAGTCTGTTGAGCTCTGTGAAATTATTGAAGCAGTCTATAAATGTAAAATGCTTCCTGGGGATGTTGATGCTCCTGTGCAGCAGAATGAATAGTGCTGATTTCAGCAATAGCCACTGTGGGCCTCGTTCAAGCTTTGGAATTCAGCAGAAGCCTTTGTGGTGAATTAGTCAGCATTGATCTGGGTGTGTTGCAAGGTGGTGTTACTCAATTAGAGGGTACTACTGAGGACTCAGTGTGAAAGCTGGTGGATAGCATGGTAGGTCACCATTCAAAATGCCAAAAAGGCCTCAATAATCTTAACAATTTATGTATTAATGATGACTTATGGGGGGTTTGGGAGGACTTCTGCCCTGAATTCTCCTCCAGGAAGAATTACATGGTCTTGTGGATTAATGTAATCATCGACTTTAAATACTGTAATAGCCTAAGAGGTCTTAGAAGCTGATTACAGGGAATTTTTCTATACAGCTGGGGCTTCTCATTTTGAAGTGGAAAGTGAGGTGGTGTTGGTCTATTGCTTTAGGTGAGAGTGAGCTGCTACTGTGAACCAGCTCAGTGAAAGGTGAGCTACTTTTACTAGAGGCAAAGGAGCTTTAATATTGTACAGAAATTTAATGTGAGATCTCCTTGAAGATAATGTATGTACTTCTGTCACGTTTGTTCCAGAAAGGTGATTTTAAATGGGGAGCATGTTCAGTGATGACTGTGAGAGTGTGTGCAGAAATGCAGAATCTATCTGATAAAAATGGATTGAAGAGGGTTGTCTTTTTTAGCATAGCAGTATGAAGCTTGTGAAGAGTTATTTGTACCACGTACAAATCCAGTGGAGATAAGTATCAAGGGAGAAGAAGAGAAGTGGTAAAGGACACTGCAGTTATAGAGCAAATGATACAAAATTTAAGGAATTGAAAGTAAGAAGATTCCTGAGCATTTGAGGTGTGCTAATGCCAGAATTTTTTAATGACTGATTCCACGTGCAGTTATTTAATAGACACATCTGGAAGGGGAAGAGCTGGGAGAAGGCAAGGTGCAGCGATGGGCTGCAAGGGTTTGGTGATTTCCTGTGCTCCCACAGTGGCAGCTGCAGCTGCACTTGTGAGCAAAACTTGCTGTGAGTTGTGTGTGTATGACTGGAGGGAGGGGATCAGCATTAAAGTCTCAGTGGTGTTAATGGAAGATGTTTTTGGGAAAGGCTGCTGAGCTTCCCTACATCCGTGTGGACATCACCTGCACGAGGGGTGACATCTGCTGACATCTGGCACCAAGCAGCTTCTCACAGGCACCCCCACATCCTCTGGCAGCACGGAGGAATAAAACCAGCTGTGGTGAGGCACTTCTGGTCAGTGTCCTTGCCTGCTGGCAGGAGCTGGGGTGGTTTGGGCATGGTAATGATCTGTCCCTGTCGGGAGGCGCCGTGACTTGATTCCCCCTTGCCCACACAAGTTCTCCATGTCTCCGAGGCACGCCGTATTTTCTACTTGATGACAAATCAGGGTTTGAAGTGATTGATTGGCCAGACCAAAACAGTGCCAAGGATCTGTCAGACCACGACCATGATTCCAAAGCACGGGGAAGAGTTTTCTGACACTGATAAGTTGTGATGTATTTACTAGGTCAAGGCATTTTACTAAGGAGGAGGTGCAAAAGAAGTGCTTTTTAGGTAAGCTGTTCTATTTCAAGGTGTTTAAAGGCTTAATAAAGACATGGTTTGCATTTCAATGGAAAGGATCAAACCCAGAAAATCTCTATGTGCGTTTAATACTTGGATTATTGAATAAGAAATCCAACCTAGCAGTTAATGCACTGAGTCAAAAATGAGACTGAAACCATTTAGGGGAGGCAGTAAATGAAGAGATAAGAACATTAATATCTTATTTCATACAGAAGCTAGGAGTTCAGAGATACAGAGGTTTGGTTTCATGGCACAAATCACTGTGGGTGCGGGAGCACAAGGACATGTATGACACAACTCTGGCTCTCCCCTCAGGGGTGCTCTGTGTGTTAACTCAGATGTGATCAGGGTGATGGTAGTTATGGTTTGAGATGCTGGTTTATTGTGCTGTTACCTTTTGTGTGTCTGTGCTACAGGATCAGCATGGGGATCTCAGTATCCAAGTGGATAAATGAAAAAGCAAAGAAAAAAAATTATAAGAAAATGCTTATTATACTCTTTCATTGAAAGAAAGCTCTCAGTGAGAAAAGCCTCACTTACCTACTGATAAAGTCCAGCTTTTATCCATAGCATCATATGCACCAGCCTTGAAAGAGAGAAATGAGGACAAGTGGCCTGTCTGAGAAGAGCTTAAAAACTCAACCAGACAAACCCCCTACACCCTTCCTGTTGGTACCTGAAATACCAATTTAATGTATGGATTAAATTGATGCTTCTCCATGGGAATGTTTCTTTTGAACTGCATAAACAGAATCTAAAAGCAAAATCAGCGACCTGACCTGAATGAGGCAAAATTAAATGCATGTGAAGGAAGTTGTGATCTCACCAGCACATATGCAAATGTTTAGAAATCTATACAGCTCAAGCCAGAGCAGTAAATAAAGATGAGCACCGCAGTCAGCTCTTGTATCATTTAAGCATCTGGTCTACTACAGTCAGTGCCAAATTTAGTTCATGTAAAATAGATGTAAATGAATGTCTGTTGCAAAAGAGACTATAAAGTGAATATCTGCTAAGTGGAATGTTGCTGCGGCAGAGTGACAAGAAAAGAGATTTCAGAACTGTTGTGCAGAAATTCTAAAAGCCAACAGTGTTTTCTGCAGCTGCAGTTGGGTTAACAAACAGAATTCCATCATCTTTTGGGGAAAAAATGTAGTCAATGTTCAGAAAAATGCTTTTTTGCTATTTATGAGACTGGATAATCCATATCTATTAATATAATTCTGGTCACCCTTCTGAGTACACAGTTTCTCTTCCAGAGCTAAAAGCATGCAAACCCAGTATCTATCTTAGGGAAAGATTTTCCTTTCTGCTTCACACAATGCCATGGCAGCTCCAACACGGGCAGAAGGGATACGAGCACTTGAGTGCATAGGGCTCTCAAGCAGATGGGCTGGCAAGTGTGGGAGTTGGCCAAGCTGAAGCAACTCTAAACCCTTAAAGGCCATGGGAAACACCTTCCTAGTTGTGACGGGTAGTAAAGGTTCATGGGAGCTTGCATGTTAATGAAGCTGTTCCATATTAGGCTGTGCTTTTAGGATTGGGCAGTTATGTTGTACAAAAATGGTCGTGTTCCCAGTTTGAGTGTCTGATTGGACCCTTTCCTCAAACCTGGATTGGCATGTTTGCCTCAGACCTGCCCTATAGATTGTCATGTTTGCCTCAGACCTGCCCTATAGATTGTCATGTTTGCCTCAGACCTGCCCTATAGATTGTCATGTTTGCCTCAGACCTGCCCTATAGATTGTCATGTTTTCCTCAGACCTGCCCTATGGATTCTCATGTTTTCCTCAGACCTGCCCTATAGATTGTCATGTTTTCCTCAGTTCTGGGTCTTTGGTTGGTTACCCCCATGGAATCCTCCAGGATACTGTGCATGGTCCCTGTTTTCTTTTATCCCTTATTAAAGTGTTCTTTTCCTAGTGCCAACCATCCTTCCCACTCCTAATGATCTTCTTGCCACCCTCTGCCCTGAAGTCAGGGGACCTAAAGGTTTGTCACAGCCGCCCTCACTGTGACAGGCAAGCAGCAGGGAAAGCAGGGCTGAGGTAGGAGTGGCAGGGAATTGACCAAATACCATCGAAATTCTTCCTCTCTTCTCCAAACCCAGCCCAACCCTGCCCCTGCAAAGTGATCACAAGTTGGGAACCTCCCTGTGTTTTCTTCTTAGAGCATGAGGAAAAGGTTAAGTTTCAGATCTGGACTTGAGAAGATGATAAGTACCCTTTTTTCAGTGTTACTAGGAGTGTCTGATGGTAAGAATAGTTTCTGCAGGTTAATTGTGGCTTTGTCATTGCAGCATTTATATGTTCCATGGTTTGTAATATTTATTAACCCTGGAGTCTTCCTCGTGTGTCCAGGCTTGTTGGAAGTTGTGTGGGAAACAGCAAATCCTGGGGGTTACCTACACACTGATAGCTCCTTGTGTTTCCAGGTGTCATCTTCTCAAAAGGTTTTAGCCTAGCCAAGGTCAGACAAACCATGAAAGCAAAATGCAAAAGTTCTTCAGACACCTGTTCAGTAAGGGCACCTTTCAAAAAATAATAGACTCGGTTATACCCTCCTTTATTCCACTTACAGTCCATGACAGTAAGATGGAAATTTATATCCATTTGACTGACTGTCCTTCTGTGTAATTTCTCTACCACTTTGGTAAAGAAAATGGAGCTCCCTGAGAGACTTCAGAGAACCAAATTAGAAGGACCCTTGGAAAAAAATCAATTTTTGAAGCCCCCTTTTAAATAACCTTATTGATCTTCTTGGTCAATACTTCTGCTGGGGAGATGATGCTTGTCCTGGGTGTTTTGGTCATGGAGAGGAACTGAGGCATTTCATCAGTGCTCTGGCTACTTTCCAGTGACTCCTCTCATTTTCAGAGCAGCTGGTAACCTCAATGGAAACACTGATAAGATGATGTGTGCTAAATTTGTTGAAACTTCTTTAGTTAATGAATGTCTTGGAGATGCCCTTTCAGCCTCTCTTCAGCTCCCATCTCTGGCAGGACTGGGATCACTGCTGCTGCCAGGCTTTTAGTTCATTCTTCTAGTATGATTGACTTGTTTGGGCAGCAGCTGTGTCCTGGAAGAAAGGAAATTTTTCTTTAAATGAGGAGAGCCCCTATTAGGAAGCCTTAACTGTTGAAGTAGGGTCAGAGTGGAAGTAGCAGAAGAGGTTGTGAGTACAGGTAGCCCAGACTGGTTAAAACCAGCTGAGCTGTGGTTTGTGACTGCTTTCCTTCTTTTAAAAGTTTATAGCAGCACACCAGCCTACATCCATACCACTTTGCTTCACTCTCACTGAGCATTTTGTTCAGTTTCACTAAAGTTCAGCTTGCTGTGAGTTGGGGAGGTTTGTTTGTTTCAGTGTGTTAGGGACTAAGAATTTGCTGTTTAATTCCTCAGTTTAGTTACTCTGAGTCGTACGCCTTTTCATGCTAAGGCAATCCCTGAGCAGCCAAAGGTATCACGCTCTGTGCCCTGTTCTTCGTGTGGCTTTATGTGCCAGGTGGCCCCTGGTCACTGGCAGGTATGTGGTGTGTGCTGGGCCAGGCAGGGCTGGTCTAGGTGTGACCTCAGAAGTCCTTAACATGCAGGAGTCTGCACAAGCTTTGTTTTCTAACTTGTAACAATTCTTGTCTAATGGCTCGAGATTTTTTTTTCACCCTCAATTCTTCTTGGAGAGAATGAGCTGGATTGTAGATAGCTGTAGGTAATATTTAGCCTTTCTCCTTCCAACTTAAACATTGTGGTGTTTGTGTCTCAGTTCTGACTTACATGAGACATTAAATGTCGGTGGAGGATACACGTACTTAGCAAAGGGGAAGCAGAGCTCGGGGAAAAGCTGTGATGCATATTAGAAATATATGGTGTTAGCTTTATTGCAGAGCTGCACCACTCCAACTGCCACCCCTTACATCTGTGACCATCATTAAATGTGCAAAAGGCCAAGCGGTAACTAAACAGAACTGTGACTGTGTTGGGGATGTGCCAGTGGCATAAACGGGGAAGACAAGAGCGTGTAATGGCCTTCTGGAGGCAAAGGCAGGATGCCTGAGGCTGCTGTGCCAGCTCACATGCTGATTTGGGAGAGCAATCATTGGGTTTTGGTCCTTGGAGCAGATACACTTTGTTTCCACCAGACCTGCAGAATGTTCTTTTTCAATTCCTTGCAGTGCCTTTCCACTGGTGGTTCATGGATTTCACATACATGTGACAGTTTTGCTACAAAATATCCTAAAGAGCTGTAATCATTAGAGTGAATGATCAATTTCTATTATCTTTACTCTTAATTTTACATGAGAAGTCCTTTCACAATCTGTACAGTTCAGAATTATAATTCTTAAACGGAATCAGGACCGTGGTTTATATTTGTTAAGGTTACCTTTTAATCATCAGAACCTGTTTCCAAACTTTTATGTGCATCATATGTGTAGTGACACAGTGGCTTTGGTGCCTTTTCCAATGCTAACTGCTTTTTAATTTCTGTAGTTTTAGGTGTTGAAAGCTAGTTCTTCCCATTATGGGATTCTTCTGCCTTTTGAAGTCAGCAGGCACTTCTCTTTTGATTTTTAAAATTTAAATATTAAAAGACGTGGCCAGAATTCTTGAGCAGCCAACAGTATTCCCTTTTTCTGGTGATTGGTTGTCAATGAGATTTACATCTAGGGGTGCTGTCATCTTCCCGTGTGGTTTTTCAGTTTCTCACTTCATCCACACTTTCACACATCCCAACTGGTTTGTTTCATTTACTTTCTTCCTCCTCTGCTCCATTTTATTTTATTTGTGGTTTTTTCCTGGAGCTTTTGGAAGAGAAAGATAAAATGCATCTGTCCCTTCTCTTGCATGACATTTGAGCCAAGCTCCAAGTGTCCTGCTGGTGATTGTCCCTCCTCTTGAAGCCCAGCTGGCATTCCTTCACTGTGGCACCCTTCAGAAACAGATCAAGAGTTGTTATTCAGAGGCCCCTTGGCCACTTGTCCTTTGGATCTGGGGTGCTTTATCCTCTCTCACCTCATTTTTGTGTGCTCACCAAGCAGTGCTGTCTTCACCCCCATCCATTTCCACACCTTCCCGTGACCATGGACCCTGTTCAGCAGCAGAGAGGGAAGGTGGAATGCGTGCCTTGCTGCCAGCCAAGGGCTCCCATTTCCACAGAGGAGAACCCTTCTAATGAGGATTGATTCCTTCCTGTTCCTTTGGATGTGCTCTTGTTTTTGTGTGCAGTAATCTGCAAGATAAGTTAGCAGATTTTGGTTTTGTGATAAAGGCTTGGATTGAATTTGAAGCTCCGTGGTAGTATCATTGCTTAGCTGTAGTTATGGTTTTAATATGAATTGGCAGCAGCTTTTACAGACAGGCTGAATTTCATAGAAACCTGACTTAAAATGCACAGAATGAGGAAAATGCCTCTCTTGAAAGGCTCCTGCTGAGCTGATAACAGTCTACAGGAAGACATCTATTCAAACAGAAATAAAGAAATAGCAGAAATAGCCTTAGGTTGTTCAGATCTTATTTTCAAGCTTTATTAATAATGCTGTGTTTAATTTTTTCAGCGTTTCCAACCCCCTTAATTTAGTTTGCACTGCATTTGGATCAATTAGTACACTTGATGATACACTATTTGCCTCTGCCTATTTAAAACAAGTGGAACAACAGGATGGATTTTCCAGTGTGTTAAGGAACTGGAGTTCCTCCAAAGACTCTGATTATTCCAAATGGCAAATCTCAGAGGCTGCCCAAGTGGAAACAAAAATTCTGTGTTGGGTACCTGTCCTGTGGACTTACCTTCTAACCCTGGAGACTTCACAAACTGATTTTTGTACTGACACCTTGGCTTCAGGATTTCTTCCCCCTCAATATGGATATTCTCATCAAGATTGTTACCCACAAGTTAATAGTAATAGAGGTAGGGCCTCTCTTCAGCAAAACCAACAATAACAACAACAAACCAAAAAAAGAACCCACCAATAAACACCCTCTTCAATACTGCAGGGATTTAGAGACACTTCCTGCTGTGATGGCAATGCTGTTAGAAAGCAGTTGGGATCACATTCAGCTTTCCTTACATCACGAAGCATCTTTACATTTTTTTCTTGGAGACTGAGAACACCCAGGAGTCAGGACAGCAAAGCAGGCAACCTCTCTGAACCTTTTTTTTCTTTCTTCCTTTTCCTTTTCCTTTTCCTTTTCCTTTTCCTTTTCTTTCCTTTCCTTTTCCTTTTCCTTTTCCTTTTCCTTTTCCTTTTCCTTTTCCTTTTCCTTTTCCTTTCCTTTTCCTTTCTTTCCTTTTCCTTTTCCTTTCCTTTTCCTTTCCTTTCCTTTTCTTTTCCTTTCCTTTTCCTTTCCTTTCCTTTCCTTTCCTTTCCTTCTCCTTTCCTTCTCCTTCTCCTTCTCCTTCTCCTTCTCCTTCTCCTTCCTTCTCCTTCTCCTTCTCCTTCTCCTTCTCCTTCCTTCCTTCCCTTCTCCTTCTCCTTCTCCTTCTCCTTCTCCTTCCTTCCTTCCTCTCCTTCCTCTCCTTCCTTCCTTCCTCTCCTCTCCTCTCCTTCCTCTCCTCTCCTTCCTTCCTCTCCTCTCCTTCCTCTCCTTCCTCTCCTCTCCTTCCTCTCCTCTCCTCTCCTCTCCTCTCCTCTCCTTCCTCTCCTCTCCTCTCCTCTCCTCTCCTCTCCTTCCTCTCCTTCTCCTCTCCTTCCTCTCCTTCTCTTCTCCTTCTCTTCTCCTCTCCTCTCTTTCTCTCTTTCTCCTTCTTTCTCTTCTTTCTCTTTTTTTTTTTTTTTTAAGGGAAGTATTTGCTGAGTATAAGCCAATGTAAAACGTGAACTTTATTGCAACACTCTTCTACAACTGGGTATATTTAATCTTCTTTTTGGTCACATTATCAGCTGTTCCTGCCCTCTGCTAAAAGTATTGGCAGCACCAAGCTGTAGTTATTAATGTAAAGCAATGCTTGCTGCAGGCTTATTTGGCACGTACATGTTACTGAAGCAGCAAGGGTCAATATATGAATTTTATCTGCTACAGAATAGGTTAAGGTGTTTCAGCTTGGAGAAACTACCTCTGTTTATCTTTGTGTTAAAAGCATTTGGGGGGCTGTTACATTTTGTTATTTCCCTCTGAGGTTTTGCTTTCTCATGAGTGAACAGTATAATTTCCCCTCAATGTTTTGACTATTTACTGTTCCCAGGGGATGTTTATTTGTTTATTTGTCTTCCTCCTGGTCTGTCACAACATTTTTATTTTGACTCCGATTTCTTACAAGTTTGCATGTGGCAAATCTTGTCATCTCATTTGGCTCACCAAACTTTGTAAACAGCTCTGAGAAACATTCCCATTTCACTGAAGTACCTCCTCAGTGGCACAACAGAGGTAGATCTAAGTCAGTGTGGAAGTTGTTTTGTAATGCTGGATTGTTATTGTTGATTTATTCAATAATACGAAAATACGATAGGTGAACGAGCTAGGCTGAATTCCCTTGAGTATCTAACCAATATAGAAGTATTTTATTCCTTTATGTGTCTTCTGGAAGCAACAAGAATCAATTCCTTTTAAGTATCTTCATTCAGCCTCTTAACGTCTTAAATGTGTATTTAAATACCCTGATACTGGTCAATTGAGTAAATGGGGCTGTGGGCCCTGAAAAGCTGAGCTTTCTCATGGAAATGGCAAAATCCCAGTCTCACTTGTATGTGACACTCCAGTGTAAGAAATGCACTGTCTTTATCCTGCCCTATAGCTTTTGGTGTTCTGCCAGCCCCCAGGAGCTTGAGAATGACTGCGCTGGCTAATGTGCCATATAGAGCACAATTGAAAAGGTTTGTTTTAGATGGATGTAATAGTCTGTGGCAGCGCGCTGCAGGCAGGGCAGGCTGAGGAATCTTGCCCTGTTGCTGGCACTGACTATTTTGTGGTTAAATAGATGACTTCAGACTCTGGATTAGCTTTCAGAAGTACGAGCCTGTCAGGCTGGGCACTCCTGTGCAGCACATTTCTCTCTGAGCAGCTTTGGTGTTGCTGCTCATCACTTTCTTCAAGCCCATTTGGTGGCTGTAGAATTATCAGATTTCTGGCCTGATAACAAAATGTCAGCTCCTGAAATGTTGACATGTCGGCTGCAGTGCACCAGAGTGATAGTAATTTAAACTAGAACCTTGCTTTCTGTCCAGTATCTATTTTTATTTCAAGTTTTCTGTTTATGCAGTAACAGGACATCATTATTCCGGTGCTATCCAGCAGCAGTAGTTTTGTTTGTTGTTAATGACACATTATGTACACTGTAAGAGATTTATTTTCTTTTTGCTGTGCACTATTATTCATAATGTAGAAAACACACCTGGTAATTTTACTGGGAGATTTTTTTGGGGTAAAAAAAAAAAGAAGGAAAACAGCAACAACATAACAGTAGTGTGCATAAAGTTTCACAGAGCTGTTCAGAGAGCATCTTTTCCCCACAATTTGACTTGTTTTGTCAGTGTACATTAGAAATGACCACATTCATGTGCAGATGTTCAGAAATACCTCCTCTCCTTTGCCAAAGCCAGTCACAGCAGGCAGCTGGAGAAAGCTAACAATCAAACAAATTTTACCTTGTTTCCTATCACAGCTTATATAGGGAAGAATTTCCACAGATCAGGGCATGCAGCTGTCCCTTTGTCCTTCTTCCAGATCACTTCTTGGGCCTTACTGTTCCTAGGGTGTCTGCAGGATGTGGGCAGTGGTACCGCTGCTCTGTGCCTCTGGTGGCTCCTCACAGTCACTTTTCTCACTGTGAAACATATGCCACGTGGTTTTTCCTGAATTGATCAGGGAATATTGCAGTTATGTTTCTCCATCCTAAAATTTTCCGACGCAGAGCAAAATTAATTTTTTTGAGAGGACACAAATGGCACATTTAACCTCTATTTGGGGAGGGGGCTGACCTCAGGCAAGCCAAAGGATGAATTGAATTTGGTGGAAAATTTATTGACATTGAACTTTAAAAAATATATATTTATTTAGTGATTTCTTATCTATAAACAGTGTTGTAATTCTTATACACTCTAGAATGCATAGCTGGGACACTTTGTGTGCATCATCACAAAATGTGTGTAAGAATATACATGGCACGCATGTGATCAAATCTCTTAAGAGCAGTCCAAACTGTATTTGTTGTCATTCAGGGAAGCAGGATGTTAGGAACGTGTGCCACAACAACAAAGATAAATGCCATAGCTTTGCTAGTTCCCCACACAGCATTTATGGATATGAAGCAGTTTAGGCATGATGTCAGGGAACCGATACATCTGTTAAGAGAAATGCATTTTATGCACCATAAAATTAAATGTTGTATTGCCAAGAAATATAGGAAGTATTGCTCTAGTCTGTTTTTGCAAACTAAACATTGTAACGAGATACCCTGAGAAGGTGGAACTGGAAATCTGTTTTGAAATCATATTCCATTAGGAACGCACACTGTACTTTATGGAGGGATTACAGCTGTCTTTTATGGTGCTTTATTTTTTCTACACTGAACTGTGTACCGTTAGCAGACTAATGCATAAGAAAGGTATTTCAAGTTTATGTTGAGCTATATCATCCTAAATGAATCCAAAGCACTAAAGAAAGCCAGGCAGCATCTGTCCCCCGGTGCTCCTGAAGCGCTGTTATGGCTTTGAGAGGCAGACAAACGCTGTCTGGAGCGTTCTGCGTGTGTTGGGAAAGAAAATTTTGGCCAGACACTCCAAGCTTTGAGCCCTGTGCTTCTGGAAAGTTCCAGCACCTCTGATAGAATCATGAAATTGTTAAGGTTGGAAAAGACTTGCAAGACCCAGCACTGACTGTCCCATCGCTAAACCGTGTCCCCAAGTGCCACATGCACACGTCCTTTAAATACCTCCAGGGATGGTGACTGCCCCACTGCCCCACTGCCCTGGGCAGCCTGTTGCTATGCTTGACAGCCTTTTTTGGGAAGAAACTGCTCCCAGTCTATCCAATCTAAAGGCACGCTCGGGCTGGTTGTAGGGATTTCTCATAACTTCAGTTTTTTGCAGTACGAGATTGTGCTGGAGCCTTTTCTGCAGAACAGAGAATGCACTGATGCAGAATAATTGAAGTCAGATTGGTGACCAGGGTGTCAGTGCTCTGTAGAAAGCAACCAAGGATCTGTACATCATTTTCCTTTTGCTTTGCCATTCCCTGACACGGTACTACTCAGCTCTCTGCAGAAAATACAAACAGAGGCAGGGAATAGGTGGGAAATGAAAGTGAACTTTAGGCATGTTTTCTAGATAGCAGCTGCAATATTTGCATGATCACATGTGCAGTCTTACACGCAGTGACAGTGATGTACTCCTTGGAGTACATCCAGCAGTTTGGAGGGTAAATTCGTAGGCACTGTGTAAATTGGTATGGATTACTAATTGACACCAGCAGAGAGGGTGGCCCCTTGGGTTTCTGAGATGCTCCTGGCTCATTGGAAGATTATACACACAAAGATTGTATTTGCTTTTCTGCTCTTACTTGTTAAATGTGTTCTTTATTAAATTATATTTCTGTAGTTAACTCTGTGCTGTAGAAGTGCCTGGCAGGTTTGTGCTCTTAATGCATCTTCCTCACTGGGGGGTTGTGAGGCTTAATTGTTCATAATGTATAAAAGCTTGAGATGAAAGGATTTATTTAAAAGCAACATATTATGATGATTATAAAGCTGATGGTGATGTGTGTAACACCTGCTGTCACACCAGCTTGAGCAAAAGCAATCTCTGCTTTTAGACTGAAATTTCTCTGGAACAGTGAGAACAATATCACTCTTTTTCCCTATTGAAAAATCTGATGTCTCTTTGAGAAGGCAAAATGTTGAAGTTTGGTCTCTTTTCTAATGGATAAAACGAATTTGGTGAGATTCTCTCAGGTAACTCCTGGTATTGAGATGAACGTGTCTTCTGCCACTGGGAAAATTAAAACAATTGCTGAAAATATACTTTTTTATTTTTTGAGAAGACTCTGCTATTGTGGTAACATTTTAGCTACAGAAAAGGTTTATCATTTAAAGTGTAGATAAGAAGTGAGATTAATTGTCTCCAGTTGACAATTATTTGCATTCTTTTTTTGATCCATCAAGTGCAGAAGTCAGAAGAGGTGTGGGAATGTAAAAGTTATCCAGACCTACATGAGGGAATTCATTATTTGGTGTGGTATGCTTCAGCCCTGTGCTCGAATCTCTCTTCTTCCACCTCTCCAACCCCTCCTCGCTGTTCTCTTTGTTATTATTTCTGTCCCTTATATAAAGCTGATCTGAGATGGAATGCCCTGGGGCATTGCTTATGGGATCCAGGGCTTTTCATCTCCTGATTGCCTTCTTGGCAGCACCTTCAGTGAATTCAGACCTGTCTGTTAGAGACTGCGAGGTAAGGGAGATGCTGTGAATGGAGATTAACTGTTAATTCTGGTCCTTAATGGGGAAATGTCTGTATCTAGCATGGCATCCCTCCTGATAAGGAGTGAGGGTGTTGTGGGGGAGCTCTGAAAGTTTCACCTACTCAAGTCCTTCCTGCTGTGTGAGCAGAGGACTCTCATCTCTGGAGCTGACAATTCCTGTCCTTCTGGTGTTGGTCCATAGAATGTGATCCAGTTTTGAAAAAGGAAATTAAGTTTTTTTCGAGTGGAGTGTCTTGGCAGAATGAGTGAGATTGAAAAGGTGATGAAAAAGCCCATTAGGAAATGTTTTTGGAGACACCACTGTAGCTGTTACTTGCAGCAATGCAACTAAGACAGTGAGAGAGAACACCTGAATTTTAGTGTGCTCCTTTAAAAAGAAACTCAGGGTTTCCAGGTTTTACTCAGGTAAAAAGATACTCAGGGTCTCATAACGTCCTTGTAAATTATTTGTAAATTATTTGTAAATTACCTGTCGTTACACATGCCTGATGCAGACTGGAAGTCCCATTGACCTTTTATTTCCCATTTTCATCTAATTCCTCCCAGTAATGTCACCTTCAGGTAGTTAAATGCTGTCAATAATTCCTTGGTTTGCTATTGCATGTTTCGTGCAGCTATCAAAACAAGACTTTGTTTGTTTTTTTCAGATTCAATTATGTTTACAATAAGGTACAAGCAACCTTAAAAAAAAAAATCTCTGAATTTGAAACTTTAGAGGCAATGATTGCACACACTTAACATCCTCACTTCCAGCCATGACTGAAAAGGCTTTCTTAAAGTTTCCCCACAATTTCAAAAGATAGTGTTTCTCATATAGAGAATTACCTCAATACGATGTTTTATTAACATTGTAGGCATTTTTGTTACAGCTTATTGAACATTCTGGTGTTTTTCATAACGCGCAGTTATTTGAGGGTGCTTGGATAGATTTTTATTTAGCAATATACAGTAAATCTCTCACACTGAGACAGAATGTTTCTCCTTGGTAACCAGGCTTGGTTTTTATTGGTGAGGATGCCTGTCAGTGCTGCAGGGCAGGGCAAAAAAGTGAATTAAAAGTGTGTACCTGTTACATTAGAGGTAATCCAGGTATTCTGAATGTGTCTGCAGAGTGTGCTTGCATGGACTGGGACACTGGGATGAGAGATCTCTGATATGTGTGCTGCTGGAAAAGTTTTTATTTTTATATTTCCTTTATTATAAAATAATATATTAAATATTTTTATTTTAATTTAATAATTAAAATATTACAATAATTGTATTATATATTGCATTATAATATATATTATATATTTTATATATATTATATAATATATATTATAGAATTATTAATTACATAAAATAATTAAAATATAACTATTTTATGGAATTTGAATATTCCATATACCCTGCTACAGCCAAGCAGTATTGCATGTGCAGTTACTGAATTCAGGTTTTTTTCAGCGAGTTCAATGAGATTTGAAGGAAGGTCTTTACAAAGTTGTGGTAATAGATCAGGCAAGACAAAATGCTTCTGTTGTGCTTCTGGAACATGGTTCTTTATCCTTAACCTGGGGTTGGTTAAGCTTTACTGATTTCTAAAGAAACTGTTACATTTGTGAATATAAATGATTCTATTCCCATTTGCTAAAACAAATAGGGAGGATGATGAGCACATTTATGTGATGCAAAGAAAAACTGCAGTGGTGCCATGTGTCATGCCACCTCTCAAAGCAAATTTCAGTTTGGTTTCCCAGTTTAAACTGTTGACTTGAATTTTGAAAGATGATGTTGGGTTGGTTTCTGGAAGAAGTATTGTGCCCCATTTTGTCATGCTTATTATTGGGTTACTGGAGAGACAGCTGCAGTTGGCTTAAAATGGTGCACTAAAAATATTGAAGAGTCTAGCCTTGAGGAAGCAGAGCAGTAAAATGGCAACAGAATATTCATTTAGCACAGAGTTATCTGGGGATGTGAGAGGTGCTTTCAAACCATAATATATCACAGGACAATTTTTATTATGTTGCTTTTGTCCCTTACTGCTGCTATTGATCTTTTTCAAATATATTTTTCAGAATTGTCAGATGTCTGTCTTCAGAGCCATAAAATAAAAGTTGACATTAATAAGGATTTTGTATATATCATTTTACCAGGAGAGCAGAAGGGACAGATTCTGTCCATTCAATATGCTTTCTGAATTAATTTAATTAAATACAGCTAGTTTGTTCATTAGAGAAGTTTTAGGTGAAAACGTATTAATCGGGGTGGGTAACTTACACATTCAAAAGTAAGCTCCATTAGCAGGGTAGTACAAAGGAAATTATTAGTATTTATCACTGTGATTCATTGTACTCATTTTCAGGAGTTTAGGCTTCATTTTTCAAAATAATTCAGCATTTCCAGCCAAAGAGCACTTGAGCCCACACTGAAAGCACCCAGATGAATGGCCTGCTGCTTGCCTACAAATGGCCACAGCTTGATTACATATCAGTCAAGCAAAACACCAGGCAACAAGAGAATTTAGCATCATATAGCAGCAAAGAAAGGGCTCAGAGTGCAGAGCCTTCTGAGAGAGACGCTCAGCCTTCCAAATTCACCTAAATCTTAATTTTGCGAGTGCTCTATGGCAGAGCACTGGGAACTTGGAAAGATTCACTGCTACATCAGCTGAAATAGCCTGCTGGCAAACTCTAAAATATTGGTTCTCCACTTGGATAAATATTATGTAGCATGCAAATGTATCCACAGACACACAAGCTAACACAGTGTGTGTGTGTGCCTATTATATTTGACGTAATTTCTTACTGATTTATTTGTTATTCTTCATAATCCTGCTAGGGGTTTTTCTATTTTGCCCTTCTTTCTGTCTTTCACTCTGTGTTGCCTGCCATATCTGAAGGAATTCCTTCCTGCTTTTCTGAGTACTTTGAAAAACCCTCATCCCCTGACTTAAATTCTGGGTTCATTGATCTTTATTCAAATTTAGCTCTCGTACACTTACGCATTTTGTACTGCCAGGATTTGGAATTTTGACTACACTGGGCAGCAATTATGGTAATTACATTTGCAAAGTATCTTCTGTATGTGAAATTTCTAGAAAAATAATTCCGGAATAATAGCTTTACAAACCTGAAATTTATAGGCTCTTCCCAGACTGAATAACCCTCCCACATACCACACATAAAATCCATAAAGCATAAATTGGGTTGCAAACCTCTCCCAAAAGTGAGAGCTGCCCAGCTGAGGGCTCGTCTTCCAGTCTCAGATGTGTTTGCATCCTGACTGCCACCCTGACCCACGCTCCCCTGTGGGTTTTTTATCTTCTTTTCTTCTGTTAGAGCCTGGATTAAATGCTTGAGAGACAGATTGCTTGTTCGGCCTCAGATGTTTATTAATTCTTATCTATGTTACAGTCTCACAAGCTGTGAGTTGCAGCTAACAAAGTGAAAAATGGCTCTGTCTCTAACTATTTCTAAGGCTTTTTAAGGATAAACTGTCCAATTAAGAAATGACAACTTAATTATTTTTACTTTTAACCCAATAACCAAACCCCCATGGCCTGCAATGGGGACTTTTCTATCCAATTACAAAATACCACCCAGACCCATAAAGAAGAAGGAGAAAAAGAAGGGCTGGCTTCCATCCTAAATCCTCCATCTTGCTTTACAGATATATTACTGTATTCTAAACCCTTAAACTCTCAGTTTTGCACCCTGTAATATCCCACACTTCTATTCAAACTGCACACCCACAATCCCAGTGCTGTCACTCAATTTTGGAAGCTTCTCCACGGCCTCAGGTCAGTGCAGTGTTTGCTTGGGGATCAGTGCCTGTCAGCACAGAAACCTGGAATTCTCAGTGCCCAGGGTTCCAACACTCCCCTTCTTGTTTCAGCATGTTGGAAGAAAATTTTCCGGGACCGTTCTTTTGCCCAAAGTTCATCCCTGCCAGATTTGTCCTTCTGTGATCCAGGCAGCTGTAAAAGGGCTCCGGTGGCATTTGACAGACTGTGTGTGGGATAAGTCACACCCTGTGTCCAATGGGTGTAGTTCACTGAACCAAAAAGAGTTTTGTGCTTTTATAGATGATAGTGTCACACTTGAGTACAGAGAAAAAGAGCAGAGCCTCGACTGCTCCCTTACTTTAGTTGTGTGCTTTCTCTTCGCTTTCTCAGCTGTCCTCTGAACCCACCTGAGCCACTGGTGTCACCTGATTCCTCTGGAATTTGGCTTGCACAGCTGGATTGTTACCAACTGCACCCCTGTGTGTGCTTGTCTGAGTAAATCCAATCAGCTAATGAAATTGTGCTCCTTCCATCAATTGATTGTCAAATTCCTTGGATGGTCGCACTAGCCCATCTCTCTTCCAACATATTTTTGTTTACCCAGGCAGTCTGTGCCTCACCCCTTCCTTGCCTTCCCTGAATGTCCATTTTTTTTACTTCACAGGCATTTAGTGCATCAAAAATAATATACATGATTTATTTGGGAGGCTGACTTTTGTATCTCTTCAGAGTCAAGTAACATTCCTTTGAATTTGGAGGGTAATTATTTGGTTTTTATTTTGCTAAAACAGTTTTATATATTCAAGTATGAATGGTTTGTAATAGATTTCACTTGAAAGTGAGAGGTATTTGCTCGACTTGAGGGTTCCATCCACCAGTACCTGCTTCCTGTGGTAGCCCAGTGAGCAGATATTCTGCTGTGCTGCCAGAAAATGCCCCAAAGCCCCAGAATAATGCAGCTTTGTGCATGGCCAGGAGCAGGGTGCTCCCATGCTGCTCTTGGTGGAGCTCTGCAGGGAGACTCACCCGCCACTCCAACATCAGCACAGAAATGACCCAGCAGGAGACCTTTATTTTTGGCTGTTCCTGTTCTCCACAGATGCATCATCAAAGAGGATGTGCATCAGAAATAAAATTCCTCCTCTGCAGAGAAATTGTGTCTATTTAGGAAAGGTCTTTCTGTAATAGAGGCTTTTATTTTGGAGGAAGAAATCTGTTGGCATTAGAGAGATCTGTTGGCTTTGGCAGAAGCATCCTGAAATCAAGAGATTGTTTCTTTTACATCCAGAATACTGAACAAGCCTCTCAACAATAGAAGTTCATTTGTGTAGACTTTACTCTAATGGCATCTTCACTTAATTTTCCTGATAAACCTTTCTGGTGAATTCAGTAACCCCTCTCCTTTTAGCAAGGTTGCCAGCCTGCAAATCATTTCAGAGACAGGATCTGCTATGGGGAATACATTAGCAATATTTGATCCGGCCATGATTTGTCTTTCTTGTGTTGACTTTGAGTAGGAGGGAGGCTGCAATTAACATTTATTACTGCTGGTTCTGTGGTACTGGTAATCCCATCACCCCCAAATGGAATTCTGATATTGAGGGGTCCAAAGCAGAGTGGAAATCTGTATCCCAGAGCCCCCCTGCCATATAACAAAGCTCCAGGAGGGCATGGGCACTCCAGCTGCTTTCCTGCTCAGTTGCTGAGCTGCTCCCTGTTGGCTTCTCTCCTCCATGAGGCAGAGAGGTACAGAAGGGATGTAAGGGTTTAATTTAATTTCTTCTGCTAATGCTCTGAAGAAAAAAAAAAAACACCTCATTACTGGAAATGAATTAATTTTGAGAGAGCATGTTAAAAGGCTGCAGCCAGAGGCAGGACTTTTAGAGAAAAGGTTCAAATAAATGAAGTTTGGTGAAACTGCTAGCAACTGAAACTGAATATTGAAATGTATGGAAACCTATTATTAGAGGTATTGAGCATTTTTATTATTCAGAGTGCTGCTACCAGTGCTGCTTTTAGAACTGTGAGCTCTTTTTTTAGCAGTTAAGGACAGTAGCCTTTATTCTGATTTTTTAACTGTGTTCTGAGATCCGTGGGCTTGATGTTCCCTGCAAGCCTCTGAAATGCAGGAACGAGATGGTTTGTACAAGAACCATCTGGGAAACAGCAGGATAATGCTGGCACTCTTACTTGGGGTTTTCTCCTCTTGCATAAAAATGTAAGGATGAAGCACATCCCATAAACAAATCCACCAAAGCCTGAGTGACAAAGACAAGCACAGTTAGGCTGTGTTGCAGAGGATTGAAAAGGAGAATTGTGTTCTTTCCTCCTGCAGCCACTGCTCAGCTTCTTCCTCAGCCTCATCCTCCAACATCTGTGTAACATCCCCGTGCCTGGGTGACTCCAGGGTAGTACAAAGTCCTTTCTCACAGCAGCCTGCAGTGCTGAAGTTCCTTTGGGTGTCCCTGAGCGAATATTTTGGTTTGGTTTGGGGCTTTTTTTTCCCTGTAAGTTGCTAAGATGGGAGATATAAAGGATAGTAACATTTGGAATGACTTGGCAAGTAAGTACTAGCGCATCTGAATATGCTTACAGGTGTAGTTGTAGGGAGGAACAGAAAAGAGTTTTGGCCCATACAGGCATCCCAGCCTTTCTCCCAGATGTGAATGGCACATCTGGCTGTGCCTGTGGCTGTCAGTCTGGCTGCTGCACTGATGTAACGTTTAAGTTCTAAAGGGATCCTCTTTTATGTAGGAATGGGTAAAAAGCTGGCCTGTCATTCTTCTAAGTGCAGCTCACGAGCAATTTGTAAGTTCACATATGAAGATATTTCAAGAATGAGAAGTTCCTTTAACACAGCAATCTGCTCTGAGGGTGAAAAATAATGCACCTAGGGGATAAATAATAACAAGGATTTGTCCCTGAGAATCAGTAAGGAAAACACGTAAACAATCTGAGAATAGACAGATTTGATGGACAAGTAAAATACCTTTCCCTAACCAATAAAATCATTAACAGGAAAGCCATTAACCAATTAAAAATTGCCCTCAAAGTTTTTAAAAACTGTATAAAAACCAGCATGCAGCCATAATAAAGAACTTCTGAACTTTTATGGTGTCACTGCAATTTAATGTGTCGTGACCATCCCAACAAGGCTTTGACATGACCAGCCCTGTCACATAAACTTTCCCTGCCAGAAATCTTTTTAAGGGCACAGAAGAGAACACCACTTCACTCTGCTGAGCTCCCAACAGGATTTATTGTGAGCAGCAGATATTTCACAGCACTTTCAGGGATATTTCAGGTATTTCAGATATTTCAGTGTCCATTCTGGTGGCGAAGAAGGTGCAGGAGAGCTCTGAGTGAAGCCTTCTCACCCACCTGTCCCTATCAGCACTGGTAACTTTCAGTGGATGTTAGAGACAATAAACATCATCTTTTCTTCCCCTTTATGAATTCTTTTCAAGAGCCCCATGTGGTTCTTTCCCAGTGTAATAGGGATATGTTAAGGATGAGCTATTCACTTTTTTTGTTAATTTTTTTTTTTTTTTCCTTTATATCTTCTCTGCTTCTTTTGATGTTGTGCAGAGATGTATTACTACTTCACAAAAGTCTCTGTTTACTCAAATTTCAAACCAGAAACATGTAGATACAGAATTTAACTTACACCTTCTCTGAGAATGCTGAGACTAGAGGGGAGTAAACATTCTTTCAAGAGCTCTGGAAGGAATTTTCTGAGTCTCAGCGTGGTTTTTGTACCTTTAAGTTGTATTTCTTACCAGTACGTTCAGCTTTCTGCACAGTTCTACTTTCTTACAAATATTTATATGCAAACCCCGCCCCTCCAAACAACTCTTGAACCATATTTCTCTTTTTCTCATTCAGAAATTTGTTGGTTTCAAAATAGATGTATTTTAGAAGATTCCCATATGGAATGTTTGCGTTGATGGGGAGGAAGTGTGGCTGTGCTTTCTCCACACCACTGCCTTGCTCCAGGGGCAAGGATAATTATAACATTCCACTGTGGTCGTGTCTAAAACACTTCAGCATTCTTCTCCTCCATAAAACAGTTTGGCATGCCATGAATTATATATTTACAGTAAGGCAAACGTGTCTGTCAGTTCAGTCATGAGATACAATGATGTGCTTTTTTTGCCTCGAAGTGGTTAACAATTGCAAAAGGTTCTTTTTAATGCCTAGAACTCTTACTCACTTTCTTTTTCCTTTTAGTGTAGTGGAAAATAAATCTTAAACATTTCTTCTGTTATCTAGCACTTTAAGCCTTTTTCCTAGCATTTGTAACATCTCTGCCAACACTCCATCTGTGATTTTAGCTTGCAGGAAACACTTTGCAAATCTGTTATTAGCTTAGATGCAGAGAGCTGCTGTTTAAATATTAATTCTAACTTCTCTCATAAGTGCAGTCAAACCCACTCAGTCACTTGTGAAGTTCAAGAAATGTCGAGGGGTAGGGAGTGTGTCAGGGGTAGGGGCTGCTTTTAGCTCTGCAAGGGTCCTACCTAGGTAAAAGTAGAGAATTGTCCTGACTCCTCTCCTCTCCTCTCCTCTCCTCTCCTCTCCTCTCCTCTCCTCTCCTCTCCTCTCCTCTCCTCTCCTCTCCTCTCCTCTCCTCTCCTCTCCTCTCCTCTCCTCTCCTCTCCTCTCCTCTCCTCTCCTCTCCTCTCCTCTCCTCTCCTCTCCTCTCCTCTCCTCTCCTCTCCTCTCCTCTCCTCTCCTCTCCTCTCCTCTCCTCTCCTCTCCTCTCCTCTCCTCTCCTCTCCTCTCCTCTCCTTCAGGAAAAGATGAGATCCATCAGCACTTTGAAACCCTATTTATTGGGCACGTACACTTCTGAAGCACTTCAGTATTGCTCCATCAAAATTCACATCTCAGTGGAGACATTTATATTGTGGTTGAGCCCCTCTCATGTTTTCAGTCATGATCCTCACCCTATTTAATTCCCTAACTCCACAAAACATGCTTTACCCTTTGCAATAAACATTTAAAAAGCAATATATTATGTGTTTACAGACATTTCAGTGAAGTATTTGATAGAAAAGGGTGAGGAGCACAGTGTTTAACACCATCCAACCTGCCTGTTTGCTGTGGCTTGGCAGAGCATTGTAATTGTCACATGCATATTCAATATAATGGAAGGATGATCAGCCCCATTAAACCAGTATGATGTATTTTCTCTTCTCCTTCCAGATGGTTTCTGATCTTTTATTGGTGAGCTGGTTTGCCTACGGTGTAATCTGAGATTTTTTCCCTCTTGTCATTCTAGTGAGTTGCTTCTGTTTGTGTTTGCAGGTGGACTGAATTTTAATGTGCTAAATTCTCTTCGTTACTTAGAATTTAGATGTTCACTTATTCTCCTACAAATACATATTTTAAAAATTTAATTTACCCACATATTCCTTTTATCTTGCAGCATTCTGTGAAGAAGGGTGCAGGTATGGTGGAACTTGTGTGGCTCCTAACAAATGTCTCTGCCCTGCTGGATTCACTGGAAGCCATTGTGAGAAAGGTAAAGCTTTCCTGAAAAACCTCCTTTGGTAATGATATGTGGAATAACTAATTCCTTTCCATTCTTTCCTTCTGCTTGATGTTTTCTTTCCAGTGAAGAGATGACTGTTCCCTTTCTGCCTTTTCTGCACTGAAACAGTTTTTCTTGTCTGAAACTTTCCATGCTGAATTCTATCAGGGATGGATCTGCTTTTGCTTCCAGCATGCGCTTCTAGTTAATTAGAGGGACATCAAATGAGAAATATTTGCTCTACCAGTTTCCTGTGGTGCCATCTCAAGGTTTCCTTCTGCTTTTACTAAATTCGTTGTGCAAGTTAGACCAGAATTTAGATGATTGCTTTCCACTTCAAGTTATTGAATTATTAATATTTGATTTGTCTCTAAGTCACAGTTTTGTAGAATCACAGCCTATTCAAAGATATCTCACTAGCCATGATTAGATTCTGCCTGTTCCCAGATTTTTCCTTTTCAAAATTTACTTCTGGCAGCCTCACAGTTCCACCTTGCAGTTCGTTTCACAAAGAGCTGGTTCCTTGTCTACCTCAAACTCCACACAGGACTGTTATTATTCCCTTTATTTAGCAGATTTGGGCTTTTATTTTCATTTGTATTTATTGAGGTTATCTGTTACCTAACTAAGTCAATGATGGGAGTTTCCTTGCACTGCGTGTTTGTTAATAACTGTTCACACATGTATTTATTTTTGGGTATGAGGTGGATTGTTAATGCAGGCTGTGTGCTGTAGTATGGATGAGATTATAATTGGTGAGTTGTTTCAGGAAGAAAAAAAATGAAAACAGAGAAATAACTGTTACAGTTAAATTAGTGGAAGCACTTGTAACCCAGAGATTGTGCAGTAATTTGTGTGTTTATTGAAGTCACTTAAGCCCAGTTGTCAATAAATCTGCTTTAAGGAGCTTCTCTGTGGATGAAGCCAGATCAGTGAATGCTAACAGCCCGGAGTTTCTAGTTGTCAGCATTGTTAATGATTATTTAAGAATGAACCAGGACATTAATATTTTCATCTCATCTAGAATAAACCTGAGTACTGAACTTTTTTTGCCTTATTTTAAATAGGAAAAAACCTCCATTCAGCAATAAGTCCTGGCAGCATGGTGGGGAAGGAATGCAAGGCATTCCTACCTCAGAGCCCCTCACCTGCAGTGGCTCCCCAGCTGCTCATCCTTCCTGCTGGCTGCCCATGGATAATTCTCTCACCTAAAACATTTATTGCTCAGAGACATCAGTGCGTTCAGTGGGATGCAGGGTGCTGGAGATGTGTTCTGTGCATTCTGCTGCCAGCTACCCAGGACTTCAGGCCACATTTCAGCCCCTCTGCCTCTGATTCTTTCCCCCAAGGATCTCAGAACATTCTTTTTTCTTATAGCTGTAAAGGGACTTTCATATCTAGAGCAGAGATTCTCCCAACTATTGAAGCGATGGTTTAAAATTGATAAATGGAGGACATAACCATTTTTGACTCCTATGTTTTTCATGGCTTTTGTATTGTTTTGATCTACAATATGAGTTAGCACAGCAACTAAAGGAAGCATGGCAGGTATGGTACTCTCATTATATCAAGCAATTTAGAGGTAGATGTCAGAAGGAGATAGCTTCTGTGAATAAAATCTATACGGCTTGAACCAGAAGGCAGTTTATTTTTTCTTTGAAGATGTATAGAGTTTACTAGTACGCCACAAATCAAGCTAATGATGCTAACTTTGAGAAATCTGACGTACAGGCTGGTTTGAGAATGAGCCAGGGCTTTGTGTATGAGAATTTGTCACTTTTTAGTTGTGTTGGAGGGTTTGAAAGCTTCAGCAGGTACATCTTATGTCATGTGCATATTTCAGTGGCTGAGGGCACATCAGAGCTGTGAGAACAGCTGCAGCCTCCTGGAGGTGCATGTCCTGGCCAGGCTGAGTGCTCACCTTTGATGCAGGGTTCCTTTTGCTTCACTGATTACCCCAAAAGACTTTCAGGAATCGCTCTCAGGAGCAGGAGGCAGTGCAGTAAAGGCTTTCCTCATCGTCTCACTGCAGTTTTTAATGCACACTAACCTAACCCCACGTTAGAATTTCTTCTCCTGTTGTCTTTAACATTAGAATAAGCACTTTGTTTTGTTTAGTACATGGTAGCACTCCCTCAGTCATGGCACAGACCTCACCAATGAAATGGTTGGGGAAACACTTCCAATCAGAGTCTAAATGTTCTTGGCAAAACCTTGTCTGGTGGAAGCTCATGGTGAAATGAGGCGTATCCAGAGAAAAGTGATGTGTTTTGGTGATGTATTCAATTTGCCACCGTGCATCTGAAAAACGTCCTTCAAACTGACAACACAGCAACTTCTTATACATTATTTGTGAGCTGAAAGGGCTCGTCACCAGCTAAAAACAGTGTGACCCAAATTGGCTTCAATGCCACGGAAAGGGTAAAATGAGCCAGTAATTGAAAGGCTGTTGAAAAGCAGGTGTGTTTACTTCTGAATATGAATCATATGTTACTCATAGTTTCTGACTGCCTGCTTGAAATTATGATATTAAGTTAATTAAAAATTCAGAGATATTTGAGAAGGGTACGATTTATACTGGTAATTTACTCTGTTTAAATTTAAAATACACATTTAAAGGCCTATGTACAGATACATAATTCAGGGTGCTGCTAAGAGGAATTACCTCTTGCCACTCGCTTTGGTTGACATGAGAAGTCATTGTAACAGTTGTGGGCTCTCTTTCCTTTCTGAAGGTGAACTGCAAATTGATATTCACAGATACTGTCAAGTAATTTCTTTCTCCATCCATTCTTTGTAATGCTGTTCCTTTAAGTACGTGCTTGATGCTTCTAACTGGATTTTTGTAATCTTTAGGATCTGATTTTACCTTCAAATCACTTCTTTTTTGTCCATTTTGTGTTTTTCTGGCCAGGGCTGAAATCTGTGATCTCTGTGATCATTACCATTTGATTGTATTTAACCCAGTTGTGATACTTGTGATGGAAACTTTTGCTGTTGGAATTTTTAGTGACGTTGCTGTATGATCCCAGCACGATGGCTGAGCTGGAGGTAGGCACCTGTAACTGTGTGTAACACTGTGGGCTTGGACCCAGGTGCATCCTTGGCAGGGATCCCTGTTAAAGGCTCTGAGAGGCGTTTTGGTGTGCAGAGAGGAGTACAAATACAGCACTCTGTGAGAATTGCTGGCAGCGTGAACTCAAGTGCCCCAATTTTCCACCCACCTCATCTTTTTGCAAGCTTTAAAGCAGGAAAAACTCCAGATCATTCACTGAGCTGCTTTGTTCTGTCTGTGGGTGATCCCCAGGTCAGTGGAGCTTTAATGCTGATTTTGTGGACAGGCTCACAGTTATTCTGTATTTGTGGAGTGTCAGTCGCTCCTGCTCCTGATGAAGGGGTGAGGATGAGATGAACAGGACAACCTATGATGGCAAAGGTAGGAGTAAACAGATGGTGGAATGCCTGGAACTTGTAGGCATTCCTACAATGCCTACATGTGCTGGGGTCCTGTGTGTGGGTCTGAGAAACACATCTGAGCACTCTGGGCTCTGAGCAGTGGTGGGAGTTATTTATGGGTCTGTCTGTACAAATTGTAATTCTGGGTGACGAGCAGGAAGCAGCAGAAGGGTTGAAGCACTGGGTTCCCAGCTAGGGGCATGGAAAGGAAAGTGCAGGGCTTTTCCAGGGGCTGCAATGGGAGAGCATTGCCTCCAAAAGGGATTGAACACAAGTGCACCACAGTTTTCTCCCCTGTTGTGTGACAGCCGCTGTCTGAAGTGGCACACAATAAATGGGGAATGTGTTTCTGGGAGATTAGAAGGGGTTTACGTGGGCTGGAGCTCATGGGGGTGGATATTTCTGTGATAGCAGTGCATGTGCATTCAGTCTTTGTGAAGCACTGGAAAATGTGCTGTCACACCACACAGAATGATAGATGTCAGAGATTTACCTGCTGGTTATTAGCAGAAGCAAGGGTAAGATATGGCAGCAGGGTATCAGGATGTGATAATTCCTAGGGTTATTTGTTCGTGTTGTTTTGGGCTGGGCCTGCAAAGAATTGTCTAATATTGGGGTGAGAGGTAATTTTTCAGTGTGTACCACGGCTGAGAAATGTGCTTTGAATTCTATTAATTACATTGCAACTGAGTAGGTAAATCAAGACTTGCTGTGCTGCAGTAGTTATACATGGATTCCTGAGCACCTCACTGATTTCACAGGTGTAATGAAATGTTCCTTACATCTGCAGGATGTGATGTCACGTCAGGGGAATGAGGAGGTCTTTAACTGATTTGTTTCATCATGGTTGGCAGTAGCTGCATAACATCTTAGTGTTCTCATCTCTTAAATTGCTGCTTCTGGAATATATTGTCTTCTGCAGCCCTTTGGGTAAAACCTTCTATGGTCTCTATTCCTGTGGACCCAAAGGTTAGGAAAAATGTGTGAACTGTATTTATATGTGCCACTTCTTTGGTTCTTAAGCTGGGTTAATCTTTAGGCATGTATCTATCAAAGGCATTTCAGTCAAGGAGCCTGCTTTAAAAAATGAGCAAGTAAAACCCAAAGCAAAGCAGAGAAAGAGATTTTTCCTTGGGTAGGGTACGCTAAATGTCAAAACTCCCTGCCTTTCTCTATCTACAATCTCGTGTAACATAAGAAGTGAGGTTTATTTTGGGAAACAAAGCAGCTGTGCAGCTGTGGGCACAAGGCTTTGCACGCCATTCTTTCTAAAGCCTCTAATTTCAAGGTGAGGCACAGCCAGGATGGAGGGAGAGGAGATAAGGGAGTGATGTTTCTTGCAGGGAGCAGTGGCTGTGGTTGATGTGTCACTGCTGAGGGTGTGACAGGCCCGGGGAAGGCAGATGTTCCAGGTGGCTGAGGTTGTCCTGCTCCATTTGCTGCCAAGCTGTTTGCAGGGTTTGCCCCAGCGGTGCTCATTGCAAAGTGGCAAGGGTGATATCTTAATGTGATGGAAAAAACAAAGCTGTCATTTGTAAAGATAGCAGGGAATAGATCAAAGAATATTTACTGGAAAAATCGGAGTAAGGCCATCTCTGAGGATCAAGGGGACATCTGTCTGCAAATCAACAAGTAACTGTCAGTGGAAGAAAAAGTTGTTTTATCTCAGTGTCAGCCTCCCAGACCATGAACACTGTTCACCACCCAGCTGACCCTCACATGAGGAGACAACTCATCAGTGTTTACTCTGCCTCAGATAGAAATATGTGGAATGGTTTGACTTTAAAAGCCAGGAAAAAGCACTAAACAACACTAGGTTTGGGTGGTTTGTTGGGTTTTTTATCTAATATTTTTACCTTCCTATGTAGTTTGTTACATGCAGGTCTTTACGTCTGAATATTTTTCTTTGTTTCTAATTTAAGCAACATCATCTACATGAATCTTTTATGTTACCCGAGATGATACCTTGACAAGTCAAAAACTGTTCTAACGTTGTGGTGTTTTATTATTTGTGTGACTTGTGCATTGGGCTTGTGTGGCACAGTTTTGATAGGGGAGGGAGGGCAGGGAGAAGCTGCCAGAAGCTTTTGCCTTTCCAAGACAGAGCCAACACTGGCCAAGCCCATCAGTGACATTGGTATTGCCTCTGGGATAATAGATTTATAGATATATAAATACCTCTATCTATATATAGAGAGATAATAATATGTATTCATATATATAATATACAATAATATATTGTATATAAAATGTAATTACGAAAGCAAAATGTTACTGAGCAGCAGCAATTGTGTCTGGAGAGGGGAGTGAGGATGTGAGAACAGCAGCTTTGCAGACAGCCAGGTTAGTGAAGGAAGATGGGGCAGGTGCCTTTCCTGGGTGAGACCAGAGGAATATGGCTATCCTAGCAAAACAGGCAAAAAAAAAAAATCTAGGACCTCTCTTTGCCATGTACTTAACACTTGGAAATCACTGAGGAAGGGCAGGTTTGTTTGTTTGTTTTGGCTGGTGATGGAAAAAACAAAGCTGTCATTTGTAAAGATACCAGGGAATAGATCAAAGAATATTTACTGGATGAACACATCCTGCACAGGGTTGGATGTTTATTTCTCCATACGTTCTCATCAAGTGTTACAGGAGGATCATCATGCTCACATCAGGAGCAGCAAACTCTGAACTCTAAATAAACCCCAATAAACGAATAAATGAACTCTAAATAAAAGCTCTGTGTTCCTGCAGCTGAGGCCTTATATGGCCAGATTTTGTCCAAAAGCCTTTCTGAGGCTTTTGGAATTGGTTCTCTGTTGGAGGCTGTGTTGCTTTAGTTCTTTCATGGGGTTCTCAGTCCCTAATTTAGCATCTGTCCAGTTTGCCACACCAGGAACATCTTCCCACGTTCTGTGTGCAGGCATGTCTGCTTCAGGTTCCCCCTGGGTTCTGAGGACTCAGGCAGTGGGATTTCAATTTGTGGCAGAGTCACCATTGAATCTATTTAAAGAAAACAGAGAACTACAAAACGTTCAAAATTCTGGGCAAATATTTGTATTTGAGCAAATAGAAATATTCGTCTGTTAATGGAATTTCCATTTTGCAACTAAGAAGTTTCCATATATGAAGCTTTCCTTGTGAAAACTGTACAGAAGAGACAGTTGCTTTAAAATACCAACTTCATGGTGAATTAACTACAAATGACATCTCATTTTGCTGTGATTAAAAAAAACCCCAGCAAGTCTGCTTTGGAGTGCAGAGCAGTAATGCTAATTTATAGCTTATTTTTCCAGGACATTGCAACCCTCCCTTTTTTTTTTTTAACTTTTTTCCAGGCAGATGCCTGTATCAGTGGAAAACAGTAATTCTGCAGAGAAGTACCAGAATTAGGTAGTAGACCAGCTAAAAACTGAATAAAAACTACCTCAAGGTCTCCAGCTACAGGCACTATTTAGGGAACATTACTGAATTTAATAAGCTCTTTGCCACCTTACTTTTTCTTATTAATAGCCAGCTCTGGACTGGAAAATCAACCATGAATATTTAAATTTGCTGATAACCTAGAAATAAAACTCCAGACTCAATAAAACTCAGGCAGGCATAGAGAGGTACTTAAAATTTTTAACACAGGAATCCTCTTGGCTTCAATGGGAATTTCACCTGAATGGAAGCCTTAGGATCTGGTGCAGCTGAATTAGGTGAAATGAATAAGAGATGGCTCTAGTGAAATGAAAGAGCATCTAGAGTGGGGTTTTTGTGTGGAACAATCTGTGAAATGAAGCTGCAGATGATGAATAGGCCATTTTCAACTCCTTAATCTAACTAGCTAATCTAGGAGTAAGATCCTCTTCAAACTGAGTAGACCATTCAGTCTCTTAAGAGAATGTGTACAACTCTGAGAATTTTACTGTGTGGAGCCAATATTTCTGCTGAAGTTCAAAGCAGTGAATGCCAACACATTTCCTGAGTGGTCTCATTGAGGTTAGTCAAGGTGTAGTGAGGGAAAATGTGCCTCATTCATCAAAACCAGCATGAGAATTTCTTTTTGAGAAATACTCTGACAAGTGAAGGGACTGGAGCAAACCACATGAGAAAAACATGCTGATGTTGTACAGCTTATTGTGCGTTTGATTCTGACAACAAGTCAGTTTTCCTGCATTTTTTTTTCTTCTTTAACATAAGATGTTTTTTCTCCTGAAAAAAAATTATGGTAGCAGAATGCTTTAAGCAAATGAAGCAAATGTAAGCAGCAAGCTGGCACTGGGGATGAGAGGTCACTGGGATCCCATCCTGTCCACAGCTGTGGGAAATAGTAAAGGTGAGAAGACTTCCAGAAGCTGTAAAAGCAAGGCCCAGAAACAGAAAGCACAGATAACTTAGAGTTAGTTAATTGCAGCTGCAAAGCTGGAAGTAGAAAGGATGCAATGATACAGCAAGCAAGGACATGAAACAATAGTTTGAGTCTTTAGGCTTGGCTAGGATAGACCTGAAGGCTGCAGAGAAATATGCTGAGCAAGACAGTAGAAGGTTTCAAGCTTAATAATGGTGTTTATTGTTAATGGAAAGCACCAAGCAAGCATTGTTTGAAGCAGGTGTGAGTGTGCTTTCAGTGATGGTGGAACAATTGTCTGTGAGCTTTAGCAATGTGCTATTGGCTAGAAAACTTCTAAAATTCCCTGTAACAAAGAAATCTTTGGCTGCTGCTGGCAGACATGAGCTGCTGCCATCTTTCAGTTGTCTAAAACCTGTTAGGAGGCTGATGGTCACAGTAAAGGCTGAGGAATGCGTCCAACAATCCCATCGTGTTTGTGCCAAACACCAGCACACACAGACCCTCCAGCTCTCCGTGGGTGGCTGACACTCAGCTCATCATTCCTCTTTTCCCCCTCTTTCTGAGCTCCTGTATACACAGGCTGAGAGGGAGGGAGAACACACAGCTGGGGACTCTTGGGCAAGATCTTCCCCCACATTAATTAATTCCCCCCCAGAACTAATCACCCCAAAAGCATCAGCCACTGGCTTTCATTGGGCTGACATTTGGAGGAAGAGATCGTGTCTCCGTGCATGTAATCCTTGGAAGGTGAATAAAATGGGATAAATCACTTTCTCAGGTGACTTATGCAGACTGTAGCTTATGTACAATGAGGATAACTAATCCAATTATTTTGCTTGAAGGAGTCAGGGTGAAAATGCGAGTTAAACCCTTGTTGAAGGGAGTGCCACCCCCTCTTTAATGCCATAACCTCTGTAACATCCACAATTCCGCTCAATTTCATCTGTTTGAGCAGGAGTAACACCCATGCTTTTCAACAGTCTGCTCCAGGAAGGTTTCATGAATTGTACAATGGTGCCCTACAGCAAAGCAGCCAAGCCAAAGGAGGTGACTCTTTGCAGAATCTGCTGAATTACCTGCAGTGAGTGGAGTCAAGGAAACAAATTTATTGTTAGGACTGTACTCATATGTGAAATAGGAAGTTTTGCTGATGTGGAACCTTAGGAACTTTCTTTCCCCTCCCAGGCTGTTTCTGTATCAAGTGAAACGTTTTTATGGTTTCTTTCCAAGTGATGTGTCATTTTTCTGCAGAAAGTTTGTGATGTACCTGAACACTTCCCTTCAGAGCAGACTTTTCCTGGATAATCCAACATACGTGCCTGGTAACATATTAAAAATAAATAAGTCATACCTGTTGGGTTTAAAGCCACTTATGAATCTGTCTCCCAAAAAGTGTGGCATTAAAGCCATGCCAGGTTCAGTGCTCACTATCTCACTCTGCAAATTCCTGTTGCCTTTGTTAGGTTCATGCCTGTAGTCCCCAGGGAAAGAATATGCAAGATGTAAAAATAATGCTGTGCTTAATGTAGGGTAGGAATGAAGCATGAAAGGAAACTCGTGTGGTTCTGGTTGAATATTTCCTTTGCTAGTTCCATTGTGACTGAGGCGACTTTAAAATAATAGTTGTACTCAACCTCCAGGAACTGCATGTCAAAGTTATTTTCAAACTTTTTATAACGTTATGATAAAAATCTGTTCAGTCCTTCACATTGGCAGAAATAGAGTTCTTCCTAAATACATCAATCATTTTCTTGCCTTTAAAAGGAACTTCTGATTTAGCAATTCAGGCAGTTCAATAGCTGGAGTTTCCTACTACTTAAGATGTGCAACTCTGAATTATTTCTTTCAGCACGTAGTATCTACTAAGTAGATCAGTCATTTCAGAGACAAGCTGAATGGTAAAGTTTATATGTGAGAGAGTGAAATTACCTTTCTTAGTTGATTTTCTTCTGAAGAGACATTCTCTGTTTGGTGGCAATCTAATCTTCAGAATGGTACTCATTTATCTTTTGAATGAGACATGAATGAAAGCCCTCAACACTTGTGGTCATCAAAGATCCAGTTGAACCTGTATCCTATTTCAGCCTGGATTGTGAATTGAATCCTGCCTTCTTTAGCAGTGTCAGTCAGATATTACCCAGCTGAAATAGCTGTCTGGCTAACATGGAGTGGCACCCACGCCTAATGTCATGGTGGCCGTGTTTCTGTGCTGGGTTATGGATCCTTACAACTTTTGATGGTAATTCCATGGTTTTAAATGTGAAAGGCTCTTAGGCTGAGCACAGACAGGCGTGTGAGGGTGAGCTCATCCCCTGTTCCTCTCACTGCACTTCGTGGGAGCAGTGTCTCCTGACCTGGACAGCTCTGTCCAGCAGGGCCATTTACAGCTTCCTCCACCTGCAGCCCACGGAGGGGCCACACCAGGGCAGGGGGTGCCCAGAGGAGGCTGTGAACATGTGGGAAGCCCACGCTGCAGCAGGGTCCTGGCAGGGAACTGCAGACTCATGGAGAGGGAAGCCCATGCTGCAGCAGGGTCCTGGCAGGGACCTGCAGACCCATGGAGAGAGGTGTCCTGGCAGGACTTGTGGCCCTGGGGGACCCGTGTTGGAGCAGGGTCCTGGCAGGGAACTGCAGACCCATGGAGAGGGAAGCCCACGCTGCAGCAGGGTCCTGGCAGGGAACTGCAGACCCCTGGAAAAGGGAAGCCCATGCTGCAGCAGGGTCCTGGCAGGGACCTGCAGACCCATGGAGAGAGGTGTCCTGGCAGGACCTGTGGCCCTGGGGGCCCATGTTGGAGCAGGGTGTACCTGAGTAGAATGCACCCTGTGGAAGAGTGGCCCACACTGGAGAAGTTCATGGAGAACTGTCTCCTGTGGGAATAACCTCACCCTGCAGCAGGGGCAGGACTCCTGTCCCAGCACAGCAGCAGGAACGTGTGAGAACCTGACCATTACCCCAGTCCCCATCTCCCTGTGCTGCTGAGGGGGAGGAGGTGGAGCCTGGGAAGAAAGGAGGGATGGAGGGAAGGCATTTTTAAGGTTTCTGTTACTTCTCATTATCCTGCTCTGAGTTTTTAATTGATTAATTCAATCAGTATCTCAATTCTGGCCTGTTTTGTCCGTGATGGTATTTGGTGAGTGATCTCTCCTGTCCTTATCTCAACTCAGGAACTTTTGCTGTATTTTCTCTCCCCTGTTCAGCCAAGAAGGGAGGTGATAGAGAGGCTTTGGTGGGTGTCCTTTTTCCCTGATACTCATTTTCTCAGGACAGCTGTCCTGTCCATCTCTTGTGACAAGCCATAGCTCTGGAAAGCCTATCAGTCCATCCAAAAGGAATTAAAAACATCGGAAAAATCTCTGTGTGTTTCAAGAGATTTTTGTTGTGTGTCTGTTAGAACCCTAGCATGTTGTGAATTCTAAAGTTAATGGAAGCTGTTTCTTGAGAAGGGACTTCAGTTTTCTAGAAAAGCCTGTCTGTCCCCCACCTTAAATTGTTTTAGTTTTCACTCTTGGAATATCCAACACAGAGTGTTTCAATTCTTTCCATTAACTGTGTGGAGAAAGTAAAGATTTGATTCAACCCTCAGAAGTTTTCTTCCATTTTTCCCATCTGAAATCTTGTTGTTTTATAGAAAAATCTCCAGCTTTGATAGAGGTCACAGCTGATGCTGTTTGAGGTGTGTGTGCTGATAGCAGCAACTACTCCCTCAGCAATGCATTAATCATTTACAGGTTAGGGAGATAGGCTGTGATAGTGCCTGGCTATTCCTAAGGCCTCCCTTTTGAGGTGACTTGAGTCATGAGTCACAGGTTTCTTTTTGAAGAGATTTGATTTTGGGGTTTTTTTCCAACCCCTTATCTTTTCTCAGCGGGTTTTATTAGGTGTATACATTACTGAATGAGATGAAAGAAGGTTGCAGCTGTAGATGGATGGTGGTGGGTCAGCGAGGATGCAGAATCTGATCAATATTAAGCAGAATTTCTCTGTATCTAATGTCTGTCTCACTGAATTGGCTGGAGGGATTTTTTTTAGATCTCCTCCATGATATGTATGGTTTGCAAATGTGAAAAGAATTAAATACAACATGACAGAAGGAGTTAGTCCACTACTCCCTCATCCAGCCACTATAAAAAGACACATTTCTTTGTTAAAGTTGTAGCTTGTCCTGGTTGTGCTAAAAGTTTCCTCACTGTGTGTTAAATAAATTAACTGCTGTGTTAAATCCATTATGATATCCTCTTGCTACAATCCTCAGAATTAAATTGGTCACTTAGTCCATTTGCTGTATGGCTTCAGCAGGGAACTGATTCACTGTGAAAATAAATTGAAATGGCTCCTTTGGAGGAAATCCTTCCAGGGAGAAGGAACATCCAAAGCGAGAAATGTGATACAGTTGACATTGCTACTCTGTTAACTTGTGGGAAAAATGGAAGACATGTCACCTCATTGCATTTAATGTGATTTTTCATGAATGCTAAATTCAATCTAGTTAAAGGAACTTATACACAGTACATTCACATCTCTGGATTTCATGTTCCGCTCTCCTTTACACTTCTGTGTATTAAGTGCCAGACTTAAAGGGCACAGACATTTTTTCTAAGCCAAATTGGAAGTAAAATGAGGGAGGAATTTTGTGTCAGTCAAAGCTAAAAATAACTGCCTGTACGTGCAACAACCAATTTCTGTTTTCCACCGAAGGAAAGAGAGCTTTTTTAGAGTCATGAAGAAAAGGGTCCAACCAAACCAGGGAGTGACTCCAGAAATGTTTTTCTTTTCACTATTAGAATTTTACTTTCGAATAGAAAATTAAAATGATACCTAGGACTGACCATATCAGAAGCATAAGGTAAAAATCAAAATATTTTGTGAACCGGTAAAGACCTATAGGCTTTCTGGTTTTCATAAGCTTTTCATTTCTACTTTTAGATGTACTGAAACAGGCTGGAAACCTTGATCTGTTAAATTTGGAGGAAAGGGATTTTGTGAAAACCTAATTTATCTGACAGAGTGATAAAAGGCTTTGTCAGTCTTTACCCCAGTAAGTTGTCTTCCACTGCAAGTAGTCATGTGGATTTCAATTGTCTAATAATGATGTAAAGTACAGCTCAGTGCATGCTAGCCAAGGAATATTAACCCAAAAATACAATTAATGAAAGGAACATTAATACGTATTGAGAAAACATTTTGAAAGTAACCTTTGATTCAGAATATATGAGTCACTTATCTGACATTGTGAGCATTAGGCTTTATAAATATTGGGATATATTATAAGGTTGTAGTTTGTCTAATTTTTTAAAAAATGTGTAACTCTTAAGAATTATAGTTGGCTCCTTCCCAGAGCAGTAGATGAGTCTAAATTCTGGACTCAGGATGAAGCTGTTCAATCCTCAAGTTCCAGCTTGCTCTGGTGAATGAATAAATCTTGGTGGGAACTAGAGGGACAGGAATATCTTATTTTTGTGGCTCTGAAGGTTTTTGGCTGGATGAATTTTAATCTTCACCCTTTTCAAGGGAAGAACACCCTTGTGTTGGTGTAGAGTTCTAAAACGTTTCAGGTGGATGGAGCAAAGGCCAGATAATGCTGGCACTCTGATGTGTCAGATCATGCACACACAGAACATCTGAGGAGTGTAAGCACAGGAACAAAACTCAGGAATGGAGGGCGTCATTCCAGCCTTTCTCTGTGTGTACATCACACTGGCACACGATGGGAATATTTGGGCTTTCTGGGAATGCTGCCACAAGTAAGGCAGCAGAGCTTGCTTAGCACAGAGCATCTCTTCCCTAGATTGTGTAGGAAAGTCTCTGAATGTATGTAGTGTTATTAGTTTGTTTCTACAGCATAGAAGGGGGGGAACCAAAAATCCCCGACAACCCTGAAGGTTGATTGAGGAGTTACTGTAGAATGTGTTTCATAAAGATATGACTCTATACTTCATTTATGATCCAGTTTAGAGAGGATAAACAAGAAAAAATGCATTGAAAATTATATAATTCAAACAAACTCTAATGGATTCCAGTTTTGAGCAGGTCAGCCATAACAATCTATCTTAATTGTCACGCTGATAATTTAAAATAGATTCTTTTTTTTGTGGTGCTGTATACAATAGCACTAATATGATGGGCAATGGCAATTTGTGGCCATGGAGATTGCTTCCTAATTGGAAACAACTGTTAAAGTATTTGTCATAAAAAAGGAGTGGATGTTACAGTTGTTTATCGACCTTAATAATCCGCAGTTTTTATTGAAATTTGCTGCAGCTGTTGCCCAAAACACCAGGCACAGACATTGCAAGGCAAGGGATGAGCCTGGCAAGACTGGTACAAACTCACCCCAAGTCCTGGGTCCCTTTCTGTGAGTAAAGATCCTGAGAATTTGGCAAAGTCACCCCCAAGGACTCAGCTGCCTTAACACAGCCAGACACAAGATTCTCTTTCTTTGAGAAAGAAGGCAAAGCCTCCTTAAAAGACAAGTTTACACTGCAAAGATGAAATGATTGCTCTCTTAAGGGCTGACTTGGGTGTATATGGTTCCTCCTACTTTTAGACAGAAAACCACGTGCAGCCCCTTTAGTTGCACCTATGTATTTTGTGGCTGTGTAAACATGTATAACACAGCTTATACGTGGCTGAAGTGATGACTTTTAAGAGTGCCCAAGGAAGGAGTGCCAGTATTGCTTGTAAATGTTGGCAGATAATCACAGTATTCATGAATTCTCATTTACTTTTCCTCTACTTCCCTCTCAAAAATACCCAGTGTTGTTGTGAGCATTCTGTTACTTGCAGAAATTAATTTGAAAGTGAGATAATCTAATCTAAATTCAGTGTAAGTGTAAATACTGCTAAAATATGCTTTCAGCACTAACACAGCATTATATGTGTACTGTGGGCTGTAGGTCACTGCTTGTTTTCAGAAAACAAGGATGTCTGTGCCTAAATTGTACATTACTGATTCTAAACCACAATTTCTGATTTTTCTGTACACTTGCTCTGTGGAGATAAGTAAGAAAAAGCAGTGACAAAAAACCAGCCTAAAGAGTTATGCATTTTGATGTATTTTTCTTGTGTTGTATAATAATGAAGATCTGTGCTGAAACAACGTATTCTGGATCTGTAGAATTATGCAGGTGACTCTGAGTAGCCCCCATGGGGAGGGATTCTTTTATAGTAGTGAAGAAGTGGAACAAAAAATCATATTTTCATTATTCTAATTCTGTTTTTTAGCCTGTGGCAGGCAAGTCTTGTGCATGTGTGTACATTTAGAGTGGCCAGGTGGGAGAGGATGGCTGGCAGGTGACATAAGGGCTGCACCACCAATGACAATAATGGAACACAGGACTCGTGGTATTTTTATCTGGTCACCCTTGGTGCGTTGTCACTGGGGACAGCACCTTTGGGTGCAGTGTTTGTGTCAGGTTTTTACAGGACCTGTGGCATTTCCCCAAAATGTTATTTCTCCAATCTCACCTCTGAAGGAGCAGGGTCAGCTCTGCAAGAGGACAACGTGCTGATATGGTGCAAAACAGTTTCTAGTCACATGTTTTATCTTCTCTCTGTGATTTATTATTTTACAGAGACATGGATAGTTAGAATATAAAGTCCCTTTAGGTGATTGCATGAATTCTTTTCTTTGGAGCTTTGGAGGAGGGTGTCTAATGCTTCAGGAATAGTAACCAAGTGGTGAAAATAATTGAGATGCTCTTGAATTTTTGATTTTTTCCTTTTGCCTCTGGTTAGATGGATGTGGGTCATGGGTAGATAATGTAGCATAGCTAGTTCTATCCTTGTGATGCTTCACAGATCAAGCTTTTTATTTCATTGTTAATTTTCTCTGACAGCATCACAGCATTTAGATGTGAGGATTTCTAAATTTATGTACTGCAAATTTGGCTTCACGTTGTAAATGTTCTTCAGCTGTAAGAACTATCAGGTGAATAATACGATGGAAATAGTTTGAGATTTTTAAAAAACAAATAACACCTATGTTGGACTTCTTACTGTAATTTAAAATTCAATATAAATCTCAATTTATTAATATTTAAAAGGAGAGTATTTTCTCTAAAAATCAAGGAGCAGATGTGATTATTTGTTGTAGCAAAGGGCTTTAAAAATAAAAAAAATATCCACTGGTGTCAAACTGTCCTAATGCCTCTGGCTGTGAATATATTATGGAGCTATATCTTTATAGAAAACATTTCCAGTCTGTCATCTTCATTTAATTCAGTCATTTTCTGCTTTACTCATTTCACCTGGGTTAAATGTTGTTTGCACTGTAGTGCAGTTTCTGGTATTGAATGTGATTCTCCTGGATCCCTCTGAGAGATACATCTTGCTCCAGCCTGCAAGTAACCTTCCTGTTTGGTGTCTTCAGTGCTGGAATCTGCTTGCATGGGAGTACAGAAATAACGGAGCTGGCAGGAATTTGATGTCATGGGAAATGTGTCCGGAGCAAAGGCAGTTTGTGTGTGTGTATCTCTGGGTGACCTTTCAGACCCTGCTATTGCACTGCCCATATTGCATTGTGCAGGGAATGCAGTCTGCACTGGAGGTGCTCCTGCAGGGAATGTTCAAGCTTTGACAATTAACAGGTGCATTTCCTCTGATAGGCCTTTTCTTTGACTCCAAGCTGTTTTGGCAGATTTTCTTACTCCACCTAATTTGCTCTTGACATCTATTATTACTTAGTCATGCTTTCAAATGCTAGATATTGCTTGCAATATTAAAATACAATGTATAATTGACTTCCAAGGCTTCTGAAAAGAGTATAATTTTTCCCAGAAAATGATGTGACTGCCTATTTTTACGGGAGGAAAAAAATACTTTGTCTCACATCTCTCTTTTCAGGGAATGCAGGCACTTGCTTGGGTTCATTTTCTTTATTCTTCAGTACTTTGGAGACCTTTGTTTTGCTGTTTTGAGCAGATCTGAGGTTTCTGACAGCAGAGTGGAAGTGGTTAGGGCTGAATGTAATGTAGACAAGTGGCAGGTGGACATCCTGCACACGGCTCTTGTCACCCGAGCCATCACACTTCCCTGACATTCCTTCATGGCACGTTCTGTACCCGTTGTTTTTGTGCACCCAGGACAAAACCTGCCTGTCACTCTGCCCATACATTGCTCAGTGCAACCTGTCTGAAGCAAGGCTGGAATAAATCTCTCTGCTTGAAACGGGGAAGGATTTTAAGTCACCGGGCTGCAGAGAGAGGGTAGGGTTGCAGATATAAAGGTTTCTACCTTCTCTTCAAAAGAAAACCCTTGTGATCATCTTGTGACCTCTTCTTTCCACCATGTTGGTAGGGAAGAGTCTTTGCTGGTTGTTCATTTACTCTGATGTAACAAGTGGATGAGTGACACCAGGGAGCAGTAAATTTTAATGTCACCCCTGATGTTCATTGAGGCCCATTGGGATCTGTTCTGGGATTTATGTGTGAGTGAGAAATAAGAGAGATCTGCACCAAAGAGCCTCCACCTATGGAATAGCAGTAATAATGCTCAAGTATTTTCTTGAAATCAAAACTGTGGGACAAACATGCTTCTCCAAAACCATGTGCTGCTTTATTGTGTGAGAGATAGGTGTTAGTATCTGTTCTTCATTTATAACAGGATGCTGTGAGGAGGAAACTGTGGGAAATGTATCAGTGGTTTCACTGCTGGAGGTCTGGATGAGAACAGTGAGTTTGGAACTGTTCTCACTGTCCCAATTCTTTGAAACAAATCAGGCACCTCCATGAGTGTGATGGCAGCTACTCCTCTGAAATACTGCTTTTTTCCTTGTTTTTCTTTCAATCCACAAAAACCAGACAAACAAACAAAAAAGGGTTGTAGAAAACCCTGTGATAACGAGCATAAACTATAATTGTGCATTTTTGTCACTTCCTGCTTTCCTCTGTGAGTATAGGTGAGAAATGGTCCCACAACTGAAATGAGACCATGCAATTTGCTTTTGTCCACCTTTATCCCTGTGGTGTTTTTCCTGCTGCGAATTTGTGGTGGATTTGATGGACATACCTGGAAGCAGAGCATCCCATAAATGCGATGGCAGGCAGCTTCGGTGTGAGAGTGGTGTTTGTGCAAGTGGAAATTGTGAATTTGGAACTGTTTGCTTTATTGGAAGGAAGTTGTTGGTGGAGCCAGCCAGGCCATGGCTTTCCCTGGAACTGACAGCACTTGTGGTGGCTCACTTTTCTCTGGGCTGTTGCCTTGGTGCAGAAAGATGGATTTGCCCAGGGAGGAAAGAGAACAGATGCTTTCTTCAGGTTTAGGAGAGAAGATTGAATGTGTTGGGGCGTGACTGGTAAAAGGAGGCTCCCATCAGCTTCAGAGCACTGTGACTGACAGCTTTCAGCTGCAGTGGAGCCTGCATGAAGAACCTTGTGATGAGAACTCTCACTGACCTTTTTGCTTGACTTTATTTGTGCTTCATTCTTGGTGAGGCAGGGTGTTGGAGTTGTTTCTCATTCTCTTACCCAGCTCCTCTGCCCTTGACTGCTGTTGTTAATCTCCACAACTAAACAGTGTATTTCTTTGGCATTTGTCTTATCTCACAGAATCAACATGGAAAGGGAAAAAAGGGAGCGAGACCTTAAATATTTTTAACTTTAACAGACAGCTGAGCTAGAGTCTTAGAGTGTGTCAAATCCACATAATGCTCAGGGAATGCACTTCAACAAATACTAATTAGATGTGATCCTCCGTGCGGGTTTGTGTGTCTGTTCTTAAAATGCAGCAAGTGGTGTGATTGTGGAAGGAGGCAGCTTTGTGGAGACAGCTTCTTCCACTCTGTGACTAAAATAAATAATGGCACTTTCAGACTTGAGGTGCACATTATTTTGGTTACTCACAGATCTCCTGCTGCTCCAGCCCACTGGGAAACAAATGCATTTCTTTCATAAGAAAATGAAACCCGGGGTTTTAGTTTTCTCAAAGCTTGTTTTGATCCTCTGCTGAAGATTATTGCGTGTTTCCCCGACTGCTCCGTGGTCTCTCTTGTTTTTTCCTTATCTGGTCTGAGGCTATGTATCAGAGAGGAAAATGGCCGTATCAAGTTGATCTGTAGGTCTGGAGCTTTTGGAAGTACTGTCTTCCCTGCTGATAACCATTCCAGAGGAATCCCATTCCTTCAAAGAAACGAAGGCTCTATTTTGCCATGTCAAAATACTCTGTCATTGTTAGTTAAATAAATTTTTTTGAGGAAGGAGAATGATCTTAGATTTCTGGAAGGCCAAAACTTGAATCTCTTA
Source organism: Acrocephalus arundinaceus (assembly GCA_021534815.1). NCBI lineage: Eukaryota > Metazoa > Chordata > Aves > Passeriformes > Sylviidae > Acrocephalus > Acrocephalus arundinaceus. The sequence continues at coordinate 3,095,309 of JAJEOU010001577.1, forward strand.
TTTATAAAAAAAAAAACCCAAAAACCTTACAGGGTTTTATATATGTGCTATAAGATTATGCTGATTTGGTCTTTCTAGTCAAGGATGTGAAACAAGAGTACTGGCTGTGCTAATCAAAAGATGTATGTAATCCTCTGCTATCAGATCATTTCTCCTGGTGCTTTGAGTTCAATGTTTTGGCTGCTGAAATGTTATTCTTCAGTTAATACTGTTGTTCTTGTTCGTGGCAGGCCTGGATGGAGTTCTTTTATGTGTAGTTCTCTCACCCAGAACACACAGGGTGGTTTAACCTTTTCTCTGTAACGCTGTATTTTTGGGGGAAGGGGGAGATTTTTGAGTCTAGTGAACTCCTAAACAAACCATGTGAGCACCAGAGGAGCTAAAAAAATGGTGAAGAATAGAAAGAACGGTGAACTGCCTTTCCTGAGGTGGGCACTTCTGCATTCTGTAGGTTCTTTCTGTCTGACCCCCAGATCTGAAGGAAAGGTAAGAGTTGCTGCTCAGTATGGATGGATGGCTCGGGTTCAAACCTCCTCTGCTGCAGTGCTGCAGAAATACAAATACTCCCTTAGAAATCCATGGTCAACACAGGCAGTTTAGCTGAATGGCAGGATATTAAATGTGCTAATAATAGCAGACATTTGGCAGTACATTTTGTCACTCTTTTTATGTTATCTGCGTATTTTTAGCTTGAAAATGCTGCAGAAATCGAACAACATCTTGTGCACTCTGTGCAGAATGCTCAGCCACTGACTAAACACAGTTTCATTCCCCTGCTGGCCCCGTTCCTGCTCCAAAGTGCCATCCAGGCTGTGTGTGTGAGCAGGCTGGGAGCCTCTGGGTGAGCTGGGCAGGAATTCACTCCTGAGCAAGGGCAGAGCTGCTTTCTGGGCAGGTCACAGAGCTCCTGTTCCACAGGTCCCACCTGCTCTGAGGCTGGAATGCTGCACAGTGTTTTGTTCCTTTAATTGCAAGAGTTGCTGTCAGTTCTGATTTTGTGAGCGTTTCAGAGCTGTCTGCGTTGAACAATGTGTTGGCACGTTTTAGGTGTCAGAGAGGAGCAAGGTCAGAAGTGCTGCTGCTTTACAGGAGAATGCAGTGCTGTCATTACTGCTGTTAAAAATCCGTGTCTCCACCAGGTTCCCTACATCCAGTTCTGGTGTGACCAGTTGCCCGTGGAAACACCCATGAAACTGACCTTCCCAGCCCTTTGCTCTTGTCAGATCTCTGGGGGAAATCTGGGCTTTTTTTATTGTCATTTAGGATTGCCTATAGGCTGAAGGGAAACGTAGTTCTGTTGACAAAATCAACATGGAGAGATAGGATGGAAATTCAGCAATTCATTCATATGAGAGCGCAGTTCTTTCACATAAAACAGTTTCTTAGAAAATGTCTTGTGATTAAAAGGCAATGGTTCTATTCCAATTCAAAATGCCACCCCACAGCGTGTACATTTTGACAAGGTTTATGAGTCCTATTTCTGTAATGCACAACCTTCACAGGTGATTTATGGTGATTTTTAGGAGACTGGGTAATACTGTAAAAGGACACGGTGAGGAGAGAGCCGTATCCAATTTAGAAGTGATTAAAATAAGGTTAAGCAAGAGCCTCATTTACAATGTGTTCAGTTCACCTCATGAACAGTAGGAGGCACGAATGCTGACAAAATCCTAAATGAATTTTCTTGGTCCCAGTAATCTGCAGATCAGCCACCTGGTATTGCTGCATATGTTGCTTTAAAAATCTCAGTGAGCACCCGTGTCATAATTTGGAGTGGAAGTAATTACAGGCTGTGACTGACACTTCTATTAAACCCCTCTGCTTTTCAGGGTCCATTTCTGCCTGGGAGCCCTTTTCTCTTTCACTTATACAAAAGTCCAAAATACCTGCTTTACTATTTTTTTACCTCCATAATAAAAGGAGAAAATATATTGGTTTTTAAGGTATCACCTGCAAAGCTGTAACCAGAAGTTTGGATGGTTCGATGATGTTTCTCCTTTTATAGGAGCAGCAGCCCCAAGAGCTGGTTATGCTCCAGGCTGACTGAATTTACACTGAATTTTCTCTCTTTTTCATAAAGCCAGCCCAGCTGGAAGTGACACCTCAAAAGGTTTGGTTTCTTTGCCCTGCAGAGCCACTCTGTGGTTCTTGGTGCTGCTGTGGGGAGAGGGGAGCACTCCTCCTGTTCCCCTGCCATGGGCACAGCTGGGGCTCTGTTCCTGTCAGGCCAAGAGCCACAGAGGACAGAGGCAGGGGCATTCTGCAGCCAAGTGAGGCATCTCTGAAATGGGAGAGAGGGGCAAGAATCTTGAATTCCCCTCCTGGCAGTGCACAGAAGAGACAAACAGTAGCAGGAAGCAGCAAGAGGAGTTTCCCAAACCCCCTGTCAAAGAAGGCATCCTTTTCAGCCAGCCTAGGACTGCTTGGGTGCTTTCACTGGGAAACCATGGAATGGTTTGGGTTGGAAGGGGGCTGCAAAGCTCACCCAGTCCTGCAGTGAGCAGGGACACCTTCAACCACATCAGGTTGCTCAGGGCCCTGCCCCATCTGACCTTGAACGTTTCCAGGGATGGGGCATCCCTGAAACATTTGCCATCCTCAGCATAAAAAACTTTATCCCTACACCTAGTTGAAACTGACCCTTTATTAGTTTAAAACTCTTACTCCTTGTCCTATCACAACAGGCTTATCTCCATCTTTCTTACGGAAATCAGAGCACAGTTCTGCAATTATTGAAAAGCCACAATAAGATCCTCCAGGAGGCTTTTCCCTCTCCAGGCTGAACAGCCTCAACTCTCAAATGTTCCTCATAGGAGAGGTGATGAGAAAGGGCATAAACTCGTGCTTAACAGGATTGCTGCACTCCAAAAACCAAGTGGCCTTCCAGCAGCTGAGAAATGTTAGGTGGTTTTATGGGAGATGGGTTTCTTCTTTTCCTTTTTCCACGCTGCCTCTGTGTTGCCAGGTTTGCTGTTAAAGTTCACTCTCACTCTGATTCTTCTCGCTCGTTGCTGCTCGTGTACAAGAGCTTTTGTTTCTTTCCACCACAATATCACCTTGCTGGCTGATGTCCAAAGCAGTTTTGGAAATTCATTAAAAATGTAAATGGAATGTGCTTGTGTTATTTTAATTATGGATCAGATGTTACCTGTGAGTTAACAGACAGCGTTCCAGATAATAACAGAGCTGTCAGTTTCTTCAGTGAAAATGTCATCCTTCAATATCTTGTGATGTAATTTATATTTTCTGTTGTGTGTATGTATGGTTGGTGGCATTTGGCATTTAATACTCTTAAAATTACTATTTACCAAATAAAAAAAAATGTAGAGAACTGCCTTAAAATGGAATCAAACATATTGCTGCCTTTGAGGGAAAGAATTTGATTTTATTCTGATCAAACTGGTTTTACCCTAGTGTAACTTTGTTGAGGCAGTAATGAATTAGAGTGGAGTACATTTTTTCGGAATCTGTGACTGAATTTTTTTTCTCTCTTCTATTGATGTTTCTCCTTGACACAATTAATATTTTAACCTGGCTGAACGAGGTGTCATCCTCTGCTCAGGAAATTCTTGAGATCCTGATTTTAGGGAGCTGGCAAACTGCAGCTCTCTGAGGTAAAACTCTTTAATGGGATAGTTCTTCAGCAAAATTCCAGACACCTTGTGATCTGTGAGACACCTTGGGAAAACCAAGGTAAAAAGCTGAAATAGAAAAAGATCCTGCCAAGCTGGCTGTGGTAGGCTACTGAGCTATTGCCAGGAAGAGGATTAGGAAGGCTTTTGCAAGTATCAAACTGTGCTTAAGTTCATAGTAGAATATATAAATATATCTCCCAGTGGGCCAGGAAGAATTTTAAACACAGTGTCTGGGGCATTTGGTTCTCCTTTCTTCCATGCCAATTTATGACTTCAGGAATTTCTATTGCTGCTTCTTCCTCCCCAGTTCTGTCTTTACCAGAACCCTAAAGTAATGAGAGATGTGTAAGGAAATGAGTATTTTCTCACTCTCTGACTTTGCTGAAGTCAGTAACAGAGCAGGAACTTGAGACTTCATATCTTAAATCTATTTTGCTGTAATTCAGCGTACTGCTTCAGTTCTCTTCCCAATTAAGACCTATTTTTGTATCTTCAGTCTATATTCACCTCTATTTATTCCCCCCACCCAGTATTACCTTGAATCCATGTTTTCTGGACCTCTCAGCATTTTTGCAGCCCTCTGCTCTGGATCCTCAGCTGCCATTAATCTTGTTACCTGCTCTTGGTGGGCATGATACAGAGGGTAAGACCCTCTCAGGAGTGTGACCATCAGGAGAGGAATCAGGGCTTTTGTCCATTCCTCCCAAGGTGGGGATAGCTTTGATTTCCTTCTGGCATGGCATCACGCCCAGGCTCAGATCTGCTGCAGGTCTTGCTCTGCTACTTCGTTCTCCTGGCATGGATGGTCAGGGAAGAGGAGCTGGGCCAGCAGAAATGCTCAAGGTACAACAGCCTGAGCATAATGACTCAACTCTATTTCATCTCTGCTAATTTCTGGGAAATTGGCCTGCATTATTTACCCACTCTCTGCTAAATAAATCAGAATATTTCTGTATGGCACTGCTGCTCAGCAGCCCTCTTAATGAGCATTGTGAGATGATCATTTGTAACCCTGACCTGAACTTCCATTAATTTCAGTAGTCAGAGGTAGCACTGATTAAATGAGCTGTTTCCAGGAGAATAAATCTCCCTGCACACACAGAGAGTAATTGACAGCACACCAAGATTACCTGTGTGGCTATTTCAGATGTAGGAGCCCGGTGTGATTTTCTGTAAGCTTGGGAGCAGCATAGGAAACCTCTGCAAATGTTTCCCATTTTCAATGTGAAACGGCTCTTACAAACACTTGAAAACATTAAAATAATGCTAAAAAATAAATGGAGCATTATTTGACCTGAAGCATGGTTGTTTCACTTCCCAATGTAGCAAACAACTAAAAAGCTTAGCTATTTTGACCCAGTCTATTTAAAATGTTAATTGTGCAGTATAAAGTTTAGAGATCTTCTGCCATTGCTAATCTCAATCTTCATTTCTCTTCTTAATTGCACGTTTGAAGAAGAAATTGTAATGTTTTTAAATTAGCTCTTACGATCTATTGGGCCTTATGTGAAGGAGGAGGGAGTTACTTGGAGATGAGGTTTATATCCAGCTAGATCTGCCTGGTCCCCACCAACATTGCAGAAGTTGCACTTGCAGCAAACATTTTTGAAAATATGTGTTGGAATTACCATTAGTTTTCCTTTCCTCAGCCCTGCTGTCTGAGGGAGCCCATGGTTTGTATTGGCTGGCCTGGGAAGAAGCAAGGGCTCTTGGGATGTAATGGTGAGGATTTGATAACAAAGAATAAAGTTCCAATGGAAATCAGTAAGGAAAGGGAAAATGGCTCAGGGTTTGCCATGTGGTATCTGATACCACGAAGAATAAACAGCGTTGTGTCCTTTAGAATTTTGTTGTATATTAACAAACATTAGTAATAAAATAATAAAGCCTCTAGCATTTTCTAGCCACATAAGGAGCATTCAGATGAGCTAATTTAGTTCCCACTTACTGTGGGAGACTGTGTCACATTTATGGATTTGTCAGATCTGTCCTAAAAATTGCCAATTCTTTAAAAATAAAAAGTTGCTTTCTTGCTCCTCAGTTTGCAATGATATTTCAGACATTGCCTTCTTATGGATAGGAATCTTCCACTCATTTCCATTCATTACTTACTCCTGGCAGCTAATACTCACTTGTATTGGCATTCTGCCACTTGTCATTCTTCCTCTTAAATGAAAAAAAAACCCAACCCTTTTTATGACTTGTCCTAATGAGTTTACACAAAGGAATAATATCTCCTCTTGGCTTTGAATGTGCCAGGCAAAATAAATGAGGAACACTACATTTAATAAAAGAAATTATTCTATGTCCTAGTGCCTCTCTTCACGCTGTGCTTTTTTTTTTTTTTAAATTCTTGAGCAGAGCTGAAAAAGAATTATATTGAGATAAGCATCACTGTGGCTTGTTTCATGGCATTAATGGTTTTATGTTGTTGTTACAAATGCTTCTGTTGATAAATTCTAGATAGCTTTTGCCTTTCTCAACAAAGCTAATCTTCCTTATCCTATCATCCTCTGATTGATTAACACAGTCTTCATCCTCCCCAGTAATTTCTCACTGATAATTTCCCAACTTTTAGTAGAAATACTTATTACTGCTAGGCTCTCAAGCAGAATCACAAAGCACATTATATCATTACTTTTCATTCCATTTCCATTAGGCAAGACTTTTCCTTTCTTTCAGAATGAAATTCCAGTATTTCCTGGCATTGGCAGGAAATACCCAAAGTTGTACCAGTCTTTCTGACCAAAACTCTGCCTCCTTTTTTGTGTCTCTGAGAAAAATACGAGATGAGCTCCGAGATAAATGTTTAAAGAAATTACCTTCCCCAGTTCTCTATTTTTTTTTAAATCAGTAAGCTTGCACGAACTTTCAGGGTGTTGTTAGTGTGGTTTTATTGGTGAGTGTGCTGAGATGGCGTGGTTCGAAAAGCACGGATCTCCAAGGCAGTTTAGCCACTTGTAATGGGCTTGCAAGAAAGTAAAGTTAGATGTCCTACTGTGCAATCCCTCATTAAATTCTGTAATTGTGTGTCTGTGACTGCTCCTGTTTTCACAGGTAGAATGTCCTCGAGGCCCTGAGTTCTGCTGCTGTGTGTATCCAATTTATCTACCTTACCAGGGATGCCCAGCCCTGCATTTCATACTGAACTCCAAAATGAGCTTTATTGAGAGCCAGCTAACGGGACTGCTCCAAGAATCCTGCCCTGGAGCTGGGCTCTTGGAAGCACACCCTTGGCCCAGCTGTAGCTGCTGCTCTTGGTCACATTCATTCAGGCAGAGCGTTTCTGTTTGTGGTTGTGTGGGGTTTACAGAGTGGCTGGTGATATTTTTAATCTCTAATTTTTGGTTTAGGATGACTCCCTGTGCCTGAGGTGTGGCACATCTCCCCTCCTCCCAGAGAAGGGAGTGAGGGAGGGTCCCTTTTGGGGTCTGCTGATGTTGTTGGTGTTGTCCTCTGCAGAAACCAATGAAGCCTGGTTTGCCCGGGGTGATAAACATGGACACAGATTCCTGGGAGGGTGATGGGTGCCTCTGCTGGCCCCAGCAGCAATGATCCAGGGTTTAATCCCTGCTTAATCCAGGGCTACACCTCCCTGTCCCTCACACGCTGCCTGAGGATGGAGAGCGATGCTCCTCTCCCCATCCCCAAATGGGATATAAATCCAGTTGCAGGTATAAATCCAAATAATGTGCTCATCATTACCAGCAGATCAGTGACACAGACAGCAGTAGGACTCGAGCACCAGAATGCTTTCCCTTCTGCTTTTTTTCCTCATTTTTAAAAAGCTGACAAAACCCAGTGGGCTGGGAAAGAGGCCAAGGATGTTCCCAGTTACCTCAAATATTGCCCTTTCTGTGTGGATGGAATAGCTTGTGGCTGGGGAGCTGAGGCAGTGAGGCATGGAACAGTCTTCAAAGAAAGTTTTGCAAGTAGGCTCACTTTGTTATTTATTACAAGTATTAATACATGGAAATATATCTTTATCAGCTTTTGGGGGCTGGTGTGGACTGTTATCATCATTTCACACATGCTTTTTGTAACCTCACCAGCTGTTCTCATTTTCTCGTTCTGGCCACCTTGCTTCCATCCCTTTGCTTCTCAAGAGATTAAGGGGCCAAAATGCTGCTCCCTAAACTTCCTTCATTATCCACAGAGAGTTTCACAGTGTAATTATAATGCAAATAGGAAGTTCCTTCTATTTAGAAAAGACAAGGCATTTAATTTAGTACCAAACAGCAGGAATGAAAGGTACTCTCTTTTCTATCTGTGAAACTGCCCGGTCTTTTCTGGATAACAAATTTTGTTCGGGCTGCTTAATAGAGTTTCGAGTCGTATATTAATTATTAAGCATGATCCAAAGTGTCACATTTACCAAGTGTTGCTGCAGTAGTGTAATTTAATGTCTACTGTCAGGAAATAAATCCCTGGAATATAGATTTTAGTCCTGACTGTGCCACTAACTTAAGTGACTGGAGGTGCTTCCCTCATCACTGCAGGCTCATTTTTCTGTGTCTGTGAAATGTGTATTATGGCAAGTGCCTATATCATGCTGGGTGAATGACGAGTTCTTGTTGCAGCTTAGAAGTTGGAATTTACTTTCAGAGAAAACGTTTGCGTGTCAAAAGCTAAGTTTTGAAGTGATTTGTCCTGTGAATCTGCAAATACTCCCAGAAATTCTTCAGGAATGGGAATATTAAAATTCATCTTCAGTGTTGCTGTTGGTGTATTATTTCTTTCTTCTCGTGTTGGCTTTTCCTGTGGCACTTATGCATGTATTAGTGTGGAGCCATCGAATTATACACAAATTGGAGAAACTGGAGCAAGTAGCAACAGCCCAAATTATCTTAAGAAACCAAAATTAATTAAAATCCTTTGTCTGCACAAAGACTGCATGCTGTATTAAGAAGAAATATTAAAAAAAGAAAACATGAAAGTTTAAAATAATTAAAAAATAAATTGTTGAAAGGTGGTGATGAGATACACGATTTATCAATTTTTTAAATGTAAGCAAAAACAGCATTGGACAACCAGTGCTTCAGAATATAGATCAGTTGTTTTCTGACATTCTTCAGATGTATTTTCAATAAGCTGTTGAAATAGACAACTGTTTTTCTATCCTGGTGCTAATGTGTATCAGTAAATTTACTCCAACTGTCAATATAGCAAATGGTAAGCAATTATAAATCAATGGAGCCACAAGCTTTAGAGATAAGCTATGCAGAAGCAGAGAAAAAGATAAAGTAATTGCACTATGCTGTTCAAGAAACAGAATTTTTTGAGCTGTAGAACCAGAGGGGATGTTTTAAATAGTAAGGTGTTTGGCTAAAAAGGGTAGTGTAGGCAAAGAAGGAGGTGGTGAATAGTGAGAACAATAATTAATGTGAATGTGACAATCCAACTGATTAATTTCATGTGGAAGTCTATTCAGTTTTCTTGGAAATGATAGAAACTGTTTCAGTTTGAAGGAAAACTTTGATCTTTGTTTCTCAGCAGCTTCAGAGTGGGTCCTCTGTAGAGCTAGAACAGGAATGCACTCTGCTCTCCCTCACTTTTAGTCAGGTGTTGGAACCATGAAGCAGAACTAAAAAATTAGGAGAATTATTATCATAGTATTATCCAAACAATATTATGATATTGGATTTGTTTTTCAGGTTTTCAAGACTGTTAATGTGAAGCCTGAAATTGACTTTCTAATCTTTTTCACAGAGGAAGAAAAAGAGATTGCAAAGACATTTGTCTGGGTTGATCTTGTCGGATGCCAGGCACCCACTGGGTCACAGAAAATGTTCTGTGTTGGAAGGGACACACAAGGTCCAGCAAGTCCAGCTGTTAAATGAAAGCTCCACGTGGGGATTGGAGCCACAGCTGTGGTGTTACCAACACCTGCTCTGACCAACAGAGTCAGAGTCCTCCTTCTGGCTCCCCTCCACAGCTGGACATGGGAGAGAAAATAGCGTGAAGGGTTCCTGAGCTGAGATAAAGACAGGGAGAGATCACTCACCAAATACCAGCACGGGCACAATAAGCTCGAATCAGAGAAATTACCTGAATGTATTATTAATAAAATCAGAGCAGGATCAGCCACACCCATCTTGGAGCCTCCAGGACTGGCTCTGCTGGACATGGGGGAAGCTTCTGGAAGCTTCTCACAGAAGCCACCCCTGTTGCTCCCCTGCTACCAAATCCTGGCCACACAACCCCAGTACAACAGATTTGGGAATTGTTCTCCCCAGAGAGCAATCCTGGCCACAGAACCCCAGTACAACAGATTTGGGAATTGTTCTCCCCAAGAACAATCCTGGCCACACAAACCCAGTACAACAGATTTGGAATTTTCTCCCCAACAACAATCCTGGCCACACAACCCCAGTACAACAGATTTGGGAATTGTTCTCCCCAAGAACAATCCTGGCCACACAACCCAGTACAACAGATTTGGGAATTGTTCTCCCCAACAATCCTGGCCACACAACCCCAGTACAACAGATTTGGGAATTGTTCTCCCCAAGAACAATCCTGGCCACACAACCCAGTACAAGGTATTTGGGAATTGCTCTGCTCAGAGATCCAAGGCTGACACTTGCTCACCTGAGTGTTTTGATTTGCCTTCCTACACATCCCAGTGTAGCTGAACGTGTGCCCTGTTCCAGAGTCCTGATGGGCAGGCTGGTTTCCCCCCAGAGCTGGGAGGGGCTGGGAGGAAGTTTGGAGTTCTGGGAGGGATGTGCTCTCCTCCCTTAGAGGTGCAGGAGCTGCTCTTGTGCTGGGGAACAGAGACACTTCTCTGCTATCCAGTGAGGGAATTGGGGATCCCTATTTTTTAGTCATCCTTGTTTTGGAATGGGCTCAGGTATGATTTGATGTTCACCTGTGGAGACAATTTACCAGGGATAGGAGATGGTCATGTGGACTTGTTCTGATGGACATCTCATCACAGGCCCAGGCCAGTTCTTCATGCACCATTTCTTGCTGCCTCGCTGTTTGGCTCAGGATGAGCGTGTCCTGAGCTGTAACTCAGTCAGAAGGCACCTGAGTGATGATATTGAGCCCTGTCATGTTCCCCTGCACAGCATTCTCTGATGGACACACCCACTGCCCCTCCACAGGAAATGTCTGCGTTTCAAAAGGTCACTTCAGAGTTGGTTTCCATCCTGCCTGATAAGATGTCAGTAACAGTCATGTAATGGTCGGGGTAACTTCAGTGACATCATAATGAGAAGTTACAGTTGGGTAAACGATTTTTAAAATATTATGGGTTACTGAGTAATTACTAAAGTGCTTTACACACACACATATGTAAGTACATCAAAGCATTTTTATTAATGTTGCACTGAAACAGTTTGACACTTCACCTTCAATACAACAGAGGCAGGAGATACTTTGATCCAAGTGCCAAACTGCACCTTTGCAACAAACAGGACATGCTTTGATGTGGTTTAAAAAAAATGGAATTTTCATTCAGAATTAATTTTCTATCCTGACTTTTTTTGTATTTACTTTTTCTGACATGAGATATTTGGAAGGTAGCCCTGTAGGGGATTGCATCTCCTTCCTGAAAGTGCAGTCCCTGGAGCTCCAATGTGGTCCTGTATCTCCACATTATGATGGGAATTGCATAGGGAAAACAGCACCTTTCTGGTTGTTCTGTCAAGGTGAATTTGAATTGCACAGCAGTTTGAAATCAGAAGCTGAGCTGGTTTTCACCACAACATGGTTTCTGGTGTTGACATAGCCAGGGTTAGGTTCTGAAAAACTTCTTTCTGGAAAATTCTGCTCCTTGAAGTAATTTTGTGGTCAAGGACACTTCCTCTTTGTCCTTCCTGTCTGCCTGTGTGTCATGAAATAGCATCTGTAGATAGCTCCAGGGCTGGCAGCAACTGGAAAAGGGATTTCTTTGTTCACTGTATATTATTTTGGTGGCCATTAGTGGAGGGAACAATTTTTTTTTAAAATATTTTTAAGCATCACAGTGACCCTGAAAAATGAAGGCATAAATATTCAGTTTTTCCCAGGAAACCCAGTTCTCATTTCATGTTTTTGGTATTCTAACAGGGCTAAAAGAGACACCTTTGGCTAAAAGCAGTACAAATTAAGTTAAAAATTTAAACTTTGATGAGAAAGATTATAAAATATGAAAGCTCCTAAAGTAGTTCAGAAGATTCTTGTCCCGCCTTGGAAATGGAGGAATGTTCTATGTGTGCTTGGGCCAAAAATTCTGTTACATGGGCCTTAGTGGGAAAAAAAAATAATTCAAGTGAGGTGATGAGTGATCACTGGCAGGTGCAAGAAGGCAAGAAACTTGCTCAAGGTTTTGCCAGCAGAACATGTGTGGGTTGTTTGACTTTGAACAGATAGGAATACTTCTCTGGAATAGTCAAAGTAACCAAAGAAGAGCCAGCCTAGGACAAAGCTCAAAGCTGGTCTGTAAAACGGCAGCGTTTGTGTTGCTTAGTGTGTGGAATATCCTTCTTGTGCTAACTTCTCTTTATATTGTCACATGAACTTTTTATTCTGTATCAGAAAATGAAAAGGAAGAAAGCAGGAAGATAGAAAAATGGACAAAAGAAAAATAAAAAGCAGGCTTACTGTAAAATATATCTCCCTTAAAGCATTGTTAGAAACCCTGTTTTCATAGCTTTTAAACTCTTTCCTCCATCCATGGCTTCCCACTGGACCATTAAAGAGGCCAAAACAGCCCCAGTAGCTTACTTGTCTACATGCCCTGAAGATGAGCCCTTCAAATTTATGTTCAGCTTTCTGGGAAGTGGCTTCCCATGGGTGTCTGGAGCTGTTCCTCACAGCTGGTGTGCTCTGTGTGCTTGTACTGCTGCTCCTGCAGGGAGCATCTCCAGGGGACACATCCCAACAGGAGCAGGGAGGTTTTCTGTTGGAACCCTGGCTCTGAGAATTCAGGCTTTCTGTGCTGCCAGGCACTGACCCCCAGCAAACACTGCATTGACCTGAGGCCGTGGAGAAGCTTCCAAAATTGAGTGACAGCACTGGGGTTGTGGGTGTGCAGTTTGAATAGAAGTGTGGGATATCACAGGGTGCAAAACTGAGAGTTTAAGGGTTTAGAATACAGTAATGTATCTGTAAAGCAAGATGGAGGTTTTAGAGGGGAGGCCAGTTCTTCTATTTCACCTTCCTCTTCATGGGTCTGGGTGGGATTTTGTAATTGGATAGAAAAGTCCCCATTGCAGGCCATGGGTGTTTGGTTATTGGGTTAAAAGTACAAATAATTGAGGTGTCATCTCATAATTGGACAGTTTATCCTTAAAAGGCCTTGTAAAGAGAGACATGGGGCCATTTTTAGTTTGTTAGCTAGAAGTGCTGTAGAGCTCAGGGTCTGTGAGACTGTAATGTAGATAAGAATTAATAAACATCTGAGTCCAAACAAGAAATACCATCTGAGCATGTAATCCTGACCATGGCAAAAAGAAGATAAACACAACAGTTTTCCACAGCTCCATCTCTGAGCTGAGCAGTTCATGGTTTGCCCTCACATGGACCCTGCTGGGTCCAGCAGCTTGGTCCAGAGACCTCTGACAGCCCAGCCAGCCTGATGAGTCTGAGATTCTGACACATAATTTAGGTTTGCAGACCCCTTCGGCACAGCTGTCACTGACTCCTTCTCATGCAGATCATGCTTTGCCAGCTGAAATAAGAGTTGTTCTTAGCCTGTTCCAATGAGGGAGATCGTGGCTGTCTGCCTTGGGGTAGCCAGCTAAACCTCTTGTTCCAGTGAGTGGAGAGAAATAGATGTTTCCAATGCATCTTCTCCTAAGGAGCATCTGAAGGAGGTGTGAGATGAATTGTAGCCTGAATGCACCCAACTCTCCACTGATGATGTGGTCTGAACTAAAATCATTCCTATAACTGAAAATCTGGGAGCAACCAAATTTCAGTTACTGGAAAATAAGGTAGTTTTACTGAGAAAGTGTCCATAGAAGTTTAATAGATGACCCCATCTTAAACAAAAATACAAAATTGATATTTTGACTAGATATTGAAGAAAATAAGATCAGCATCTAAAAGCTGGTGAATTTTGGAGTAATATGTTAGGTAACTGAAGGATAAGTAAAGAAGGCATCTTCTTTTACTGTATTTCCTAAATTTGGATGACAGTCTGTAGGATTTCTAAGTTGGCACATGTTAAGAACCAAATAAAATGCACATCCCTCATTTTGCCTTTTCTCTGCTGTGTTTCACAATCTGTGCAAACCTTGTTTTGGAAAGCCAGATATTTTATATTCTGCTTTGGTGGTCCCAGTTCCTTGCCAGCTGCATGCCACACGCTTTACTGACACTTAGTGCTCATCTATTTTAGAGCCACCATGGTCCTAAGTCACTGTCAGGCAGCAAACATCTTTTTTTACTGACTCTCAAGTGATTTAAATCTTGCAGGCTCAGACATATTAGGTGATCTCATGTGGCCCTAAGAGTAATTTCCACTGCCTGTTGCCATTTATTAGCTGAGGTCGTATTTTCTGCTGTGGAACAGTTTCCCTTACAACCCTTTTCATGCTGACACCCTCTGATGTCGTGGCTAAGCCAGCACTGCTGTTGTCCCTGTTGGTGACATGAGTCAAAGTTGTCACTCTGGCAGGAGCAGCTCCCCTCTCCCAGTGTCTGACCTGGCTCTGATGTGCAGGATGGAACCACAGTCTCTGAAGAAACATGGGTATCCAGCACAGTTAAGGGAAGGAATCTAAAGGGAATGGATAAGTGCTCTGTTTACACTGATTTTTTTTCCCCCTCAAATTAGTCTTGCTCCTAAATGCACGGATAGCATAGATAGAACAGCTTCTTTTAGGAGATGCCACTTTTTTGTTTGTTTGGGGTTTTTGGTTGGTTGGTTTCGTTTGTTTGTTTTGGGTTTTAAAATGTTTTGGGATTCCCTGTGTGAAATCAACCTCATTTCACTGAAAATGAAGCTCTGAAGCACAGACTGTGCATATACTTATATCCATGTATGAAATCTCTTTGTAAAATGACACATTTTGTATATTCATTCTTTTTTCTACACACTGTCCTGAAGGTATATGAAGAGCTACTGCAGGTTTTTGTAGTCTCAAAAACATTTGCTTGCAGATAAACAGAAACTGCAGAGAAATTTCTGAAGATCAAACACAGGGGTAGCAGTAGCACCAGTGTTAAAACCCAAGTAGCTGTTGCCTCTAATCCCAAATGTACTCATCTAGCCAGGTCCACCAGGTCTGACAGTGAGACCATGAAGCTGTTTGAGATCCTACAAAGTTCAAGGTGATCCTCCTCATCCATTAAAATCTGTGTGCCAGCCTTTGCAGATACATTTTTGAGGACACTTCTATAGGTTAGTGCATTTGAAGAGAGTAAATTGTACTGTAGCCTTCAAACTGTCAAACCAGCTACTGTGAGGAAGTCCTTCCTTTGGAAATGCTAATGAAAACAATTGAATTCACCTTAGGTGTAATAAAACGTTGTTAATTTAATGAAATAAAGGGCACAAACCCATTTGGATAAATGTGTGGTTTTAGTGAGTGGAGGTCTTACTCATGCAGCAAGCAGTGACTGCATCTTCATCATGAATAATTAAACCCCTTTCAGATAACCAAATAAACAGAGGCTTTTTGTATTTTTCTTTTTGTAACCAAGCCTTGTGCTTTTAAGAAGTATTTTGAGATCACAGGATGAGGACAATATAGAAGTGCAGTGCATAATAACAATAACATTATCATATCATCATTATTATTATTATTATTATTATGGAGTCCAGTGGTTTTCCTTTTAAAATTTTCTACTTATTTCAGTTGCACATTTTTAATTGCTTAGAGGAATGATGTACTCATATCTCAGAGTAGTTTAATTAGAATTATTGATGTCTGAAGCTGCGCCCAGGCTGGGGAAACCGGGGTCTGATCAAAGTTCCAACTAATGGTTTAGTGAAGTTAGAAATTCCATCTGTAATTAACACTGAAAGAGAAAGCATATGCTTTCCAAAAGCACATTTTGTGCTAAGGAAAGAGGCACTTCTTATTTATTTGGAAATATTTGTTGCACTATTTAAAAAGAAGGGTAACAGCAGTGGCTGAGTTTTCACCTGGAAGAAACCCTGGATGCAAGATTAGGTGTATACAGACACTGGTATACTTTACTCTCCTTAATTAGGTTTAGAAGTGCATGTGAAATAGGAAGTTCACTTTAACAAGGGTTTTAAGACTTCTGGAATTTTGAGTTTTTGGAGGGGGGGAGATCTTCCAGCTTGATTGAAAGTGCGAATGTTTGCGATTTTTAAATGTATTCTACAGAACAAATAAATTTAACACTGGGACAAATTTCTATTTGAGGTGCTGAAGCAAACAGAGGACATTAAGCAGTTGGGATTTTAAAGTCTGGATCAGCTCCTGAGGATGCACAGGACAGTTGAGCATGTGGGATGAACCTCACCTTCATTCTGAAGGTGTCAGTGGATACCTTGTGTTGGTTTAGTAGATTTTTGTAGATTGTTTGGCAACGTGCTGACTCTGGGTATGAAAAGTAGGAAAGGACACTTTGTGTTTCTCAAACCTCCTGGGCTGGGAGTGGGAAACCACGACACCAAAGCTTTTTGTGGCTGTGCACATGGTGTGACAGAGCTGGGAACGTGGGTAAATTTAACTGCACTGGTGGGTGACACATGGAAGGTGCTGGGGCTGGAGAGAGCTCAGGCAGACCAAAATAGAGAATGACTTTTACCTGCACGATGAACACAGGGAGATTTCTCTTCAGCAGCCCTTCCAGGCTTCTCTTATTTGGTATCTATTAGAGGGTCTTTTTGTGCACCCTTCTTACTACCAGAAATAAATATCTGTATTCCAGGGTGGCTGGGGATGTTCCCTGGATGAGAGCAGTTGCAGTTCAGTGTGCTGTGTGGAAGACCCACCACAGATTTCATCTTTTTCTGGAGCTGTGTTCACACATTCTCCAAAAGTATGCATTTTTCTCATTTGCACTGTATTGATCAGCCCTTCCTGAACCATTTTCGTCCCTAATTAAGGATGCAGAGGGCTTTACATTATTCTGCTTATGATTTCAAGAGCTCATTTTATACTGCTTGTTTGGGGATTTGCTTCCTTGGGAGAATTTATTACTGTATGAATGAAAATGCTTTTCTGAAGCTGTTAATCAGTTCAAGATTTAAAAAAACTAATTGAGAATATTTCTCATTATTATTAAATTCTCAGGGGCGCTCTAGGGTGTGCACACTATTATAATCTAGACCTGTAATTTGGATTTGCTCCTCGTGCCCTTTGGCACAATGGTATGCAGGGAATTTTAAGGGGCATGACTGACACTTATCCACCCCAGCCACAGTGAGGAAAATGTTCTCTTTATTATTTTCACATCAGCTGCTGCCTCCCGTCAGCAGTGAA
The DNA here is from genome assembly GCA_021534815.1 of Acrocephalus arundinaceus. NCBI lineage: Eukaryota > Metazoa > Chordata > Aves > Passeriformes > Sylviidae > Acrocephalus > Acrocephalus arundinaceus. The sequence continues at coordinate 3,112,338 of JAJEOU010001577.1, forward strand.
ATTGTTTTGACAAGTGCTGTTTTGGTGTAGTCGTTTGTAGAGGGGTTCAAACTAATCAGAAGAACTTCCTACCACTGTGGGCTGTTGGGCTGCAATATAATCCCAATGAAGTGGGGCAGGACTCATCATGTGAGTTGCTCTAAAATTGGTTGAGGCAAATGACCGCAGAATTTATGGAAGGGAACATCTATTCTCTGTCACGGGATGTTCCAGATAAGATAATAGGCTGTTTCTGTCACTCTTTGATGTTGAAACTCAGCATTTCCAGTGCTAGATGGAGTGATATATTACCTATGCATTGTAGCTAGAGACTGTGCATGAAGTCTGATGGCACTGGGTAATAATGCTGGGCTCATCCATGAAGCTTTTATACACAGAGCCAGTGTCACCTGCACCATTCCTTTTGTGCAGAGCACTGGGCTGCAGACAGCTGGTTAGTTGGGTGGAGAATGCTGTTTGTCAGTGTCCTCTTTCATGAGAGGTTTCATTCATCTTTTGTGGCTCTGATGAAACAATCTGCAGCTGGTGCAGCTGATCAGTTTTCATTCAGGTGAGCGTTCCTTCTGAGGCAGAACCAGAGACTGATTCTGGCAGAGTGGCTGAGGCTGGGAGGGACCTCTGGGAGTCACCTTGTGCAGCCCCACTGTTCACTTACAGCCACATGGAGCCAGCTGCCCCAGGACCATGTCCTTGAATATCTCCAGGGATGGAGACCCCCAGGCTCCCTGGGCAGCCCCCCTGCAGGAATGTTTCCTGATGTGTTTGTGCCCATGGGCCCCTGTCCTGTCACTGGGCACTGCTGAGAGGAGCCTGGCTCTGCCCTCTGGGCACCTTCCCTTTGGGTGTTTATTTCTGTGTGTCTGTAGGATCCCCTCTGAGCCTTCTCCTCTCCAGGCTAACCAGGCCCAGCTCTCTCAGCCTTTCCTCCTGGCAGAGATGCTCCAGCCCTCACTCACCCTCATGTCCAAGGTTTGTTGGAGCCCTGAGCACTGAGAATTTCAGGTTTCTGTGCTGCCAGGCACTGACCCCCAGCAAACACTGCACTGACCTGAGGCTGTGGAACAGGCCACCAAAATTGAGTGACAGCACTGGGATTGTGGGGGTGCAGTTTGGATAGAAGTGTGGATATCACAGGGTGCAAAACTGAGAGTTTAAGGGTTTAGAATACAGTAATAGATATATAAAGCAAGATGGAGGATTTAGGGCAGAGGCCAGTCCTTCTTTTTCAGCTTCTTCCTGGCTCTGGGTGGTGTTTTGTAATTGGATAGAAAAGTTCACATTGTGGGCCATGGGTGGTTGGTTATTGGGTTAAAAGTAAAAATAATTTCGGTGTCATTTCCTTATTGGACAGTTTATCCTTAAAAGGCCTTGGAAAGAGAGACAGAGCCATTTTCACTTTGTTAGCTAGAACTCAGCTTGTGAGACTGTAACATAGATAAGAATTAATAAACTTCTGAGTCCAAACATGAAGCTGTGTCTCTTGAGCATTTAATCCCAGCTCTGACAGAAGAGGAGAACAAACCCACAGGTTGGTCTCCCATTGCTCTTCCATCTCTCTCTTGTGCTGGGGAGGTCACAACTGGGTCCAGCACTTCAGGTGTGGCCTCAGCAGCTGAGCAGCAGGAAGGATCCCCTCCCTCACCCTGCTGGCATTAAATACTTCATTTAATGCAGCTGAAGGCACCTTCTTCACAGCAGGGTCACCTTTCTGGTTCCTGTTCAGCTTGGTGTCCTCCAGGACCCCCAGTTCAGTTCCTTTTGTGCCCAGCTGCATTCCAGCAGGTTGGTACCCATCAGCTGTTTTGTCTTCCCATCTGTCCCCTCTAGGTGATTATCCTTAAATTTTGTGATCTTGGCAAAGAACGTGCAGCTCTTTTTGGCAGGGTGCCAGAATCACTTGCCAAAAGTGCTATTTATTCTCATTGATTTATCAGTCTCCTTGTGAGACACTTAATGTATTTTGCCATTCAGATTTTCTGAAATGTAATTGTGCAATCTGTAGTAAGTTTTTAGTATGGTTTTGCCAGTCATTGTAAATTCAATGAATCTGAATTTACAGCAGTTCTGCTTTCAGTAGGCTTAAAGCAGCTGTGTGTATGTGAAAGTAGTTTGCTTAGTAAAGGGTTTGAACTTTCTTTTTAAAAATCTGTATAATCCTGGCTGTGTAGAAGAATACCTCTGTGTGCTGAGGGCTCCACTGATTAAAGTTCATTGACACAACAGACCTCTCCTATTGATCTTGGTTTTCATTTTATTCTGCTGTGCATGTCTAATACTCTGAATAGTTGCTTAAATATAATGTATGCAGATACAACTCCAGGATCACAATTTAATTGAATTAGCAGTCCTGGATGAAGATGCTTAACATTCTTAAAAAATAAAGCTCATGCTCATGAATCATAAAGGTTGGCCTTGCCTCTGCCTGGTTGCTTGAAAATATTTTTATAGGGAATAGAGAATGGTGACCTAAATGGCAGGAAAATGGACTGGAATTGCACAATTGAGAAGTTTCTCACAGCTGGTTTGGACAACTTTGGGAAGTTCTTTGTATCTCTCTCTGCCTTATTTATCTCGCCTGTTAATTGCACATTATATCTCTCTGCCAAGAAATATATATTATTATGTATTACATAAATGAAATCTATGATTCACTAGTGATCTGCAGTTCAGTTTCTCTGCAGAAATGCTACCAGATGGATTTACATGGATAACTGTGGCATGAAGACCACTCGCTATTCCTAAATAGGTAGAAAAACACTAAATTTGGAGTCCTGACAAAGTACTCCGGTATGTTTAGGAACAACACAATGCCAAAAAAAGAAAGGCCATTCCTGGAGAGCTGTGGGATACTGCCAGCAGGTACCAGGAGTTAGCTAACAACGAGCTGAATTTGTGTCCTGGAGTTCAGGGTCATTAATTCAGCAATGGCTGGAGTTGGCAAACAGGTTCTTTTCACCTGTGTGCTCCCCGTGCCCATCTTCAAACATTGTGCTGGATTGGCACTGTTGTTCCAAGAGCTGGAATATGTGAAATACTGGGCTGGAAGCCCTGCTGTTTTCAGGATAGTGTCGTTTGAGAGATGTATTGACCATTGGCCTCAAATCTGACAGGAAGCCTCTGCCTCAGGTTGAAACTTAACCTGCTAATTGTGAGGACAGTCTGTTTCTGGCTTGTGCAGTGATCATTAAAATCCTGTTTGCAATGAAAGCTCCAATGCAATACTAAATATGAAATAGTCCTGTAGCCTGCCAGGCTTTCCACTGAATGGTCTCATTCCAGTTTTTATGTCCTACATCACCCAGTGGTCTTTAGATACGGGAAGAAAAAATTCTTTCAGCTCCAGTCTTGTGAAGTGGGATTTCTTTGAATGATCCAGGATCTTTCAGTTGCATACTCCAAGTGTGCTGCATATTTAGCATGAAAATTGATGAACGTGAGGGTATGAGAGAGACACGCACTAAAGTCATAAAGACATCATCTTGTGCTGTGTATAAATACATAAAGTACTAAAGTGAATTTCAATAAATTAGATGTTATATATTAAAAGAATTAATTTAAAAAATGCTGGTACAACTAGTCAGTGTCATTATTCTGATATTGGTTTATTCCATTCTTGGTGAAATCATCATTCTGAATTTGCATGTGAGTTTCAAATGATTAAAAAATCTTTATACTTTTTTAATCTTTTATAATAGTCGAAAATTAGGCAATAAAGCATATTACAGCTGTTCTTTAATTATAAAGGATGGTGGGCACACATTTCATCCCTGAAAGCCATGTAGTACTACTAAACTGTTTTTGTGGGCTTGATTATTTGTGAATGTGAGTTTTATTCACTGCCTTACCAAATTTAAAATTTTATGGTTTACCACTGTGTCCTCAAAACAGGAAAATGGACCAAAGCCATTTATACAGGCAAAACTATTCCTGCCCATGAAGGAACTGGGAAGTCCAGTATAAATATAAAGCAATTAAAATCAGTCTGTGGAAACAGCCACAATTCTGGAGAGAGAGGAACATGTTATTTGGTGTTGATTGTTTGCCCAGGATCTCCTAATGAGTTAAAATGAACGTAATTAAAAAGGAGGTTAAATGTGATGGAAAAATTTCCTAAGCAGTTATTCCAAAGCTTGCTGCTGGCTGCAGGCAGACGTGGGGGCAGTCTTTATCTGAGATACTTAAAGGTTATTTAAGTATCTAAAACTAAAAATGGATGATTTTATTTTGATGATTGAGAAACTAAAACTTGATGATGAGAAATGCCATCAGATGGTTCTCATACAGATGTCTTTCCTGCCCTTCCTGGTGTTTCAGTATCTCTGCTGTCTTCAGAATGAAGTGGCCCCGTGAGGCTGAGCAGCAGCCACCAGTCATTATTCAAATGTAACTTAATTACAGAGTTATCTGTGTTCTCTGAGTTAGCCTTTGTTTAACAGCTAAATTGCAGCATTATCCCTGGTCTGCCAGGCACACTGGGTTGCAAACCTGTGCGAGGTCAGAGAGTTTTGGCCTCTCCTACTTTGACTGGGAAGATCTGGCAGACTTTAAGGGTGCTGCTGGCACTGTAATTCTGCTTTGTATTGCATGTTTAAAAACACAGGCAGGCCCCTCTTGCAGTGAACTGTCAAAGCAGATATAGGGATTTAATGAGATAAAAATATAAGGGTTAATAATAAAGGATAAAACTCAGCCTTTAGATGATCTTATGTAAAACTGTGGAGGTAGGCAGGTGGGAGGGTTTGTTGGAGATTTTTTAGAGAGAAAGAGATTTTTTCATCTGTTCTCATCCAAAGTAATTGACTTTGCTTTCAGGGTTTATTTGAAATAGTCGAGTGAATCTTTTGCAGCAGGGACACTGTTTGCATAGTGCTGTCAGGGCCATCCCTTCCTTGCTATTTCTGTCTCCTGCTAGTGAGGCTTAGGCTGGAGTAGGAGATGAGAAGAGGCTGTATTTTAAATACAACTAATGCCTGAGTTGGCTGAGTGCGTTTTTCTGGTGTTTTTATGTTGAAGAAAAATATGTGATGTGGAAAACAAAGCTGAAATGCTCTGCAAGCAATGGAGTCAGCTTTCAAGGTACAATTTCAATTCAGGGAGCTTGAGACCTCTGTGATCCTTTCTTGTTAGTGCGTGCTTTCCCTGCTTAGAGGTCTCCTAGTCAGGGGAAACTAAAGATAAGGAATGTATTTTTTTTTTTTTTTTTGCATGAAAAAGAACACAATAATGGTTTGATGAATAGACACTTTCACAATAAAACTCTTCTGTCTCATTGAGACTGTAGATTGCTAGCTGTTACATGGCACTGAACAGTTTTCCTTTTAGTATTATCACACAGTGACTTAAATGTGATGGAGCATTAGAAAAGATTGAATTATTTTAATTTTACTTTTTTTCGCAGGGTTCTGAAGCCATTGTGTTTTATTTTGAGATAAATTATCCTATTTATCTTGTCTGCATAAATACCTTTATGAATAATGCAGGAAGCTGCTAAAAGTAAAAATTACAGACCTGTCCTTAAAGGACAGGATTAATATCCTGCAAGAGCTTGTAGGAAACCAAGTGGTGCCTTTATTCCTCAATACAAAACTGTGCCATTTATGAGCATTTGCAAAGCCAGTTCAGTGGAGTGTTGCCAGACCCATTAACAGGTCTCTGCTAATGGCAGTGAAATGACTGAGTGGGGTAAAAGCAGGCACCAGGATGGTTTGTATGAGATCTCCTTTTATATGGACGTTATAACAAGGCTGGAATGAAAAAACCCTACACAAATAGTGTCGTGGTGGGAAGAGCAGCCATGTCTTACATGGCATTAGAACAAGAAGTGAAAAACACTGCCCTTAATGCAAAGGTAGCACAGATATTTAGCCAGGGCCTGCAGAGAAAATTAAGATTATGATGATGCCTTGGGAAGGCTGGCCTGGAACAGACACTGGGCAGAGCTGGAGAATAAAGTAGGATTTATTGAAAGGACTTTAGGGTACCCTTGGGCAGGACAGGGCCTTGGCTACACTCAAGGTAGACCCAAAATGGGCACAAAAATGGACAACCAGTCACGAGGTTTCACACTTTTATAAGTTTTGGTCTGTTTGCACATTGGGTTTAATGTCCAATCCCAGCTCCAGGCTGTGAGCTCCCATCCTTCTTGTTCCTCCCTCCAGCCACCCTTGTTTGTGCTGTTGGGCTGAAAGTTGTCCTTGGTGTGCAGCAGGACAAGGATTTGTTTTGTGTCCCTGCTGTGTGCAGAGAGCTGAGTGACACTGACTGTGAGCTCAGAGCTGCACCCTGGGCACCACAGAGCCTGAAACACATGGAAGCTGAAACTCAAGGCATCACTGAAACTTTTCACTTCCCAAGGAAACATTAAATTGGCAGTTTCTCACAAGCACTCAGCTTTAGACCATTAGATGCTAACAGGGACGTGCAGAAAGCCCATACAAAGTGTCCTGCTGCCAGGAGCACCAGGGCAGGCAGCACCTACAGCATGGGAACACAGCCAGAAGATGCCCACCAGTCCTTTGTTCTGGCCTGTGCAAAGTGACAGAATTTCTGATCAGGTTTTAATGTGCACCTTTGAAAAAGATCAGAATTTCTACACTGTTTTCACTCACAGGTGAGAATTGTACGCTTTCATTTCAGCTTAACATGACTTTAAGAAGAAAGTACATATAGGACATTCTGTTGAGCATCTGCACACACGAAAACACAAAAATAGTGTGTATCCAACTCAAATTCTATTTGAGCAAAACCCCAAACCAGACTTGGATAGAAAGACTTTTATCCTGAGGCAAGTATGCAAATTGGGTGCTAGGATCTAAAGATGGAAAAGCAATGATGAAGAGAAGTGAATTGATTCTAATTCCCTGAACTGCCTCTTATGTACCTCAACATTTATCTGTGCAGAAGAAATGCTCAAAAAAAGTGTTTTGGAAAGACACAGAATGTCTAGCTGGAAATGGTCTATTAAATGAACTAAGTAGTGCCATGACACACCATTTTAGAAAGCTGTTATTTAACTTTTCCCTCTCGGTGCTGTGAGCATCCTAAACCTCAATTTCTAAACCACCCACCGTATTTTCCTGTTCCCTGTGTTTACACACGTGCTACAAACAACACACAGGATCACAGGAGAAGCTTACAGAGCTCCTGGTGGTGTTTCCAGCCCTTTTGGTGTTTATGTGCCCCATTTCCAGGAACAGCAATGAGTTAGGTAAATGGAGATTCCATTAAATGTTTTCCTGGTCAATACCACTCCTCATGCACATCACATCCTGTGCTGCTGTGCTGCCAAAGGAACCCTCACTGCTGCAGAAGCAGGGGGAAAATTGCATCCCCATTCTCCTTCCAGCACCTGTGTGCAGGAGGAGGCTGAGCTTAGCCTGAAGAGCAGAGGTGGTGCTAGGAGGTAGAGCTTGAAGAGTTTTTTACTCGTTGCTCCCACACCAGGGGTGCCATGGCAGATTTTCCCCAAAAGCCCACATAGCTTCTCTTGTCCTTTGCCCCCAGCATGGGTAGGACAGTGCTGGCATAGCTCCAGTGGTTTCAGTGGAGGAAGTAAAGGAGGAACCTGTAAAACTGAAAGCAAGTCTTTTTTTCCTAGCCCTGCTGGTTGGAGAAGTGGGTTAGTGTCTCCCTACACATCAGGGAACAAAAGCTGTACAGGTATGGTACTGCCACAGTGAAGTGTCCAGTCCTGAAAGAGTTCTGTGTATTATTTCACTTTTTGGCATAATGTAGAGACGTAACCTGGTGGCTCTGAGTAAATTGCTGCTTAGCTCTGGTACCCTGGCAGGCTTTCTGAGAAGTAGCCTGCTAGTCAGTGTCCTTGCCATGAGCCTCAATCATAGACTTTTAGAGGGCTAAGTTTAGACGTGAACTTTAGGACACACTATTGATTTTGTAAATGAAAAATGTAAAATTGAACAGGCAGAAGTCCAGTAGAGGACTGACATGAGGAAGCAGTCTTTAACAGAAACATTCTCCAGTCCAACACTGGCAAAGAAAGGAAAGTAAGAAGAAGGATTCATTTGCAATTGACCTGCAGTAGCAAAGTCATTCACTTCCCAAATAGGATTAAACCTGTTTTACCAGCCATGACATGTGAAGAGATCGTGGTTATAAATTCCATTTGCTGTAATGAATTGAAAGTGTCTGAGTTTGCAAGCAGCACTCACTGCTGATGGACAGCTAGATTCGTGCAGTGTTTTAACACTAAAATTAGCTCCCACAAAGTACAAGGTACAGAAGAGGTGGCAGGAGTGACAGATCTTAAAGCGTTTAAAAATTGCTTTATTGTTAGGTGGGAGCTGAATAAAACCAGAAATAAATAGTGTTTATGATCCTGTTATGTAGATAACTTGGCTCATGCCTGAGCGAGGGTGAACATGAGTCTTGGTAAAAGGCCTTTTTTAGGTGTCTCAGTCATATTTTAGCAAGAGTAAATACTGTTACTGAAATGAGGAAAAATCGAACTTCTCCGTGGTATTGCTTGTGAGATGTAAGAAAATGGGATTGTGTTGAAGGATACCTCATTCAAATCGATTTCCACGTACATCAACATGACTCCAGCGCAGTCCATGAAACCATATTGGTGTATGTATTTTGGAAATTGAGATAAAAGTTACATTCTGTGGTTAGTTAATCACCTTAACTCAGTCTTGCGTCAGGACCATGAGATATTTGTCCTTTGATGCTTGTGGAGCTAAATGTGGTTTCCAAACCTGTTTTCATCAAGGTTTTTTGGTTTGGTGTGCACAATTTTAGGCACATTTTAAGTGTGCCAAGAAAAAACTCAGTGGGTGAAAGTATGAATTATTTGGGAATAATTTCAGTCTGTTTTAATTGATAAGCTGAAAATTGTCCAAAATTTAAAAAAAAAAAAGCTTGAGCAGAATAGAGGAATGCAAATATAATGGCTTCTTAAATTACCACAAGGTTAACATATAATTAATTTGCTAATTTTAATTACACCCCTACAAAATGTGCTGAAAAATGCTCAAAGGGGAGAAGCAGCCAGGTGCCAGCCATGATTAGCCAAGGTTACTGGCAATTAGGAAGTCTCTATTAAACACGGTGCAGACATTTGAGAAACCCCTTTCTAAAAGCAGCACGTTCATTGAACCTCAGCAGGGCGTTCATCGTGTTGTATCCTCCCATTGCTGCAGACTTGCTGTCGTTTGCCTCACTCTTTTCCAGCTGAACATTTTATTGCAGCTGAAACGTGGACTGCTTTTTCTGTCTGTCGCACGCTGTTACGCTCCTACCAGGTATTTATTGTGATCATATAAACAAAAGGGATTAACCAGTGTTTGTGAAGTGTTCTGAGCACCTCCAGTTCCAGGGAGCTGCCAATAACGCAGCTGAACGCTGGAAACACAGATCCTGAAGAAAATGCTTTTTCTTTCCAAGGTGTCCTGGCACATGCGGTTTGTAAAGCAGGAATATTGCTGAAACTGCCTTTTCAGTGGGCAACCTGTTCTGCAACACTTTAATTGTAATGTAATTTCTGAGTTAAAGCAAACAGAAACCCCCAGCACAAACCAAAAAGTGAGCAAGGAACAAAAAATCTGCATGTTTGGTTTGCATTTTCAGCAATCATGGTGTAAAAGAATGTCTTGTCTCTTACAGATTACATGATGTATTATTGTTATTTTTTTATTGTTGTTGCGTGACTCATGCTTTAAATGTCTGTTGTTTGGAACTGTAATAAACCTTGATCCATCTATTAAAGGAAATCTTTAAAAAAAACTCCAAACCTATAAGATTAAAAAAAAAAAATCAAAAAAACCTTACAGTGTTGGTGTCAAAGGAAATTAATTTCCTGGCTGGCTTGTGTTTTTCTCTGAGGCAGATATTGATGAGTGTGCAGAGGGGATCATTGAGTGTCACAACCATTCACGCTGTGTTAACCTCCCAGGGTGGTACCACTGTGAGTGCAGAAGCGGTTTCCATGACAATGGAAGCTACTCTCCTTCCGGGGAGTCCTGTGTTGGTAAGCAATCATCAGCAGAGCCTTTTCCTTGTTTTTCCCCTCCCTTCCCCGTGCATGGTGTTCCCAAGCGCCTGTCGAGTTCCCGAGTGCCTCAGGGCAGGATGGGGGGCACAAGGGTGTCTGTCTGTCTGTCCCAAAGCGTGAGCTGCTGCACTGCTCTGTTAGAGCACTGTGGCTCTGCAGCCTGGACTGAAGGGGGGCTGCAGGGGAGCATCCTTGGCCACAAAAGGGGAGGAGATGGTTCTCCAATTCCAGGTTTTGTAGAGGAACACACCTGTGGCATGTCTGTGCTGCCTCGGTTTGCTTGTTTTCCATTTCTCAGCATCTTCATCGTTTCGTTTTTAGGAGTAGGCAAATAACATCAAATTCTCTATGCGTCTTATTTGCAGGGTAAGGTCCCAAGGGCATGAGCAGGGAGGGGTTTTTAATGGGTGCAGAGGAGTGTGTCAGTTGTTTCTGGATGAGGCTCCATGAGGAGTTAGTTAATGCTGGCTCCTTGCCCTCACTGCCTGTAGGCTCTGGGTGCCCCTACAGCAAGTGAGCAACAGTAAAACCGTGGGGAAGTGGTAATTCCACCTTAACCCTGCCTTACAGTTCATCCTCCTTTTAAGTATTTGCCTCATACGTGATTTCTTGTGGTGTTTTATCAGGTGAGTTTAAAACTCCTCAGAAGGGATCCCGTTTGAACTTCTGTAGAGACACAGATCAGCTGGCTCATGGTGTTATGTCCTTTCTTTGCAATTTCAGTTACTTCATCTCTGCTCTGTTACATGAGTTTTCTATGAAAGCTCTTCTCCTTTTGTGTTTTTGGGGTTTTTTTTAATGCTTAAATTTCATTCATCATGTCCATAACTTTGTAGGGTGTTTTCTATGATTTTAAAGTCCACAATTAAAATAACAATTTGTAACAAAAATATGTAAATTTACTTGTAAAAACCATTCCCGTGTTTTATGAATTCTGGCTGTTAGAAGTCCTTGGGATAAGGTAGTATCATAATTAAAAAATGCAGAGGAATGATGATGATTTTCAAAGCAATATTTTGTAGATTGTCCAGCCAAGTTAGCTTTTTACACCTTGTCCTAAGCTGATGGGGAGCTCAGTAAAATCACAGCAGTGAACTTCTTCAGAGGGTGGCTGAGTAAAAAATGGCAAATTTAACAGCATCCCGTGATTCCACAGATGAAATAGATGAAAGCCATGTATTTCTAAATGAATTCTCAAATATTAAGAGTTCTCCTCTGGTTTATCTGAATGTATTAAGATAAGTGATGAATGGAGCAATGTTGAAAATACCTTCTTTAGGAGAAGTCAGAGCAACATGACATAACCTTCAAAAATCCCTGAGGCAAGTGGGGTAAAGAGGCTTTTTTTTTTACCATTTCTGGGGCTTACCTGGGGAGCCCCATCCCTCCCAACCTCCTGTAGCTGATTTGGGGAGCAGAGGACCAGGAGCCAGCTGATGTCAGGAGCAGACAGACACACAGACAAGGCTGTGGGTGACCCCAGGCAAGGTCAGTATTGCTTGGGCGCTGCAGAAAGAATCCCCAAATGTTCTGTGCACTGGTGGAGGCTGGAGGAATAAGATCCCATGAAAACACACTGCCCTCATTTTGACCTGCACAGCACGCTGGAGTTTGTGAGGTAAGGTGCTCATCTTGCCATATGCAAGTTGTAAACAGAATGTGAAATTAGTGGGGTTATTTTAATGAAATGGCTCCTCTGAACCATCTGCTGCAGGGTACCGGTGAGGAGAGAAATAAACCAGTTTGCTTCACCAGTACAATAAATTAAATATTTAAAAATTAATTGGAAGGCTCTGCTACACATATTGACAAATTTCAAACCATGATATTTATTTTAAATGCGACCAAGAATTGGGTAAAACAACAGGGAGGGAACACTGCACGTTCTGGCTAATATGTCACATTACAGAGCTTGTTGGCATGGTGGAGCATTTAGAGTCAGAACCGGTGTCTTTCACTGTGTTTCAGATAAAAGAGGGTTTATCTGCTTAGCAACAGTATTTTTTCCTGGTGTATTGTGTACTGAATTTGTGTGCGTGAGGTGGGTATGAGCCATTGTCTTCCAGTGTGTTTTGAAACATTTCTTCTTCCTCCCTGAAGGACAAACTTGGAGAACAATAAATAGGCTAAAAACATAAGTAAAATAAGATTAAACCCTTCCCTACAAAATAAAAACAATAAATACTACTACTGCTAATAATAATAAAGGAAGGAAGATCACAAGACAGTGAGAGGGAGTACTCATCTCTGACAGATTCCCAAAGCCCAGGCAGCCAGTTGCTTTTGTTGGACACAGTTATGTCCATATTGATTAACCCCTTTTCCCCTGCACTTTTATGGAGCTGAGTCATGGCTTGCAGTCTCTCTGCAATGCTTGCAAAACATTGAGAAGAATAGCATCTGTTTGGGAAGTGGGACACCTCAGTGCCTCTAAAAGCTTTATTCTCATTGGCAAAGGGAGAACAGTGAAGTTTGTCACCTGGTCAGGGACACCTGTGTAAATCAGCAGGTGTGGCGGGGAAGGTCACCAGAATATTGCACCAGAGCTTGGGTAAAGAGGATGTGTGGCTTAGCCAGGCCCTTCAGGACTGGGAAAATTCTTTTATTGCTCAGAATATCAACAAAAGACAGCTTTTATCAGGGATGTCAGCTTCATATAGTGATGGTGAGCAGGCTCAAATTAAGGGAATGTAATTTGATTTCCCACAGTGGTGTTTTTGTGAGCCCCTGGCCTTTCACAATGTGTTATTAAGAATGCTGCTTGCAGACAAAAGACAATTGCTGTACGAAGTTGCTACCAAAGTTGCTTGGCAATTAAAACCTGTAGGCTACAGCTGCTGTGTTTGGTTGTTTGGTTGGTTGTTTTAAAATTTGTAATAGGAGCTTTGCTGCAATCTGAGGTAAAGAAACAATAATACTTCATACAGAACGATGAGCTGTCGTGATACAGGGTTTATGACTATCTACTGATAAAAACAGAAACTAAAATAACCCCTCAAAAATACAAAGCAAATTATTTTTCAATCTCCATCTCCAAGTGTGATGCTTCTGTGGAGCGCTGTGCAGACCCTGGAGTGCAGATTTACTGATCCTGTTTTTTTTCATAATGATCCGTGTTTTTTGGTCCCTACACTGGGACTTGCATGCACAGAAGGAACAACAGCCAAGGCAGCAGTGCCTGTCAGGTTTTGGGGTTTTTTGCTTTTATAATCACTGCAAATTTTGTAGGGAAGCTTAACATGGATCCTTCTCCCACCAAATCCCCATAGGGTTCGCCATTTATTTCATAGGATTCACCAGACCTCAGTGCAGGATTAGAGTTGCTGCTTTGGGGAAATGAGAGCTGGGAAAAGGTAGGAATCAAGAGCTCTTGAAAGAAAACTCCACAGGTATTAGTCCCCCACAGAAGGTGGGTGCAGCAATGCTTGCAGGTCAGATCTGAATGGACTTTAAATCTGTTCCTGAGGCTTTCATATATTCCATGGTATGCTGCAGTGGTGTCTCTAATCTAGATTGGAGAGTAAAAACAAAGGAGGTTAGATTTTGTTTATTTTTCCCCCTCTCTGTATCACACAAGAGGAATGCCTGTCCTTCAAAAATCTTCCCACATGCCTGAGAATTACTTTCCTGTCTGTTGGTAGGGAAATGCAATGTAGGCAGGGAGGTTTGCATTTGCAACAGAGTATCCAAGACCAACTAAAATCTGCTGTTTTGCAGCTTTCTTCTGTTCTGCTCATAGAAGTTCTTAAAGCTCACAGTATCAGAGTTGGTGTCAGTGGATTTTATCCTGTAAAATAAAGGTTGTGTTACTTACCATCTAGTCAATTCTAATTTTTGTATTCTGACAGAAAGTTGAGTTACACGTCTTCAAGGTAATTGTGTTTAGTCATTTGTGTATTTTTAGAAAGAAAATTCTTTATTCAGAATCTAATCTACCGTGCACTGTTCTTAAATAGACCCTTATGTCTCTATAGAATAAAAGTACTATGGTAAAATATTTTCTAGCTAAAAATGAATCTGTTTGGTGATATTTTTTCCAAGACAACTCCAAATAACTTTGATTTAGAAAGAAGGCAGAAATCATTAAGTGACAAGTTGCCTGTGAAAAATGATTTGTCAAAACAGTGTTTAGTTAACTTGTACATACATTGGTTTGGGAGCCCAGCACACATTTGTCACGTTAACAATCTACTGTAATGGTTTAATGTACCAGAACAGTTAAAATTAGCACGTTAGTAGGGTTCTTTCTTCTGCAGCAGCTTATCATGATAATGCAGAGCACCACACTGCATGGCTTGCTGGCACACATTTATTTAGGTGCTATGGAAAAGCCTTACAATTAAAACCTGAATAGCCTTGAAAACTAAGAAATGAAGTAGCTGGGGATTGATTTAAAATTTCAGTGAAACCAAGTTAATGAACTTGTGTTGATATGTACAGTCATGCTTGTCTCCTACCTGATTCAAATGCAGTGGCCGTGGGACCTCTCATAATATGTGAGGCAAATTACTTCTCATTACAGCCCAAAAGGATGGAAAAGGAAACTGTGTCCCAGGGGATTATTTGCTTCCATTTTGATTCTGTTTTCTTGTCTGCCCACATTACCGTGCTGTCCATGTGCTCTGGGAGTACATTGGAAATGAGCACATCTTGGGTGGTTTGTTTTCTTTCTTTTTTTCAGCCGCCAAACGTGACCTGATTGCTGAAATGTGTGTGCTCAGGTCCCTATGGCTGTGCGTTTGTTTATGGGAGGCTGAAGATTTTGATCAGTTGTGTGAGGGTCAGCAAAGTCCCTTTGCTGCTGGCTGTGCTGTTGATGGAAAATTGTGGGAAGCTTTTTAGCTTTACACAATTTTTGTATTTTGTATTTTAGCAGGACAAGCAAGTCTCTGCTCAGTACAGGTGTTTCCTTTATGTCCTCACCTCTTGAAAAGGAACTGCCTGGAGAGGGCAAGGAAAGCCCTGCCACTTCTGTTTGGGGTTAATTAGTAGTTTTTGCCACAGAGAACCTCAGTATAATGAATAAAATTGCACAATCCTGTTTGTGTGAAAAATGAGATTGTTTCCGTAGGTTAACAGGATACACGAAAGAATTAATCCCTCCAAATGTAAAGACAGGTGGTTTTTTCTTGTCTTTTATATACAGGAAAGGATACAGAGCCTCCTTGCTATCTCCAGTGTTCTTCAAGAGTTGATTTATTAAATAAATTAATTAATAATTATATTAATTTATAAATAATAGTTTTATAAATTAATATTTTATCTCCTTCCTACTTTGCGCTGTCGTAATGGGAAATGAGATCTGTGTGCAGTTTTGCCTTGCCCATCTTTACATGTTCCAGTTTTGGGCCTGCATCTTCTGAGAACAGTTGTGGGAAAGCAAATGAAACCTGACAGGACGTGGAGAATTTGAGCTCAGCAAGGATTTGAATACTACAAAAATAAGCTAAATGCAAAAGTCCCATCATAGTTTTCACATTCACTAAATTACTGCTTTAGACAACTGAACTAAGCTGGTTTTTCAACACCTAAGTTGACACATGGATTCTGGTTGTTGAAGAGAAATTTCACACTAAATACAAGTATTTTCTTTCATACTTTGCAGAGCCATCTACATGCTGATCCCACACTGATACGGCCATTTGATCTTCATTAAAATGAAATACTTTCTGTACCTGAGAGCTAACAATGTGGGAGCATTTGGCTGGGATTTTTTCCTTCCCCACCCTCCCAATCTGCTTTAAGGCTGAAGGAGTGACAGGGACAAAAACATGTTATGCTTATAACTTTCTTCCCCTCAAGTTACTGGGAACATTGTCTGTTTGTTCTGACTTTAGGAAATGCAATCAATGATGACAAAAAAAACTGCCGAAGGGATATTCCCAGAAAATTGGTTCTGTTAAAATTTCAGCTGAAAATGAGTGCAGTGTCTAAGCCTTTTATATCCAATTAATGACTAAAACTTCTAAATAATAAATGCCATAAAAAATTTACAAACTATTATTTGCATAAAGAACCAAAAATCAGCGTAGCAATCAGGAATTCATGTTCAGGCTTTGCTTGATTCTTTGTCAAGGATCTCCCACTTACCAGTTTGGGCTGCTCTTACTGGGGACACCCTTTTTATGTGTGCTAAATGGAGAACAGCAGCAGAGCTACATGAATAGGGGATTCTTCCCTTCTGCATATGCACAGGAGATTAAGTTGGCATTGTGTGAGCAGGTCTGCACTACTGAGAACATGAATAATGTTAGTTTCTGTAATTGCTAACATCTGGCTTTCCATAAATCTGTTAAATTACACAGAAACAGAATTAGATTTCAGTGTCATAAGTAAAGCAATTAAATGCAACTCTTTAGGCAATATAGCTTAATATTCATCTGTGAAATCCTTTTAGTTTGGAGCTGTGAAAGCTACCCTTCTAATCTGCACTCTTATTCTACCACATCCCATACAGATTATAGTCAAGGAGCTCTTCATGTGCTAGGGAAGACAACATTGATGATGCTTCTTGAAACCACCAAAGGCAAAGTGAATGCTTCATTTATACCTTTGTTTTCAACAAAAAATCCAAGTCAAAATCTATTGAAAGGAAAATGGGATATCTTTAAGAATGTTTTAAGTTTTAAAGTAGCTATTTGGATATAATTAATTTGATACCAGTTCATTCATAGTTCTCTTCATGTCACTCTCCATGCTTTTTACTTCCTGCAGTACTCTGGCGCTGGTTAAACAATGAGCTGCAAGTTTTAATTTCTCTTAGTGCTGCACCTTTTTCACCAGCAGCAGTGAACATTCCAAGTTCTCACTTATGGCTAAGTTGGGCACTAGAGCAATAATGTTCTTTTCTGGCAATTAAGACTTTCAGGACAGCAAAATGCACCATTTTTAGGCAAGTCTGAGTGATGCCAATTGAATGATGCTGTCAGGCCACTGGGGTAATTTCTTGCAAAGGGCTGGCCCACAGCTGAGCCCAGGAGTGGTGTCCTGTGAGGGCAGTGAGGTTTCCTCCAGCTTCCCTTTGGATCTGTAGGCACAACAAGGAGCTGTCCTTTTCTGGCAGCCCAAAGCTTTGACTTGGTTGTGCAGACTGATTCTCACATTTAATCAAATCCAGGGGCATGACCACTTTTCCACTTGTTCCTGAAGTATTTATGAACTGAACTCAGGAGTTTTACTATCCAGGCCAGACTGAATTTAGTGATTTGGTTGTTATAGAGAGTTTCCTTCAACAGAATGAGAGAATTCTTAGTCTTTTTAACATAGGACATTTTGAGGTGATAACTCTTGAACTTGTGGCACTTGTCCAAAAAGCAAAGCCACTGGACATCACATCCCACCTAAATTAGACTTTAGGTAACTTTTGTTTGTAAATTCTTTTGATTTTGTTGTTAAAAGTTAAAAGTACTGTTGGGTAATATTTTACAGTTAAAATTTCACCCTAGCAATAAGGTCATTCATGTGATAAGCATGGTGGTTCTTCCTTGTAATTTCTGAATTTATTTAATACTATTCTGGAAATAACATGGCAGAAATCATCACATGCTTCTAAAGGATTTTCTTTTCCACCCTTCCTTCCATTGTTGATTACAGTTTTTTTCTTCATGTTGGAACAAAAGAGACCCACCAGTTTGCTGATGTTTCATCTGGACAATTTGTCAGTGTATTGTTTAAGAAAAGTCCAAAGTTCTTGTCCAAAAGAAACACCAATTTTTAACAATGTGCTTAAAAATCTAATAGCTTCCATTGCAAGAAAGAGAACACTGTGTGAACTCCCTAGATAAATTCATATTGCATAATTATATTTTACCCTCCAAAAGCAAATTTAATGGGATTCTGTAATTCACTTTTCTCTGGTGTGTAATGATTTTCTCTTGTCACTTATTCTTTGTGTCATTGCTAAATCATACTGCATACCTTTAAGACTTTTTCTGTGTGTGTGTGTGTATCAGGTGCCTCTGAGGGGTTTTTTATTTTGGTTTTTTTTTTCAATTCACTTATACCTTCCAGCAATGGGAAAAGGATGCAACTGACTGCTTCCAGTATGGGGAATGTTGGTGTGCTAGGAAATGATGAAGAATGATGCACTCCTATTTTGATGTAAAACTCAGAACAGAGGGTGGTCTAGTTAACAGCAGGTCACTGTGCTGGCTGGTTTCCAGTCTCTGGGAAATGAGTGTGCACCCTTATCTGGAAATGAGTGTGCACCCTTATCTGAAAGTGAGTGTGCACCCTTATCTGAAAGTGAGTGTGCACTCTTATCTGAAAGTGAGCGTGCACCCTTATCTGGAAATGAGTGTGCACCCTTATCTGGAAGTGAGTGTGCACCCTTATCTGAAAGTGAGTGTGCACCCTTATCTGAAAGTGAGTGTGCACCCTTATCTGAAAGTGAGTGTGCACCTTTATCTGAAAGTGAGTGTGCACCCTTATCTGAAGGTTCAGGTTTGTCACTGGGCTGTGGTTCCACTGAGGTACCTGAGGCTCAGCATTCACAATTCAGCCTGGTGGAGATCTTCCTGTGGAATCAAAATGAGTGCTGAAGGATAGCCTAAAAACCATCACTGCCTAAAGTCTACCAAGTAAATATGGAGGATACAGAGAGGAATGCACCCTGATCCACCAGCAGGGCAGAATGAGCAATGATTACTGAATGCAGAAATAAAACTCATCCCATGGAAGGTGTGCCCAAAGCTTTTATCACCCTGCTGTTTTGCAGATATCGATGAGTGTGCCTTAAAGATCCACACGTGTTGGAACGATTCAGCCTGTGTGAACCTGGCAGGAGGCTTTGACTGCCTCTGCCCCTCCGGGCCCTCCTGCACTGGAGACTGTCCCCACGAAGGTGGCCTCAAGCGGAACGGGCAGGTGTGGACCCTCAGAGAGGACAGATGCTCCGTTTGCTCCTGCAAGGTGAGATCCAGCTGGCCTGGGGCTCAGGAGTCCCCTAATCCTCTGGGCTCGTGTCAGAACCCCGGTTCTGCGGTGCTGCTGTTGGCAAAAACGTTAGCCTGAGCCCAGGGCACTGAGGCAGAAGGTAAGAGGTGCTGTGGGCACTGAGGCTGGGATGGGGATACTCCTCTGGGAAGGCATTTATTTCCTTCTGGGAAGGATGTATTCTGGGGATACTCCTCTGGGAAGGCATTTATTTCCTTCTGGGAAGGATTTATTCTGGGGATACTCCTCTGGGAAGGCATTTATTTCCTTCATTTGCACAGCCACACACGTAACTGAGTAATGGCTGACCCTGCTGAGCTTCTGCTGTGTCACCCAGATAATTTCAGAGTGCCTTGAGGAGGGTCTCACATTACCCTTTAACACAACGTGCAGGCTCCAGCACGCTTACTGGAAGTGCTGAGAACTGATTTTCATTTCCCTTCCCTATGAATATGCATCTCTCAGCACTGAGGTCAGCCCACGTCCTGTTGGCTGTGTTTCCCTTTGCTTGGAATACATTTGAATTAGCTGGGTGAGGAGAGAGTTCTGAGCACGAGTCAAAGGCCAGAAGAGGCAGCAACAGGCACTTAATTTCCTCCAAGTGAAGAAGGCTGAAGGCCAGCTTTTTCCTGGGCTCTGTTGGCAGCTCTCCCCCTTGAGCAGGAGTTCTCTCTGCATGTTTGGAGAGGCCAGGTCTGGTATCAGTGGATGTCCCTTAAAGAGTTAACATTCAGATCAGGGTGGGGTTTTTTTGTTGCAGGTTTCACCTGCCCTGAAAATTACCTTTTTCTTTTTTCTTCTTCATATGGTGACCACGTTAGAAGAACATTTAGCTCTGCTTTCTTGATTTTCACTAGCTACCAGAGGATTGAATGCGCTCTTTGAAATCAGAAGAATTTTAGAAACACCCTAATCTGAGAAGTGGTTGGTCTTTCATGGTCACTGACCTGATTTGTTCGTAGTGTGGGTAATGCTGTCCAAAGGCACAGCAGAGCACCGTAGGCCCATACATGAGTTCAAGTAAAATTGGGTTTTGGCCTCTGTGAGAAGCTGAAGATGGAGCATGGGAATTGGCCTCCATATCTCAATGCTTGGGAGCCAGAGGAGTGTGAGAGGGTTTGAGGGGGAACAAAAGGAAAAGGAGGTGGTTTGAAGTTGCAAGAAGCTGAAATCCTCATCTTTTCTGTTTTGCAGTGGTGTGGCAGAAGGGAGAATTAAGACTTCAGAGTGAATACAGCCTAAAAAGTACACTGCTGGTTTGGGCTCAGTAGGGACACCCTCCCAATCTGCTTTAAGGCTGAAGGAGTGACAGGGACAAAAACATGTTATGCTTATAACTCCTTCCCCTCAAGTTACTGAGAACATTGTCTGTTTGTTCTGACTTTAGGAAATGCAATCAACGATGACAAAAAAAACTGCCAAAGGGATATTCCCAGAAAATTGGTTCTGTTAAAATTTCAGCTGAAAATGAGTGCAGTGTCCAAGCCTTTTATATCCAATTAATGACTAAAACTTCTAAATAATAAATGCCATAAAAAATTAACAAACTATTATTTGCATAAAGAAGCAAAAAGCAGCGTAGCAATCAGGAATTCATGTTCAGGCTTTGCTTGATTCTTTGTCAAGGATCTCCCACTTACCAGTTTGGGCTGCTCTTACTGGGGACACCCTTTTTATGTGTGCTAAATGGAGAACAGCAGCAGAGCTACATAAATAGGGGATTCTTCCCTTCTGCATATGCACAGGAGATTAAGTTGGCTTTGTGTGAGCAGGTCTGCACTACTGAGAACATGAATAATGTTAGTTTCTATAATTGCTAACATCTGGCTTTCCATAAATCTGTTAAATTACACAGAAACAGAATTAGATTTCAGTGTCATAAGTAAAGCAATTAAATGCAACTCTTTAGGCAATATAGCTTAATATTCATCTGTGAAATCCTTTTAGTTTGGAGCTGTGAAAGCTACCCTTCTAATCTGCACTCTTATTCTACCACATCCCATACAGATTATAGCCAAGGAGCTCTTCATGTGCTAGGGAAGACAACATTGATGATGCTTCTTGAAACCACCAAAGGCAAAGTGAATGCTTCATTTATACCTTTGTTTTCAACAAAAAATCCAAGTCAAAATCTATTGAAAGGAAAATGGGATATCTTTAAGAATGTTTTAAGTTTTACAGAAGCTATTTGGATATAATTCATTTGATACCAGTTCATTCATAGTTCTCTCCATGTCACTCTCCATGCTTTTTACTTCCTGCAGTACTCTGGCGCTGGTTAAACAATTTTAATTTCTCTTAGTGCTGCACCTTTTTCACCAGCAGCAGTGAACATTTCAAGTTCTCACTTATGGCTTATACCAGTTCATTCATAGTTCTCTTCATGTCACTCTCCATGCTTTTTACTTCCTGCAGTACTCTGGCGCTGGTTAAACAATTTTAATTTCTCTTAGTGCTGCACCTTTTTCACCAGCAGCAGCGAACATTTCAAGTTCTCACTTATGGCTAAGTTGGGCACTAGAGCAATAATGTTCTTTTCTGGCAATTAAGACTTTCAGGACAGCAAAATGCACCATTTTTAGGCAAGTCTGAGTGATGAGCAGTTGAATGATGCTGTCAGGCCACTGGGGTCATTTCTTGCAAAGGGCTGGCCCACAGCTGAGCCCAGGAGTGGTGCCCTGTGAAGGCAGTGAGGTTGCCTCCAGCTTCCCTTTGGATCTGTAGGCACAACAAGGAGCTGTCCTTTTCTGGCAGCCCAAAGCTTTGACTTGGTTGTGCAGACTGGTTCTCACATTTAATCAAATCCAGGGGCATGACCACTTTTCCACTTGTTCCTGAAGTATTTATGAACTGAAATCAGGAGTTGTACTATCCAGGCCAGACTGAATTTAGTGATTTGGTTGTTATAAAGAGTTTCCTTCAACAGAATGAGAAAATTCTTAGTCTTTTTAACATAGGACATTTTGAGGTGATAACTCTTGAACTTGTGGCACTTGTCCAAAAAGCAAAGCCACTGGACATCACATCCCACCTAAATTAGACTTTACGTAACTTTTGTTTGTAAATTCTTTTGATTTTGTTGGTTTGGAGAAAAGTTAAAAGTACTGTTGGGTAATATTTTACAGTTAAAATTTCACCCTGGCAATAAGGTCATTCATGTGATAAGCATGGTGGTTCTTCCTTGTAATTTCTGAATTTATTTAATACTATTCTGGAAATAACATGGCAGAAATCATCACATGCTTCTAAAGAATTTTCTTTTCCACCCTTCCTTCCATTGTTGATTACAGTTTTTTTGTTCATGTTGGAACAAAAGAGACCCACCAGTTTGCTGATGTTTCATCTGGACAATTTGTCAGTATATTGTTTAAGAAAAGTCCAAAGTTCTTGTCCAAAAGAAACACCAATTTTTAACAATGTGCTTAAAAATCTAATAGCTTCCATTGCAAGAAAGAGAACATGTGTGAACTCCCTAGATAAATTCATATTGCATAATTATATTTTACCCTCCAAAAGCAAATTTAATGGGATTCTGTAATTCACTTTTCTCTGGTGTGTAATGATTTTCTCTTGTCACTTATTCTTTGTGTCATTGCTAAATCATACTGCATACCTTTAAGACTTTTTCTGTGTGTGTGTGTGTATCAGGTGCCTCTGAGGGGTTTTTTATTTTGGTTTTTTTTCAATTCACTTATACCTTCCAGCAATGGGAAAAGGATGCAACTGACTGCTTTCAGCATGGGGAATGTTGGTGTGCTAGGAAATGATGAAGAATGATGCACTCCTATTTTGATGTAAAACCCAGAACAGAGGGTGGTCTAGTTAACAGCAGGTCACTGTGCTGGCTGGTTTCCAGTCTCTGGGAAATGAGTGTGCACCCTTATCTGGAAATGAGTGTGCACCCTTATCTGGAAATGAGTGTGCACCCTTATCTGAAAGTGAGTGTGCACCCTTATCTGAAAGTGAGTGTGCGCCCTTATCTGAAAGTGACTGTGCGCCCTTATCTGAAAGTGAGTGTGCACCCTTATCTGAAGTGAGTGTGCACCCTTATCTGGAAATGAGTGTGCACCCTTATCTGAAAGTGAGTGTGCACCCTTATCTGGAAATGAGTGTGCACCCTTATCTGAAAGTGAGTGTGCACCCTTATCTGAAGGTTCAGGTTTGTCACTGGGCTGTGGTTCCACTCAGGTACCTCAGGCTCAGCATTCACAATTCAGCCTGGTGGAGATCTTCCTGTGGAATCAAAATGAGTGCTGAAGGATAGCCTAAAAACCATCACTGCCTAAAGTCTACCAAGTAAATATGGAAGATCAGAGAGGAATGCACCCTGATCCACCAGCAGGGCAGAATGAGCAATGATTACTGAATGCAGAAATAAAACTCTCCCCATGGAAGGTGTGCCCAAAGCTTTTATCACCCTGCTGTTTTGCAGATATCGATGAGTGTGCCTTAAAGATCCACACGTGTTGGAACGATTCAGCCTGTGTGAACCTGGCAGGAGGCTTTGACTGCCTCTGCCCCTCCGGGCCCTCCTGCACTGGAGACTGTCCCCACGAAGGTGGCCTCAAGCGGAACGGGCAGGTGTGGACCCTCAGAGAGGACAGATGCTCCGTTTGCTCCTGCAAGGTGAGATCCAGCTGGCCTGGGGCTCAGGAGTCCCCTAATCCTCTGGGCTCGTGTCAGAACCCCGGTTCTGCGGTGCTGCTGTTGGCAAAAACGTTAGCCTGAGCCCAGGGCACTGAGGCAGAAGGTAAGAGGTGCTGTGGGCACTGAGGCTGGGATGGGGATACTCCTCTGGGAAGGCATTTATTTCCTTCTGGGAAGGATGTATTCTGGGGATACTCCTCTGGGAAGGCATTTATTTCCTTCTGGGAAGGATTTATTCTGGGGATACTCCTCTGGGAAGGCATTTATTTCCTTCATTTGCACAGCCACACACGTAACTGAGTAATGGCTGACCCTGCTGAGCTTCTGCTGTGTCACCCAGATAATTTCAGAGTGCCTTGAGGAGGGTCTCACATTACCCTTTAACACAACGTGCAGGCTCCAGCACGCTTACTGGAAGTGCTGAGAACTGATTTTCATTTCCCTTCCCTATGAATATGCATCTCTCAGCACTGAGGTCAGCCCACGTCCTGTTGGCTGTGTTTCCCTTTGCTTGGAATACATTTGAATTAGCTGGGTGAGGAGAGAGTTCTGAGCACGAGTCAAAGGCCAGAAGAGGCAGCAACAGGCACTTAATTTCCTCCAAGTGAAGAAGGCTGAAGGCCAGCTTTTTCCTGGGCTCTGTTGGCAGCTCTCCCCCTTGAGCAGGAGTTCTCTCTGCATGTTTGGAGAGGCCAGGTCTGGTATCAGTGGATGTCCCTTAAAGAGTTAACATTCAGATCAGGGTGGGGTTTTTTTGTTGCAGGTTTCACCTGCCCTGAAAATTACCTTTTTCTTTTTTCTTCTTCATATGGTGACCACGTTAGAAGAACATTTAGCTCTGCTTTCTTGATTTTCACTAGCTACCAGAGGATTGAATGCGCTCTTTGAAATCAGAAGAATTTTAGAAACACCCTAATCTGAGAAGTGGTTGGTCTTTCATGGTCACTGACCTGATTTGTTCGTAGTGTGGGTAATGCTGTCCAAAGGCACAGCAGAGCACCGTAGGCCCATACATGAGTTCAAGTAAAATTGGGTTTTGGCCTCTGTGAGAAGCTGAAGATGGAGCATGGGAATTGGCCTCCATATCTCAATGCTTGAGAGCCAGAGGAGTGTGAGAGGGTTTGAGGGGGAACAAAAGGAAAAGGAGGTGGTTTGAAGTTGCAAGAAGCTGAAATCCTCATCTTTTCTGTTTTGCAGTGGTGTGGCAGAAGGGAGAATTAAGACTTCAGAGTGAATACAGCCTAAAAAGTACACTGCTGGTTTGGGCTCAGTAGGGAATATGTTCTTGTTAGTTGCTGTATTTTTTACTTCAAGTAGCCTCAAGCTCCCTAAAACTCCTCCTTTCAGAAGCTGAAGTGTACAACTTTACTGAATATATATCAAGCTTTTATGGTAATCTTGGGGAGCTGGCAAGCTTATGAAAGGATTTCCAGTCAATAGAATAAGCAGTTTAATACACGTGAAGACATCTGCTCTGCCTTTGCAGAGTTATAACTATTAGTATTCACATTTTAGATTGCTTGCTATTTGTTTTATTTGCCATTTCTCATTGCATGTATTTCTTATGTTGAGTGTTCTTAGTAGTATGTGAAAATACAGAAATGATTAACCAGTGCATAGTTTAAACTGAGCCTGACACTGTTGTTATGACTCTTACCATGTGTCTTGCTCACTTCACTTTCTCCATCTGTGAATTAACATTTGTATTTAATTTCTTCCCAGTAGTTGCCTGTTTCAAGAGCAAATTCTTGTCTATAGAACAGGGAAGACCAGGAAGAGCTCCTTATATATCACACTTGAGGCAGAATGTAAAGTCTTCTCTCAGTGTTTATTGAAATACATTTTTATACATCCTGATAGCTTCCAATACATCAGAGTACTTCTCAAATCTCTCCCTTTCATGCAGCTCATGGAGAACTGGCCCTGTTTGATCTTTTGCAGCCTGCTCAGTTCGCAGTGAGGAAAAGAGCAGAATGTAACTAAACCATTCCTTATATTACTTACTCAAACTTTGCAATGATCCTACTTATTTGTTTTATCCAGGAGGCAAATCAGCATTTCAGTTTGGAAATGAAACTGGCTTTTCTTTTGCTAGAGTTATTCTGGCAATATATTTTGTGCATTGGCTGAAACACATTGTTACCATCTTTAAAATATTTCAACTTACAATCTGGGGCAAAGGAAATTAAATACATTAACCTTACTTAATGAAGCTATTTGTGAACAGGAATCCTGTGGAATATAGGAAATTCTATTGCTTCATTTATATAATGAAGCAAAGTGTCATTATTGAAGCACAGGCTATTTCAGTGTTTCACTGGACCCAGAGTCTTCAAACCATTCTTGTCCATCTAAATGTTACATAAAGTTTAGAAAATCATAAATTCTCAAAACTCCAAATGAACATTGTTCCTTAAGTATATTTGGCATGTCTTGTACAGGCATCTTTCTGAGCTGCTGTGGATTTAGCAGCCCATCAGATTTAAGGCTGGCAGAATTTGGGGTGGGAAGCTATTGTGCTAATCTGAGGAGAGATTCTTTATTAACCAAATAAATAGACAGCAAAGCCTGTCTGTGCAGTCTGGCTATGGCTGGGCTTAGTTTGTCTTCTGGTTAAGACAACCCTCCCTTCCCTGTGTTAGAAAGGTCTGGGAGCAGGGGGTTTGCCAGGCTGCTGTTCCTGAGGATGAGAACCGTTTGGTGGTTTGGTTTTTGCAGGGTCTGATTTCTTTCCAAACCGGCTTTGGGGCTCTGTGAGAACTCAAACCACCCCTAGCAGCGATTCTCCTGTGTGTCAGTTTTTTATTTTTTATTTTATGTTCATGCCTCTGATGCTTTTGGAGAATGTAGAACTGATTCAGTGAGGAAGATGGGAGGGAAGAGGCAGTAATAAGATGCTGTATGTTATTACTCACCTAAAGAAAATAAGGTTTTCTATACATATTTCTCAATTTTCTTTGTATTTCTCAGGGCTACTGCTGAGCTGCAGAGATGCACATGAGGTAGTGCAGCTTATGAGGCTTTGTGCCACTGCAGTACAGGGATAAAAATGATTTTTGAAAGGTGTAGAGCTAATGTACACAAAACACAGAGATGAAACAGAGTAGCAGTGTGCTGTGATTATCAAAAGTTCTCTGGCCAAATCAGCAGTCTCTCAGTGCTCTGAAATATGGAGAGCAAAGGCAACGTGGAACACGCTCAGGGAAGCACAGAATGACCAGCAGTGTCACCAGCCAAAAGGGGAACTTTGAAAACTGATCTTGAAAGCTGAGAAACTGAATTGCTTTTAAGCAGAGGGGCTGTTGTTAGCCATTATTACTCAGCACAGAAGAGGAGAGACACTGCCATGGTTGAGGTTCCCTGGGCTCCTGTCACAGCCTGGAGCATCAGGAGGTCACCTGACAGAGCTGCTGGGCTAAGCTGGCTTTTGGTGTGCAGCTGGGCCTGGCCAAAGCCATGGCGAAGGAAATGGGCTACTGCCATTCTTCCTTGTGGTTTGCTCAGGCTGCTGAGTAAGGAGATAAAGTTTGTTTATCCCTCCTCCCACAGCTGAAGTGGCAATCCAGCCACTAGGACAGAATACTTATCTTAGTTTGATACAGGGCTGAACAAAGCTTGTAGGGTAATATATGCCCTACAGTGGGCAAAAGCCATTCAGATTAACCTGGTATGTTTTCCACTTTCTCATAATTTTGTGTAGTCTTCAGCTTTGCTTGTTAGGCACAAGAAATGATAATAATTATTTTTACAATAGCAAGGAATATTCCGATCCATTCAAAGCCGTGATGAAATGCAGCAGTGACACTGAGCTGACGTGTGGTGATCCCCTGATGCTGATTTTGTGCTTGTTGCATTGTGGACAGGACTGGCTTTGCTTTAAAACAGGAACCAAACCTGGTTCCACATCAGGTCAGAGGCAGTGACCCCCCACCGTGCTACAAGCTGCGCAACCTGGTGGCCCATGGCAGGGGGGCTAGAACAAGATTTAGTGTCCCTTCCAACCCAAACCATCCTGTGATCCTTTGCTGTTTTGTCTGCTGTGGAAAAGACATCCTGGGCTGCACTCACTCCGATTAGGAATAAATTTTTTGCATGGATCAGAGGAAATAAGTTCCCTTGCGTTGAAAGGTGTTCCTATATTTGGTGGCAGTGAAATTTTCTTCCTTCCATCAGATAATAGACTGAGAGCAAAGTTCCCATGAGGCTAGGAAAAGCTGCAGTGAAATGAATGAGGTTGCTTTAGGAGTTGTATAGCTGTGATCCAAAGCAGAATATAGCTTTACCCAGGCCCTCTGAATACATGCACTGAATTACAATGAATTATAGTAAGTTCTTTTATCTTTGAGCTGGTGTACTGCAGGTCCAGGTGTGGGACAGACACAGAGGTCAGAGTAAAGAACAATTAGTGCTGCTGTGATTGTGCTGTATTTTGCTCTGAATAAGTTAAAGGGACCACCTTTATTCAACTTAATTTCTTCACAGTGGCACACTCAGTCAAAATAGTGCTAAATAAGTATTATATGTATTAGAGTGGCAACTGCTTGAAGAGATTCTTGTGTAACCGATGAGATACGAAATTGCTTCACTGTATTTCACTGAGGTACTGACTGCTTTAGAATCCAGTTGGCTGGGGCCAGGAAAGCAGTGTTCTGGGTTCAGACAGACCTGCTGTGCCAGGCAAGATCCAGGATGTTGGCATGGAACACACTGAGAAATTGGCATTTCCTGACGAGCCAAAGCCGTGCCCTTGGGGTGCACACCCTGTACCTTACCTGGTGGCCATGTGGCAGTTTGTGGCTGACACCAGGGCGCTGTGTCCTCGCAGGACGGGAGGATTTTCTGCCGGAGAACCGCCTGTGACTGCCGCAGCCCCAGCGCCGACCTGTTCTGCTGCCCGGAGTGCGACACGCGCGTCACCAGCCAGTGCCTGCACCAGAGCGGCCACAGGCTCTACCGCAGCGGGGACAACTGGACATACAGCTGCCAGCACTGCCGCTGCCTGGTAGGAGAGGGCACTTGGGATAGCAGGGACTGCAGTAAGGTGTTTTATCTTCCTTTTGCCAGGGTCAGGGTTAAACGCTCAGACAGAATTTCGTGTTCGGACTCAGGTGTTTATTAATTCTTATCTACATTACAGCCTCACAGACCCTGAGCTCTACAGCACTTCAAGCTAACAAACTAAAAATGGCCCCATCTCTCTCTCTCCAAGGCCTTTTAAGGATAAACTGTCCAATTATGAGATGACACCTAAATTATTTGTACTTTTAACGCAATAACCAACCACCCATGGCCCACAATGGGGACTTTTCTATCCAATTACAAAATATCACCCAGAGCCATGAAGAAGAAGGCGGAAAAGAAGGACTGGCCTCTGCCCTAAATCCTCCATCTTGCTTTATAGATACATTACTGTATTCTAAACCCTTAAACTCTCAGTTTTGCACCCTGTGATATCCCACACTTCTATTCAAACTGCCCACCCACAATCCCAGCGCTGTCACTCAATTTTGGAAGCTTCTCCATGGCCTCAGGTCAATGCAGTGTTTGCTTGGGGGTCAGTGCCTGGCAGCACAGAAACCTGGAATTCTCAGTGCCCAGGGCTCCAACAATAATGATTATGACTTTTAGCAAAGCAGACCTGGAGGCAGGCTCATGGTTCTTTCTTCCCCTGCTTTTCCCACTGGGGGTGGTGACAAAGCACTTACAGAGCCCCAGAGAACTGAAAGCTGCACCACTGGTTATTGTTTTGCTGCTGAATAAGTGGGTCTAATGAGAAAAACCGAAAGCTTGACAAAAGCTTGGAAACCTCAACACTATATTAATTTTAGCATTAGTCTGCTTTTGAGAACTTTTATAAGGTTGTCTGATTGTTTGATGACTTTTTCAAACCTTTTACGCTGTGATGGAGTTGGTTGGGGAAGTTTCAGGTTTTCATTACATCTGGTGGGCCTGTCTTGTCAAAAGGAGCAATAAATTTATTTATTGATTTATTTGAATTCTGCAAATCTGGAAACATGGAGTGCCAGTGCCACTGTATAAATTAGAAAAAAAATAACCAAATAAGGAAAAGAAGACTGAAATTGCTAGAAAACCATACAAAATAACGAACACTTATTTTCTCATTAGACACTAGAGATAATTCCCTTAAAGCTTTAGGTTTTCCACAGATGTGCCAATTAGTGCATCAATGAAGTTCATTAAAATGATCAGTTTTCCATTTATAGCTGTCTGTATAACATAGTCTTTATATATGTTACTAATCAAGAGGTGTCTGAGCATCAGGAAGGAAATTGCATTCCAAGCTAAGTTACTGTCATGGGGTAATTATCCAGAATGCACACAGTAAGTATTGAGGCTTGCAGTTTCTTGCCTAATTTTATGATTGGGATAACATCCAGAGCTGTGAGACAGCGATGCCCTAAATCAGTGTTGTGTGTTAGGTTCTGTGCAGTGTGTGGCGTTCTCAGCGTCTGAAGTGTTTACAGAGCAAGTTATTGGAGACCTTTCCAGGTTAAATTTGGACACACGGAGAAATACTCTGCAGAAGTGACCTGATGTTTGTGTCTTCTCCATGTCTCTATCTACGAAACTGCTTCAGGTTTTTTTCCAAATAAAAATATAATAAGATGAAAATAAATAAATAATGGACTAAAATGAGTCAGTGGAACACAAATGGCATTGCTCTGACCAATCCTTTAGGAGCTGACAGTGAAGTTGGTTTTGGTGGTTGCAATGTTCAGTGCTTCTCCAATATACTTAACCTACATCTGTCTGCAGTGTTAATTTTCTGTTTAAACGCTTGCTGTGATCCTGCAGAGATGTTTATATGTGACCAGGAGCAGAAGGAGTGCATGAGTCTGCAAGGCAATCACAGCAAAAATTATAGTTATAGGAAATATTAGTACCCAGTATTTAACCCTGCCTTCAAAAACCCCAAGGAACTTAAGTTCTCCTGCGATGATGACAGTGTTGTTGTTCAGTGAGGAATCAACCAAACGATAATTTGTGCATTTAGGAAACTGCACCCAGTATTCAAACATGTCTTTGTGTGATCAACCACACAAACTGCGGTCTGAACCATTCAGTTTACTGCAATTTTGGCAAAACAATGCTTTTCCATTCAGAAGGGTACAGAGTCACTTGTTGGTTCTTAAAAGGCAAGCCCAATGACATTTGCTTCAATATTTACAGGAAGGAGAGGTGGATTGTTGGCCTCTTCAGTGCCCCACGCTGAACTGCGAGTACACAGCCATCTCAGAAGGAGAGTGCTGTCCTCACTGTGTCAGTGACCCCTGTCTGGCTGACAACATCACCTATGACATCAGGAAAACCTGTCCGGATGGCTATGGGATCACCAGGCTCAGTGGTGCTGTATGGACAATGGTGGGATCTCCCTGTACCACCTGCAAATGCAAGGTACGGCGGGGCGGGTGGGACGGTCACAGCGTGTACCCGATAAAATCAGGGTCCTTTTCTGCCCCTGGAGGCTCACAGGAAGATCTTGGGGAAGTAAATGAGACCTGAGGGCCTGCAGAAAACCCATGTGTTTATCTGGCAGAGTGTGAAACAGTTCTGTCCTTGTTGAAAATGTTGAGCACAGATATGTTAATATCCTAGTGCCACTTTCAGACATTCTCCTGAAGTGCCCTTCAGGCATTCTCAGTATGAGTCAAGGGTAACATTTCAATAATTACCTAGTGTGGATGTTCATGAAAATGGTATTACAGAGCTGGTAAGCTGAGGCAAAACCAGTAATATAAACGTTTCAGCAGCAAGCACACAAGTAAAAAGGCGTCGCAGCTCCGAGATAAAGGCGCTCCCACAATAGTGGTGGGGAGGGAATGTCACAGTTTCTGTTCCCTGATCTCATCAAGATGTAATTAATCCAATGGCTCTCATGCAGGAGTGCAGTCTATTTCCCTTGCTCTGTGCAGTGGTGACCCCACTGTGCTAATACCAGAATTATGAAAATGTTGTTTTGGGTTATATAAAACGTTCTTCTGTTCGCTCCGGGAGAGAAAGCTATTGCCCCAGGGCTTTAAATTATCGAAGGTAGCTTTTCTGCCATTCTTTGGAGGTTTCTTTTCTGTAGATTTTTGATGGATTAAAAAAAAAAGTAAAAACAGAATGCTCATTTGGGCTTTCAGTAGTTGCTGTACTTCTTTATTATATGAGATACATGACTTCATGTTAGAAGAAGACACTTAACAATGGATTAAATTCCAAAGCTGTGTGGTGTTTATGTTGCCCCCCTCTCCTCCATATCTGCCATGAGCCAAGAACCTGAACTGTCTGCTAATTTCAGCCAAGCAGAAAGCTTCCCTGCGTGGATCACATTAAAATTCTTTCCATTAGCTTTCTTGCATGAGAGAAAACTCCAGTCACCTGTTGCCGTTGCTGTGCTGTGTTTTATTATGGGGATGGCGTCCGGGTTTTGAGTTCCTGTGGTAGTTCAGGATGATCCAGTGCTGCTTGGCAAAGCTCCTCAAAGAGCCACTGTTGGGAGCTCTGTTTATTATTCTAAAAATAGCAGCCCCCTGGTGTTTTACCCCTGGGGGAAGGTGTTTTTACATGGTAGCTGTGTCACCTCTGCTGCCTGTGACCTGCTGGTGCTTGTTTGTCCGTGCAGAACGGGAATGTCTGCTGCTCGGTGGATTTAGAGTGTCTCAACAATAACTGACCTGCTCAGGCTGGACTGTGCCGAGGGAGGAGCACTGCTGGAGCTGACAGCTGAGCGAGAGGAGGCCGTGTGCATTGGCGTTTTGTACAACAGACACTTACCAAAGTCTCCAGAAGAGGAAGATGTTTGGGAGTTGCCTTTGGGACCTGTCACGATGCTCATCCTTGCTAGCCTTGTCGGGGCGACTTCCAGCACAGCGCATAGAAATCGGTGGTTGCTACAAGTTTTCAGTGTTGTAAATTGCACACCCTTCCTGTCAAGGAATTTGCAAATATGTTTCAATTATTTCATGGGTAACCTGATGCTGTATTTTTGTTTTAATTTGTGTATTGACGACATTGATAGAATTCAGCTCTTCTTACTTTGAATCTAGATTTTACAGATAAGACAGCCTGTCGTGATTTTGTCCCATGATATCACATACTTGGTTCCAAGGTCCCTGTTAGATGTATTTATGAAAATATGTATGTATGTACAGTCAGATTGCATAGTACTTATATTTCACAGCTGTCCAACATTTTAAAGCATTCAAAGGCGTGGACAGAATGAAAGTAACCGAAATGAGTCTGTCTTAAACCATAAAATTAAATGCCATGAACTGAACGGAATGGCAGAACAAGCACTTTCTTCTCCAAACGTGCAGAGCAGCAACAAGACTTCTACAGTGAGAAATGGAACTAAAACCACATCCCACTGCCAGTCCAACACATACTCAAGGAGAATCACCAGTCATTATCAGGATTCTGTTGAGTATAATTCCTCTGGATTATACAGTGCTAGAACAGAGACCCTTAAGATGATATAGTTTAAGTTAAGTATAGTTTAAATTAAGTTAAGTATAATATAGTTTAAGCAGGTTAGAATTTGCTTGCATTGTAACATCATTGATGAGTTCAGAATTTTTCCTCTTTTGTGTTTACAGTAGTAATGATGTCTGTCATCCTCAGTTACTGCTGCCATAGTGAGGAAGTGACAGCAGAGGCTCCTGTGCAGCCACGTGCAGGACAAGGGACCTTAATGCTTGGTAACCTCATTACCAACAGCTCAGAAACAGGTTTTATCTCTTCATCTTTTATGCCATTCAAAAATACTTAAATTTACTGTGTTGTTGAGGACCTAAGTTTAGACAGGAATTTAAATGGAGACTCTTAGCCCTATATGGAGGTTAGAGCTTAGATTCTCTTCAGCTAATGTGCATTTTTTTCACGAGGCTAGGAAGTTTGTGGCATTAGAACAAGAATATATTTCTTTGGCGATGCATCCACAGCTTAAATGTCCCATTTTTAATGTGCTGTTGTGTTCCGTTCTGCTCATTTGTGTAGTGTTTTGGGTTTTTTCTTTTTGTTTATTTAATTCAACACACCGAATATATGGGAAAGATTGCAGAAATAAGTATAGTGGCCACAGTTTGGAAAGTTTACATTTGTGAGTTCTTCATAGTTTCATGCAGAAAATGTGAAACTGATTAATAAGAAAGAAGTGTGACTATACAGTGAAAACATTAGTTGTCTTTTAAATGAAGTACTATTATAAGGGGACAGTGGCAAAGAATATAAAACTTTCAGTCGCTCAGATAACTTTATTCAAATTTTTTAAACAGGTTTTGTTTCAGTTAACAGCTTTGTGTGGTAAATTTAAATTTATTTTCTTAAAACGCCCCATCGTTTTCAGCTGATAATGTATTGACTCCATTTGCATTGCCCTGATGATTGTATAATAAGGGAAAGAGTTGTGTTTTATATGATGCTCAAAGGATGTTTGTAAATCATAATGTCAGCTCATTTTGTATATCACACTGTAAAACCCAATGGTAATTCAGTTGGATAAGATACCCAGAGGGCTGAGATATGAAGGGGAATGATTTAAAATTTGTGGGCATCTAAATAAACTCCTATGTACAGATTGCTTTCCCTTAGTTTTATTAGCAGGATTCTCAAACACTGATCAATGTCTTTTCCAGTCTGAACTCAGGATGTTGCAAAAAAGGAGAAAAAGTGTTTGCCCAGGGGTGTAGTAGCATCAGAGTGGTAAGAAATATGTCATTTATACTCAGGCAAAATCATGCATTCCAGCCTGCCATTGTGAATTTTGGAAGCTCTGAAATGGATTAAAGGCAGTGGAGGCTCTGAAAATCATTCCCTTTTACCTTGTGGTACACAAGCCCTTTCCCTGGCTGCCTTCTGGGTGCTCCAGCCCTTGTTAGGATCATATTTAACAGGACCACAGAAGTTCCCACTTTCCCACTGCACACCAATTTTCTTGCAGAGCTCAGATGCAAATTAATTCCGTAAAACCCTTTCAGAGCCTTTTATACAGCATTACGTGTCATTATCTCCAGAGTGATGCAGCTTGAATTGTTTACACAAAGTCAAAATATTGACACAGACCTGTTTGTGTTGCATTTTAAGCAGTTGCCCTGACTGTGATGAACTTTTCCTCATGAAGGAATTTGATCACTAGGCACATCAGAGTACTCAGAAGCCCCAGCTCAAAGAGCACATTATGGAGGAAAACTCAATTCCCTGTGTCACCGAGGTAAGTAAGAACTTTCCAAACTTCTTCCTTGATGAAATCCCCTATTCCCTACAAAGATGTGGGCATAAAATTAAAATGCTGAAAAAACCAATTTTTTTTTCAGTAATTTAAGAAAATTTTCCTCTTTGTGAGATGGACACTGTCTCCACTCAGGAGAATGTATATATGTTATATTTATAGTGTATATCTGTAGTGTAGTGTTAACTTGAGGAGGATTGCACTAACATCTGTGAAAGGAAACTTGCTGCTGCTTAAGAGACTTGGTCAAAGCTCTGGCTGGAGACAACTGGAATTTGTAGCTGTTTCTATTTATTTACCCTGTGAAAGAGTATTTTCTCTGTAACCCTCCTGGTGACAAAAAAAAGGTAAGTGAGTGACAAACAAAATACCAAAAGTCGAGCTCTGGTAAATGTCTTTGCCCTCCCCCTTTTGGTAAAAACTTCAGCCTGGGCTCTCTAAACCAGGACCTGGTGTTGTGTCTTGTGAGCACAGTGAGTTCTCAGCTCTGCCTCAGTGTGTTTGCAAACCCATCTCCTGAGTTAAAGCAAATATTCCTTGGCAGTGGTCCCTAGAGCCATGGGCCACTCCGAGCCCTGCTGGTCACTGTGAAAGGCCAAAGCTGAATTATTCCCCACAAATGCTGAAGAATTCTGGCCTAGCTCACAGGAACGTGTGTGAGATTTATTAGTGCCTTTGTGCTGCCTCAGAGACCTAAATAACAACTGTCTTCCAGTAATAGATCTTCCCCCAAGCGCTGTCAGTGAGTTTTCAGGTAGAACTGTGTACAAGATTTAATTAATAACATCTTTTCAATCAGATTGCAATGACAACCAAAATATCTTTTTTTTTTCCCTGTGACAGACAACAGTGTTGTACAAAACAAAAGGTAAAATGTCAGGAGTGATTACACAAATGGTGGAGTAGATTTTAGCAGAATTAAATCATAACTCCTACGAGCAATATGGGAATGTCTCACATCTAATGGTACTTACATAATCATCATTAATGAGGGGATTTTAAAAGGGCCCCATGATACAGTTTGATGTAAAATTTTAAGTGAGTGTTGTGATAAGACATAATTGTTTGAGGAACATATTCTGCCAGTGGAAAAATGTTCCTGCCAGCAAGCTCCTCTTCTTCTTAAGGTACATCTTTGGAGCTCGTTGAAATTTAAATTGGTGTAAGGAAGATTCATGGGAGTATAAATTAAACAAATAAAAAGAAATTAAAAATATCCAGTCTGGGGTGCCTGAATGCTTCATATCCAATTCTTCTCTGGTAGAAGTCAGCAATAATTCTCATTCAGCTGTCATTGACCTTGGAGGTGTTACTGGGCTGCTGGTACTGTATGTAATCTGCAAATTCACTTGCAGGTGCCAACAGGATTAATTTTTGCTACTCGTGGATAGTCCCCCATGCATAGTTTAGGCATGTCTGAAAAGGGTGTGTATCAATAAGCTGATAAAAAGGGTCAGGTTCAGGGTTTTTAAATGAAATCATCATCAGGAGGTTGACAACACGTGGATACATGATGCCAAAAATCATGCCCGGTGAAAAAAGAAACCACAAGCAAACAAACAACCTAAAATAAGATTCCCAAAACTATATATCTGTCATTTAAAGTTTTTTTACTACTTCAACTGTGCAGAATGAGGGATTCACTGAATTCTGATGGGTGGATTTCTGGCCGGGAGCCAAATCTTTGCTTCAGCAGTGCCTTACACTTGAATTTTTTTATTTCCTAAATTTGTACATGAGATTTTTTTTCATTTCAGTGTTTTGATAGAAATTGAGTGGTTTGGGGAAGTTCTCTTTGAGACAGAAGTAGCTGAACACATTCCAGGAGGTGGCTGGACTCCTTCCTCCTGCACCTCTCTCATGGATCCTTTCATCCTTTGATATCAGCCCTTTGCAGCAAAGGGGGAGGAGCACTCAGCTGCCCCGCAGCCACAAAAACTGGGAATCCACTTTCCTGCCACCCTCTCCTCCCAGCCTGGCTTTACTGACACCTGAAAAATGACTTTTCCTCTCTCAGAACGCATACTTGGTTATTTATCCACAAACTATGGAGTTGTACTCAGTGTGCCTGACCTAGAGAAACCCAGATTAGTCAAGTCCTGTCCCAGCAGATGTGTCAGTCACCATGTGATCTCCATATCACTTATGAGGTCTTAAATTCCAAAATCATGGATCTTCTCAGTTGGCATTTTGGCACAGGATGATAGGATGACGTTTTATGTGAGAATATCCACCACGGCTCCTGCCCCATGAAACTGCAAACAGAAATTTTTAAGCATTGGCACTGGTTTGGCTCCCAAAAAAAACCCCACCCATCATGCCAGGATTGCAGGCAGGCCATGGATGTGGAGCCTGCATTCTTTCTTGTATGGGGAAAAACCCCTTTGGGAAAGGGGAAAGGGCCCAGACTGACCTGGTGTTCAGGTGTTTTGTGATTCCAGCCTCTGGCTCAGCAGAAAATATATATACATATATATAATTCTATTATTTTTGTATTATATATAATTAATATATATTAATAATAATTGAGTGCCTGCTGGTTATTCATGCAGATCCATTTCAGTGAGGAAAGGCTTGGAGGCTCTGCAGCAGATCACTCATCACTCAAACACAACGCAGAGACCAAGGTCTTCTCATGAATTTAAACCCTAGCTGAAAAATTCTCCTTGTAACAATGCAGTTGATTGATTGCTGTTTGATTAAATCTGCTTTTCCTCGGGCCAGAATTGGAAATGTACTTGATGTAATCCAGTGCTTATTTGCTCTGGTTTTGACGGGTTCCCTTTGGCAGTATTAAATATGCAGATTTGTTTTCCTACCTGAATATTATGCAGAGTATTCATCCAGGTGATAGAATGTGTGTGTTTTGCTACTGCTGTGTCTATAGACTCAAAATAGGAAATCCTAACTTAATATAATGAAATTAGAATCAGAGAATCACCAAAATACGTTCAGGTAAGCAGTAATTTTAATGGTAAAGTTACCTGCTAAGGTAAGGGCTAAAGAAAACCCAATATGTATTTTTAAATACATTTAAATTTTTAAAGTACATTTGCAGCTGGAGTGGTGATTTTTCAACCTGAGCACAGTGTTGTCCATTTACTGACATTTGTGTTAAATAGTTAGCTGATTAGTTCACTCATTAGCCACACAAATTTAATTTATGACTTGCAGGGTAGAAGACAGCTTTGAGAACTGCTGAATGAAGTCACCTCTGTGCAGGTTTTCATACAAAATAACATTTGTTAGAAACTGCTACCAGCATTTTCCCAAAACCAGAAGGAATATCTCTTGTGCAGTGCTGGGCAATGCACTTGTGCTGTATTTTTCTCTTTTTTCTGCTGTTACAGCCTTGGAAGCCTTGAGAGGGTCTGGGCTGCTGAGACTCAACCCACGAGCTCCCACTGCCTGCAGAGGGGTGCTGGGAGGAGGGGGGCCCTGGGTGGGATGGAGTGGGATTGAATTGAATTGAATGGAATTGGATGGGATGGGCTTCAGGGTGGGATGTGGTGGGATGTGCTCAGGGTGGGATGGGATGGAATGGTGGAATGGGTTCAGGGTGGTTTGTGGTAGGATTGGCTCAGGATGGGATGTGCTCAGGGGGGTGGGGGTGGGGGGGGGGGGGGGGGGGGGGGGGGGGGGGGGGGGGGGGGTGGGGGGATGGGATGGCTCAGGGTGGGATGTGGTGGGATTGGCTCAGGGTGGGATTGGCTCAGGGTGGTTTGTGGTAGGATTGGCTCAGGGTGGGATGTGCTCAGGGTGGGATGTGCTCAGGGTGGGATGTGGTGGGATGTGCTCAGGGTGGGATGGGATGGAATGGGCTTCAGGGTGGTTTGTGGTAGGATTGGCTCAGGGTGGGATGTGCTCAGGGTGGGATGTGCTCGTGGGCACGTGGAGAACACCCTCACAAAGCTGGCAGCAGCAC
Source organism: Acrocephalus arundinaceus (assembly GCA_021534815.1). Classification (NCBI taxonomy): domain Eukaryota; kingdom Metazoa; phylum Chordata; class Aves; order Passeriformes; family Sylviidae; genus Acrocephalus; species Acrocephalus arundinaceus. Next base: position 3,151,089 of record JAJEOU010001577.1, read on the forward strand.
TGTGTGTCTGTCCTTCATGGGTGAAGCAGAGCAGAGCAACAAGCTTGATTCTTCTGTGTCTTCCTGTCTGAAATCAGGAAAAATCTGTTTGGAGGTGTCTTCTGCTGGTGTCTCAGAACTGCCAGGAATGACCTCCTTTTCCTGGTGTTTTGGACAGTGGTGGTTAAGGATGAGGCCCCCAGGCCTGGATGGTAAGTAAATGTACAGCAAAGCAGTTCTTTTCTCACTGGGATAATTAGTAATGTCAGCAGGTATTACTAAACTGTCTTTTGAACTTGGAAGTGTTTTAATTCTACTTACAGCAAAAATTGATTGCTCCCTTCTTTACAGTTTATTCTTTACTTTCCTTGATTGTTTTGCTGTTTTCTCTGGCTGTCCCATCGCTGCAATCTGAACAGTGAGTGAGCAGGTAACATTAGGACTAAGCAAAGGAAATATTTGTTTTTATGCCTATAATAAAAGGAAATTTGGAACCATAACTTTTTTTTTTTTCCCCATTTAAATGTCATTTTGTTTTATTACCGGTAGCTAGAATTAATGCATAATCTGGGCCTCAAAAACCTTGTTTTTATTATTAAAGGAAGGCAGAGCAAACCAGTTCCCTACCTTTCAGGCATTCTTCTTTTTAATGATGTTTTGCTTAAGCATTTACTGTCTCAGGTATCTCTGGCATCTGAAAGGGTGACTCCAGACTGTCCCTGGGAATGGTCTGTCCGTGTCCTTTCTGCCTGGGGTTCTCAGAACTGCCTCAGCAGTACCCAAAATTCATTCAGCAAACCAAGGACAGCTGTACCTGCAGACAAGCTGTCAGCCCAGTAGAAGGGAGGACAGATGAGCCGAGAGCAGTCTCACATCAATCCTTAGCAAAGCCTCAGGCAACACCAGGAAGTGTTTTGGGACACGCAGGGTGGTGTAAATCACCAATGTGGGCTGCAGTTCTGTGTGCCTGTGGAGTTCAGGGGAGTTAAGCTGAAGGTTTCCCGTGCCTGAGCATTGCTCAGCGTGAAAGTTCAAAGCTATTTCTCTTCCTGAATTAAAGCATTCTGGTAAGATGGATGGGATTATGGTGTGCACATATATATCCCCTACAATTGGGGAAAAAAGAAATTATCCCAGATGACTCCTTCACCCCTGAGTAGCCATCCCATTCTAAGTCAATTGCCATGTTTGAGATACTATTTACAGAGGAGCTTTTCTAGTGAGTAATACTATTCCAGGTGAAAATAGATGGATGTCATCTATTTCACATGAGCTGGTCCAGTGCAAGGATAGCAATGAGAAATGTCAGTCCTACACGTTCAAAATTACACCCCAGCTGTGCTAAAATTAAGAGCTAAGTTTTAGGAGAAGCTGTGTGTTGGAAAATGTGCATTTTTCGGTGATTGGGGGTTGTCAGTGCTGCACTCAGATTGTTCCTGTCAGGTGCCCAAGCAGGCAGGCTCAGTGGTGGGAGGGGATAGCTGCTGGAGCAGGCTGATGTGGAGGTGGCTCTGCACAGGGAGGTGGTGACAGGCTTGAAATCAAAGGAGGAGAGGTTTATATTAGGTTTATATTATATTATTTATATTCATATTTATATAATATAAATATATTATTTGTATTATAGGTTTATATTTATATTAGAGGTTTATATTATATATTATATATGTAGAATTATATATTAGTTTAATATATAATTAAACTATTATAATAGATTAATTATATATTAAAATTATATTAGATGTTAGGAAGAAATTCTTTACTCAGTAGGTACCAAGGCACTGGGGTAGCTTGCACAGAGAAATTGTGGTTACCTCATCCCTGGAAGTGTTTAGGGCCAGGCTGGATGGGGCTTTGAGCAACCTGGCCAAGCAGGTGGCATCCCTGGTGCCTTTCAACCCGAGCAAGGCTCCTGTGATTTATTTCTCTGAGGATTTCTTTGGTGTGTGCCTCTCCTTTTCTGTCAGCAGAATGGCTGAGGAGAGCCTGGGTTCCAGGGGTGGGCTGGGCTGGGGGAGCCCAGCTGCCCCCCAGGCAGTGTTTGGGTTGATGCCTTGGGAAGGCTGAGCTGGAACAGAGACTGCACAGAGCTGGAGAATAAAGCAGGGATTTATTGAAAGGTCTTTAGGGTACACCTTGGGCAGGACAGGGCCTGACCAGGGCTACACCCAAGGTGGACCCAAAATAGTCATAAAAAATGGCTGACTGGTCATGAGGTCTCTCACTTTTATAAGTTTTGGTCCATTTGCACATTGGGGTTTGATTGTCCAATCCCAGCTCCAGGCTGTGAGCTCCCATCCTTCTTGTTCCTCCCTCCAGCCACCCTTGTTTGTGCTGTTGGGCTGAAAGTTGTCCTTGGTGTGCAGCAGGGCCAGGATTTGTTTTGTGTCCCTGCTGTGTGCAGAGAGCTGAGTGACACTGACTGTGAGCTCAGAGCTGCACCCTGGGCACCACAGAATCTGAAATACATGGAAGCTGAAACTTAGGGCATCAGGGCCACTTCAGGAGGGCCCATTGCTGGTGTGAAACGTTGATGTTCCTGGTCCAGGCCAAGCCCAGTGTGTACCTGAGCCTTCATTGAAAAGAATGGGTTAGAGATACCCAACTCCTTGTCTGGGGGTTTGAGAGCTTTTGGGAGGCAGCTGGTGCTGGAGATGGGTCTGTGTTTGGAAAGCAGTGGTGCTTTTACTGACCCACTTTCCTGTCAGTGTTTTTGCCCTGAATTTGTGCCCAAGGGTGGCATAAACCTGGTGCCAACCAGCCCTGCTGCCGAACTGTAAGCAGCAAGAAAAGAACCTGTGAGGACCCTGCCACCAGCATCCCGAAAATAAGGAAGGGACCCTAAAGAGAGACACGTTAAGTCTTCAGCACTGAGCAAAAAGTACAAAAGTGTGTCCATTTAGTGATTTTAGTTCGTAATGAGAATGCCATCGTGTAGGAGCAATGCCAAATTTATAGCAGGAGCTCTAATGCAGAAAAGCTGCTAATTTAGCACTTGTGCCATTAAGTCCTGGTGGGGTCTGTGTACACCATGGTCTGTGGTAACAGTGCACGCAGATTCTGCACATTTTTATGCAGAAAATGCATCCTACCCCAAATTTATCTTTCAACCAAATCAAATGAAGTAAACTGATCAGGGAAACAGTAGATCTGAAATTTTGTGATGTGTGACTGGCCTGTGTGATTATCAGGTTGTACTTTAAAGCAGGTAAAATGATCTGTGAGAATTTAAAAATAAGGAGAGGGTTGGGGGCTTCAGTGAAGCCTCTCAGTTCAGGGTGGTCAAAAGTTGCAGCTTTTACAATTGCAGAATTGTAAAAAAGATCCTGGTTAATGCAATTTTCTGTATATTGAGGAGATGTTTGGTAATCGAGGCAAAAGAGATCATCAGGTCAAGGCTTGCAAATGGAAGGGAGAGAACCAAAGGAAAATGAAGCATTATTCCGAGTAAGCAGGGACTTCAGAATGAGATTTCTGCAGTTTTTATGGCATGAGACTACTGCCTATCACAAAAATAAACGGTTTATTAAGCTCAGGCTGGCACCACATACAAGAACTGGTAACAGGTCAGGAACTGGCAAGCCATTGTCAGGTATGTAATGGAACATCACTGAGTTATCTGGGCTATAAACACTCCTTTGGCTTTCTGCGTGAGGGGAAAGCAGAGCTGAAATCAAGCAAATAAAACTAATATTACTTAATGTTGGAAATATGATGTCATTGGGCAGTTTGAATTAGAAGAGGAGCAGGCAAGAGAAACACAAGGGTGGAGGAGCCAGGTGATATCAGCACAGGCGATGATGCTTTTAGCAAAGACAAATGAATTTGTGAGGCTGCTGACACTTAATGTGGAAGTGATTTATGGGGAAGGCTCCTAAGCCAAGGAAGCAAAGAAAAGGAGTCCAGAGGAGTCAATATACCAAAATACAACTGGATTATTTTTTGTTTGTCTTTAGAACATGGACACACATGGTTGGAAACTACTTCCACCTTTTGATTTTATTTAGAAAGGAACCTGACCCTGGCCACGGGGAGAATGTCCAGGAGCAGGAGGTTGTGTCTTGGAGCTGTGACTGCCCCAGGGGAGCGGGGCTGTGCAGGGCAGGGGCCCAGGAAGGCAGAGCAGGCAGCAGCATGGCATGGCCTGGCTGGAGCTGGAAAAACAAGATTTATTGTAGAAGCAAGGGGATAAAACCAGAGCAGGACCAGGATCCTGAGCCTACACTGCCCATTTCTTTCCAATGAGCAGCCAGCTCGAAGAGGAAAGCAGTGACTCCAGGGGCAGCTTGAAAGGGATTGCTGGAGGTTTGGGGCTTTGTGAGCTGCTTGTGGTTCCTCCTTTCCCACTGAGTCAAGATTTTCAACAGATTTTAGCCAAGGGGTAGAAGTAATTTATATTGATTAAGATGCAAGTTAGAAAAACAAAGATGAGTTAATAATTACTAGATGCTCAAACCAGAACACAGGTGAGGTATTATTGCTATTATGTGCTTGTCCTAGTTGTGTTTGTAGCAGGAAATGAGATAGATGGACCATCAGGAGAGCAAATGGAAACCAGTGGCAGCACCTGGACCCAGAAATAATTGGAAGCAAAGTAGGGGAGATTGAATTGTGCCAAGAGGTGATGAAAGCCTGCCAGCAGAAAGGTCATTGTGAGGAAGACAGCCCTGACTTCATCCTTTGAGACCACTGACCCATTCCAAGGACCACCAACCCAATTTGAGTGAGGAATTGCACAGGTGTGAAGGACTCTGGCCTCATAATAATATGAAGTGGGGAGTGGGAGGTGCTGGGATTATGCAAATTTGTGAGCATTTTGAGTATGTAAGACTTGGGGAAATAAATAGAGGGCAAAGAGCTCTGTAATTTGTGGGCACAACTCTAGGAGGTGACTCCTGTGCCACCTGACATCACAATAAACATTAAACACTTCCTAATTTTAGTTAGAGAGTCTTTGTCCATGATCTTATTGGCTTTTCAGGATTCAACTCCCACTTCCCCACTTCATCCCCAGCAGAACGTTTCCTGAACCTTCTCTGGGTGCCTGAGACTTTACAATGACAGTACAGTTCTTGCCAGGCTGTTCTCAGACGTTGGATATTTCATGGCACCGTACCTTAAAAGGGTGCTGAGGTCTCTGGATGTTTAGTGGAGAGCAACAGGCACCTTTGGGGGCCCTACAGGGAATCCTGGTGCATGAATTGAGGTGAGCTGAGCAGAGCAGGAGCTCTTTGGATGAGGTTGGAGCTCGCTGCTCTCAGCTGCCCATCTTGAGCCTGCTCCAGTTTTGTGATAAATGGTAATAAAATTGCCATGTAGGATCTAATAGCATAATAGACCCTATGATCACAAACTGAGTTTGAAAGGTAAACAAAATATTCTTCTGGCAAGGGCGTAGCAGGGAGTTACAATTTATCCCTGTCTGCAGAATCTCTGCATAACCCAACATCCCACTTATTTAAATGGTGAGGTGATTAGACAGCTTTGATCCAACGTTGTCTCCAGACATCACAACGCAAATTGTTTGTAGGGTGGCAGTAAAGGCTGTGCTGCAGCCCGGCGTGCTTTGCAGTGACGGAAGCAGATGGTTACAAAGTTACAGAATTAACTGATTATCGATTTGCCATCCTCTAACAACATCAGTGTCCGGTGATAATGTACTGTACTGCTTGTTACTGAGTAAAGAGCTATTTTTATATTGCTTTCTTGCAAATTGGCTGCTACCAGAAGAGTGAAATATATGGCTGTCTAATGTCCTGAAGCAGCAAACAAATTGCTCAGGGGGAGCATCGGTGAAGCACTGAGGAATATTCGCTGATATTTATAATTTCTGTCTCTGTCAAAAAGCTCCAAGAGTTCACAACTCTCCTAATACCAGAGATAGTCGGAGCCCTGTTGCTTTACCATTTACTTTTAATACTTTTAATACATAATAGAAAAATACTGAATGTGTTCTGTGTTAGCAGAACTGGAATTCACAGGATTTTTATCAGCCACTGAGCATACAATGAAATATTATCTTCTTTTGGCGTGAAGGAAAGAAAATTCCAGAAGGTTAAAAATGGACCTGAAAGCAGGAGCGATATTATAATTCAAGGTGATTATGTAGCATGTATAAATAACCATGCAGTAAATATTTTGCCTTTTATATTTTAGTAGCTTTTAACAGCTTTCCCCGGTTCAGGCTGGGGAAACGGAGGCCATTACATCCTGACAAGGTGGTTTTTTGTTCTTTGAAGAAAACAGACTCCTCCAGGTCAGTGACACACACCTGCCATGATTTATGCACACAGAGTGCGGCAGCCATGGGAGCTCGAACAGGTTTTTCACTGTCAATTTAATGCAGTTTTTGATCATTGCCTCTTTTGCAGGTTAGACTCTCAAACTTGCCAGGTGCTGCTCCAGCTGTGAGCTGTTGCACGGGGTTATCCCAGTGGCCATTCCTGGAGGCTGCAGTGTGGTCCATGGAGCCAGTGTCTGGTGAGTGGGGCAGTTCTGCAGCCAGACAACTGCCCTGGCAGTGCCTGTGGTGCCTCAAGTTTGAGCTTTCGTGTGTTCAGGCTCTGTGCTGCCCAGGGGTGCAGCTCTGAGCTCACAGTCAGTGTCACTCAGCTCTCTGCACACAGCAGGGACACAAAACAAATCCTTGTCCTGCTGCACACCAAGGACAACTTTCAGCCCAACAGCACAAACAAGGGTGGCTGGAGGGAGGAACAAGAAGGATGGGAGCTCACAGCCTGAGCTGGAATTGGACAATTAAACCCCAAGATGCAAATGGACCAAAACTTAAAAACTGTGAGCCCTCGTGACCGCTCATCCATTTTTGTGACCATTCTTAGTCCACCCTGGGTGTAGCTCTGGTCAAGCCCAAGGTGTACCCTGAACACCTTTCAATAAATCCCTACTTTATTCTCCAGCTCTGCCCAGTCTCTGTTCCAGGCAGAGGCATCACCTGTGCCCAGCTTCCCCCCTGCCCAGGCTGGGGAGCCCCACCAGGCACCCCCAGATGTGGCTCCTGTGTCTGAGGGGTGAATGGCTCGTTCTCCCTGCTACAGCCATTGCAGATGTTAATGAGGCACTGAGCAAACAGTGGGGAGAGGAGAAAAAAAAGATGGGTTTGCTAAAGAAGAAAGGATCTGGTTTTTCTTGCTATTAATCCAGAACGAGGAGCAGGGTCCCTTATCTTGTATGATTTCTTCATTAGTGTTAAATAGGGTGGTTCACAGCCAGCTCAGGGAGGCAGAGTTGCCTGTCCTCTGCTCCTGTGCCAAAGGGAACACACACAAGTTATTGGGATATAATGACTCACTGATGAGGTAATAGCAGGGCAAAGCAAGTAAAATATTTTATGGCAAACTTAAATAACAGTGGATTCAAGTTCAGGAGAGCTGGGGATTGAGAAAAGGGACTTCATCTGGTCAGGGTAGATAGTGGCCATTAAACTGTCCCCTGGAAGATGTGCTCGCTTATACAGTACCTGTGTGGGTATGAGTTTCCATACCTTGTTTTCCCAATCAATTGCAGTCTCCAGCAATTGTTAAATTGTGCCTTCCCCCTTCCTTGCCTCTCTCCCTCTCTCCCCCATTTATTTTCCTTTAGTCTGTTTATGGGCTCATAAGTAGGAAATAGAAGTTAATCGACTGCTTATGCTGTGTTTAAAACGGTGACATACCTAAATCTAATTATGCAGGAGAAGATAATGAATGCCACCTCACTGGTGCATTGCCATCAGCAATGTCCACCCTGTTTTCTTTCCTTTGCATTTCCTACAGGGACTGCAGTGTAAGCAGGAGAGGGGAAAACTATTCCATTCTAAATACTGTAAAAAGACCTTGTGCATAAACCCATCTCTTCTATTGTTGTGAATTTGGAGCACTCAAACTTAGATAAGATCTGTGCTAATTAGAATGCTGCGGCAAAACCTTCCCTGCTACTGGTACCACACTGATAAATCCCAATGCAAATTTGAAAAAAAAGTGTTGATTCATTCCTTAAGTGCATCTTTTTTAAGCCGTGCAGTTTCTGAAAGTGTACTGGGATTTCTTTTGAAGCACATCTTGACTTTTAATAAATATATCAAAAGTACTTTAAAATATATCATAGCTAATTTTGCTCTCCCACAAATCCATCACTTTTATTAACTAATTCACCCTTTTCCACAGCAGAGAGGAAATAGTTCAAATCTCTTGATGGTGTGTTTTTCTTTCCATTTTTCTGGTTGTAAATGTTTAGGGGGGGGAAATGACCTAATACATCACTGTTAAAAGAGTGACAGAAATGTGTTTGTTCCCTCGTGACACCCTGGCTAACTGGACTGTAATGTATCCAAAGGTAAAAGGGCAGCACTGGGGCAGCTTACAGTGCCCCACGGTGATTTAGGAATCCAGCTTTTTATGGCTGGCTGGTTCCTGGCATGGAGAGGTGCAGGGCTAAAATCCAACCCTGACAAAACGCCGGGAGCTAACCTGGAGTTGGTTTGCATGGCAGTCCTTGCATTTCTGCTGTCTCCTGGGAGCTCTTCAGCGCTGTTTGTGCAGGAAGAGAAACACCTGCAAGTCCAACCTGAGGACTTGGACCTTGAATGGCGTTCAGTTAATGCTTGGCAAGTGTGATGTGATTTGCAAAAATCATCTGTTGCTTAATCCTCCTCTGTGCCAAGGGTTATTAGGAAGGGACTGCAAACAAGATGAGAAATGGAAAAGTTTATATGTTGTGGAACGAATGAGAGAATCCTCAAGTGTCTTAAAAATGATGGAGGTTTTTCCTTTTAACCTGTGGTAAAATTTGGATTATCAAAACGAGTACTGTAAAATTAAAGATGACCTATGGCTGAGCAATCCTTTCACTCAAACCCTGAGAAAAGGCACAGACAAATGGCAACAGAAGCTGCCTGCTTGCCACAGCACCCAGCTGGATGCACAGAACTGTGCTGGGGTTTAAGGAATAGCCTGAGTGAGTTTCTTTCCTTATGTGCACACCTAAGACCTATCTCCAAGGCACACGTGTGAGATTTCCCACTTTCTGCTCTCCGGAAACTTTGCAATCTGTTCCATAGCTCACAAGGGGAGGAAGAAAAGCTTTATTTCATGGAAAGGAACGAGGCGATGAGTTAAGAGCTGTCATTTTGGGCTTGTCAGCTTTGCTCTTACTGCCCAGGCTGAATGGCTGCAGGGTTTCTGAGCTGTTGCAAACAGCATTTACAGCTGGATGTGAGCTATGACAGACAGCTGATAGGTATTTCAGAAATGAGCTGCTCCTGCCTGGTGCTATTTTAGATGCAATCTCTGTGAGCTCCAGTTCCAGCGGTGGGGAGGACGTGTGTGAGAGGGGAAGGGAAATGTCAGCGAGATTGCTGGGTGCACACGTTCATTTGTACTAATCTGGCTGGGAGGAGTTGTGCCTGCAGCTATGGAGCCTGTGATCCACGGCGAGGGGAGCTGCCTTACCAGGCACGGAGCCACGCTGGCAGCATTCCAGAGGCATCCCACTGATGAAACAGGGGCTTCCACACACGGAGCAGACGGCAGCTTTAAAGGAAGGTACTGCCTGACAGGGAGCTGTAAAGTTCCTCCTTTTCCCTGTAGTTCACAATTAGGATTCTGTAACACGCACCGTGCTGCAGTGCAGTGACAGCAACCCAGGAATGCTTCATGGGGTGGGAACTGAGATTTCCGGGGCTCAGACACACTTCTGAAATACCAGTGGGTTAGCAAAGGTGCTTGATTTCCCAGTCAAGCATGGGATACCTGGACTAAGCCCTGAGGAAGGCAGCCAGAGCCCGAGCTGCTGAGCATTGAGCATGTGCTAACCATGGTGCCCTGTTTGCTCCAATGCATTCAGGTGAGCAGTAAAGCGATCAAGGGAGTCTGTATGGCCCAGAGAGAGGGGAAATGCTGGGGTACAAAGCCCCCTGGGCCACATTCACACAGGCCCAGGAGTGTCCAAAGATGTGAGGACTGAGTTATAACCTTCCGAGAAATAAGGATTCATAAATCCACCCAGACATGAGGTAGAAATGCGAGTTCCATTTAAAATAAATCGAGGATTTTTAAGTGCCTTAAAAATAAGAGCTTGTGTCAGTAAGTAAAAAAGAGACCCAATACCTAGTTTGTAGTTCAGTGGTATTGGCTTTTGCAAAGTTAGTTAAATTCTATTCTTAACAAAAATAATGTAACCTTGCTAGGAACTCCTAGATAGAACAGATGGAGCTATAAGCTATAACAGAGACTGGGCAGAGCTGGAGAATAAAGTAGGGATTTATTGAAAGGTCTTTAGGGTACACCTTGGGCAGGACAGGGTCTGACCAGGGCTACACCCAAGTGGACCCAAAATGGTCACAAAATGGCTGACCAGTCATGAGGTCTCTCACTTTTATAAGTTTTGGTGCATTTGCATTTTGGGGTTTAATTGTCCAATCCCAGCTCCAGGCTGTGAGTCCCATCCTTCTTGTTCCTCCCTCCAGCCACCCTTGTTTGTGCTGCTGGGCTGAAAGTTGTCCTTGGTGTGCAGCAGGACAAGGATTTGTTTTATGTCCCTGCTGTGTGTGACACTGACTGTGAGGCTCAGAGCTGCACCCCTGGTTTCAGATTTCAGAATCTGAAAATATGAAAGCTCAGACTTAAGGCATCAACAGGGGTGTGGTACTGTGGCAAAAAACACCCAATGGGGTCCTAGGGAAGGAAGAACATTCTGGAGGTGTGCATATATGGTAACAGGGTGACATAAACTTAGCAAACCAATAGAGCAATGAAACCTAAAAATATTAACGTGTCTGCAAATCCCATGGGAGGAAATTTTTTCTCACCCTAGTCCAAAAGGGTATCTCCCATAAATCAGGATAGAACTGTTGAAGTAGCTGGTTTTGCCCAGTTGCTTCGGTGTCCTCAGTTTGTCTGGAGGAGGGTTTCTCAAGGAGCTCAAGTGTTTTCTGTCCAAAATGTGAGGTTTAAAAAAAAAAAAGGAGTCATTTTCTTTTAACTATAAAATAATTTTTTGCCATTATTTTTTACATCTAGTAAGTGCAGCTTTGACTGGCTGGTAGAAAACAGAGGCCCATGGTTTGTGCAGGGTGATTATTTATTTATTTTAAAAACAAAATCAAGGCTGTCTGCGATTTGGATCTAATTTCACATTTATTTTTCATAGTTTGTTTGCTTAGTAGATCCGCAGTAAGGCAGTGATTAGTTAAATCAGTTATACATAAATTCAAAGACTTGTTCTTCATTTTAGATGTTCAGACTTAATTGGATTTAAATCAGATTAAAAAGTGACTTCCGAGGGAAAAATACCCCCAAGCATGCAAAGAGGGTTGCTTTTTATAACTTATCACATAAATGGCAATAGAGATTTCTATCTTTATAACATTTATTCCCCCTTACAGCTTACAATTCTATTTAACTTTTAAAGAGAATACTTACATATTGAAATGTTAGCAGGGCAGAGTAGGAGGAAGCCGCTGACATTTCTTTCTCAGAATAACCTGTTTTCTACTCCAGAGTATTTTCTTCAGACTGCAATGAAATTTAGAACTTAAATATTATGAAAGGAGGTCATTCTATGATTTTATTTAATGTATTAATTGCTGTGAAAATCACATAAGGCAAGCCATATTAAAAGCATGGAAAGGACTTGGTGTTTCTCCCAGGAGACGCCCGGGTGGATCCCGATCGCTTCTCCCTTGGGGTTTAGGGATGTCAGGGATTTAATTACAGGCTTGGGCCATAGATGTAAATAGGAATTACTGAATAACGAAGAGCAGGGTTGGGGGAGTTTGGATGAAGATGGGGATGGAGAATTTTTAGTGCTGTGGGAGGAGTTTGGGATAACCAGAAGTACTGTCTGTGAATCCAGCAGGTAAATATCCCTGCAAAGGAACAGAGCCCGGCTCAGTCCCTACTGTCAAGCACAATTTCTGCTGTAGGGCAGTAGCATTTTGCTGCATGGCCTTTTCCCTCAATTTGAGCATTTTTTTGATAGGCATTTGGACAAATGGGGCTTCTGCAGGATCAGCTATCTGCAGCTCTGCAGCCTCCTCACCATGCAGAAGATTGAGGAGTTTATGCCAAATCAGGTAGTTAACCATATGCAAGGCAGGATGAAGGTGCAGCTTTTGGAGGACAGAGCAGAGATTTGTATGCAGATAATTCCCCATCTGGACTGATAGGAGGCTGGGGAATTCAAGGCATCCCCCCAAAGGTGTTTTCTTGGGGGCTTGGCAGAGGCTGCTGCTGCAGAGATGGGAAAGGCAGAAGGAAAAACAACTGCTGGCTCCAAATGCCTCTGCTCATCTTCCCCATCAATTATTTAGACGAGAAAGATTTACATGAGAATTAATCATTAAATTTTGAATTGCTGCTTTACATCAATAATGAAATAGTTGTGCCAAATACAAACAGATGAAGAGAGCAGGATGAGAAATCCTCGTTAGCACACAAAAGGAGAAATAATGTTTTAATGAAACCATAAAGCTCATTCCTGCTTTATGGCAGGGGGTTACTGTCAGTGACCTAGAGCAGGCACCTTTAGATGCCAAAAGTGAAACCTCCCGTTTGAGCTCTCGTAAGTGATGTTGGCCTGTTAAAATTCTGTGAGCTGGATTCTGCTGCATTCCACAAACAAATCATTTTTGGTACCAACATACCTTTATAAATCAAAATTTTATCAATTAAAATTTTACAGATTTGTACACAGCCTTCATTTTAATACAGGTTGTCTTTCAGGTGCGAACATCCAGAAGTATCATGGTAGACACCAAATTTCAATATTTTAACTGTTTGAATTGTTTAAACCAATTTTGTCAGGTATATTTCTGGAGAAAAGAGTCTGAGACTTGGTCTACAAAAACACAACTAATTGTTAATATTCAAATTATTGCCAATTGCTACAATTATATCATAACCTAAAAATGCTGGGGAGAAGGACTTGGTGTATTTCTTGAACACTGTAAGGTAAATTACCCACAAGATAAATTTCTAAGGCTCCTGCCCACAAAAAGGAATGTGGAAAGCATGGAGAATAAACAACCTGTGTGCATCAAAATCTGCAAGTAAATAAAATGACTCAGCATTTATTTTAGTAACGTGATGTATGTGTTATGTACAGAATTTCTGAATGCTCGGTGATGTGAAAACTGCAACTAAGTCAGATACAGCAGTGAGACCCTGCAGTATTTGTGGTAAGTATAAATGCTTTTCTGCCTTTATTTACTTTGAACTTGCTGGTCGATCTTTTCAAAATCTCCTGTGATAGAATCAGCTCCTAAGGTGTACTGTGGCCTACATCTGTGAATTTAAACTATGGAAATGATAATATTATAAAATAACTTATCTAGTGTTTGAAGTTATGCACTATTCCTGACCTGCTCCAGCTCCTTCATTTAATGTTGTTTTCCTTTTGGTGTAGATCTGTATTGCCATTTCCCTTCTGTGTTTCATGGGGCTGCTACCTGTAGTGAATTAGAGGGAAGACAAGCATAAAGTCAATTCCACTCGCTGTAATTCCCCAGATTTTAAAAGGGAAAGACATTTATTTAATTGGCTCTGCAACCTATGAGCTCATGGGGTTCATTAATTTCTCAAGAAGTAAATAAGTTCCGGTGGTTTGTTCTCCAATTTATCACTTTTTGTCTGTTTCCATTCTGGCTGGTAATTCAAGCTCTCCCTCTTGCCTGAATGAACTCTGTGAGAGCACATCTGGGCTGTTCAGCCTGGGGCACAACTGTGCAGAAAACGGGCATCCCTTGCTTAGCTGCTCTGTAATGGGCACCTCATGGCTTCAGAGCACAGGTAGCACACGAGCCGGGGTGTCCTGCACCCACAGACACCAGTGGCAGCTGTCCCGTGTTTTCCTGGTTCTGGGGTGGCATGGATGTTCCTGGCCCTGCATGTCCCACTGAGCAGCACCAGGAGTGTTCCTGGGCGTGCCAGCCAGGCTGGCACTGCAGAGAGGAAAGTGCAGCCTGCTCATCTGCTCTTCCAGGCTGAAGGGAAACACAATTAGGTGAGGAAGTCTCATTAACGAGGCCGCTTTATTAGCAGCTTTTGGTGGGCTGGGGGGGTGGAAATGTTAGATTTACAAGATAATCAGCCCGCATTTTTATCTCTACTTAAAACAGTAGAACGGAAAACTCTCTTATCTCCATAAACTGTTATTTTTCACTTAGTAAATTCTTTTACCACCCAAAGCAGATGCCACACAAAGAGCTGTGGTTGGGAGGCATATCGTTATTTATCTCGGTCAAAGTGTCTCAGTTAAAAAGCTGTCAGCAGGAGATAATAATAATAAATACATATGGCATTTGGCTAGAAGAACACAAGATTGTACTAAATAGAAACACATTTCTAAAAGAATAATTGAAACTAATTAGAAGTCTCCAGTTATGCTTAGAGTTGTAAGAAAGTGAAATCAAATTTAATTATGCGAGGTCCCAGTTGTGCCAAAGGTGTTATAAAGAATATCTTTATGGAGACATTCACTATAATAAACTGGCTGGTGTTATTATTAGCATGCTCGGTTGCACATTTCCTTTATATTAGTTTAAATTTTAATGATGGTGTTTGTAGAGCTAATTACCAAGAATCTGCACAGCACTCGTTGGGATAGTCACCCAAAAGGCTCACATTTTTACAGTGTTAACTTATTGATGGCTCCAAAGCATCTTTGACTAAATCCTCTCTGTTCTCTATCTATACAAACAGGTACTCAAAAATGGATCTGTGATGGTGCCCACAGGTCCTTGGGATGCATAAACAGCGAGTTTCAGCAGTTGTTCCCTCGTTCCTGCACGCCAGCATCAGGATTCACTAGGGTGAGTGCAGCACTGCTCTGGGACATGGTCAGTGAGGGATTGCTTATCTTGGGTTGATGCCTTGGGAAGGCTGACCTGGAACACAGACTGGGCAGAGCTGGAGAATAAAGCAGGGATTTATTGAAAGGTCTCTAGGGTACACCTTGGGCAGGACAGGGCCTGACAAGGCCTACACCCAGGGTGGACTTGGAATGGTCCCAAAATGGACACAAAATGGAAAAACAGTCACTTTTATAAGTTTTGGTCCATTTGCACATTGGGGTTGAATTGTCCAATTCCAGCTCCAGGCTGTGAGCTCCCATCCTTCTTGTTCCTCCCTCCAGCCACCCTTGTTTGTGCTGTTGGACTGAAAGTTGTCCTTGGTGTGCAGCAGGACAAGGATTTGTTTTGTGTCCCTGCTGTGTGCAGAGAGCTGAGTGACACTGACTGTGAGCTCAGAGCTGCACCCCTGGGCACCACAGAGCCTGAAAACCATGAAAGCTGAAACTGAAGGCATCAGGGTGATGGGAGGGTCCAGAGGCTGGGAGCTGTGGGCAAAGAGGACACAGAGTAGCCATGCATGTTTTCTGACAGCTGATTGTCTAGGCATGCTGAGGGGGAGAGCTAATTCTTCATAGTAACTCCAGAGAAAAATCTTAATACACAGCGTGGATATAATGCATCTCCTCCCTGAAGAAAAGGATTTGGGCTGGGCAGGCCTAACCATGAACCAAGGGCTTTTCCAGTGGCACCCACTGTGTCTTCACCAGGGGAGTCATGATTAATCAGATCTTAGGTTCCAGTGTGGTCATGGAGGAGCAGTGATCGTGAGTAAAATGCTGTGGTATGAGAGGAATGTGGGAAGATTTGATGTAAAGAAATCCTGCTATTTTGAAATTGACACAGAAGTCAGGAATGGTTTTTTTCCTAATTTCCCTTTTTTTTCTGGGAGCTCAGTTCCCCAGTGCAGCCTCTCTGGAGGTGCCATGGTGACATGGATAAATGAACCTTTCAAATTCATGCAAGTCTTCCCAGTGATTTTTATTTCAGGCCCTGCAAGGTTAAGTCTTTTCTTCTCTGTTGTAAGAGCCTTTCTTCCAGGAGCACATTTGCTTCTCAGCCCCAGAGGTGACTTTCCTGGAGTAAAGCTCCTCCCTCCCGGTCACCACCGGGCAGTTTTGTCCTTAAACCCCAGGAGGGGCAGAGAGCTCTAAAGAGAAGGGAGCTGTGCTGTGGCTCAGCCTTGTCACATTCCTGGGCTTTGCCCTCAGCTTAGGGGGGGCAGGCAGAGAAAGGCAGCAAAGCAGGGCACAAGTGTTTGTCCCAGGGGATCTGGTTGGAAAAGGAGGAGTCATTCCTGGTGCTGACAGTAACCTGGGATGGGGTTCACTCC
Source organism: Acrocephalus arundinaceus (assembly GCA_021534815.1). Classification (NCBI taxonomy): domain Eukaryota; kingdom Metazoa; phylum Chordata; class Aves; order Passeriformes; family Sylviidae; genus Acrocephalus; species Acrocephalus arundinaceus. Next base: position 3,167,246 of record JAJEOU010001577.1, read on the forward strand.
TCAGACACTTGTGGTGTGTGTGCGTTTGCAGCTGAACTGGGCACTCCAGCCTTCCCTTATTAGTTGATGGAATAGATAATAAGTTATCTATTTTAGGCATGACTCACCTGTCTATTTTAGCTCTCTGTTTCAGTGCATGATGAATCGTATGATGTCCATTAATTCAGGAGAGAGTCTAATCTGAGCAGCCCCAAACCAACAAAACATCCAAACACCCAAAGGAAAGGTTGTGAAATGATGATGAAACATGTAAGAAAGTGGAGAGGAAAGCTCAGAAAAGAAAAAAAAATAAAGGAATTGTGGATTATGTCAGGGTAGATGCAATCAGTATAATTTTAGTAAGAACTAAGGAATTCCAGCACTCTTTTATGTGGCCAATATCAAAATGACCTACAATAATTGTTTGGGAGACTTGTACAGAAAAGATTAAATCAATAATTTCTAACTCTTCAGGACTCAAATCTCAAGGTTTTGCATTTGCTTTAGTTGCTTTGCTGCTGGTTAACTGTGAAAGCATTCATGGCATAAATCACAATTTATATTTCTTATGGTACATGTAAAGCAGCCTGAAAAGTCATGTCACAGGTTTTATTTATTGGACCCAATTTCTAACACTGTGCACTTTTAGTTGTCTGGGACTAAAACTGAGGCTCTCAAGTAATCAGCATAGAGACAGAAATGCTGCTCAGAGCAGTTTAGAATATTGAATTTAAGGTCTGTCTCTATTAATAAGATATGCACCTGAAGTTTAGCTGTCTGAAGAGAGAATATCCATCACATAAGTGCCAAATAAAAGGAAAAAGACTCATTTTAGTTCTGTAAAAACAGAAATGAATAAACACCTGTTCCCTATGTAGTGACTCCCCTAAACCAAACACGGTGAGTGCTGCTTAATGAAAATTCCCAACTTTCTCAGCCTATCTTTGTAGGGAAGTTCCATGTCCATGCTTTCCAGCAATGATTGAAGATTTAACTGTGGAGGGGCTCTTCAAACCTCTTTATCTCCAGTGAATTATGATGAATTTCACATATCCTTCAATATAGATAAATATTCCTCCTCCTGGACTTGTAAGTGAAAATAATACTCAGGTTCTGAATGAAATCAAATTAACCCTCGAATGTTTCTGATCTAGCAGAATAAACTGTATTTCCCCCTAAACCACAAGTAAAACTCAGGAATGCAAGACCATTCCTCATCAATTCCCAACCTCAAGAAATTCAGCATCTTGCCTTTGGGGTAATTTTTTTAGTTCAGTGCCTACCCTTGCCTGTGTGATTCTGAGGCCTGTAATATATGATGGAGCACATTACCTCAGAAACATGCTGCAAATCCATGTACATAGAAATGGACCTTTACAAAGGTAGAGGTGAGGGAGAATTGTGAAGTCAAAAAGAGAAAATAAGTCCCAGCACGTGTGTCCAACTCAGAGCAGCAGCAAAAGCTGAAATTGCCAGAATTATAAGATGCAAGATGAATGCAGGGTTTGTTTCTCAGGATCTGATGATCTCATTGAAAAGGAGCCACGTGGATTAACAGCAAGCTAAAACTCCTGGGAAAGGTGGGAATGTGGATAGTTTTTTCTCTCCAGGGTGTTTCCAGATGATCTTGTCACACCTTGCAGAATGCCCGGTGGTGCAAAGGCAGAGCTTTGCCAGGCACCAGCACCTCAGATATTGCAGGTGAGCAAGCAGAAAACAAATGTGTGAGACTTTCAGCAGCAAACCCCACGTTACTGCCAGGCCCCAAAACATGAGACATTTCTGTGATGAGGGGAGAGGACAAATACCCTCCTGGGATATTTGTAGGGTATTTCCTCTCCAGGATATTTCATTTGCCTGGGAGGCAAATGTCACAGCTGTAACTTCTGCTCCAATGGTAACCATAACTGTGATGAGGTGGTTGTGGCACAGCAGAGGAGCAGAGTGGTTCAGGATGCTCGTGGGCTCTGCACGGTGTCAAGGTAAGGCTGCTGAGATGGACCCAGCTTCCTTTCGGTGCCGGCAGAGAGGAGCTGAATGAGGGGAATACCTGCAGCTTCCTGAACTCCATCTCTTGAGAGATGTTTGTCATGGATAAAGAAACGTTTGGGGCTCTGTTACAGTTTGAGCAGGTAACATTTTACAAGAGAAACCAACAAACAGGAGCAGTTCTAAGGAGCTGCAGTATTTCCATTCCACAAGTCCTTGAGAACAGCAGGTACAGCAATTTCCCGTGTCAGGAAAATGCACTGTCCTGGGGTGACACTGTGACACTTGTATCCCCAATTGTCTCCTCTGTTTGTGCTGTGTGCTAAGTTCTGTACCTTTAGGGCTGAGTAACCCCTGATGAGTTACAGCTGTGGTAATTAACCAGCACAGCCTGCCCCCAGGAGTAACAGCTCTGGCCAATAAGGCTGAGGGAGAACAGTCACAGAGGAGCAACCTTGAGGGGCGTGGAGCAGAGATCCTGGAGAGGGAGAATCGCTGCTGTGAGGGGGAGACAGGGGAGAAAGAAGATGCACAGAGTTTGTTTGGAAATCAATCCCTCCTCGGCATTCCTGCTCCTGGACTGTGCCCGTCTGAGACCTGACCTGGACTGAAAAACCCAGAGAGACACCTGGATCTCACCCCAGGACCGGCATTTTTCCAGCACAGGAGGAGCTGATCAGAGACTGAATGAGCTGAGCTGCCCAGCACAGCACAGCACAGCAGGGACTTTCTGAATTTATCATCTCACTTCAGAGCAACGAGAGGTCTTATTGTTTCATATTATTCATTCTTTATGCTTGTGGGCACTTTGTTGGTTAAATAAAAAGTTTTTTCCACTTTCCTCTGAGGAAGTTCTTTTCTCCTGGAATGGTTGGGGGTGGGTGCGCTGGCTTCGCTTCCTCTGAACCGCTCTACCGCGGTTCCAGCCTTGCCCGGCAGCCCTGGCAGGAAGCGTGCGCAGCTTCGGTAGGGCCCCGCGGAGCGGATCCGCAGGAGCCCACCCGGTGGGTCCTTGGTCCACGAGCAGTCGGTGTTGGTGAGAATGCAGCTTCGGCGAAGGAGGAGAAGGAGACTCTTTCTGGGTGTTACAAGGATGGGTTTATTCGGGGAAACATGCCCAGAGAGAGACTGACTCCTAGCACGTTTCGACGTGCGGAGGTTTAAGAGGCACAGGGGTTTGGGGGTGTGTCCAACGCAACTGGCCAATAGAACAAAACCAGGGGAGGAGTTAGGGGGTGGGGTAATGCACAATGGTCCAATCCCTGGGAAGGAGTAGGGGATTTCCAGAACCTGTCCCAATCAGGGGCCAAACCTCTCAGACCTTTCCAGAAGGGGGAGAGGCCTCCTGAAAGACAGACAGGCTCTGGTGGGGAGGGGACAGTTGATAGGCAGGAGGGTTGTCAGGGAAACAGTAGGTTCTGGAAGGGACAGACCAACTGTGATCACAGCAAGGAATGGGGGGGAACTTGGGACAAACCATTACAGAACTTATTAATATTAACAATAAATAAAAAGGTATAAAACGCACCGCTACATCTCCCCCTTTGTTTTTATATTAAAGGTAGGAGAGAGAAAGTCAGGGGGATCTGGGTTCGGATAAAGGTCTTGAACCCAGTAATTAGGATCTTGAGATCCTTGCTCTAGGTCTTCTTCTGGGAGGCTTGTTGTCTCTCCAGCTTCTGGGGGAAGGGCAGTGGCATAGGAAACATGGTTAATTTGAGGTGGTGCATTGGAGCTGGAAACTGCTTTTTTAAGGCAACAATACAAGATACAAGAAGCAGTAAGAACACAACTGAAAACTAACATAACAACAAGAACTGATTTCAAAATGGACCCGGCCCACGCAGATAGACCCCAGTCTTTAAAAAGTCCATCCAGCCAGTTGGATGTCTGAGGACAGCTTGTTCTTGAAGCCTCCGACAAATTTGCAGATTGTGGCATGGGTGTTGGCACTGCCCACGCCACCATCGGAGACTGAAGACTGGCGAGCAGCAGCAAGGATAGAAGGATGGCTGCTGTCGATGGGGCCATCGCTCTGAGTGGGTCTGGATCTGAACTAAAGAGAATGTGAAACCAAAACATAATTAGAAACAGACCAGTGAGGGAGGGGCAGGACAAACTCATCCCAGCTGGACCATTTGTGTCTTTTCCGCCTCCAGGACGCCACTGACACCTGTGACACCTTCACCTTCCCCCCAGAGACCTTTGGTACATAGGGCCTCACCCATTTAGAGGGGATCCACCTTAGGCCACTGGGGGTGGACACGCAGGCGTACCCGCGCCCCCAAGTGACCAGGTTATGAGGTCCCTCTGTCCCGCCAGTCTCCGGGTCCTTAATCAGAACCGGCGGTCGGACCTTGGTAGTGAACTGGACGTTGCTGCTGAAGTGGCGGACAATTGGTGGGTTCAAAACCTCGAATGAGCAATTTAAAAAATTAATTGTGAACAGGACTCTAGACAGGCGAATCATCGGAGATTCCAATTTCAGGACCTGCTGTTGCTGGTCAAGGACCCTTTTGATTTCTCTGTGGGTCCTCTCAACCACGGCTTGACCTGTGGAGGAATGGGGGATGCCTGTTTTGTGCTCCACTCCCCATTGTTGCAGGAAACTGCGGAACTCCCTGGACTTGTATGCGGGGCCCGTTATCAGTCTTCAGGGTCTTGGGGACGCCCAGGAAGGAGAAAGCCTGAATGAGATGCGTGATCGCATCCCGGGATTTCTCCCCTGCGTGGGCAGAAGCGAAGACTGCGCCAGAGAAGGTGTCCACTGAGACGTGCACATACTTCTGCTTGCCGAATTGAGGGACATGTGTCACGTCTGTCTGCCACACCTCGCAGCTGCCTAACCCCCTGGGGTTGGCACCAGCGCTCAGAGTGGGGAGCGCATGCTGCTGGCAAGTGGGACAAGTCGCCACAATCGCCTTGGCCTGTTCCCGGGTGAGGTGGAAGCGACGGACCAGGCCTGGGGCATTTTGGTGAAACAGCTGGTGGCTGATTTTTGCCTGCTCAAAAAGATTCGGCAATGGGGCCATCTCCACAGGGGCAGCGAGAGCATCAGCCCTCCTGTTCCCCTCGGCAATGAACCCTGGCAAATCCGTGTGTGACCTTGTGTGCATCACATAGAACGGTTGCTCTCGGTGGGAGACAAGCTTTACTAATTTTGAGAGCAACTTAAAAAGAGCAATGTTGGTCACCTCCTGGAGAACGGCATTCTCGGCTCTGGACACTACACCTGCAACATATGCAGAGTCAGTTACCAAATTGAATGGTTCAGAGAACCTCTCAAAAGCCCTGACGACTGCGGCCAACTCAGCGATCTGAGGTGATCCTTCTACCTCAGCGACATCTGTCTCCCACCGCTGAGTCTGAGGGTCCTTCCAAGTCAGAACTGTCTTGTGAGACCTTCCAGACGCGTCTGTGAAAACTGTCCAGTGCCTCTAAAGGCCTTCTGCTCTGAACACTTTCTAATTTTAATGCAAATTGTGCTTCTGAATTGAAAATTTTGTGGGCAGGCCGATGAATAGAAATTTGACCTGTGTAGGAATCCAGAGCCATTTGCAAAGCCTCGTTCTCCCGCAGCAAGTGTTCCAACATTGGTTTTGTAATTTGGCCCGATTTCATCCAAATTGGGATGTGAATACACTCGAAATCACAGCCAGCCAAGTCCCTGATGCGGGTTCTGGCCTTCCGGATAAGGTCAGCTACCAGCTCTTGTGGCATTGTCATCCTTTTGGACCTCTGATGGCTAAGGAAGACCCACTCTATAATCAAGAGAGGATCCTTTCCCGCCTCGGTCCTTGCGGTGTATTTTACTCACCTCCTTGTCCCACTGAAAGATGACACCATGGAGGTGTGGCAGGTTTCCCAGGATGATGAAATTGAATGGCAGTTCAGGCACATACCTGTCTGCCTGCCTAGTGGACATTTTTACCTGGACCTTCTCTAACGCCCTCTGCGCTTCTGGGGTGAGCTCCCGCGGAGAACTTAGCTCCTCTCCCCCTTTCAATAAATTGAAAAGAGGGTCTAGGTCCTCGGTGGTCAGGCCTAGCCAGGGGCCGCACCCAGTTCAACGCCCCACACAGTTGATGGGCGTCAGCAAGAGTCCTGATTTTAGTTTTGATGGCCAATTTTTGCGGCACAATGGTCCGCTTGCTGATTTCCAGGCCCAGATACTTCCAAGGCGGCATCCTTTGAATCTTTTGTTCCTGCAGCTCGAATCCTGCAACAACCAATGAAGAGATTGTCAGGTCAAGCGCATGGGACAGTACATCCTCGTTCGGGGCGCAGACAAGGACATCATCCATATAGTGGTGGATAATCGCCTTGTCTGCGGCTGCACGCACAGGGGACAGCAAGGAAGAGACATACCGTTGGCAAATGGCTGGGCTGTTCTTAAGGCCCTGCGGCAAAACTTTCCAATGGTACCTTTTCCTCGGGGCCTCTCGGTTGATGGTGGGAACCGAGAACGCGAAGCGTGGGCATCGTCAGGATGTAGGGGAATTTGGAAAAAACAATCTTTGATATCTATAACTGCCAATTGCCAATCTCGGGGGAGCATTGTTGGGGAAGGCATCCCTGGTTGGAGAGACCCCCATATCCTCTATAACATTGTTAATTTGTCTGAGGTCGTGGAGGAGCCGCCATTTGGTCTTGTCAGCCTTCTGGATGACAAAGACCGGAGAATTCCACGGGGATGTGGTCTCCTCGATGTTACCTTTGGCAAGTTGCTCTTCCACTAGCTCATTCAGCGCCTTCAATTTTTGTTTTGAAAGCGGCCACTGTTCCACCCAGACTGGAACATCTGTTTTCCAATCAGTTTTTTGGGTAGGGCGCTTCTCAGTGACCGCCACCCTAAAATCCTGTGAGGGGTCGGGAATGTCAATTGTGACCCCCCCACTGTGCCATGAGGTCTCGCCCAAGCAAAGGCTTCCTTGTAATCTAAAACAAATGGGCGGAGATTTGCCAATTGCCCATTTGGCCCCTTAATTTGTACAATGCTCTTAGATTGCTTAGCCAATTGGATGCCCCCTACACCTTGCACCGCTCCGGCCACACTTTGCAGAGCCCAATGTGACGGCCACTCCCGTGACGGGATCACCGTTACATCTGCCCCTTTGTACAGGAGACCCCTGATACCAATGGTCTCCTCCCCCACCTGCACCTGACAGTCAAGCTGTGGCTTTGAGTTGGAAATCGCCCTCACCCTCCCCACTGAAGAGCTTCCCCTGTGAGGAAATCGGGTATGGGTATCACCTGGGCTATTGTCTGCCCCTTCGGCAGAAAGGCAGGCGGGGACGTGCAGTGCAGCCAAACCACGAAGCGCTCGGGATCAGAGTCAACGATTCCCGGAGCAACCTCGATCTCGAACGGGGTGTACTTACAATCTCCGATGACTAAGTATCTGTCACCGATCTCATGCCAAGAGCCCTGCTCACTGGGGCTAACCGATAGAAGGCGCCAATTGCTGTCCTTCAGCAGCAGCGACTCAGTGAGCTGTAGTTTGAATGGCTCGCACCGTGAGTTGGTGGTTAGGATGGAATCTGAGAGTTCTATCTCTCTGGGTGTCAGGTCCGGTACATGTGAGTCTGAAGAGACTCTGGTGTCAGTCCTGGTGGGCGAAAAAGGACCAACATTAGGTCCCTTCCGCTTTCTCTCCCCTGCTTTCCCCTCCTCTGTGTTCGGTGAGCACCCTCAATTTTTGTACCTCACGTCGTGGTAGTCGGTAATCCCGAAGTTGTCACTCCGCCTAGTTTTTTTTTGGAATGTCCGGTTGAGGTTCCACTTTCGTGCTGATCCTCGCCTGCCCAGCTACTGTTAGCCCACCCCTGTGCACGTTGATGTGCCACCGGACTCGGTCTGGAATTGCAGTCCTCGAAAGTGTGATGGCATCGTGTGTGTCTCAGTTGCCAGAGTACACGCGCTTTGCCGCACAAATGCCCTCAACTAGTCTTTTGCGGCGTGGTACACAAAGACGGAACTTTCTGGTGCATGGCGCTATTTGTCCTGAGGAGACCTCCGAGTGCAGGTGCAAGCGCTGCACTGGCTCTCGAGGCTGGTTCCTCTCTGGCTGGTGCTTTGGGGGCTTGTTTTAGAGCTCCTTGTTTAATTTTCTATTTTTGTTTTTTATTTATTTGTTCACATATGTTCCATGGCTGTGAATCCGGTTGTCAAGTTGCCCCGCGGCTGCTCGCATTCCCTTGGGCGTGATGGATCAACGCAAGCGGCGTTGAGCCTGTGGTCTTTCCTACACTTGTGCGGAACAGTCCTCTCCAGAACCTCCTGCGAACGCGTGGGTGGCCGCCTCCTCGTAGTGGCAGGCTTGAGGCACTGCCTGCTTTTACCACCGATTCGCATGGCGATCTTCCTCTTTGGACATCATCTCAAACACGCTTTCCCGAGCTGGCCTCTCTGGCCTCCCACCTGCGTTTCATAGCTCGCGTCATTTTTTCACAAATGACAAAAGGTTCCGCCGGCCCTGCTTAGATTATCTGCAAAATTGGGCAGTGGTCCTCTCTCGCTGCAGCCCCTAAAATGATGTTGCCTTTTCTTTGTGCCAGCCTTGACCTTTCAGCACTTGGACCGGGATGTGTGCGTCGCCTGATCCGGACCTGCGCTCCATGCCCATCTTCCGTCACAGCATGGTCAAGGGTGATAGATCCCCCGAGCATCACGTGGATGCTCTATCTCATCCTTGTTCTAACCATGCCCTGGCAGGGCGTGTCTCTGCAGCAGGATCTGTCCTCTGCCATGCCGCCTCCCCAGTGGCTTTACTCCCTGGAGGACATGAGGCACGGAAAAGAGACTCGTCCGCAATGATCACACAAGGGACCGCGGCTGTGTACCGGCAGATGGCCTTTTAAACAATCCCGAATACGGGGGCTTTCCCTCCCATACTCCCGGGCCTTCAGCCAGAGATCTAACTCTTGATACTCACTGGCTTCGTGGGAGAAGGGCGCTCAGTTGACTGATTGAAGTTGGTGACCCGCTTCCTGGCAACTCTCACCCCTGATCCATGAATGTGAACAGTTGGGACGCGAGTTAGTAGCGGGAACGTCACCGCCGGCAGTGGGCTAGGCTCTCCGGTCCCCTCTTCTCGGATAATCCGAACTCCCTTCGCTGGGATTACCGGCGCCTGTTTCGGACCGGTGGGCGAATTCTTCGGACGTCCAATGGTCGTGGTTCCGGTGGTCCGCGCAGGGGCAGGTGTGTAGGGGCGCCCCGAACTGCGCACGTTCCGCCAGGGCGACGGGGCAGGTGGAGACCGCGGTGAGCGGTTCAGAAGGAAGTGAAGCCAGGGCATCTGGGCCACCGGTGGGGCCCACGCCCGGCTGTTTGTCCCTGTGGCGTCAGCCGGGTGGCGGGTGTCTCTACGGCTGTCAGGAACCCGGCCGGAGGCCGCGGGCCCTCAGAGGCGCAACGCGGCTAGGGTCTGTAGGGGGTGATGTTCATCGCCGCAGGGTGGGACCAAGGGCTGGAGGCTTTGGTAGGGAGAGTCAGAGGAGGGCAGCGAAGAGGAGGAGGAGAGAACAGGAGACTCCTGGAGGTGATAGGCAGAGTTTGGAGAGGAATGGTGGCCTAGGCGCAGCAAGGGAAGGGAGAAGCGGACCCTTATGGCCCGCAAAGCCGAGTTTGCTAGCTGCCCTGGGCCGGAAGGAACCGGCCCGCGGACGGGTAGAGATCACCGCATCAAACCTTCCTCTTTCCGGGGACGGGCCGGGCGCTAGACCCACCCTGTGTGCCGCCAGGCCGTGTGTAGTGCCCGGGTGGAGGAAAGAGGAGAGAGGGGGAGAACAGCCAGTTTGGTCGGCGTCAGTTTTCTGGTCTCTGCCACCCAACTGGGACCTTTACCGCAACACGGGGTTTTTCTTTTGAAACGTGAGGCTCGTTGTCGGAGTAGAAGAACGGGTCACGGGGTGCAGGATTTCAACGCCCTCGGAAGCGCTGCGCAGCGTGCAGTTGCTGCGCGTGCGTATGCTTTTACGTCTGGGCTTGTTTTTTTTGCCTTCTTCCGTCCTTTTACTCTTCTCTTCCTCGTCTCTCTTTTTCTATCTTTTTCTCTAATGGGGAGGTTAGCGAGTCATGGCACGGTTCCGCGAGAGAGCAAGCCAGTTCGTCCCAGTTAGTCTTTGCGAGGGGATTTGACGAGGGGGGTGTTTTAGGGCAGGCAGGGGTCCGGGGAATGGGACCGGGGGGGGGGGGTGGCGTAATTAGGAGGGGCACAGTGGCAGGGAGGGGCCGACGCTCGAGGCATTGAATGGTCGGGAGGGGACTGCCGGCGGGGGTGGAGACGCAGATCGCGCTCTTTGCTCCAATTTTGCCCATAAAAGAACAGTCTGAGAGTAGATTGCCCCGAGCACCAGGGCGTCCGGCCAAGACTGTCGCTGGCGGGGTGGTTTTGAAGATACAGGTACGCCGCGGATAGTAGGGGGGGCTTGGCTAGAGGGAGTTTTTCCTGCGACTCTCCGAAGGATGCCCTTTTGGGGTGAAGCGGAAGGGGGACAATGGGCACGGGGAAACTGGGTGCTCTGTCTTTCAAGAGTCCGGTTAGTCATTCTTCGAGGTGATGTGGCAGCTTGTTTATTGAGTGTGGTTCCTTGCCAACCTGAGGGTATAGTTGCACTGGTTTTTTTTTTTTCCTGGGTTCCTGTCAGGAGTCGTATATGTAATTTAGTTCTGTGATGTAATTACTGTGGATACTCCTCTAAAGTTTTGGTGAAAGTGAGGTTTTGAGAGATTGGGATTTAGGCTGTGAGTTACTCTCATTGGCTCAAGGCATTCCATACTGGAATCAAATGGAGATGGGTGGAGTCAGGCATGCGTTTCGGGCGTTGCCGATTGCTCTGAAAATCTTTGCGAGAGACTGAGGCGAAAGTATCCGCCGGCTTTTTTGGTTACACCCTCAGGTATTTCGCTTTGTGGTTTTTAATGAGACATATTCTGGGGGACCAACCTCGTACTCGGTCGGGTGCCAAATCGGAGGGTTTGAAGGGCCGTTCCCGCGCGGGCTTTGTGAGTAGTTTGGTGGGGGTACCATTCTGCCTTATTGAAAACCCTAGCTCGCTTCCTGCAACTCCAGAGTGAGGATGGCGGGGAATGGATAATCTGTACCGCGTTCCCAGGGTCAGAAATTGTGAGGTATGCTTCTAGGAGAGCCGAAGTTAAGCCGTTTTACCTCTTGGTCGTTTCTGCAGGTCGCCTCGGAGCCTGCCAGTAGTGACCCGAGTTGGCTCCCCGCGAACGCTTTAAAAATGGGATTTTTTGGTTGTGATCCTTCGGTCTTTTATGGTACCTGGTCATATAGATGGGTTATACTTGCGTCTCGCTTCTTTCGGGGTGGTGCAGGTGCTAAGTTGGACTGCCTTCTGTTTTTGTGGCCTTGTCCTGTTCGTTCCAGCTCCTGTGTAGCTGACATCTCTCGTTGGTCTTGAAAGGAGAGGCGGCTGCTTGGCCTCTGGAATCTGCAAGGCTGCCAGGACGAACACATACTTTTAACTCTTTGAGGGCTTGAGACTAGTGGCATCTTGTGTGTGTGTTCACACGCCGTCTGCTTTGACTCTGTCAATGCTGCTGGCAAGAGGCATTCTTTGAGTTTTGTTAAGAGGTGTGTTTTTCTCAAATAGGTGTACGAAGGCACGCCAGCGTGGTCCATGGTGGTCTTTCCAACCATTTCCGCGCGACGTTGACCAGCCACGCTATGGCGTCAAGCAATGACTAGCGGGAGGGCGGCTGTGCTGTCCCCTGCCTTGAGTTGGTGCGGACTCAGTCTACTTTGGCATTCAGCAGCCAGCTGGAAAGTATCGTTCTGTGTTTCAAGTAATTAAGGAAGAGGGAGGAGTCTTTTGGGGTCTCCTGTTTCCTGCGATCTGCTTCTCCCCCAGGCTGGAAAGAAGGAAGGGGAAATATGGTGTTTTCAGGGGGGCGCTGAATGGCACTACTAGAATGCTTAATACAGAGGTGGCCTGTTGGCAATGTCAGCATTCACTCTGTGCGTATATCACAACTGTGATTGTCTGGTTTGGATATAGTGTGCTAATTGTGATCTTTACTATCTGTTCTTTAATATCTGCCTGTCTGGGATAGTGAAGCCAGCTTAGCAGTGACGGCAGCTAACGTACGTCGATGGAACCTCTTTAGGTCTGTCTGATAACTGTGCTGACTGTTTATAGTCTTAGTGTGAAGTCATTGACAAGCCGTGCTTTTAAATTTTCTTTTACCTATCCCCTTCAACAGCTAGCTAAATAATGAATAATGCCAATTAAAACCTCAGTAGCTTCACTTAATCAAGGGTTAGCTTGTTTTTCTCAGGAAGAAAAACAGATAGCCACCAGTTTTGGACAGAGACGACCCAAATTCCATATCATGACGCCACCCCTTTCTATTTCAAGAGGAATACACTTTGGGATAATAGTCAACGTATTGTCAGATTCATTCGCAGGGGAACTCCTTTCACCAGTTTGAGAGCCGCGCGCCCATGCTCAATCAACTGTCACACTCACACACCCCGAAAAGCAAAAGACAAGTAACGAAAAACAAAAACCGCGACTTAAAACCCGAGTCGGGGACCAAAGCTCCCCGCGCCCTCGGAGCGCAGCCAATCCCAACAAAAGCCGACAGCGGGGAAACGGCCCTGAGCCCACGCGTCAGGTCCCCGCGTCTAAACGAAAAGCGAAAATAAACTGAGGAAACAAAAGCGGCCGCACTCTGGACACCCTGACCCCGGAGCGCTTAAGGCAGCTCCGCGGGGGGAATGCACTCCTGACTCTTTCGAAAAGAGCCTCCCAGAAAATGTGGGGAAACCCAGGGGGAGGGAAAACCCTTCCAGCTCCCCTAGGGGTCCCGAAAAGAAAGGTGACGGACTCACCCTGTCCGGTGCAGGCAGTAGAAATGGGGTGGTGGTGGTCCTTCGCCGGAGGAGGACTTCCCTGGGCGCCGGAAAAGCTGCCCTCCTCTCCTGCCAGGAGCAGACTCCGAGGAGCTGCTTCAACTGGCAGGTGCGCGGCTGTCTGAGGCCCTGCAACTCTGCGCGGAGACGTCCAGCACAGGTGAAGGCCAAATCCACGGGGTCCGGCGGTGGTCACAGACAGTCCCGTGGAGAGAGCACACGCCGCTGCACTCGTGGAAGCGTCCAGAGGTTGACACCACGCCTGGCGTGGGCCCCACGTTGGGCGCCAGATGCGCTGGCTTCACTTCCTCTGAACCGCTCTACCGCGGTTCCAGCCTTGCCCGGCAGCCCTGGCAGGAAGCGTGCGCAGCTTCGGTAGGGCCCCGCGGAGCGGATCCGCAGGAGCCCACCCGGTGGGTCCTTGGTCCACGAGCAGTCGGTGTTGGTGAGAATGCAGCTTCGGCGAAGGAGGAGAAGGAGACTCTTTCTGGGTGTTACAAGGATGGGTTTATTCGGGGAAACATGCCCAGAGAGAGACTGACTCCTAGCACGTTTCGACGTGCGGAGGTTTAAGAGGCACAGGGGTTTGGGGGTGTGTCCAACGCAACTGGCCAATAGAACAAAACCAGGGGAGGAGTTAGGGGGTGGGGTAATGCACAATGGTCCAATCCCTGGGAAGGAGTAGGGGATTTCCAGAACCTGTCCCAATCAGGGGCCAAACCTCTCAGACCTTTCCAGAAGGGGGAGAGGCCTCCTGAAAGACAGACAGGCTCTGGTGGGGAGGGGACAGTTGATAGGCAGGAGGGTTGTCAGGGAAACAGTAGGTTCTGGAAGGGACAGACCAACTGTGATCACAGCAAGGAATGGGGGGGAACTTGGGACAAACCATTACAGAACTTATTAATATTAACAATAAATAAAAAGGTATAAAACGCACCGCTACAGGTGGGGCCTTTAAGGTTTGGTTCCCAGAGGGGGATCCCATTCAGGGCTTCTCTCACAAATTTGCCCTAAACCAGGACATCCACAAACACCGGAGGAGTCCTGCAACTTCATTGGAACAGAGGGAGAGAGTCAACCAGGGCCCAGGTCTCTCTGAGCCCTGTAACAAACCTGCTGCTTGAAGTCAGTAGGGACATTAGGACCCCTTTCAGAGACATTAACAGCCATCAAACTGTTTGTAAAGACATGAGCTTCCCTCTCAAGTCCTCCTCATTTCTGACTTTGTACAAACCCTACTTCTTAACTTAATCCTTTTAAACAACCTGGAAGATTTGAAACAGCCCCTCCCAACTTTTCGGTGTGGCAAGTAAATCCAGAGACTAAAAATAAATATGAGAAATGAAATGACAGCTCGCATAAGGCCATTGATCACTACAAGTCCTTGCCCATGGCTCCTGATGGCCCAGGTCTCCCTGCCTTTCCTTCCAGTTGAGAATTCCCGTATCTGCGGGACTTTAGAGACCTGGAGCCGAGTGTGACAGGTCCCCCCGTGTCCAGCTGTCCCGGCTGCAGTTCCTGCAGTCCTGGCTGGGGTTCCGGACACCAAAGTCCCAAGGCAGCACCTGCACTAACAGGGCTTCCTATTCAATCATCCCAAATGAACTCAGGCACCCCAGATCCATTTTTAAAGACACAAAAGACCTCAACGAACCAGATCAGGGCCTCGAATGACCTCAAATGGGTGACATTAAATAACCTCAGTCATGACCTGAAATGACCCCTACGACCTAGAGTAACCCCATCGTGACCCCTATGACCTTGAATGACCTTGGATTGACCTCTAAAATGACCCAAAGTAACCCCTGCGAAAACCCAAAAATTCACAAATGACCTCGAGTAACCCCTGTGACCCGAAATAACCCCTATGACTGAGAGTAACCCCGATCGTGACCCCAATGACCTTGAATGACCTTGGATTGACCTCTAAAATGACCTAAAGTAACCCCTGCGAAAACCCAAAAATTCACAAATGACCTCGAGTAACCCCTGTGACCTGAAATGACCCCAATGACCTAGAGTAACCCCAATCGTGACCCCAATGACCTTGAATGACCTTGGATTGACCTCTAAAATGACCTAAAGTAACCCCTGCGAAAACCCAAAAATTCACAAATGACCTCGAGTAACCCCTGTGACCTGAAATGACCCCATGACCTAGAGTAACCCCATTGTGACCCCAATGACATTGAATGACCTTGGATTGACCTCTAAAATGACCTAAAGTAACCCCTGCGAAAACCCAAAAATTCACAAATGACCTGGAGTAACCCTTGTGACCCGAAATAACCCCTATGACCTAGAGTAACCCCGATCGTGACCCCTATGACCTTGAATGACCTTGGATTGACCTCTAAAATGACCTAAAGTAACCCCTGCGAAAACCCAAAAATTCACAAATGACCTCGAGTAACCCCTGTGACCTGAAATGACCCCTATGACCTAGAGTAACCCCGATCGTGACCCCTATGACCTTGAATGACCTTGGATTGACCTCTAAAATGACCTAAAGTAACCCCTGCGAAAACCCAAAAATTCACAAATGACCTCGAGTAACCCCTGTGACCCGAAATTACCCCTATGACCTAGAGTAACCCCGATTGTGACCCCAATGACCTTGAATGACCTTGGATTGACCTCTAAAATGACCTAAAGTAACCCCTGCGAAAACCCAAAAATTCACAAATGACCTCGAGTAACCCCTGTGACCTGAAATGACCCCTATGACCTTGAATGACCTTGGAGTGACCTCTAAATGACCTCAAATGACCCCTGTGACCTGAAGTAACCCAAATTGGGTCTCAGATGACCCCAAGTGACCTGTCCCAGTTTGCAAACTCTCCATCACGTCTGGCACAGCTGCCCCAGTGGTGCCTGACCCCATCCAGGCCATGGTGGTCCCTGGTCACTCCCCATTCTCCACTGGCCATTGCCACCGGCCATATGGGGCTGCCAAAGGGTGACCCAGCCTTGCTGAGCACCCCGGGGCTGGGTGGCAATCACAGAGACAAGCTGAGACAAGTTTGATTTAGGTTTATTTCGGTTTTTATTTTGTTTTAATTAAGGAAAAACCCAAGGCGCTTTGCCCTTGTTGAGGTGTTGTGCAGGGAATTCATGGTGTGGTGCAGAATTGCTGCTGTGCCCTGTCATTGGTCCCTGCTGTTCTGCAGCTCTCAGCAGTGCCACCTCAGAGAGCAGCAGGAGTTCAGTTCTCTGACGCCTTCTGCCCTACAGCCGCTCTCCCAACAGCCCAGCAGGTCCTTTGGGGTCTCTGAAATCCCCAAATCTCTGAGACACAACGGGGCCTCTGGGGCAGGCACAATGGGGAGTTCCTGCCACTGGTTCCAGTTAAATCACTTCAGCTGCTGGGCTCCTCCTGCCACCCCAGAAATAGAAATGGATTCCACTCCCACACACCTTGATGGCACCCGGGTACCCTGGGCACCAGTGTCCCCCAGAGCTGTGACTCTGTGGGTCAGACGTGCCAGGCCATGGGATCCACAGAGTCCAACAGATCCAATGTCCCTTCCCTCCACCTGGCTACAGGCAGGGCCGCTCCAATCCTGCCCATGGTGCACGCTGCTCTCCTCCTGTAAATGTGGTCCTGAGGTCCCTGCAAGAGAATCAGGCATATCACCATTCCTACACCTTCCAGAGTTCTGTCCACAGGAGACAGGATTGACTCTAGATGAGCCTCCTGTGGTAGATGTTCCTCTTTTCAGTTCACCCACCCGGGCTGCTAAGGAGGAGGTGGGTTTTCCATCCCCTGTTCCTGAAGGAAAAACCAGGGCTTACCTTGTGGGGTGTATCCTTGTTCCCTGGCTGGGGGACTCGTGCTCCTGATGGCAGAAACTCCTGTTGGTTCTGGTGAGTTGTGGTGAATTCCTTCCTTCAGCTCCTTTCTCACTTCCTGGTGGCCTTCCTCAATCAAGCTCTGGATGTGCTCAGCCAGCTTTGTCTCCACGGATGAGACTGGCAGTGACAACGTCCCTGGAAATTCCTGTGTGCTGAGCAGTGCTCAGCTGTGCAGGAAAATGATCTCCAGCACAGGCAATTCCCTCAGGCATGGGATACCTGGTTCCATTGTGCTCCACTTCCCTGGCTGCACCTGGAGGTCTTCACAAAGGCGTCCATCCCTGACCTTCACCAGCAGTGACCCCCAGAGGCTGAGGGTTTCCTGGATTCCCAGGGACAGAGAGGGAGAGATGATCTCCAGCTCTGGCTTTCTGCTGGGTGTGAGGGTCTGGCCACCTCCTCGTTGGTCACTGCAGATGGATTTGCTCTTGGATTTCTTCTTATGAATGGGGGCAGCTGCTGCAGGCTTGGGCTGTTCTGGCTCAGTGACTGTTAGTGTGGAAGTTCTGGCTGTTCTCGTGGTTCCTCTTCTCTGTGTCAGGCTGTGTGTCCATGGTGCTGTTGCTTTGCTCTCATGGTTCCTTTTCTCTCTGTGACAGGCTGTGTGTCCATGGTGCTGTTGCTTTGCTCTCATGGTTCCTTTTCTCTCTGTGTCAGGCTGTGTGTCCATGGTGCTGTTGCTTTTCTCTTGGTTCCTTTTCTCTCTGTGACAGGCTGTGTGTCCATGGTGCTGTTGCTTTGCTCTCATGGTTCCTTTTCTCTCTGTGACAGGCTGTGTGTCCATGGTGCTGTTGCTTTGCTCTCATGGTTCCTTTTCTCTCTGTGACAGGCTGTGTGTCCATGGTGCTGTTGCTTTGCTCTCAGTTCCTTTTCTCTCTGTGACAGGCTGTGTGTCCATGGTGTTTGTTTCTTTGCTCTCTTGGTTCCTTTTCTCTCTGTGACAGGCTGTGTGTCCATGGTGCTGTTGCTTTTCTCTTGGTTCCTTTTCTCTCTGTGTCAGGCTGTGTGTCCATGGTGCTGTTGCTTTGCTCTCTTGGTTCCTTTTCTCTCTGTGACAGGCTGTGTGTCCATGGTGCTGTTGCTTTTCTCTCAGTTCCTTTTCTCTCTGTGTCAGGCTGTGTGTCCATGGTGCTGTTGCTTTGCTCTCATGGTTCCTTTTCTCTCTGTGTCAGGCTGTGTGTCCATGGTGCTGTTGCTTTTCTCTTGGTTCCTTTTCTCTCTGTGTCAGGCTGTGTGTCCATGGTGCTGTTGCTTTGCTCTCATGGTTCCTTTTCTCTCTGTGACAGGCTGTGTGTCCATGGTGCTGTTGCTTTGCTCTCATGGTTCCTTTTCTCTCTGTGTCAGGCTGTGTGTCCATGGTGCTGTTGCTTTGCTCTTGGTTCCTTTTCTCTCTGTGTCAGGCTGTGTGTCCATGGTGCTGTTGCTTTTCTCTCATGGTTCCTTTTCTCTCTGTGTCAGGCTGTGTGTCCATGGTGCTGTTGCTTTTCTCTTGGTTCCTTTTCTCTCTGTGACAGGCTGTGTGTCCATGGTGCTGTTGCTTTTCTCTTGGTTCCTTTTCTCTCTGTGTCAGGCTGTGTGTCCATGGTGCTGTTGCTTTTCTCTTGGTTCCTTTTCTCTCTGTGTCAGGCTGTGTGTCCATGGTGCTGTTGCTTTTCTCTTGGTTCCTTTTCTCTCTGTGTCAGGCTGTGTGTCCATGGTGCTGTTGCTTTTCTCTTGGTTCCTTTTCTCTCTGTGACAGGCTGTGTGTCCATGGTGCTGTTGCTTTTCTCTTGGTTCCTTTTCTCTCTGTGACAGGCTGTGTGTCCATGGTGCTGTTGCTTTTCTCTCAGTTCCTTTTCTCTCTGTGTCAGGCTGTGCAGCCATGGTGTTGATGCTTTTCTCCTGTGGTTCCTTTTCTCTCTGTGTCAGGCTGTGTGTCCATGGTGCTGTTGCTTTGCTCTCTTGGTTCCTTTTCTCTCTGTGTCAGTCTGTGCAGCCGTGGTGCTGCTGACTTGCTGCTCTCCCCTCCTGGAGCAGCTGCTGTCCCACACCGAGCCCTGTTCTGTCTCTGAGCATGGTGTACACGGTGCAGCCTGTACAGAGGAGACAAAGCAGAACTGACAACAAGATTATGCCACCTTTGACATCCAGAGGGAACTCAAATAACTCAAATGCTCAAAAACATTTTCAAAACCTGCTGTGTCAGGTCTGAAAGGCTGGGAGAAACCACTCTCTGCTCTCCCCCCCAGGGGCTGGGTGCAATTGTTGAGGAGGACTCAGATGTGGCAGCCCAGACTAGGATAAGCAAACAAAACTGAATGTATATTTCAAATTATGTTCTACCTCAGAGGTTATCATGCAACAGACATCATAAACCATAATAAAGCAATTTTCTTACCATTCCCTGGTCTCAACAGGAGCATTACAGCAGGCAGGTAGTTCCCCCTGTGCAGAAAAATATAAAGCAAGGTACAAGACATACAGAAGCATGGTGAGCATCATGGTGAATAGGTGCTTTTTTGTTAACACAGAATTGTAATTCTGACTTCTCTCAGGACTGGCCTCGCACTGGGAGCCAAAATATCTACCAGCTGGAAAGCAAAGCAGGGGGAGATCCCAAGTCAGAACTACAATTTGATAGGAAAATTCAAGGCAGAAAACACTGGATACAACCTGTCAGTCAGGGTGGTGGTGATTAAATGGTGCCTGCAGCCCTCTTGGAGTGGTGGATGTGCTTCTGTTGAAGAGCTGATCCTGCAGAAGGCTCTGGTCTCCCTCTGAAGGTCCCGTGCTGATTATGGAGCTCTCCTCTGGGAATCCAGCAGGCAAGGTGCTCGTGGTGCTGCCCCTGGGCGGAGCATCCACAATGGGATGATGTCATTTATGGGTCATGGCCTTTAGCAGAGAGAGAGCGTGGAGGGAGTTATCAGAGATGAGTCTTGGAAGAGATAAAGAACACAGCCTCACCTGTCTGAACAGCTTGTGGGGATGGTGACACAATTCATACCTTCACTTGCACCTTTTTTGTAGCCTAAGATACAACTCCAGCCAGGGTGTCCCTCAAGTAACCCTGCCAGGGACTGCAGTGACCTCAAAAACCCCAAATTACCTCAAGTAACCCTGCCAGGGACTGCAGTGACCTCAAAAACCCCAAATTACCTCAAGTAACCCTGCCAGGGACTGCAGTGACCTCAAAAACCCCAAATTACCTCAAGTAACCCTGCCAGGGACTGCAGTGACCTCAAAAACCCCAAATTACCTCAAGTAACCCTGCCAGGGACTGCAGTGACCCCAAAAAACTCCAAATTACCTCAAGTAACCCTGCCAGGGACTGCAGTGACCCCAAAAAACCCCAAATTACCTCAAGTAACCCCTGTGACCCCGAGCAGCCCCTGGGGTTCTGCACCCTCAGCTCCCAGGGTGCAGCACCCACAGCAGCCCATCAGAACCGGGCTGGGAGGGGCAGGGATGGGAAGCAGACCCTCCCACAGCTTCCCTCCCAGCCTGGTCCCTCCATTCATCTCCTGAGCAGCAGGATCTGAGCCAGCCACAGAACTCCCCTGGCTCACGCTGGCCCTTCAGTTTTGCTGCACACGGCCAGTACAGAGCGTTAAACTGGGTTAAAAACCCCACAGTGATGGATATTGTTCCACAGAAAAGGTACAGAACGAGTCAGTGGCACAGGCCAGCTCACTGTTCATGTCTCATCCCTCCTGGCCTCCAGCTCACTGTTCATGTCTCATCCCTCCTGGCCTCCAGCTCACTGTTCATGTCTCATCCTTGCTGGCCTCCAGCTCACTGTTCATGTCTCATCCCTGCTGGCCTCCAGCTCACTGTTCATGTCTCATCCTTGCTGGCCTCCAGCTCACTGTTCATGTCTCATCCCTGCTGGCCTCCAGCTCGCTGTTCATGTCTCATCCCTGCTGGCCTCCAGCTCACTGTTCATGTCTCATCCCTGCTGGCCTCCAGCTCACTGTTCATGTCTCATCCTTGCTGGCCTCTGCCAGCCCTGTGCAGCGTTTGCAGGGAATGGGCAGAGGCAGCTCTGGGTATAACACACACTCTGGTAATTCCCATCCACACACACACTCACCAAGAGTGCTGGAATCAAATGCTCCTGCTCATCTTCCCCATGGAGCAAAGGAACATCTGAACATTTGTTCCCCCTTTGGCACAAAATTCAAACCAGACTGAGGAGTACCTGGGACTACCAGGAATCTCTTCCTGGTCCAGCAAGGGCTCCAGTTCTCCTGGTAAAACAGCAGATCCTGACACCCTTACCAATCCATTTTTCTGTTCTTTTTTACAAATGGCACATTGATTCCTTCCCAATTGCTGTCCTGGTGGCTGCCCCCTGCCCTTTGCTCCTGGGGCTCCCAGAATTTATTCAGGGATTATAAACACAATACCATTATCCTTGCCTGTGCCTTTGCCTTTCCCTCATCCCTTCTTTGGCACCTATCACACACCTGAGGTGCCTTTCTAACCAATTCCTGCAAGGGCCCACTCTGCCCCCTCTTCATCCCCTGCTCCCTGGGGATCCAACCCCCACAGCCACCAAATTCTCTGCAAAATCACTGGAATTCCCAGGGACACCAACAAAATCCCTTCATGTATCGGGTTTGGTGACACATTGTCTCTTATATGGCACACCTGTGCCATATGGTACCTCACAGGGCACCCCAAACCTGATCCCTGTACCTTATATGGCATCCCAGAGCCTGTCCCCATACCTTACATGTCACCCCAAAGCCAGTCCCTGTGCCTTACAGGGCACCCCAAAGCTGGTCCCTGTACCTTACAGGGCACCCCAAAGGTGCTCTCTGTACCTCACAGGGCACCCCAAAGCCGCTCCCTGTACCTTACAGAGCACCCCAGAGCCTGTCCCCATACCTTACAGGGCACCCCAAAGCCACTCCCTGTCCCTTACATGTCACATCAAAGCCGCTCCCTGTCCCTTACAGGGCACCCCAAAGCCGCTCCCTGTCCCTTACAGGGCACCCCAAAGCCGCTCCCTGTCCCTTACAGGGCACCCCAAAGGTGCTCCCTGTACCTTACAGGGCACCCCAAAGCCACTCCCCGTCCCTTACATGTCACACCAAAGCCGCTCCCTGTACCTTACAGAGCACCCCAAAGCCTGTCCCCATACCTTACAGGGCACCCCAAAGCCGCTCCCTGTCCCTTACATGTCACTCCAAAGCTGCTCCCTGTACCTCACAGGGCACCCCAAAGCCGCTCCCTGTCCCTTACAGGGCACCCCACAAAGCCAGTCCCTGTCCCTTACATATCACACCAAAGCTGCTCCCTGTACCTCACAGGGCACCCCAAAGGTGCTCCCTGTACCTTATATGGCATCCCAGAGCCTGTCCCCATACCTTACAGGGCACCTCAAAGCCAGTCCCTGTCCCTTACATGTCACACCAAAGCCAGTCCCTGTACTTTACAGGGCACCCCAAAGCTGCTCCCTGTACCTTACAGGGCACCCCAAAGCCAGTCTCTGTACTTTACAGGGCACCCCAAAGCTGGTCCATGTCCTTTACAGGGAGGGCACCCCAAAGCCGCTCCCTGTCCCTTACATGTCACACCAAAGCCACTCCCCGTCCCTTACATGTCACACCAAAGCTGGTCTCTCTACCTTACAGGTGCTCCCTGTACCTCACAGGGCACCCCAAAGCCGCTCCCTGTCCCCCACCCCGCAGCCCTCCCCATCCAGCCGCAGTGCCCATTGGCTCCACAATGACAGGGAGGGCTGCTGTGTAGGAACAAACCCTCCCTGTTCCCCTCTCCTGGAAGCCAGCCATACAACAGACTCGCAGCTGGCCGTGTGTTAGACTGCAGACTTTGAAGATCAGGCTGAGAACTTCCCAGTGCTCCCCGTCCTTTCCTTATCACAGCGGTCCCGCTGCCATTTGGCTCAGCCAGATCTCTCCACACTCCCCTTGCACCAATCCTTTCCCAACCCAACACCTTACTGCCCGCTCTGGGTTACCGAGGCATTGTCCCGGTGCCTCTTCTTTCTTGCCCCCTCTCGGTACCCATCAGCTGAGCCCACAGGAAGGTACAACCTTCCCAAACTGCCCACCTTGAATAACTCCCCCTGAACCTCTGTTTTACCCCAAAGTTCAGAAATTCGGGATTGTGCAGAGCCACTTGTCTGTGTCAGGAGCCGAGCTGCCTGGGCTCTGCAACAAACCTGCTGCCTGAAGGTGGTAGAGACACCAAATCACACTTCAAACACCCACAGCTTCACCCATCAAATTGTTTGTAAAGACACCAGCTTTCCTCCCAGCAGGAAGCAGCTCCTGGAGTTTATTGTGGAACCCCTTGTTTGTCTGTGAGCTTATTACAATGTGCTGAAAAGTCAAACGGCAACCAGTCCTTCAACCAAATACATTTGCCTGCATGGCATGAGCCTTCTTATCCTTATCCTTATCTTTCTTTTTTAACAGTTTATTTATTTATTTTTATTTTTTATTTTGTGTGTGTTTGATGCTTCCCCAAGTGTAGAGCTGTCCCGTGTGTCTCTAAAGAACACATTAGGGCTGCCCCACACAAAAGGGGCACCCCCTGAGCCAGCAGCCCCGGTAATTCCCCCGCTGCTTTCCCTGCCTTTCACTCCCCTGGCGGTGAGGAAGGCAAGGGGGCAGTGACACAAAAGCCAGCAATGCTCAGAGGTTTTGCAAGTGTGATAATGACCTGGAGATTGATCTGATTTCTTGTAGAGAGAGGCTTGTTCTGCAATTGGCCTCACCACAGTCTCAGATCAGAAATGGCTTGCTTTTCTTTATTTATGCATCTCCTCTGCCTTGTGTTCTGCCACTCACTTTCCCCACACTTCTAAACAACACAGAGTACAGACACTAATTTTAATTCCTAGTGTGTCCAACCATCAGAGTAGGATGGGTTTGGAACAAGTTTTAGTCCAGACTTTTCTGCTGTGTGAAATCTAATTTCTATTTCTTCTTCTGTAAAACAGGAAAGATTCATCATTGCAGATTATTTTTAAAGGAATGGTTGAGTGACGTACAGGTTGGCAGTAGAAATAATATTTATTCATCATGAAAGTTGAAGTTTGTTTGTACTCTGAAGTTTTGCCTTTTAATGTGAACGAGGAGAACAGTTAAATGTTCTCCGTGCTGAGACTGCAGCGAGCTTTGGGGGAGGGAGCTGAACAGATGCTGTGCACCTTCAGAAGTGTTCCTCCATCGGAGCTGAGAGGACATCAAGGTTTTTCACACCAAAGTGTCTGGGCTCCTCCAGCCCTGCTCATTCCCCGCCCTCTGAGCCGATGCTCAGCTGCCGTAGGACCAGTCACTTAGAGACTCTCTTGCAGCTGAGTGAAGTTTCCCTTTTTCCCCGTGCTTTTGTAGCTGCTCAGTAATGATCATCATGGGTCACTGGTTATTATCCCAGCTTCACAGCAATGTTATTTTCCACAGCCCCCCACGTGACTGTTTTCATTCTGTTCTCTCTTTCCTTTTTGGCTTTGAACCCTTCTTAATCCAGGACAGAGAAAAAGCACCAAACAATCAAAGAAGTGCAACCACCCTCAGCCAAAATGATGTGCATGGCTAGCAGTCAGATCCCTAAAGCTGAGTGGAAAGGCACGGCCCTATTTCTTAATGTACCAAATTTCTTCCAAACTCTCTCCCCCTAACCAGAACTGAGCAAGCAAAGATAAGCCACCTGATTAAAGGAGCTTTAAGCTGTGAAATCCTCGTCCCTGCACCCATGGTCAAACCTCCTGAGATAAAAAGAGTCAGAGAGGGGTCAAGGCTACAGAGCAGGTCTAAACCATGCAGGAACACTGAGTAAACACATGGTGCTGTTGAACAAGATGTACACAGTGCCACGACTGGCCTGTGCGTGGTGCACAGTGTGTGCTCCTGTGGGAAGGTCTCCTTCCAGCAGAGAAGTGGAGAGGAAGAGTATCAGAACCAGCAGTGCTGGCAACAACATCCGTTCTTTAGACAACCCACTTCCATCTCTCCATTTAGCACTTCCCAGCAAATTAACCAAGGGGGGAAAGGTGAAAGGAACTCGGTAAATAAGTCTGAAATCAACTCTCCAGTGCCTCGTGGAGCTGCAGGCAGGTGATTAAAGGCCTCCTTCCATCAATATTTGATTTACACCAGGGGTTCTTCATTTTAAGTAATTTCTCCCTGTGTCTGGACAGGTGGGTTGGCTGCACAGCAGCCACCAGCACACAGCCCTTCAGTGCTGGGATTGTGATTGGCAAACTGCATCCCTGCACACAGATTTGTGCTGGGTTTGACCACCTTCACTCACAGCAGAGCACACAAAGCAGCAGCATCTGTAGAGCTGCAGATGTTTGGAGTTACCACAGGAGAAACTGCACCAAAATCCCTTGGAAAAAATGTTTCTTTGGGAACTGCCGTTACGATGTTCTAAGATCAGCCAAAGCCCATTTTTAGTAAGTTTCTGTGCACCTGAGCTAGCCAAGGATGGTGAGACTACAGAGCTTAGATAGCTTGGTTGAAAGGATTTTAATCAGGAATAAGCACAACAGACAAAGAGTTGCAAGCTCTGCAGCCTTTTGGATCCAAATTTCTTTTTCTTAAAATCTCCTTGTCTCAAACATGTCAGGAGTCCATTCTCCCTCAGAAAAAATTAAGTGCTGTGTAAAACAGGAGTGGTTTATAGTTCATGAAGAAATGTCTGAATTGGGAGCTGACACTGGAAAATTTGTAAGGAGTTCTGCTTTTTCCATCAAGCTTAGTGAATTCCATGTCACATTATACTGACGTTTCTGGACATTTTATTGACATCTGGCTGCTGTGCAGGGCTGGTGATGATGAAGCTTGAAGCAGCAGTGCCTTATTAACAGGAGTTCCTTTGGAGAAACTCAGGAACTGGGGAGCTACACAGGACTTTAAATTGATCACCATTTATTTGTGAGAACGTTACAGGTGAAGCCTAAGGATGATTCTTTCCCACTGCTTTTGGCTGAGGCTGCCTTGGAGTAGGAGAAGAGCACGAACTCGTTTAATTCACTCAGTGTTGTTTGTTTTGAGCAGAGTCCCATGACACTGAGGATGTGCTGCTTCCCTCTGC
Organism: Acrocephalus arundinaceus; assembly: GCA_021534815.1. NCBI lineage: Eukaryota > Metazoa > Chordata > Aves > Passeriformes > Sylviidae > Acrocephalus > Acrocephalus arundinaceus. Next base: position 3,193,005 of record JAJEOU010001577.1, read on the forward strand.
AGCCAAGTTCAGCTTCAGCACAGATGTCCTCTGTAAATATAACCAAGTGTCCTTCTGCCTCTTACTCCCCGAGCATCTACATCAACTGTGTTCACCACTGCTGATGTACAAATCCCTTTGTTTGAGCAAGCCGTGGAAATAAACATTTAGGAAGTTGGCAGAGTCCCCATCAGTGAAATTCTGCAGGTAAGTTCAAACAGACTCCTGTGAGGAATGGCACAGCTCAGCCTGATTTTGCAGACTTCTCTGATTTCACAGCAAGGGTTCTTTCAACCAATGCAACTGAGCAAACGGGCAGTGTCAAAACTTGTGATTGCTAAAACCATCAGGGTGTAAACAACCCAGATATCGAGGATTTAAAATTGCCCTTAACTCTATTAACTTCAGTAGCGTTGACACAGCAATGCAACATTCCCAAAAGCAAGCAAAAACCCAAAATTTCCTGTGCTACCTGGAAATCATCTTCATTTAAACTAAATTTTTAACAGCTTTTCAAAGTTGTCCTCATCCTCTGCTGCCAGTGTGCTGTGCAGCCTCAGAGACTGGGTCAGTGAAGTGACTCATACCATACACATGGTGTATCTTCAGAAGGGATCAGCTGCAGTCCCCTGAACACTGGGCTGCATTACCATCACAGATCACTAATCAGCAGCAACTTGCTATCCTGCATTGGACATGTGGAACTCATCTCCCTGCATTAGCCCCTCTTTCAGAAATCCCACCAATCTCCAGCTACCTCTGTGGAGGATTGAATCAGATTATGTTTTTACCCTGCTGAACCTGGGGCAGAGTGTGAGTCAGACACTGGGGGATGATGGAGTCTGAAATAAGCAGGAATTTTTCTTTCTTCCCTCAATTTTGCAAGGGAAATACAAATTGTGAGAACTAAACCAGCTTTTATTAGATGCAGAATTTGAGTGATGAAATTTATCCCCATTCAAGGTGTTCTTCATATTAATATTTATCCACATTCAAGATGTTCTTCATATTAACATTAGACATCATTTTCAGGCAGCTGGCTACTATAACTACTATGTACTTATTTGACTTTGTTGTTCAGTTATTAGATACTGACTGCAGTGATGTTTTGCTACCTGCTTGCTGGATATATTTACATCCAGCCATTTCTTTTTGAAATGAGAGGAGTACAAAAGACATAACTCTTCAAGATCGCTGGGTTTAAAATGCAAACTTTATTAATCAGATGATTTGTTGCAGTCACCACAGGGACAACTGCACACCCAGATCACTTGGCATCCTCTGGAATAAATAACCCCAGAATCCATCACCCCTCAGCTGACTCACACTGTTCCCACCACACACAGCCTGGGCTCCCCTGTGATTTATCACAGCTGCCTCAGCAGCCCTAGAAACAATATTCACGATACCTAACTGCTAAATTACCTCCAGGAAGTAACACATGGACATAGAAAGGGAGCCACAAAGAAGCAAACACAACTCCAACCAAGGAATGGTCGGTATCCAAGCCAGCTTCATTCCCCCTCTGCTTTGCCACTTCTTTTTAATTTCTTCTTGTCTCTTGTCCCTGTGCTTTGCCTTCTTGGTCAGGCTGCCTCCACCAAAACTGCTGCCCGTGTCCACCTGCAGAGCCCACGAGGTTTAAGCCACCCCCTTTTCCATGGCCTCATCTCCCCACCACCTCTGAGACAGCTTTTAATTAATCTAGAGAGTCTTTCCATCCTCTGAAAAAACAGAGAAACCCTGGAAGCACGTTCCCCTAACAGCAGCATGGAAACAAGATCCCCTGCACCACCAGACCACATATTCATAAAATAGTTACACAGCAATTCTGCCCTGAACCCCAGATGGATAATGTTTCTCTTAGCAGACTCCTTGAACAAAAGAATAAATGGTTTCAGGTACAGCACTGATTCAAAGTTCCATTTTCATCTGTGTGCTTGGATACATGTATCATATTCCACAGTGGATAAATGCAGCGTTGGACTGCTGGGACCAGCAGAAATATTGTTTGTCTGTCATGATGAGGATGATACCAGCAGATATTAAATATATATTATACTGTGGTTAGCAGTACACAAAGTCCATAACTGCTAATCTGTCATCTTGCAGCAAATGTGGCCTCAGTACCATATGTAAAGATTGCATTATAATAATTTCCTCAGTTTTCCCAGGTGTATGAGTGATTTCAATACCACTTGCTCTAAAAGTTAGGGAACTTGATAATAAAAGGTAATCTTTAGGATTTTATTCATTAGTCAGATATGGCACAGAAATTTAAGTTCTATAGGAAAAATGTTTCTAGAAAAAAAGATAATGAATAAAAACCACACAGTTATATTAATTTCTTAGTAAGGAAGGTGTGTTTGAAAGTCAAAACTTGCTTCTGCAAGTTGGAAATTGATGCCAATTCTCTTCCTACCTCCATTGCCCTTAGGCTGTAGAAAGTCTTATCCTGGTTAAAGTAGATGATTTTGGGAAAAGGTTTGGTCAGCCTTCTTAAGATCCAGTTGATCTTCTGGGCTGAAATTTAAAAATTAGAGAATGGAGGTAGTCATCTCTTTAGACAAAGCAGCATGTTCTGTCTTGGGTAGAGTGTATTTTTTTAAATTTTATTTTTAGTATGGAATCCTTTTTCAAACTCAGGCTGTAAGATAACTTTGATAAAGTAAAGGTTCTGGGGTTTTTCATCCTGCCCTAGTAGCCACTGTTCATTGCACAGAGAACTCTCTGCAGTGCACAGCTGGGAACTGTGTCCTGTTTCTCAATTGTCTCTTTTACCCTGACTTGTTGAAACGAGGGGTTTGTATTTTGTTACTACGTATGGAAGATGAGAATTGTAATTGATTTGCAATTACAATGGGAATAGGAAGCTATAAATATATTAATGTCCACCACATAATTTTTACAAACACATTCCAATATCCCACACAGCACAGGCACACAGCTGCACTGTTGTTTCATGGCTGTTAAAAAGCAGGTGCTGTACCTGATGTGGTCAGAGCAGGTTTGGGGTGCAGTGTCTGGACAAATGAAAGCCCAAAGCAGACATAAAACAAGTTTAAAGCTTGGTAACATCTCAACACTGTTTCCTGCTTCTAGTTCTCCTTTTTACACTTGGCATAAGCTGCCATCCTGTAACAGGATAACTTTATAGCAGTGAGGCTGATTTGGCCTCAAACTTCTACTGAATTCCACTTGCACCATAATGTGCCTGTAGTTGTGTGTGTTGGTTTAGTGCTGTGGGCTCTAATCCCACTCTCTCCACCTTCCCATCCCCAAACAGCTCACAGAGTTCCCTTGCACTATTTAACTAAAGACTTTATAGCACAGAGCTGGCTGTAACCAGGGTTGTTAGACCCTCTCTCCCTTCCCTCTCACCCTGATTTTTCTACCAGAAGTCCAGAAGTTCCTGTTGCAAGTGCCTAGAATAATCAATCCTAGCTTGAGCATTCCAGACTGAAGAAATGTCTATCATAAAACCAGATATGTAGCCTTAGAGACACATTGACTTAATCCTAGTAGCAAATCACTCGGAAAATCAGCCATATTTTAACAGACATAGTACACAGATAATGGGAGAGGCACAACTGACACCAAAGAAGGCTCCAAACATCAGCACTGTGATATCTAAAAGTCTCTCATACCTTTTCTGTGCAGCCTCCCACGGGCAGCTCCACGCAGCTCTGGCTCTCTCTCTCCTTCTTCTCTCTTCCTTCTGCAGTTCCAGCTCACCACATCCCATCCCAGCATGGCCACCTCACCCTATCTGAGCTCTGTACAATGTCTGACCCTTTCTGTCCCTCCCTCCTCACAGCACGGCCAGCAGCCTCCAACTAAACCCTGGCCCAGCTCACCCACCCTTTATCACAGCCAGCTGGGAGGGCAGGGCTGTTCCCACTCTTGGATCATTAACACAGCTGCAATGGATCAGGTAAGATTGCATTCAGCACTCTCTCTGTCTGTCCTGTCCCCACCCCTAAAAGTGACTTTTTTCATTGAAAAGTTATTAGGGATCTGCAGGTTTTAAAACTTGAAAGGCAAGTTCCACAAGAGGAGACCAAGGAAATATTTTTGTTCCTCTGTTTGAGATGATGATGGAAGACCTCTGCTTCCCCACTCCATTCCTACATTTCTGTAAACACAGACCCTGACTCTTAAAATTTCATTTTAAAACAAATACTTTTGTCAGGGAAAAAAACCCAAACCCTTACTCATCTTCACATTTCACTTGTTTGATGTGCACACAAATATTCTCTTTCCTTGCAGTGAAGAGGAAAAATGTTACTTCTGGATTTGGTATTCTGGCACCCTCAAAACACACTCATCAGAATAATTTCTGTATAATTACTGGTTCCACTTTAAGCTCTAGAAATATCTTGTCACTACAAATTCTGCAATGCAAAATCTATTGTATTACTTATTCCCTTTGTCAAGGAGTGGTTGGAGCCTAGATTTCCTTACCAAACAGAATTAACCAGTTGTCTGTAAAAAGTCTGTTTCTTTGTTCTTTCACAATTTATTGCTCATTGCCTCTTCTGCTGCCTTAACCATCAATCCATTTGTGAACTGTCACTGTCTTAGGAACATCATTAATGTTGAGATATAATAACCAGCGAGGTTATTTCCCTGAAACAAAACCAAAATAAAATAGTGTTCAGTCCACAGAATGCAGCTTTGTATTGATCCTTTGTCATAAATGAAAAGAACAAAAGGAAAATATTTTAAACACTGGCTGTGCTGAATCTTTCAGTTGTGTACATATTTAGTTGTTGACATACTCTTGAGGTGCACCATCAATCATGGCTTTCTGTATTAAAAAGGTGGGATAGTGACATATTTCTGTAGGCAAACACCTTCAATAGATTAACAGCAGAGTCTATAGAGAAAAAGTGTCTGCTGGTATATAAAAAGAAAGGGTTAAACATGCAGAAATTTGGTTTATTCTCTAATGCTACATGTGGTCTCTGAAAATCAAAGCAGGAAGCATCATGGAGCTTGGAAAATGATAAAACCACAAGTCATTTTTAACTAATCCCCCTATGCCCTGTCACTGAATTTTACAAGATACCGCAGAAAAGACCCACCATATGGCTTCATTTAAACGTGTGTTGCCTTTCCTAGGGGAACCCCACAAACCAAATGAACATAAAGAGGACAGGATTTGGAGTCTTGCTTGCTATTGATTTTTCCCAAGTCCCTTTCTGTGCTGGACCCCAAAATCCAGTAGTTCAGGGGGACTCACAGAGGCTGCAGGGAAATGGAAATATAATTCCATACCAATAAAAATATGGAGAAAGAATTGGTGTTCACTTCACAGGTGATGCCTCTGACCTGGAACAGAGACTGGGCAGAGCTGGAGAATAAAGTACATCTGAAATGTGTCCTGATTCTAGAAGAATGTCTGTTAGATAGCACAAAATACACGAAATGCAAGTCATTTGCACATTTAGGGAGCTCTGTCCTACAATTCTTTCCCCTTCTGCTGCTCTTGTTGCTAATGAAACAGCTGCTTTTTGGTTTCAGGCTTTAACCTATTTTTAGAGTCCTTTTATGCTGTTGGCCCTTTGAAATGCATGAATTACTATGAAAGAAAGCCAATGTCACTGCTTTGAGGCAAGAGGAAGGCCTAAAGGTGAAGTCATGTCTGGTGATGAGAGATTGTCTCACCTATTCATCCCCTCCCTTCCTTTATTCCTGTAAAGCAGCCCAGTTCCCCATGGCACACGGTTCCGAACCTTTTCTGCTTGGATTGAAGCATTCCAGCTGTATCAGCCCCAGCCCTTCATTAGCACAGCACAGGCAGACAAGCTCCTCCTTGGGGGGAATTCTCTCCACATCCAGGCTCCTGCTCCCACTGCAGGAATGTGCTGCCCAAAGCACAAGAGGAAGTGGAAAGCTTGTTTTCCAAGGAAAGAAGCTGGAGAACAGTGCAGAGAGAAGGAAGAGTGAATGAATGTGGAAGAATGAATGTGAATGGAAAAGAGGGCAAGTGGAAGGTAGAATCTGTTCACTGGATGAATATTAACCCCTGTTTCTGTGAGCAGCTGTGTTCTCACTGGGGTGTCAGCTTTGGACACTCCTGCAGCAGGATTTCACTGGAAGGGCTGTGGGATGGCAAGCAGAGGATATCATCATCTGAAGAGTCAGTTATCCCAATGGCTGAGGGTGCCAAAGATACAAATCCAGAATCACTGAATTGGTGTGCCCAACATGACTGCAGGTATGGCATTAAATGTGATATCAATCATTGCATTACTTCATTACTTACTTACCATTACAGTTAATTAATTCAGCACTCAACTAGCTTAAGCAGCAGTTCCTTATGGGATTTGCAGTTTGCAGGCTGGAGGCCCATCTGTGTCTCAGCTGACACAAATGAACATGCTGTGGTTAACTGAAATGGGAAGAATCATACCTAGAGTCTTGGTTGTTGACAATTTACTTGTTTCTTTTAAAATCCAAGCTACACTCAGCTCATTTGGGATGAGTAAAAAAGGAATCTTAATTTTTGTTCCCTGGTTTCTGAGCTTTCTCCTGAAAATGTTTTTAATCTGATCAAACAATTTTATCCTTCCAGACAGACCTTTACTCTCATTGCTGCAGCCATTTCTGCCTTGAGGCAGTGAAGAGAGCTCCTGTTTGCTCTGCATCCCTGCACAGTTTCACTGCAATGGAGTCATCTCCAAGGTATCTGCTAAACCCAGGCTAAAGACAGTCCCCACTCTGTGTTTAATGGGTTTGGCTCATCCTTTCAGAAAAGTTTTATTTTGGTGTGACTGTCAAAACCAATGGTCAGAGCAGAGGATCAGATAGTGTCCATGAACTTTGTGTCTGCCAGAAGGCAACATACCAGGTCCTCAGGTAAACTCTGGGCAAGTTAGGTAATAGCAGTGGCACTGGTCTGATTGAAAATGTTATTTGGGCCCTTATTTAATAGTTTCTTTCAGAGCAGACTGCTTTTCATTACCATTTTAAATAGACATTACCGCCATAGTTAATAACTTCCATGGTTTTTTTTACCCTCCAGCAACTTTATTATTTATTCTTAAATTATAAATGTTCTGCTTTTCTCTGGCATGCTGCCTTTTTTTTTTTTTTTTTTTTTTTTTTTTTTTAAGCTGGGACTCTGTAATAAAATAGCCAGGAGAACCATGCTCTTGAAGAAAGAAGCAATGGAAATGACTGAACACCTGCCTGGGCAGCAGGAGATCAGAACTCACCTGCAGCTCCCAGCGACCTGCCTGTCAGCCTGGAATGTTGCTGTAAAATCCATGCAGTTGTGCTGCCTTCACAGCAAAGCCTCCAGCCAGATGAAATTCGTATGTGTGAGGAGTTTGTGCTGGGTGGAAACACCTCAAGTACTGCAGTTACCTGTTGGTTGAAGAACAAGCACCCATGAACAAACGTAATTTTGAATTGTGCCATTGACAGCACACAATAAAGCAGCCCCTTTCCCTCTGGGGCTTAGCAGTGCTTCTCTCTCCGTGTCTCACACACACCATGTAAGCTGCAAATTAAGTGAGAAGACAAGAAATCACCTTAAACATACAATGTTCCCTGCTGGTTTGTGTTTGTGCAACAGGCAGAGCCAAGGAGAAGGCGTGACCCATGTACTCAGGTTATAGAGCTATAATCTTACAGAAACTTAATGTTTGGTAATCCTAGGTGCTCCTTTGGGACTCTGGCTATAGAGCTATCATCTTACAGAAACTTAATGTTTGGTAATCCTAGCTACTCCTTTGGGACTCTGTGTTGATATCTCAGCCTGCAGGAACTACAGGAGGCCTGAAACAAGTTCCTCAAATAAAATTCCCCAGCATTGCCAAGCCAAAGGAAATAACAGTGGTGGGAAAGCAAATTCAGCAGGTCACTTGTGGAGAAGTTGTAGCTACTCAAGCATGTGAAAGGAAGAATGTTCACTGAAGAGCAGAGTGGAACTCTCTTCCATTTAAATGTGTTTGTTAACTGAAGTGGGAATATTCAAAGCATATTTTTCTTCTGTTAAGCATGTCCCAGCTGCTGGAATCCCACAGAAGGATGTGCAGGAGAGTGGATCCAGCTGGTTCCTTCCCTTACCATGCTTTCGGAGCACCTCAAAGGCTGCCTGGGCTCTCATGTCTAAAAGATCCCAGAGGATGAGAATTGGGGATGACAACTCCAGAAACACCAACACCCTCCTCTCCTCTCCTCTCCTCTCCTCTCCTCTCCTCTCCTCTCCTCTCCTCTCCTCTCCTCTCCTCTCCTCTCCTCTCCTCTCCTCTCCTCTCCTCTCCTCTCCTCTCCTCTCCTCTCCTCTCCTCTCCTCTCCTCTCCTCTCCTCTCCTCTCCTCTCCTCTCCTCTCCTCTCCTCTCCTCTCCTCTCCTCTCCTCTCCTCTCCTCTCCTCTCCTCTCCTCTCCAAACACCCATTTCCTCTCCTGCCTGGATATTACTTCAGAGGAATTTTCTTAGGGATGTGGAATGCCTTTCAAATATAACAAGAAGGTTTTAATCCATGGGAAATTCACTCCAACCATGGTATCTCCAACACAAAAATAGCTGGTTCTTCTTCTCTAGCACTCCTGCATCAATAAAGCTACTTTTGAACCTTTGGTGTTTGTTCAAAGAGCAGCAAAACTTACTGGGAGCAAGGAATTGCTTAATAATAACAGCATGAGTGTGTCCAAGTAAAAGGCCTAAAAGAGAGCTCAGACAGCTAAAAATAGAACCAAAGAGAAGATTAGAAACAGCAGAATGATATTAAAAAGCAGTGAAGCGCTGCTTTTGGAGTGGAAAACCTTTCTGACAAAAACACCAGAGTTAAGTTCACAAAAAAGCTGCTTCCTACACAAAATGCTGGGAGCATTGATGGAATGGTCAAATTTATGGAATCACCAGATTTCAAATGTATGGAATCACTAGAAATTCAGTGCAAGCCAGAAAAATGGTTTGGTGAAGTCCTCTAAGAAGTGCCTGCCATTTCTAACTTCTGTTGGTGCTGGGTGCAGTGGGGCCTCGAGCTCTGAGCAGGAAATAATTAGAAAGCAATGTGAGAAGTTGTTCCTATTTCAGCTGTTTCTAAGGGCACTTTTAATTGGCAATATTCAAATACAAACTCCTCCAGATATGAGTAATGACACAGGCTTCAACTCTCTCCTAAATTATTCCGAGCTTCTCAGTGAAGGATAATTTTAGTATGAGCCAGTTCTCTCCATTTAGAGTAGTAAGAGAGCACCTTGGGTAGAGTCTGAGCTAAACCTTCTTGAGACTGGTTTGCACTGAAAGAGAGAGAAAAGTAGCTCAGTAAAGTAATCAGTGACAGAAAGACTTTTGGAAAGCTTCAATATGTCCAGAAGAGTCTGACCACTGAAAAATAGGTATAAATACATATATTTGTATCTTCATGAACACCTGAGAAGGGAATGAAGAACCAACCACCTCCTGGGTGATGCTCTGACTGCAGTAATGCATTGCAGCCATGAGCAGAGAGCTGTTGTTTGTATCCCTCTCACATTTGAAACTGCACATTGTCCTGACCAAACATAATTTATCAGGGATGTCTGACTCTATCACCAGTTCCTACACTTTATCAAAATGTACCGTTCTTTCATTAGTCACTTCCATCAAAAGGAGAAGAAAACTTCCAACAAATTCCTTATTTCCCTTGTAACAGAGCTCTGGAGGTAGCTCTCATGGCTGCTCAGGATGCAGTGACTGAGCAATGACCTTCTCTCACTGTATATTTATCAAACATCTAATTACCTGGTGCCAATTTACAGCACAAAGCCCATACATGTATGTTACTATGAAATATACTGGCAAAGCATTTCTTTTATTGGCCTATACAACACCCTGCAAGACATTTAGTGTTAGCTAAGGTGAGGAGGAGGGAAAAGAAGCCTGTCCCTCATCAGCTCAGGAAGTTTAACACACTGAAATGTTGCGGACTCTTGCCATGTTCCATTTCACACAGAGCTGCTCCAGGGCAGATGGTGTGAGACTGGTAAGGCTGGGTCATACCCTGCTGGAATTTAATGAACAGACTGCTTGATGTTCGCTAATTATCACAGAATCAGAGAATATTTTGGAAGTTGGAAGGCATCTGAAAGCTCATCTCTTTCCAACCCCATGCCATGGGCAGGAACACCTTCCATTAGACTCAGTTACTCCAAGCCTGGCCTTGAACGCTTCCATGTTTCCCCCTTGCCATGGGATAACACAGCTTCCAAATGCCATTTGTTCTAAAAAGGATCTCAAACAAGCTGAAAACAATCACCCGTGGAAACTTCATGCTGCCTTAGTACAGTATTTATAATACAGTATTTGGGGAATTGGTGATATAGCCTTCAAAAGTAAAACACCCCAAGTATTAGATGAAAAAACATACAGCCCTTGCTTTAGGTTTTGGCAGCATTTTTAGGCAATCTCTGAAAATTTAAATCTAAATCTAAATAATAATAATAATAATAATAATGTAATGTTCGGAAGATTTATTTCATGTAGACTTGCAGCTGTAGGAGCCCCAGAGTAGTTCAGACAGCATCTCTGCCTCCTTTCTCACAGGAAGGCTTCAGAACCTGAGGGAACAGGCTGGGTCCCTCCCAGTTTTCCCTTCCCCAAAGAACTCTCCCAGTTCTCCCTTCCACTCTGCTCTCCCTTGTTAGGTGCCATAAACAGATCCTGCAGAAAGAATGAGGATTTGATTAGGATGCACCACACAGGCCAAGGAACGTGAATCAGCATCATTCATCCCTCTGCAGCACAGCACCTCACAGTGAAATCCACAGGGGAAATCTGAGAAGTGGCAGACCAGATTAAAAGGGTTCTTGAAATTTCAAGGAAATGAGGCCTGAACTTGAGGTTTAATTAATTAGTCAATTATTACAGTCAAACACTGTTTTCAGCTCCAGACCAAGCTATCTCCAAAGTAACCAAAGCTGTTATTTTGGTTAAGGTATGCTCCTAATAGAAACTTACACATTTTAAAGATTACAAAATCGTACGAAAAATAAGAACTTATAAAATGGGTGCTCATTCTCAGCATCCTTCTCAGTGTAATGAGGTACAATATTCTGATATCAAGGTCAGTTCTTTGATTCAGTGGTGTCAAGTGCCTCCGAAATGTTGCTAATTAGGCACATTTATCAATAAAAATCAGCCATTTGTTTTGAATCCTTTTTATAGTGGGTAGCTCTGGTTGCCAGCAAAGTGAGGTCAAAGTGAAGAGAGGGCCAATGATGTCTGTATTCCCAGCCTCCACTCATTTAAAAGCTCATCACATTTCTACTTCATCGTGTTTAAAATAGAAATGAATTTCACAAATTAGATTGAAATCCATGAGCAATTAAAAAAAATAAAACTGTGAGTCAAACACTGTTATCACTCTGCTAGAGAACTGGACTATCATTGCTTTGGTAACACAGCAAAAAATGGTCCCATAATTGACACTGGATAGATAGCTGGAAAGCAAAATAATGAAGTTGCCCGGGGTGAATTTGAAGAAGTGAAGTCTTTTAACTAAAGACAAAATAATTGGAAAGTTTTAGCTAAGAAATAATGGGGAAATGAACAGAACACTGCCATAAAAAAAGCTTGTGTGGGCTTAGATAAAAAATAGAGCAATTGAGACTAAGACAGCGTTGGCAGTGATTAGGAAAGACAGAAAATTAGAGAAAATGACAAAATGTTATGCATAGATGTTGCCTTCTTTAAAGTCAGAGTTTTCTGTGGAGTTGTATGAAAGAGAAGTAGAAGTTGTGGTGAAGAAATGAGACCACATCATTGCAGAGGCAATCCTCCTCTAAGGAAGAGCAAATCACCTGTGGATCAATGGTTTCCTCTGGAGCTGGGGTGCACAATGCACTCTGCAGTGCCTCTCATCAATTGCTCTGCTGCATTAAGGGTATGGAAACTTGGCAGGAAAGAAACCTCCTGTATCCCAGTAATCCTCGGTAATCGGAGGGGCTGGGTGTGGCTGCACTGAATTTCTGCCTGTAGTCAATTCAGCACTGTCAGTCTGGTGGAGTTCAACAAGAATTTGTATGATCCCAGATTTACAAATAGTGCATTTTACCACTCCAGTACTCTGGGTCTGGTGGAGTTCAACAAGAATTTGTATGATCCCAGATTTACAAATAGTGCATTTTACCACTCCAGTACTCTAGCTCTGACTGAGTTCAGCGAGAGCTTCCACAAATCTGATGGTTCATTCAAGCAATGGGAAAGAGCTCCGGGATTACAGAATTCAGATTCAGGTGGAAAATGCACTAAACTTGCAGAGTGTTGCTGTGTATTGAGGCAGAAGTGACAGAGATTAGCGATGCATATATGTACATATAAATATAAATATTCAAAGGTCTGCTCTAATACGGGTGGAGGTGGAAAGTCCCCCCAAGGCATCCCAGAGGTGTTTCTCCCTCTCTTTTTTAAATTCTTTTTTGTTTTCTTTATCTGTCAGAACTTGGATGTGCTTGAACCACGGTGTGCCCAAGAGCTGCGCTTGTGCATCACCAGAGTTAGCAGGGCCCAGGCACTGGAATTGGCACCAAGGCACAGCAAGGCAGTTGGCCACAAGTGTGCCAGTGCACTGTGTGCAGTTTTATTATTATTTATTATATTTATTACACCCATTTATTTATTATTATCAATATCTATTATTATTATATAATATATATTATAATAATATATTGTATATTGAATATTTAGATATGTTATTATATAAAATAATATAAAATATTATTATAAATATTTATATGATAAGTATTTCTTCTTATTATAAATATATCTATATTATTTATTATTATTATTATTAATTATTATTATTTATTTACAGCCAAAATCTGAGGTGCAGCTCACCTGGGTTCAGGTGATGGTATTTCCCTGCAAGCCTCAGTTGAAACTACTCTCTTGAGCTGCTTAACATTCAGAAGAAATGGCTACATCATTAATTTAGTATTTGCCTTTTTTTCCCCTGGGAAAATTTTCTAGGATCTGTAGGTTTCATTCACTCTGTCATCATCACTATTTTGCTCCTCTCATCTCTGTCTTCCAACCCGCTAAATCATTGAAACAAACTGGGTAAGACAAACAGAATCATGGAAGCTAAATATTGTTCTGTACTCTGCAAGCATCTTGCAAACAGAGCACACTGATTAAAATACCAAGCTCAGTTTCATCCAGCCTGTGGTCTGAGCGGGATGCAAAGGTGATTTCTTCTACTCTATAAGAATAAACCATCATCTGTTGTGACAATAGACAGATCCCTGCTCTTTGCCTCCTGAGGAGCCACCCAGCTTGGTGGGAAGATGCACACTCCTGTCTCTGGGTACCCTCAGCAGCAAGGATGGCATGGCCTGGTGCTGGACCTCACACTGCCCCAGGAAAGGCGCCCTGTGTCCCAGTTTCATTCTTGCAGTCCTGCTAGGATGGTGCACTGGAGCAGGCAGGAACAGGACGGGACTGCTGGGGTGGGGTTCTCAATCTTTAATGAGGCACCAGTCTCATTACAGGGGCAGAGACAATTGAGAGAAAACAACAGCTCACAGCCTGCCAGCAGCAGCAGCCACAAATTTCTGTGTTACAGAGCACCTTAAGAACATTTCAGCCAACAGTACACTGCTAAAGCTTACAGACAGTTGTTTTAGCCAATCAGTTATAGCACACGTTCACCTGTCTCAAACAATGCTCACCTGTACACTTTTCTATTAACAATACACAGTACTCTTATTAAGCCTAAGACTTTCTACTATCTTGTCAGGCCTGTATTTTCTGCAGTGTAAGGTTTATTCAAGCCAAACTAGAAACTCACCCTTTGTTTCCCATGTCCTTGTTTGCCGTACTACTGTATCTTTTCTAGTTTCAAACTTTTCAGTTGCAGCAGATCCTGAGTTCTCAGCTTTTTCAGCTCCTAAAAATCCTTTTTAGGTTTGGTGTTTCCCACAGGTGTGCCTGCAGGGGAACACATCAGAGGAGCAAGCAGGTGGAGCTCCCCAGGCTGCTCGTTTTTTATCGGGGAAGGAAAGCCCCACCCTGCTGTCACATCCATGTGCTCCTTCACAGAGGCACTCCATAACCTGGAATTCTGTAAATGGCCACGTTTAGAAGAAAGAAATAGTGTTGGTGCACTGTGATTCTGTGAGAAGCAGCACACCTGATCTCCTCACATGGCACAGTTACAGCAGTAATATTTTTTTAATCAGCTAATCCCACTGGTTCCAATTTTCTTCAGGTTGTCCGGTCTTTGCCTGTATTTTTCCTTTAGTCCACATTCATTTTCTGTTCTTGCAGAGGGATTTTTCATCAATATATGCTGTTAACTCACAACTAAAATGTTTTAGGAGCAATATATCATTTTTAATAGATGATCCTTTCATAAAAAATATATTTAAAACCATCAGCAATGCCCAATAAATAAATACCAATAGACACCAAATAAATATAAAATATACGTACATAATAGAAATATCCTTTCTTACACAAGTTAGGAATCTCAAATAAAAGATTCTAACCCTTTAGCTTGGTAATATGCATATCTATCAGCATCTCACACTATTTGTTCCTTCAGCACTAAAATTGATTGAGGGTGGTTTCTAGTAACATCATTTGCTGCTCCCCCGCTCTTCACTCTTTAAAATACCATTTAAACCTTTAATGTAAGATTTTTCCTTTGCTGTTTCTGTCCCAAGGTTAAAGCTTTTTATTCCTGTGCAATAGCTGAAAATGGACCTTGGAAATAAGCAATGCGGTTGCAGGGATTGCAGCAAGGTTGGGTGTACAATTAAGGTAATGGTGGCACTATCCATGTGAATAATCCTTTAGATAATGATTACTGTATTGGAACATTTTATGAGGTACACAATAAAAGGAAAATCAAAAGGAATTCCCTCTGAATAAATATTTGGCATGGCTGAGTGCTGCAACAGCATATCTGAATGATAAAAGATGTTCACTAAGCCAAAGCTGTATTCTCTGCTGGAGGAGAGGAGGATTTAATTTGTTGCTTTTTTCCCCTCCACAGTTATATTTTAAATGCAAAGTGTTGCTTTCTTGAATGCTCAGTTATTTCTTGAAAGGGTATGCTGCAAGAGGAAAATAAAATCAAATTAAATTTACAAAAAACCCTTTTAACCTTTGCTGTGCCAGGGAATAGAGTAGACACCAGCTGGTTCAAGGGACAATGTCCTGCACAGGAGGAACAAATCTTTGGGCTGATTCTCCCCAAGGTAACAAAAGGTGTTTTGAGGTAGGTTTTGTGTGTGATTACTCGGCTCTCTGGCATACAGACTTCCAGGGCAGGCCTACTGCCATGCCATTGTATTCCCTGATTTGAACATGTCCATGCTGTAGATTTATTTCTCTGAGAAGGGGACTGCAGGCACATTAACCGCACCTTTTCTTAGGGAGCCAGGTCATAACCTTTCAATTACAGCTGCTGTGAGCCACCCAAGTGTAACAGCCAGAAATGAATTGGGATCCTTACGTGTTTATTACCATTGCAGCATCTTTTGCAACCCAAAACTTTTGTCAATTACGTTTGTGGATTTTTATCACTCTGAATAGGTTTTGATCTTGTTTATTGAACCGGTCTTAATTTCTGGTTGGTTTGTTTGGGTATTTTAGTAAGAGTTTGCTAATCAAATTTCAGGAAGATCCTTGTTAATACAGCAGGTTCAACTTAGAGTTTAAAGATCCCCTGCTTTGGCCCAAAGGGTAAAAATGTGCTTTGTTTTGTTTCAGTGTCCAGGAGAACCAACCCTTCCCATTCCACCAACCTTAATGAGGCAGCAGTCTATCCCCAAAGCCCAAATAACATTTTTCTGAAACCATTCAGGCAAGAATGTATTGAATGTGCATCCCTTGCAATGCAGTTGCTAACAGAAGTAGATATTTCAAATGACCTTTGCCAAGCCCTGCATTTACCAGGGGTATTAATTAAACTTCCATGAAAAATCCCTCCAGGATTACATTAGAACCAGGTATAACATCCCTCTGACATACCTGGCCTATTTGGGGTGTCACATAACCAACAGCAGAAGGTACTTGTGAGCTGTCATCCCTTTCATTAGTCAATCTAAACACTCCAGACAGAATTAGAGATCTCTAGCTTTGCAGTAACAGTTTTCCATTTTGCTCAGATGCTCTGAAGGTGCTTGGGTACCTGCTGTGGCCGGCTGATACTGTGGTCCTAAGCAGGATCAAAAGAAAAACCATTGTGCCAAATGATCTAACTGTCAAACCCAGACTGATTTCTCAACAGTTTCATAAATACAGCCTTTAGCACTTGTTTATAATCTTATAGCTCTGGGTTAGACATGTAAGCCTTACCTACCTGAAAATATGCCAGCCCTTTGGTTCATCTATTCCACAAAGCAATAACTTAACATGTGAGCTCAACATAAAACGTGTGTGATCTCTGCCACCACCACAGTCTTACACGAGTCCTGTCTCTGGGAGCACCTTGCCTGTATCCCGTGACAGACTTGCCTTTTGGACTTTGCACAGCTGGTTTTGAAAGGAGGAAGGTTCATCTTGTGAAAATATAAAATTAATAATGCAAGATTTCTATTTAATTTTGCAGTCCCAATAAAGTTGCAGCTCACAATAGACAGGAGTAGATAGAAGCTGAACACTCATCTAATACATTAATCCAATGTTTTACAGTTTTGTTTGAAAAGGAGTGTCAAAGCACACTAAAACTGGCTAGAGAGAAAACTGAGGGTGAAGACAAAAGCTTAGATAAGAGTAGATAAGCTACTCCAAGACATGAAGAAATGCAAGCCTCCTGCAAATACATTGGAAAGAAACATCCTGGAGAATTTAAATGGCTAACTGAACCTAACTTCTCTTGTCATCACTCTCAGTTAGCAGGGAGATTGTTTTGTTTTCCTCTCCCTTGATGTGTTTGTGGAATTCTCTCAGTGGCAATTAAAGGTACTTAGATGTTCTTCCGAGGAGTCAGAATCATTGGCCTCTTTACATTTATCCAGTTTACTAGAGAAAGGAAAATTGAATAAGACCTCCACAGTTGGGACAAAAGGAATTTTCTCCTCAAATGATGCCTTGTTGAACCTTACTGAAATGAAATCACGATTGGACCCCAGCAGAGAGGAGATACATGCATAGGGATCCACATTGCACATAAACGCAGCTATAACTCACTATACTTTATTTGATCACAACTCTAGTACAAATGTTCTCCTGGATGACAGCTTGGATCCAGTAAGATATAATTGGGGATAGGTGCTAATGTCTTGTCAAAGCTATAGAGTTTCTTTTCGAAAAAGACATCTGGTTTAATTGCTCAATGCCAACTGAATCTTATAACCAAAGGCAATAATTGCTTGCTGCTGAATTATATCTATGAATAATTGAAGGACTTGCCTTTCTCTGTCCTTTCTTTGGCTCCTGGGGTTGAACGGACCCAGGCTTTGCATTTATTAAATAGATCCAATCTTGTTTTTATTTAATTTCCATTTTTATTTTATGTTCTCTGTTCTCATTTATGTTAAAATTCTTCCCCTATTGTTGCACACGGTGTAAGAGCACCAAAACACAAAGGTGCCTGAAAGCATGTCTTGTTCTAGTCCTTGCCTTTCTTTACAAAACACAGCTGGGTGGGTTTTCAGGGTAACCATGTCTGAAATGTCTATAGAAGAGCTCTTCAAATGACAAAAAAGCATTTACAACAAATCACACTCGTCAGTAGGGTTTTCTTCCAAATGAAGAAAGTCCTCATAACAAGCCCTAGTGTTACATTTCACTTTTTCATGCCAAGAAACTGCAATTATGATGATAAGTTGAGCTTCCTTTTCTTTATGCAGTCTTAGAGTATGCTACAGGCCCGCAAACTGCTGCTTTCCCTCTGGTTATTAAATCCAGTGGTCAAAGAGGAATGTTTATTCCTGAGACACAGCCTTATCAAAAGATCTGTGTGGGAATTTTATAGGAGCATTTTACCCTATCTGCTGAGCAGCACGGTCATTTTCATATTCAGACTGTAGAAGTGACTGGAGATAATTTTATTTATACACACCCCCATGCACACACACACACACACACACATATGCAAAATATAGGAATGTTTTCCTTTATAACTGCTTGGGCTCAACAAGGGCTGTTAACAGATAATCTGACTGTGAATGCCAGCAGGGAAAGGGATCCCAGTCTTTTCTAAGCACACAGTCCTAAACAGTTGATTACTTACCTGAGGCTTCTCCTGCTTCCATTTAACTTGGAGTCAAAAGAGCCAAGAGGAACAATAGATCCATTATATGCAAAATGCTGCATTTCAGCTTTTGACCACTGCTAAATGCTGTTTAATCAATGCAGCATACAATATTTATATAAGTCCTTCCAGTTCCTTAAGAATATGCTATACATTATTTACAGGGTAATGTTAGACTTTCCTAGCCATTTATGAAGGATTAATTATCTGTGATTGGAAAATAGCTGGATATGCCAACATACTTGTTCATTCCTTTGAATCAGTAATTTCGGAGACGTTTTCCACCTTAATTAAAACTTTAGTGTATTTTTGCACATATTCAGCACTCCCTTACAAGTGTAAGAAAGCAAAGCTCTAACAGAACAATCTCCAAGTCATCCCTCTTTCCACCTTATAAATTGTCAGTTCCACTTGCAAGAAAGAGATGCACAGTTCCTGGTAAAAGAGGAATTAAATAAATACCTGAGATTTTTTTATTTGTTCACAAACAATCTGCAGGTGAAAGCAGAAGTTATACACTGGCTCTGGAAGTTGTGAGCTTCCAGTGGCTAGCTGGTTTAATACTTAATAGAGTATTAAACAGAGAAATAATTAAACGGGATTAAATAGACAAATATGGGATTTAATAGACAAATCACAGTTTAAATAATTAAATCACAAAAACCGCTGCTTTAGTACATCAGCAGCAAGTTACCTCCCAATGACTTCTACCTCAAAGCCCTCCTTACTGTCCTGGGCAGGATTAAACTGCAGCCTCTCTTTAGGATCTTTAGGGGCTCTCTCAGGTATCTCTGCTGAAGGAAATTCAGGTTTTTGTCATGCACATTGGTCTGGCAGGTACCATCCTTGCTGTGAACAGGAGAGGTGTGCAGCCATCAGTGCCTCCTGTGCTCCCAGAGTACTGCAGAGGTGCTGCAAACTCACTCTGTCACACCAAAATCAGCGCCTATTCTCATTCTGCACAGCGTGCCCACAAAAAGCCATTCAGGACCTCTTTTAAAATGCTGAGTGTAAACACATTACATGAACAAAAGTGGAAAACAATATTTTGATGGAACTTATTGTGATCTGGTTTAGTGCCTTGCCTTGAAGATGTGGAGGCTATTGATAAGAACAGTCTGTCCTTGGGTTTAAAACTGAAGACATGACATTTTTGTTAATCCTGTTAATCTCATTAGATATCTGCCCAGACGTTCCTCTACAACAAAATGAGGCAGAGACTAGAATGGTTATGGATTTTTTTGTTAACTTGTGAGAGATTTTCCCTGCCTTTGGAGCATTCACAGCTACCAAAATGATACAGCTTATACTCTGTAGAAGGCTGTCAGGCCAGCATAACTCACAATTGTAAGGCAATTCCAAGGGATTCAATAATGTGAAGGCTACTTTCAATTTGTTTGAATGGTGCATACACTGCTTTCTATACAGGAATAGCTTGACAATTTAGGTTATTTCAATGGATTGTTCACATTCAACTCCGTTGTCACCATCTGTTCCACCTTACCGACAGAAATGCAAGCAAGCATTGTTCACAGTTTCAGCTTGGGCACATTCCTTGCCCTGCACAGAGCAAGCCATCCATCTGTTTTCTGGCGGGGAATGGAGACACAAGCTGGGAAAAACTTCCTCTTCTGACACTACATATTCCTTGAGAAGATTATGGAGATTTTAGATTGTAATGTGGTGGGTTTGATGAAGACCAGATAAAGAACAAAGTGTTTCAATGATGTCTGAGAGCACCAGTCCCCATCCACGTTCCCCCTTACATTCCTGGCTCTCTCTACACACGTGCCTGCTATACCATAAAATATATGGGTTTTCCTCCTCTAGTGAGGAAAAAAGTATAATGCAAAAGAATCAAAGGGGATACTGTGATATATTCTCCTTGCCTTTTCTAGTACAAAATTTAAAAAGGGAATGTGTAGCCTCTCACTATGCTGAGATTCAAAATAATGTTCATTTTCTTTCTGGGATTATGACTGCTAAAAGAATGGACTTCAAAGCACCAGTCCAAGTAGATCTCAGCTCTTTATACCAAGAAAAGTGTTGTATAGCAGAATCAGCATCTGTGCACATTGATACACTTTCTGTTTTAAAGGAGCTATCCCAAAGAAACACGATAGGATTTCCCTGTTTGTAATTTTTTTCTCTTCCTTGCCCATGCATAGTTTTAACTTCCAGCTGACTCTTCTTGCCAAAGGCAGCCTTACAAAATGATAGGGATGGGTCACACACTACTTCCAATACTGAACTGCCAATATTCCATTGTTAATTAGTTGCTAATGATGCGATTTGCCCTGACAATATTTCAGCAACAGAAACTCTTCTGTTTAAACATCCTTGATGATCTTATTCTCTTGACATATTAAGACCAGAGCAATGAAGTCTCTTATTATTTCTGTCTCTTCCTTCACCCAAAGATTTCCCTTTGAGCCGGTGAGGTGATGGGTAGTTAGAGACAAAGCCTCTCATCTGCAGGACTCCAGTGCTGGTAAGCAGAAACCTGTGATTTTCCATTACTGGATTTTAGTAATTGTGTCTTGCAGCACAGAGACATTTCCAGTAAAATGTCTGTCACAAAACTCCACCACTGCAATTGTTGTCTATCCTAGGCAGCCTTCTGTCTGGCCACAGAATTCACTGCCTTGCCAACATTAGAGGTAAGAAAAGATTGGGATGTGTCCCTGTGGTCCGGCTGTTCTCTGAGGGCTAGGCAGAAGTGGGCCAGAGCTGACTGCATTCTCTGTCTTAAACAGAACAAAATCAGGTCTTGGGCTGCTGTGACAGCTCTGTCATGTTAGAGGAGATGACATGCTGAAGACCCCCAGTTCTCACAATCATCAAGGTACAAAACTTAAGCATGAGCAGCCGTGTTCACCACCATGTCCTAAGCAGTTTTATTCTGTATTTCCTCTCCAACCTCTAACTTACATTGGAAATGCATTTCTGTATTCCCTACTCCAAACTGTTGTATAACTGAAAGTTTTTGGGACACCAGCTGGATTTTTAACGAGGGAGGACTAAAGCAATCATCTCAGTGAGTTGATGCATGTAGGAGAGGTAGGCACAGCTTCACCACACCCAACCCTAAGTGCCCTGCTATTATCCACGCCATGATCTTCTCCATACAAGTGCTAGAAGTGTATTAATCCAGAGATGCTTGCAGTCTCAATTATCTAAACTCTTGGCAGGGAAGCCAAAAGAGATGGGCTTAAGTTTCACCTCCTAGGAAGGAAAGGGCTGCAGGAAGGCTTTGATGGCAGGAATGGTAAGAAGTTTATCTCAGACTGACCAAGCACATGCTCCTAGAGACAAACTCCTGCTTTAAACAAACAACAGGAGGATTTGAAGCTCAGTTTCTCACCCTCTGGGTGGAACCTATAAACACCAGGTTCTAAGTAAAAAATAAGGGAAATGCACAACACGTTTCCTCTTCCTTTCCCCTGTGTTCAGCACGAGATCTCACCAGGCTTTCTGTTGTAAGTGTATCCATTTGATCAGTCTTTGCAGGTGTTACGGGAAAGGAAAAATCTGATTTCTGAATCCTGCTGGAGATTAAACACCATGCTGCTCACTAAGAACAGGCTTCTGTGTTGGCTCAGTGGACAGCTGCTGAGGTATCCTAGTTAGTGGACAAGTAGGTATCTGCAGGCTTAGCTAGTCTCTGGGAAGGCTTTTGGGAATCTATATTTTGGATTTAGCCATTTAAATAAAAAATCATTTGAGCTTTGTGCATTCTGTGGTTAAAAAAATACTCTCCAGGCACAGCTTTGCAGGCAGTGGTTGCTGCAGCACTTCAGTTTCCTTTGCCTGTGGACACCAAAAGGAGCCATCAGGGGCTCACACAGCGAGTCTGTCTGTCTGTCTGTCTGTCTGTCCCTGGGCTACCCATTTCCCCATCACACTTTCCTCCACAGTTTTCCTTTCCTGACTTCCTCTGAGCCACCTTGTTGTCTTAGTTTGGAAAGACAGGTGTCTGCTAGGGAAAAGCTGAAGCTTGTCTTGGAATGGAGAATGTAAACTTCCTCCCTTTGAATCATTATAATTTTGAAATTAAGGGGATTAGGTTAGTACTGCTTACAACCCCATTATGGGGCAGTCAAAAACCCCTAACTTTTAAAGGGGAACATGGTGCTTTTTTACTCCCTCATGAAAGGCCTGAGCATAGAGTTTTGTAGTAGTAGTAGGATTCAAGGTCATAAGATCAGAATTTTATGAATTGCCATTAATCAAATAAAAATCCCAGCTACTACTAAAACCTACCTCAAAACTTTAAGGTTCAGCCTCTTTCCCTTTTTCCATGTGAATATCCTTTACTTCACTTCCTTGTGCAACGGACAGTCTGAATTTTCTTTTGGTTTAGTCATTCACCTTTCTAGATATGATCCTTTCTAGAAGAGAAACCAGTACATACCTGGTGGGTCTGACTGTGACAACTTTAGTTAAAAGTAATTGAGAAAAAATGAAATAAAAAATATCTACACTTACAAGCCTTAGATATATCTGTGAGGCAATACAGCTAGATATAAATTTATGAAGTTAGATTTTAAAAAATGCATGCATAGCATCAATGAACAGTAATTGCAATATGTAACTACATGCACAAACACAATTAGACACAGAGACTTGAATGTGTAAATATTCCACTTGTTTATTCAGGAAGGGTTGCTCTAAATGAACAGCAAATAACAGCACATTTGTTTTGCAAGTGCAATTATGTTATGAATTTTGCCTCTGACTCATTAGCCAGGCTTTGTTCAATGTTACAAGTCAAATTGCATGCATGCATGTACTCTTGGTCTAATACTGAACACAGTATTAACTGATACATTTGGAAATGCAGCCTTTGCTTTTGTATTTTTGTCCCTTTTGTTTGCACAAATTGTTATGTGAGAAAACTTGATAGCCCATAGGTTAGGTTAGGTGCTGGAGGATGTCAGAGAAGGGCAACAGAGGTGGGGAAGGAAGAGGGTGGAACACAAGGAGAGGCTGAGGGAGCTGGGGGAGCTCAGCCTGGAGAAAAGGAGGCTCAGGGGGCCTTTCCCTCTCCCTGCAATTCCCTGACAGGAGGTTACACACAGCTGGGAGTCAGCCTTCCTCTTCCAAGTAACAAGTGGTAGGATGAGAAAAAAATGGCCTCAAGTTGTGCCAAGAAAGGTTTGGATTGACTATTAGGAAAAAATTCCTGACTGGATGAGGGATCAGGTGCTGTAACAGGGTGCCCAAGGAAGTGATGGAGTCACCATCCCTGAAGTGTCCAACAGTGCATCCATGTGGCACCTGGGGACATGGTTTAGTGCACAGCACTGCTGTGGTGGGTTAATGGTTGGACTCGATGATCCTGGTTGTGTTTTCCAAGCTGATTCTGTGGTTCTGCATAGCAGAGGACACACAGCTCTGATCTGGCTCTGGCCTGGAGAAAAGCAGGGGTTCCCCTGCAGCCCAGGGGACAAACCTGCTCCACACAGTGGAGCAAATGTACACCGTTTTCTGGAGTCCAGAGTTCTCTGTACCTGCAGAAGTGAGGTCAAGGGCTCTGCAGTGCTCTCTGTCAGTGCCTGCAACGTGCATACCAGGTTTTACTGTGCCAAATGGGGGAACATCTCTTCTTTTTGTTCCTGATGAAAAGGTGAAAGCCACTGGCTGTGAAGTGTTACATTAAATCCAGCTGAGCTGGTGTCATAACCCATCATTGTGGGCATGCAGCCACCATGCAGAAAATATCAACAATTATAGATCACGTTCAGTTAGTGAGAAAGAGGAAGAAAAGTACTGCCTGGTTTTACAAGACAGTTAGAAATCAAATTAGCTCCATGGATACACCTCTACTTTGCAGGCAGAGGAAAGACACTGTCCATATGAACCAGACAAGGATTCCCAGAAAGAGTAACTCCAACAAAGCACCTGTACCTCATTCTCCTTGCATGTACAATGCCATGAATTTGAGAAAACCTCTCCATCCCACAGCATGAGAATCTCAGAAAGTTCAAGAATCTTATTCAGACTGGATTCAAGCCCCAAGTTTGGGGGCACAGGATGATTTTAAATGACAAAATTACTGACTAAGCCCTCTTGTCAGTGCTGTGAAACCCACATTTTGCTGCCTTCAGTCCCTGCCTTAAATTGGAAGCCTGGGGAGAATAAAGAAGTCTAAAAAGGGGGCCAGATACAATGGTGAATCCAGCTTAACAAACTGAGAACATCACAAAGGCAAGAGCTTACCTTTGCTCCTCCCTTCTCCCAGAATGTTTTAAAAGGGAGAATGGCTGGATGAGTTTCAGCAGCTTTTTGACCTTGAAAAGCCGTGTCCTGGATGTCACCTGGGGGAAAAAAAGGTAATTTTGCTTAGTTCAAAAAAACCCCCTAGTGTGCTAGGCAAGCTCAAGCATCCTATAGACCTGCTGGCTTGGGTTTTTATTGTGAGCTTTTATTCTTAGGAATTAATCATTCCTGTACATTTGCTCAATCTTTTAGTAGTGACAGGCCTGAGCTGTGAGGGCAGAATTGTGAATAAAACCTGAAATGCGTCTCATATGCAGTTAAAATAGGAGCCTTACTACTGCATTCAGAGTTATCAAATAGATGTGAAATTACTGAAAGAAAAATCAGAACCAAGTGTTTCCTGGCCTTATCTCGGCAGATTAAATATGCACAGCCAGCAATCCTGAGCCACTGTGCTTCCCAATTCTATCAGCTCTTCATTATTTTCTTGGTCTAGTCTTTTTCAAAGACAGGTACAAAACAATTTTCTTTCTTTCCTTTTTCTTTCTGCCCTTTTTGCAAGGGCAAAACACGGAGTCCACCTAAAACCATGATGCCAAATCCTGCCAGCAGAGGAAATGCCACTGCTTTTCTTGTGGATGCCTTTGAACCTACACTGTCAAAAAACAGCCAGCAGAACTTGCTTTGAAACTGCATCTCCTCCTCCCTCTGCTTGCAGTGAGAATTACTTACAGTACCTGTTGGGGAAGCAAAACCATGACATGTTGCACTTCTATTTGACAGACACAAGGAACACCCATATGAAGGGATCAGGCAGTTGAGTTGACTCCTTCAGAACGATGGAAATGATAATTATTTTGTGTGTAACAACTTGATGGGACTGAATGGTGTGGTGAAGCAGTATGCTGTGAAATGTAAACACCTTCCTGCACTGCTCTTTGGAGGAGAGAGGAGCCCAGTGCCTCTGTCCCTACCACAATGCACTCTAAGTATCCTCAGTGCACTTGGAGAGCATTTTGTCAGGTTCAGCTCTGCAGGGAAACACAGAAGGCATGTAAGAAACTTGGAGATCTGTTTTAGAAAACCCAGGGGAGTAATGGCACAGCTCCTGCCGTTCACAGGCGTGTTTAAGTTGTACAGTGCTGCAATCAATTGCCATCTCAGAGCCTGCTGCATAGCTGTCAGAAAAGATTTGGGTTAGAAATACAGCCCACATGTCTGCCTGGCTCTGCCAAAGATCAGTCACAATAGTGAGGGAGGGAAATGGAGACTCAGAACAGGGCTCAATCTGCTGACTACTGTACTCTTCCCAGATTGGTTTTTAGTGAGTTCTTGTTCTTTGCCTTCTGGGACTGTTTGAAGGAGGAAAAAAAAAAAAAGGAAAGAAAGCACCTTTCCAATGAAATCCATGCATTTAGATTGCCCCAAAAATTGCATAAGAAAACTGATACTTAAAAAATCATTAGAGAGATCTGGCAGGTTCAATCAGGTGTGATATGTCCTAGTACAGAATAAAGACCTGTGCTCTTTGAAAGACCACAAGACTGAGATGAATCCAAAAACCAACCAAAGAAGCAGATGTTCCATGGGGGGCTGCTGTGGCTACAAGCCCTTTATGAGCCCTTGGCAGCCCCAGCACACTGGATCCAACAATCAGGGCTGATGTGGAAATGAACAGGAGGAGCAGCAGCACACACAGTGCCAAGCCCAGCACTTCAGCCTGCGCAGTGCTCAGTCGGGATGCAGGAAAAACCTGAGAATGTGCAGCAGAGCAGAAGCCCTCAATAACCTGTTGTCACCCAGGTTTTATGTGAGACCCACTGATTTTAATTGTGGCTTTCCATTGCTATTTTTTATTTTACAGCTGCAGTGGTATTGTTGGAGCTGGGCAGCACCCCAATAAAGAGATTCATTTTATTTTAGATGTCCCCACTTTTAGCCACTGACATTTTTGCCAGCTGAGTAAACACACATGAGAGCCAGTAGAGAGAAATGAGCATTTCTGTAGCACAGCTCTCTGCTGGTATTTACATATTCACTCCAGGGAGAAATGAACTGTGTTCCATAAGCAGCTTTTTCTTTCCTTAGAACATAAAAGTAGACAATTAGTGCAGATGCTGCTAACAAGGACGTATCATGATATAAACGATATATCATGATATGCCTAAGTGGTATAACATTGTTTAAATCCTAACCCAAGCACTTCATTTTCACATTATTCTATTTGACTAGAGTCACTCAAGCTCCATCGAAACATAAAGAAATAGTATAAAAGTGAGTGAAGGATGGGGAGAAGTCAGGGAAGGCTCCATTGTAACTTCTGGGATCAGTCACCAGGCTGAACGTGCCTGCTCCCCGGTGGGGATGCCTTGGATAAGAACTGTACTCTACCTGTGCAGAATGATTGTCTGGGGCTAATTGAATTATTGCTTTGAAGATGTTTTTGCAGTCAGATACTATCACAGGCAGCCCCTGAACATTAACCTGCCCCAATTTCATTACTAATGTCACCATAAAGTGTTGGTAGGAGCCTTTGCAGGGCACTGCAGCTGTTGGCAGCAGGTAACACTCTCAGCAAGGTGTGGGCGCACAGGAGGAGGTGTCTGTGGGTGTGTGACCCTGCACAAGTCAGGCACAGCTGCCCTCTGAGCCCAGCAGCACTGCTCAGTAAAGGGTGCCCACAGTGGGATGGGTACAAGGGTCTCAGCTTTCCTGGGTGCTGACAAACCAACCAAACACCAAGGGCTTGAGGGAATCTCCCCTTTTCATGTGACAGCACCACTTGGTTTCCCCATCACACATCATTTCCCAGCTCTGCTGCTTCCAGCCTTTCCACATTCTCTTGCACTCTCATCTCTTTATGTTATTCTGGTTACTACCTTGTCTCTAAGAGTTTATTTCAGGACATTTTGATTGTGGGAAAAAAAATATTTTGACCAGCAAAGCTGAAAAGGCAGTGCAGGATTTTATGTAATCCAGAACTCTCCTGCACTGTGGTCACTGCTGTGCTTCCTTTGCATTTCATAAACATTTCCAGGATGAAAGAGCATTGGTTAGTGCCTTCTGATTGTAGATAACGATAACAACCGGTGCATAAGATTAATGTATATTCATGAGCAGAATTATTGCTGTGCATGAAAGCACTACATTAGTGCTTGGTAATCAACATCTGCTTTACTTTTTTTTTTTTTAAAGTTAGCACAGTCACTAATCAAAGATAATTACATCACTGCCATTTGAAATATTTATCACAAGCTCTGTAGTAGGAAGAACAACAAGTACAGTTTTTTCTGTACAGCTACATGCAGTACTAGCTAAAGCTGGGCCAATAACACTGTGTGTGGCTTT